>CM076140.1:9185000-10385000 GCA_038025085.1 Tetragonia tetragonoides | reverse complement strand
GACTATTCCTTTCTCAAGGGTAAAAGTTTTTAAAGGACCTTCAATAAGTTCTAGGGCATTATCATTGCGAATCTGTTTGATACTATGCCCAAATTGGGTTTGCATCATGTTATAAAAATTGACAAAGCACTGGTGAGAATCAGATTTTCTTTTGAGGAGATACACCCAAGTAGCACGGGAAAAATCATCCACAAGCATCAAGAAAAAATGAGCTCCACAATGTGATGGAGTTTGATAAGGACCCCAAACATCAATATGAACCAAAGCAAAAGGGACTTCACTTTTATTATCACTCAAAGGGAAATAATTCTTGACTTGTTTGGCACGGTGACAGACATCACAAGGACAATTTTTAAGACTACTAAAACTCAAATGTGAAAGATTGGGGATAAGGGATAGTCTACTGACTGAACTATGACCTAGGCGTTGGTGCCATATCTCTGGTGATTCCTTCAAAGTTGTAGCCGCTACACGAGAAGTCGACATCTCCAGGTGATAAAGTCCATCGTGCAATCTACCCACTCCAATCGGCTTCCTCGAATGGAGGTCCTGTATAACACAAAATGTGGGGAAGAAAATCATGGCACAATTATTATCTGAAGTTAATTTTCCCACTGATAAAAGGTTACAATTGAAACTAGGAAGATAAATGACATTAGGAGTAGAGAAACTGGATGAAATTCTTGCATCTCCAAGGACAGAAGGAGAAATAGTGGCTCCATTTGGTAAAGAGACAGAAGACCCAATATTACTCAGACCCGTCACATTATGTAAAATAGATTGATCACATGTAAAATGATCAGTTGCACCGGAATCGATAATCCAACTTGAGTTAGACTTTGGAGAAAAGGTAGCCTTACCAACAAAATTAGCAGAATGACCTGTTGGACTAATACCAGTACCACCAAGTAATTGAATAAACTGTTGTCGCTGCTCTTTAGTAAGATTGAGACCAAGAACTGGAGAGACCATGGACTGACCAATTGAGGTGCTTGATGTCGCAATATTCTGGTGACCTTCTTGTTTTGTGGATTGAGATATGGTAGACCCTATGGTTGGAGGTGCGTTTGCTACTGAATTTACAGCTCCACGACCACGGCCTCGTCCTCTGCCTCGTGTACCAGGAGGGAAGCCTATGATGTGATAACATTGTTCCTTCCAGTGACCAGGTCGATTACAATGGTCACAGTGGGGTCTGCCTCGTCCTCGTCCCCGGCCACGGGCATCATCACCTTTGTCATCTTTTGATCCTGTTGAAACCGTGAAGGCAGAAGATTCGGGTTGGACTATACGACTAGCCGAGACTTGCTGTTGTTTTTCTTCTTGGACAGCTAGCGCGTAGACCCGAGGAAGCGGAGGGAGAGGATCCATGGTGAGAATTTGGGACTTCACTACTTTGTAGGTCTCACCCAGCCCCATAAGAAAATCATGTACCTGCTCTTTCTCAACCCGGGATGCAATTTTTGCAGAAATTCCACATTTACATCCAGAACAAGTGCACACTGGGATGGGATTATATGAAGCCAATTCCTCCCAGATACTTTTCAATTTATTGTAGTATGAAGAGACTGGAAGGTCTTGTTGCTGAGTTGAAAAAATTGATCGGCGAAGATCATGAATCAATACCTCGTTACCTTGACGATAACGTTCTTCCAACTCACGCCAGAGGATACGTGCATCGCGTTGAAACGTAACCCCTGCTCGTATGTTGGGAGATAGAGAATTTTTCAGCCACGCCACGACCATTGCATTGCACTTGTTCCAGGCATAGATTTCAGGGGATCCATCTGGTGGTTTTGGTAAAGATCCGTCAATGAAGGGTTCCTTATTTTTCGCGATAAGGGCATTGATGATCTCATCACGCCAAGCAGCATAGTTTTGTTCAGTAAGTTTGAAATCAATAAGAGGAACCCCTGGAGGAAAGGTAATAGGGTGTAGTTGGATCCTTTGTAATTGCATAAAATTTTGTGGAGTTTTCTCCATTATCTTTCTTGTTTGTTTCATTCTCTTTTGTCATGGTGTCTGTTTGGACAACAAGTCAAAACGTGGAGGAAGAAATAATTGTGGATTGATTCTTTGGACTAAACTAGCTAATAGGACATGGACATCAAATATGTGAAAAAGACATTCAGACTTTTGGGTGATTGAGGATGCTCTGATATCATGTAAATTGGAGTAAAAGGTTTATTGTGTTGTATCATTGATATGAGTATTACTCCCTCCGTCCCATAATTATGTTGTCAATTGCTTTTTGGAAGTCAAATTTTACAAACTTTGACCGTTAATATATGAAAAAAATATAAAGATTGACAATGTAAAATTTTTATTGTTAGATTCGTTTTTAATAGTAATTTTGAAAAATCATATTTTTATAATTTTTATATTCATAGATTTATAGTTATCTATGGTCAAAGTTGTGCATTGGAGACCGCGATAAAGTAATTGACAACGTAATCATGGAACGGAGAGAGTACAATATATATACAGAGGAGGAGAAGAGTCTAGAAGTACACAATATTATACATCTAAGGGAAAAAGAATGTATGGGATACAAATATGGGAAACAGAATATATGAGATATGCAGAATATATGAGATATCCCAGGGAATATTACTACTAACACCAATCATTGTAAAATGCTATGAAATCTCTGATTTTGGGCTCGCAAATGGGTTTTGGTGAAAACGACTGTCACTTGAGAACATCGTTGATGGCGAAAGGGGCTTCCTCCATTGAAGCTTGCAAGCCCAGCTCGGTCGGTGGTGGTTTTGAGGCTGTGAAATTGAAAATGGTAGAAAGTTAAAATAAGTGATTTAGTAGGGAGATAATTTAAAGAAAGGGGTTCAAATTAAATTTAATGGTCGCCGGTTCGCCGCTAACGGATGAGTAAACGGTGTTAACTCCGGGTTTGCTTGTGGAACAAAAGTGAATAGTTTGGATTATTTTTAGAGATTTTCGTTCTTAGGGCATGCTTGGAATGAGGGTAATGATTAAGGGGGTAATAGGTAGAATTATAGGCTAAAATGGAATATGTGGGAGATGGTGCGTGTTAGATTTTGTGAAGTGGAGGGTAATCTTTCCCCCCACGGGTAAAAGTTACTCACCCTCTCCCTAGAGTAATGTATTATCCCCTTTCTCCCTTTATTTCCTCCATAACCCCCTTAATCATTACCCCATCACCATCTCCACCGTCCTATTTTAACTTATAATTTGCTCCATTACCCCCTTAATAATTACCCCCGATCCAAGCATGCTTAGGATTATTATTGGAGGAACGCTCAAACTTCACATTATTGGGGGTAATTTTCCCTTATTTGTATTATGGAAATATATATATATATATATATATATATATATATATATATATATATATATATATATATATATATATATATATATATATATATATATATATATATATATATATAATAATAGAAATGATAAGTGTATTAGTTTCCAGTGACGGGTATACATGGCTATTAACTAATTAAACATAATTTCAATGAATCTATTTGATACTTAGGGTATTCTTTTTTTTACTCAAAGTTGAAGTAAAATACACCGAAAAGTAGTAATAGTGGTGGTCTTTTGGAATGGATATTGGATACTGTATACTGCGATAAATTGAAGCAAAACTACTAAACAAGTTTGGCTATACAAACCAGATTTATATTAGGATTAACCATGAATGAGCAATATTGAATATTTTGGTATAGTTGATGATGCAATATTGTACCATATTAAGAGAGGTGTTCATAGAACAAGATTGTATCAAAATATGACATATGTGAAAAATCTCTCAAAAATCTATACCAATAAAACTTTTTTTATTTAATATTAACCGACAAACCGTGCATTGTACGGATGTAACTAGTTCATAAGTAAATGCGGATTGTTGCGTTATTCCTTTTTTGTAGGAAAAATCTTGAAGACGTCACTTGTGAGTGTTGTGAGACTTGTGACTTGGAATTGACAAATGACAAGGATTTATGTGGAAATCGTCATCGGTGAACGGGGAAGATGGGTATTCTTGCTGCTTTTTAGCATTGTTGGGACCTAATAAGACGATGTCGTTGTATCTCAACTGAAAAGATGAATGTGGCTATGATGTGGTACTAATACATGCCACGAAAATGTAGAGATGTGCATAAAAAATGACGATAGTTATCCAGATATTTCTCAACGCTCTTTATTACTAGCTATAGTTATGGCTTGCACTTTTCCCTTTCTCACAGGCAGCTAAAGTACCTACTTATTCATGTTTGTGTTCATATTATTTCATTCTTTGCGCAAAAGAAAGGTTACAACACAAAAAATATCTTAACAAAGGAATAAGCTTAACAAGTAATTAGTGATGCCACAATCTCCACGTAAGTCATTTTTGATAGTATCTCAGTTTCTCAAGTGGGTCACTAAAAAGGTTAAGCTTTCCGTAATGATACTCGTAATAATACATGTAATCTGTTTTACGTAGATGGATTTGGAATATCATTGTTTCGTCATCTTTAGTGCGCCAGCCTCGAAGTTATCTGTAAGTAGGCAAGCCAAATTACTCTCGTAAATGGATGAAAATCCCATTTGATTTTATATGAGTGAGTTAAAGATAGTATAGTGAGGAGGTAGAGAAAGAGTAGGGTGATTCAGGTTTACCTTACTTTCATTGGGGTTCATAGTCATAATAGACTCTTATTGGGGTTCAGTGATTCATAGTGATAATAATATGAAAATTGGGTCACCTCCTACGCTTAGTTTAACAGGCATAATTTGGCACGTGTTTAGGTCAGCTGGAGGCATGTTGAGCATGTGGGATTCATATACCCCCCAATCACAAATTTCATTTTTCAAAAATGTTACCAAAGTGGAATTTTGAAAACTCCTATAAAGACATGCATAACTAAGTTGTCAAATACCACCATTTGAACTAAAAAACTAGTTTACCAATTTCAGTTTGACATTACATTTTGTACTTTGTATAATGAAAATAATAATAATATTATATATATAAGTAATATGACTGGTTATCAACGTTAATGATCTATATAGGATAAGAATTTTACCTATATAATCTTTATTTTGTTAAATGGCGCCCCATATCCTTAGTCCAACATCATCATAAACTTAAACTAATCAAAACTATAAAAAAAAAATAAAATTAAGTACGGAGTATAAAATTGACTAAGCACAGATTGCGTGCAATAATAAACTAGTGACTCACTCTTATAGTCTTATCAATTTAATAAAAAATTAAAAATTAAATCTGTGACTCACACAATATAAAAACTCATCCAAAGCAAAAAAATCTCCCAAGGCTAATACAGTAAATTCTTCACTTACTAACACACCTCCCAAGTACCAACCTCTTTCCCCCAATCAAAGGCCAGAAACATTCAACTCTCCACGTGTCACAATCTCATCTGCTCTCTTCCTCATCTTATATCCCTTTCCCACCACTCCCACCTTCACCAAACTCTCCAATGGCTTCTCCTTCCCTTACACTCCTCCTCACTTTCTCTGTCCTCACTTTCTCTCTCCTCTCTCTCTCACACGCCACCGACGACCCCCTCATCCGTCAAGTCGTCGGAGAAAACTCCGGCGATGAATCTGGCGAAAACACCGTCAGCGATGACCTACTATTGAACGCCGACCATCACTTCTCTCTCTTCAAGTCAAAATTCTCCAAAAAATATGGCTCACAAGAGGAACACGATCTTCGATTCTCGATATTCAAAGCGAATCTTCGACGAGCCATGAGACATCAGTTGCTTGACCCATCGGCTAGCCACGGTGTTACCAAATTCTCTGACCTAACTCCGAGAGAGTTTCGTCAGAGGTATCTGGGTTTGAATGGTGGAAAGAGAAAGCTTAGGTTACCGTCTGATGCTAATAAAGCGCCCAGTTTGCCCACTAATGATTTGCCTGAGGATTTTGATTGGAGAGATCAAGGTGCTGTTACTCCTGTTAAAGATCAGGTATTGATTTTTGTGAATTTATTTTATTTTAATTTTGTTTAATTTGGTTCAAGCTTCTTTCTTGTTAAGGATTATATTGTATTGTTTTTGTGATTGGACTGGGTTTTGTTGGTTGATGGTTAATAGTATAGGAGCTGAGTTTTTGTTTGATGATTGTTATTATGTTGTGTTTAGTGCTTTATATATGTTTATGTGAATTTTGATTGTTATTTCACATATTCTTTTGATAGAAGTTTTGTTTGATGAAAGTTACTAAAGGAGCTAAAATTTGTTTGATGATTCTTATTATGGTGGATTTAGTGGGTTTTTTTTTTTTTTTTTGGTATATGTTTGACTTTGCTTCTGTTGAGGGTTTGTTTGTGAAACTAAGTAAAAAAAAAAAAATTTAATAATCAACCGCTTGCTAAAGGATAGGATAGGTTGAATTCCTCTCTATTTTTGATTATTTCGAGATTTTTGTTGTGGGGAAAATAAGACTGGTAGCTGAGACTGTAGGACTAATGAGTTTCAATTTAAAAATTGAACTGTACTCTTTTCTTTTATTCATAGAGAATAGGAGGTCTGTTGATAGTTCAAATTTTTGGTTTAAATGGCTTTTGGCTTTTGAAGGGTTATTTGGTATAATTTCAATACTGTTTTGAAGATTATCATATATTGTTGTGATGAATCTGCACCTGGTTTCGTGATGGTTGTATGTTGGACTTTCATTCTGTTCTTTGTTCTGTTTAGGAAACTTTCTTGCTTTTAAAGAGTTGAACTTGATTAGAGGAAAAAAACATGAGCGAGTAAATACTGTGATCATCCTTCATTGTAATATAGAATGTTTACTTGGATTCTGAGTGATATTTGAAATTGATCATATGGTTGTAAATCTTAATGGTAACTCTGATTGTTTCAAAAAAAAAACTTCAGGGGTCTTGTGGATCTTGCTGGTCTTTCAGTACCACTGGAGCTTTGGAAGGTGCTAATTATCTTGCAACTGGCAAACTTGTTAGTCTGAGTGAGCAGCAGCTGGTGGACTGTGACCATGAGGTGTGTGTGTGTTTTTGCTCATTTTGTGAATCTTATTGTTGGCTGTGCAATTTCCATGTCCTTTACAGTCTTGTTTTTGTATGAAGTTGGGATATTTTGTTCATTAAAGCATGCTTCTTATCTGAAAAATAAGCTTTCAATAATTGAGATACTTCTATTTTGTTTTTGGCTGAAGATGCTTTGTGGGCCATGCTTCTGTTAAAACTTGAGGAGAGAATCGTTCTTCTTTGTCATCTTTTCCATCACAAGAAGATTCCTTTACGTTTAATTAAAACAATTGGGACACTCTGAAGTCATTGAATGTGCCCTTTGAAATTCGGAGGGTATTTATTTATTTTATTCCCTGATAAGGATTGATTGATGTTTTGGGACCTAATTATTATTTGTCTCAAATAATTTAGAGTTCTAATTGGCATACCTTCTCTCATTCAGAGATGAAACAGTTGATTTTCCTTCACCTGTTCCAACTTTTCTTCTAGCTCTAACTATGATTGTAGAGTGGTTTTTATGTACACTGCTTAATTAGAGGTTCTAACCATTGTTTTTAAAGAAAAGATGAGGCCTACATATTGTGATGCTGCTGGAAAGGAAAAAAAAAAAGCTATCTGGAAGCAGTAAAAGTTCACTCCCAATCTTTACGGTCTGAAATGAATAAATGGAGAGTGGTTTATGGATGCTTGGATGTTTTGCAGTGTGATCCTGAAGAAGCTGGTGCGTGTGACGCTGGGTGCAATGGTGGGTTGATGACAACTGCCTTTGAGTACATCCTCAAAGCTGGTGGAGTTCAACAAGAGAAGGACTATCCTTACACTGGTAGTGATCGTGATACATGCCAATTTGACAAAAGCAAGATTGCTGCATCAGTGGCCAACTTTAGTGTGGTTACCATTGATGAAAACCAAATTGCTGCCAATTTGGTGAAGAATGGCCCTCTTGCAAGTATGAAACCCCAGTCCTTGATTTTTTGAGATCTCTGTGTTCCATCTTTTCGGGTTTTACAAATGCCTAATTATTATACCCTTTTGCTTGTTGCAGTTGGTATAAATGCAGCTTATATGCAGACATACATTGGAGGAGTTTCCTGCCCACTCATTTGCATGAGGCATTTGGACCATGGTGTGCTTCTGGTTGGCTATGGCTCTGCTGGTTACGCTCCCATAAGGTTCAAGAAGAAGCCGTACTGGATCATCAAGAATTCCTGGGGCGAGAGGTGGGGAGAGGAAGGCTACTACAAAATATGCAAAGGCCATAATGTGTGTGGTGTAGACTCCATGGTCTCTACAGTAGCTGCGGTTACCATCCAGCAAGGTTAAGATAACGATAATGTTCTAACTGTCCTCGTATTTATAGGGATGGTGTCTTGTAAATATCCATTGCTGCAGTCCAGATGCAGTAATTCTCTGGTGCAAGCTTTTTATCATAGTGGTCTTTAAGGAGTTGAGTAATTGCTATTAGCAGTAAATAGCAATCAAGACTGGATATTGTGTATCAAAGTACTGACTACATTTGATGGTATTTTATGCAAATGTTCCTTCAGACAGTAATCACAGTATGATTTATGTGGTTCTATACTTCAGTAGTTCTATGTAATGTAACTGGATGCTTCTGCCATGTATACTAATGTTCTATAATGCCTCCTATCATATTCCCACAGTTAACCTGCATGAATCTTATATTATGTTTACAAACGAGTATGTAATTGGATTTGAATTACATTGATCACGTTTACTACCAAGATATTCAAGAGATTAATAGAGAGATATTTGGGAAGGCGGGAGGGAGGGCGTCTGAAATTAAAGCCATTATTCCCCAATGCTATTATAGATTTATAACCTCATAATGGTACCTTCTTTTTATTTTATTTTTAAGAGTAAGTCATACACAGTTAGAGAACCCTTGTCGTGGCGACAAAAAAAAGAGAACCTTCCTCGCGAGGGACACTCCAACTTGATCACGAACCTTATAATGGTACTTGCGTAGGGTATCTTTCCTTTTTTGTTTGATTGTTGTAGTTAAAGCAATTGCAATAAAGACGTAAATGTTATTTTTTTTGTTGGTAATTAAAGATTTTATTAATCACCAATGGATATGGCAAACGCAAAGTACACAAGACTATATGCCTTGGTACGCTAGAAACGAGCAAAAAACAGACAGACGTAAATGTGATTGAAGAGTGGGGTTCTGGCTACATGGATCAGGTCCCAGGTTTCATGTCTTTTGGCACGAGATCAAACCTCGTCCCTACTCCCCTGGTTTTGAAGCAGAGGGGGGAAGGTCACGCCCTGCTTTACCCCACCAAAATCAAAAAAATACTAAATTGGAGCTGTATTTACCTTTGCAATTTGGTTTAGTTGCAAAGCATTGACAATTGCAATAATAATATGTAAAAAGCAAACGGTACAAAAGAGAGCAAAATTGCATTTAAGACATTGGAGAGACTGCGTGGGAATGCCCACTCAAATATAGGATGTACGTATCGCACAGAACAAGCTTACAAGTTTTACAAAAACGTGAGATTATCAAAGTCAAAACTCATCTATTCTTCCGACTGACGGACTATTGGGTATGGGATGTCACAGTGTTACAATCTTACAGAAATTAGTGTTAAATTACCTACTTTCAGGGAAGTGTTGAATCTTGGAATCAGTTTCCACTGTACTTGATTCTGTATGTGGGAATGAAGTCAACGTATAATCTGATTCTGTACCAGGAGGGGTTGCCAGAGCAGCCTATTTTCACAATCTCAACTATAAACTACACGAGTACAGGACACATGCCTAATCAGGCAGCAGAAATGGTCGCGGACGCTGCCTTCTGGCTTTCTGTAAACAGATTGCTAAAGGCTTGAGAAATGAATTGTCAAATGTCATCCAATCTATTCATCCTCATTGTCAAATAAGGCAAACGTGAATGGTTGAAACTTGTACCCATCTCCCTCGTAGAACTTATTCTGAAACTCCACCCAGTGAAGTCGCAAGGCATGCAGGAATGCACTAAGAGTTTCCATCACTAATAGCACACCAACAGTAGCAGAGATGAAAACAGTTATGCCGATAATGAGGATGATGATGTTGTCATACCTACAGGCATTAGGTAAAGTGAGTTATAACTTGTTCCGACTGGAATAAGAAAATTAGGATCCATGTGTAAAAAAAAATAATCTTACCCCCAGGCCAGAAGTAGAACTTTATCATAGAAGACACTAGAGAGCTCTGAATGCGCAAGACTGAAAGAGAGTAAATTCTAAAATCAGATCAAAGCTAACACTTCTTTAACTAAAACAAAAAAAGCATTGTTCAAAGAAAGTACAACTGCATGGTGTATGGACTACAAAAGAGGAGCTTGGGGTGGGTGGCGCAGTGGCACCCCCCCCCCCCCCACTTGTCCCAGCAATGATCTGGGCTCAAGTCTCATTTCCATCAAAGATGGAGGCTTCATTGGTATTCAAAAAAAAAAAAAAAAAGAAAAAAAGAAAGGAGTACAAAAGAGCCTAATGGCCTACCATCCCAACCAAAACCCCATCATAATTTTAAACCCCAAAATAGAAGCAGCATTAGGATAAAGACTATTGATGTTAAATGGTGCACTTAATAATTAAAACTAGCAGTCTAGCAACTAAATCCAGACAAACTGTAGCCTTCTGTTAATTGGCCTTGGAACTGAAACTGCAGAAACAGCTTCAGACCCTAAAGTAGCTGGGAAAGTGAGTTGCTGATACATGCTTTTCCCCACGATAACTAGCCGTGCAATGTAAGTGGTACAAGAACCAAGTTGAGAAATTTTCACAGGTGTACAAGGTTTTGGAATCTAACAAAGAGCATTCCGTTAAAAGGTACAGTATTATCCACTTTGAATTGAGATTGCAATATAATTATAGGAGCTAATGTTATTTATTAAGCACGTACCTGAGAGCCCATAAACGCAAATATGAAGCTGTATTGGAGACTGCTCCGAGTACAAATTCTATAGTGTGTATGAGTTGATGAACAAAAACTTCACTGAACTCAAATTCATCGTGCCTGTGGGAATCATGCTCCATTTCGAAATCCAAGGAGTCTTCACTATCATCAAGAATTGCGTAAGACCGACCTTGGTGGCGCTGAGAACATAGGAGAATTTTTCAACAATTATAAATGCTAATAAATCATTAACACATCAGGAAGGAAGGAGAATTAATTGAATAAAAAGATTGAGCATATGACGCACTTCTTCATGTTGCTTCTTCAGAAGAAAAGGCTTTGGGATTAGCATCCATGGTACAGCAATTAGGGCCAGTAACAGTAACAGAATCTGAAATGCAGTAGAAGTAAATGTCAGAAGCTGGCCCGTTAATAATTCACGAGACTAGAGAAGGAAAGTGGGAAAACCTGAAGCACTTTCTGACCCATGAATAGCTGATTCTCCCCAAGGTCATCCGTAGGACTAAGGAACATGTATATTAATACATGATATAGATCGGCTTTAGAGCCGGTGCACCATTTTACAACAATGAGAAGTGTGAGGTAGCCAAATAGACTGTTTAAGAAAATCATCTGGGGAACAAACTGATACCTGAAACATATACAAATAACAATAATAGGATACCATCAAAATGATGTACAAATGAGTGAATAACAAGCCAGCAGCACTATATTCAATCAATTCTATAAATGCATTTCGCGTTCTGCAAATGCACAAGAAAATGAGGAGTAATGTGTTTGTCTCCGTACAGACAAGGCAGTAGAAAAGAATGTGAAACGAACACAATAAATAAAAACCACAGTTCCACTTACCAGATATTCAAGTCATTTTTGAAGTATTTTCCATTAAAATAGCTCAAAATGATTCCAAGGTTCATCTGCGCCACTCCGAGAAGAATTGACATTTTCATCTTCAAAGAGTTTAGGAATGGCAACTCACTACGGCTACCATGCCAAACAGGATCCACTCCGAATGGGTAAGTATCACGTACTTTTATCAAGCCTGAGGTGGTAGCATCCCTGCCATTGTCACAAGATTAATGGTATGTTCTGAACCGAATAGCACAAGTACAAAACAAAAGTCTAATGTTTCATACCGGCAAGAAACATCACGGCATGCATAGGCAGAAGAACCAAACAACTCAAATGGGACTGAAAAGAATTCATTGTACACCAATCCTGTGTATATGGAGAATATTGCCATCATCATAATGACGTAGCGACCACCAAATGCCATCTCCATGATATCCCCAAGTTTCTGCTTGCAACACAAAGAATGGACAACTTTTAAACTCCTCTGTATATATACATATCAGAAATACAACTGGAATTTATCAAAAAGGAAAGAGCCAAAAGCGAAAATAGAAAGAGTTATCTGTTAAAAAGTTCCATGCAGTCAAGACACTAGCTGACAAAAAAATGTGTAACCACCCCCCCCCCCTCCACAGCACGGAAGAAAGAATAGAAGAGACAAACAACCAGCCATGAAAATGTGTTTCCATAAAAGCAGTTAAAAACTCAACTATGGCATACCGCATACGCATACAAGAGCTTAAAATGGCGTCAGAGAAACCTGGCATAGTTCTTCCTCCCTCTTTCACATCATGAATTAAAAAGGAGACTTATAGCTAACCATTCTACCTTAGCATAGTTCTTCGTCCCTCTTTCACATCATAAATTTAGGAGGATCATAGCTAAGCATCCTACCTAGCCTAGTTCTTTCTTTCTCGTTCACATCATGAGTTAGAAAGGAGGATCATTGCTAACGTTTCACCTAGCCTAGCAAACATGCACCAAAGACACATACAATCAATTCTTAGTGCCACTGGGTATTCACAAAATACTCTTATAATAGTTAAATCATACTTGCACTCATAACAAACATGCACCAAAGGCATTTTCCTATGTTGAATAATTCAGGCGAGAGGGAAGGAAAACCTCCTGTACAAAGTAATAGTTTATGATCTTACGTGTTGATAATGACAATTAGTAAGACAATTCAGATACAGATTTCGGATTAGATAAAAGGTAGCATACAAAAGCAGCATGTGCTTCACTTAAACAGCCTTCATGTCTTTTTTAACATCACAAGGAAGCCCAAACTTTTAACTTTTAAGGCTGTGTAGCAAAAAGATCTGGCAAGAGAAGCTGTTGTATGAAAGCCAAGATTGTTTCTTGCTATCTGATCAATTCGACACTCAATCTTGTTAGGGGCCTTTGCCAACTACATAAGAAGGTATCACATATAGCCAACCATCACATGCTAATACCTACACTGATGTTGAAAGTGGACATTAACATCACTAATCAGCACAAGTTATCATGATATGAACTTCTCCTAATCATTAGCGGACAATTACTTTTAAAGAACAGCACAAAGTTCCATGAACAATGCACATTAGACTCATTTCATCAGCAATGCCATTTCGGAAAGTCCATCATCAGACAGATGTGAAAGCAACAACCAAATAATGTCAGAAAAGCAACACTCAAACTAAGTCTATGCAATTCAGATAATGGCAATGAGCGCAATTGAGCATAAGAAACACTAGCAGTGCACAAAAGGATGGGGAAACCAAAAATGCCAAGCACTTGGTAAAAACAAAAAGCTTGATGTCATGGTTTTGGGAATAGAACAACTTTGATTGATAAAGATTCCAACTTGCACTAACTGACATAAAAGAAGCATTTACCTGACTCGAGAGCTTTCTTTCCCTCATGATGAAGTACATTGTTGCTAAAAGTAAACATATACCGTGGCCCCAATCACCAAACATTACAGCAAATAGAAAGGGGAATGTGACAATTGTGTATACACTGGGATTTGCTTCCTGATATTTTGCAACCCTGCAGTAGTATAAGAAAGAAGCCTGTTATACAATAATTTTTATATATTCAAGTTGCAGAGCTCAAGTTTTTCCCCACATGCACACTGACTTTATGTCAAACAACAAAAAAAAGCTGAAGACAAGTGTCAACTCAAGTATGATTGTAACTTTTAATGTGTAAAAGATCCAAAATATTATCATGAAATTGTTTCCGAAGTCACGAGCCTCATTACTTGAACATTTGTAGAGTTCAATGACAGTTGAGGTCAACTTCATGTTTCTGACATCTCTGGAATACTTAATTGCACAAAAACATATCATAAGTTCCTAAGGAAGGAAAGAAGATAAGTTACACCCTCGTAAGTATTCCTGGTTATTTACATCATAATAAATGAAAAAGTATGACGACGAAAACTTGTTTGGGGCAAGAGGAAGGATTATATAAAGAAGAAGAAAAAGGAGGAAACCATATCAGAAGATGCAAAACCTGATTGACTAATGTACATATTTTTGAAAACTCATGGCAATACATGACAGTTGTATTTAATTTGTCATTGCCAGCAAATTGCATAATTTACAGGCAGCTATGGGAAGTACAAAAAAAAGGTTTGTAAAGCTTATACCATGCTATAGTCATTAAGCCAATAGATGACTTACCCATATGCATCCACAATTTCCTGAAAGGCACTAGTGAATTTGTTTGTGCGGAAATAAGTTGGTGGCAAGTCCTTTGTTTGCAGAACATTAAATATTGAACCAATCTGTGAATTGCTGTCATAGGTTGCTTGTTGGAGTGTATCTTGAATCTGTAACGTAATCATAGAACAGTCACTCCACAATTCAGATTCTTGTTTCAAACACATCACTCCACCAACAGCTGACTGTGCCATTAAACCATTATAGATTGAACCATGAACAGAGATCAAATCTCACCTGCTTTGTTGAAAAAACAGGACACCAACCTTCAGCAACAAGACACTTCTTTGACACATCTATGCTGAGCATACTCAATATATGATAAATAGATTTCTCCTTCTTTACCTTTCCACGTTAAGAAGAAAAGTTTCAGGTAATGATTACAGGTCAATCTTGACAAGGCAAAATAGATTCGGTCGCATAAGAAAAGAAACGGGGGACAAATATCAAGATGTTTAAGGGTAAAAAGATAAGAGTTTTGAACAAAAGAATGACAATAGTGCTCTATCAAGTACTAACCAAATGGTGCCACTGCTCGATTTGAGAGCCAATTGCACTTAAGGCATTGTCCCGGTGCACATGACCAACATCTATAGTAGTCTTTAGCTCAGAAAGTCTTCCATTGACCTAGAAATGAAAATTGTTAAGTGTCGTCCAAATATCCATTCCAACAATCCAGCATTTTCAAACACAACTTCCACAACCCCAACCAATTTTTTTTCTTTCTTTTGTGTGGGGTGGGGGGGGGGGGGGGGGGGAGGAACATATTGCAGCAAGCCAGCAAGAGAATGCTGAAGGTACAGTCAGAATATTATGAAACATCAAGCAACTATTTAAAACACCCTCAAGCTCAAGTTCACATCGGAACCATAAAGTTAGCCAAAACAGGAAATGGAGGAAAACACAAAACAACAGCACATAAGCAGACAAAGGAAGAGTGGAAGACACAAAAAAGGTTCCTATAAGGTAAAAAGAATTGATTATTCAAATCTCAAAGCAGCAAAATGTCCCAAACAAGACCTTTAAATTCAACAACGAAATAATCTACTCAGACTTGCTTCCACATCCATAGTCCATAGACGTCAAGGCCCACCTCCAGGAAGCACTCCAATATAAAAGTAAAGATATAAAGAAATAGGAATTGGTTTTGCATTCACCTACACAACATAGTAAGAAGACGGTTCAGATATCCTGTAACAGACCCAAGTGCCGAATTGTGCACTTGCATTCTTCCATTAACAAAATGTATGTTGGGGATACATTTCTAATACATGTTAACCTGTAGTTTAGTGCAAATGTGCCTAATGTTGGTCTCTAAAAAGAGTATACAGCAATTCCCATTCAGTCTATAAAATTGCCACAGGTCACAAAAATATTTTTCTTCTTAAAAGTAACACAAAATTATATGAAATTAATGCACATTATTGAAGCACAAGCAAACACCTTAGCGTAAAGCATGAAGGAAAGTTAAATTCTTAAATGTTTAGAATACGTCATTATAGACTAATCATGGAAGTCTGTTGGTCAATATTTTTCTTCTAAAAAACCAGACCACTAGGTTAGATTGCAAGACCCTGCCCCCCTCCCCTCCCCCCCACCCCCCCCCCCCCCCCCCCAAAAAAAAAAAAAAATTAAAAAAGGAAAAAGATAAAAAAGAAGAGAAGCTTGTCTTAACAGCATCTACTTTTTTATTCTAGATCCATACTACTATGTTATGTTGCAAGCTACCACCACCCCCCAAAAAAATCCGAAGCTTGTTTTAACACCGTAAAACAACCCACCATCAGCTCACATCATCTACTCAAGATCTTCTAAATAAAACATATAGAAACCTAGCCAATACTGTCTCTTAAAGCAAGTAATTACCTCTGCTATCATTTCCTGTTGCTTTCCTGGGTCCTCGGAGAAAGGGTAACGATTTGCTCCAAAAGCTTCACAGATTTTCACTAATTTGTTCTTTGCTCTTTCTCCAGAGTAGAAGATAACAAATACATTTTTTTCAACCTGCAAAGTCAAATAGTCAAGTTAGAGAGGCATCAGAAGTAATGCACAAATCCAGGATGAAGAATAGCTTATTATGAGGATGTCTGTAGCTTATTGAGAATCATGCTCTCTATAGAGGACATGCTTGCAAACAGGCTTCACCTTCAACATCATTTTCCTTGTTTTCTGGGGTTGGGGAGGGGGGGGGGGGATTCATGCAAGGCTTCCAGCTATATTAATTCCTTGCATAAATCACCTTCTTTTTAATTCACCTTTGAATGAAAAGGAAAATGCTTCACAAGCTCCAAAGAAGAGAAATTTTTTAACAAATATCATATACCTTTTCGCCTGTTGACGGGTCAACAACAGGATGCTCAACCACAGCTTGCCTCAAAAAAACATTCCCCCTGGTTGCTCGGAAAAGAATCCTCTCAAATGCCATGGATTTTTCTCTAGGAACCAGACCACTAATGAACCCAAGCTTAACTTGTTTTGATGGATCAACTACCATTTCCTGAAAAGAAGAAAAACCCACTCTCATTGCATCATCCATAGGTAAACAGAAAGATCCAGATGAAATATAATGTGATAGGCTTTGAAAATTTACCTGTTCCCACAATAAAGGACTGTCAATTGATTTTTCACCCATGTGAAGTGCTTCATTTTCACGTTGCTGAGCTGCTGCACTATTTAAAGCTGAATGAAAAAATTCCCTAGCCTGAAAATAGAACAATACTCAGATATTATGAATTCAACACTCGTACTTGTGTAGGAATTGTGCTAAAAAGAAAGTATTAATCTACTGTTGATTGGCAAAGGATGACGCTGGGCTGACGTAAATCTCTGTTTCTGCATCTGCCACTCCATATATTTGGAGTCTATGCTTCTCAAAGCACACTAATCCAGCATAAAAGGACCGAAAGAAAGGCACTTACCTTCATCAGTACCAACTTATATTCTAAAAGCTCGTTATATGAATGTTGTAGTTTTTCAGTATTTGTATTCATCTCTACTAGCTCAGCTTCATGTTCTCCAAGTTTCCCCTGATAGTATAAAAAGATTACAGCAAACTTAAGGAAGAAGTTACGTGCAAGAAAGTGTTATTCAGGTATAGCGTACCTCTAACTCATCCATATGTATATCGTCTCTTGCAGGAAACATTGAGGGTAGGAAACCAGCTTTTGTCATTTGTTCCTTAAAAAATCTTATCTTTCGAGCCATTTCCCCACATCTTTTGATCTACAAGAATGAACCAACCGATCAAAACATATAAAACGAAGAAGAATTGAGACGAGAAAGAACAAAGGTACCCACAACTATTTCATTTGTCTAGAAACAAGTTCACACTTAAGGATGTTGATTGTGAGATTGGAAAATTATTACACGTGAGCATTGAGGGGGTAGATCACATAAAAGAATTAACAAAAAGAACTGATTGGATTAACCCAAAGCCTTTTCTTGTAATAGATGTAATAGAATCCCGCTACCGATGTTCTAAATGTTTGTCGGTTAACATCATGAAATTAACTCTCTAAAAAGGGCGGGGGGAGGAGAGAAAGCAATATCCAACCCCCCCCCCCCCTTCCACCACAAAAACTAAAATAAATAATAATGGCAGTTTCCAGACTTTTGTCCTATCGATATTACTAATTACTTGCTCCATCCTCCCACCCAACCAAGCCTCTCATGCAAAATTGTAACAGAGATATTCAGCGTAGAAGCAACAACCAAGTGATTCGCAACTACATATATCAATATCTAAAGTACATATTAAAATTGAGCGAGGAATGCACGAAATGACCGAAATCCAAAGGCTGTAATCCACGAAAATCGGGCTTTGGAATCGCCTCCAGACAAAGCAACTTATTTTACCACGATATTCCATTCATTGGTGTGACAGGCCGTATGGGTCACTTAAAGCCTTGAAAACGCTTTTTCAGCTTTTTGTATAAGACCACCAAAACTGAAACAATGGTTGTACGAGAAGTTCTGCCATTGGAAAGTAGCTCATTGGGGCCTCAATGAACTTCTTAGGTCATCTAGAGCTTTATTGATGAAAATCTCAACAGGCCCAAATGACCGAAATCCAACGGCTATAATCCATGAAATTTAGGCCTCTGAAATTCCTCCAAACAAGGCTTCTTATTTTACAATGATATTCAAT
Source organism: Tetragonia tetragonoides (assembly GCA_038025085.1). Classification (NCBI taxonomy): domain Eukaryota; kingdom Viridiplantae; phylum Streptophyta; class Magnoliopsida; order Caryophyllales; family Aizoaceae; genus Tetragonia; species Tetragonia tetragonoides. The sequence continues at coordinate 10,366,369 of CM076140.1, read as the reverse complement.
AGGGGGCTTTTTATGGGCTGTGACAGGCCGTATGCCTCTGTTATTGGGACATATAAAACCTTGAAAACACTTTTTCTCGGCTTTTTGTATAAAACCACCAACACTGAAACAATGGTTGTAAAAGAAGTTCTGCCATTGGAAATGGCTCATAGGGGCATCGACGGACCTCTTAGGTCATCCTGGTTCATTCGGAGCTTTATTGATGAAATTCTCAACATGGGCTCAAATAACGGATATCCAAAGGCACAATCCACGATATTCGGGCTTTGGAATTGCCTCCTGACATAGCATCTTATTTTCCCGAGATATTCAATAGGGGGCTTTTCTTGGGTGTGACATGCCGTATGGGTCCGTTATTGCGTCACATAAAGCCTAAATCGCTTTTTCTCAACTGTTTGTATAAGACCACCAAAACTGAAACAATGGTTGTACTGGCATTGGAAATGGCTTATAGGGGCGTCAACGAACTTATTAGGTCATCCTAGCTCCTCCAAAGATTTATTGATGGAAATCTCAACCGGGGCCAAATGACCGAAATCCAAAGGCTATAATCCACAAATTTTGGGCCTCTGCAACGCCTTCAAACAAGGCATCTTAGTTTACAATGATATTCAATAGGGGGCTTTTTATGGGATGTGAGAAGACGTATGGCTCTGTTATTGTGTCATAAAGCCTTGAAAACACTTTTTCTCGGCTTTTTGTATAAAATCACCAACACTGAAACAATGGTTGTAAACGAAGTTCTGCCATTGAAATGGCTCATAGGGGCATCGACGGACCTCTAAGATCATCCTGGTTCAGCCGGAGCTTTATTGATGAAATTCTCAACTTGGGCTCAAATAATTGAAATCCAAAGGCTGTAATCCACGAAATTCGGGCTTTGCGATCGCCTCCAGACAAAGCATCTTATTTTGCAACGATATTCAATAAGGGGCTTTTCTTGGGTGTGACAGGCCGTATGGGTCTGTTATTGCGTCACATAAAGTCTAAAACGCTTTTTCTCAGCTTTTTGTATAAGACCACCAAAACTGAAACAATGGTTGTAGGAGAAGTTCTGGCATTGGACAATGGCTCATAAGGACCTCAACGAACTTCTTAGGTCATCCTAGCTCCTCCAAAGATTTATTGATGAAAATCTGAACCGGGGCCCAAATGACCGAAATCCAAAGGCTATATAATCCATGAAATTTGGGCCTCCGAAACGCCTCCGAACAAGGCTTCTTATTTTACAATGATATTCAATAGGGGGCTTTTTATGGGATGTGACAGGACGTGTGGCTCTGTTATTGGGTCATATAAAACCTTCAAAACACTTTTTCTCGGCTTTTTGTATAAAACCACCAACACTGAAACAATGGTTGTAAACGAAGTTGATGGCGAACGGGAATCCTCCCACAAACTCAACTAACTCTCATTAAATTCATAAACCAAAACTAAGGAGGACAATACATTAAGGCCCTATTTATAAGCTAAAACATATGCTTGGAGAATAAGAAACTACTTAACATAAACCTAGGGAATAATCTAGAAATAAAATTACTTCCTAAACAAACTCTAACAAAACAGAACACTAACCCCTCTTTCCATAACACCTATTAAATCTTCTAAAGGAAGAATAAGAAGTAGGAAAACACCCTCGGGCCCATGAGTCATCAACACATGCCCTTGGATTTGGGCTTCTACGGTGGGGCAGGACATAATTTCTATCATTCTCTCCCTCTTGAAAATTGATGTACGTCCTCGTACGACAAGGAGGAGTCTTGGAGCTACGAGTTGGAGTAAAAGGCAGGGAGCAAGAGCGACGACGACGTGGCAAATGTGAGCGAGACTGAGACGGGATGACAATGCACTGTTGTTGATGCTCCAGAAGAATTGAATTTATCTTGGGACGGTAGATGATATCATTCTCGCACATCCAGGGCTTGCCTAGGAGAACATCACATAAATCCATCTTGCTCACACAACATGTGGCAGAGAAGCTCAAATTATGCATGAAGAAAGGAAGTTGCACTATGGTATCAACATACTCATGGCGGTTGGACCTGTAAGTGCAAACTTTTATGGGTCGAGAACTCTTCACAGTAGGGAGCTTTAAGTTTTTCACCAACTCTTCGGACACCAGGTTTAAGGAAGCGCCAGGGTTAACCATGAAATGCACAACTTGATCGCACACGTTACCAGATTGATGGAACAAAAGAGTGTGAGATTTAGGATGAGGCTTCACTGGGGAACAAGTGAGAACGTTCACCACATTCTCTTCTTCTTCACCTCCTGATGTTGTATCACCCTCAACAGGATCCACTGTTTCATCAACCGGACCAATGTCTTCTTCAGTATATTCCTTGGTGGCAATGAGGATACGGTGAGGGCACCTATCAGCCTTATGTCCCCTTTCTCCACACTTGTAACAATGGAAGGGAAGAGATTCTGGAGGCTTCTTGTAAGTTTCCCTGGAGGAAGATGGGTCAGCGACAGGTTTGCTATCAAAACGAGCAACAGACTTTCGGATCGGTGTAAGTGATTCATTATGCCATTGCTTCAAGAAGTTCCATTGCTCCTCCTTGCTTCTAGCAATAGATGCAGCCTTGCTTCTAGCAATAGATGCAGCATGGCCAACTGAATAGAAAGTTTGGTCCTCAAGCTCAACTCGAAGTTCTCCCCGAAGTCCACTAAGATAACGATACACCCTTTGTTCTTCGGATTCATCCAATCGACATCTTGAGTACAACTTATGAAAATCTCTAGTGTAAGCATCAACAGATTTATTTTCTTGGGCTAAATCAGAGAGTTTATAATACATCTTACGCTCATAGTTAAGAGGAATAAATTTGTCATTCATGAATTGTTTCATTACGTCCCAACTAGTGACAGCACCAAGAGTACGTCCCCTACGCTGATATTGCAGTTGTTGCCACCATTGACAAGCATAACCTTTAAGGCATGTCACTGCAAAAGAGACACGACACTCTTCTGGGATCCCTCGATTGACAAAGATATTCTCCATATTCATTATCCAGTCTAGCAAGCCATCTGGTTCACCTTCTCCAGTAAAATCAGGAAGATTGACTTTAACTCCATAAGTATCTGCACATGGTTGTACTGGTGGGTATTGGTGAGCATGGCCACGTGGTGCTGGTGGGTATTGGTGAGCATGATATGGAGGGTAGTATGGTGGAGGACGGGCATGGTATTGAGAATCATAATCATTTTGGGGCTGGTAATCATACCTTGGTTAATGGTAAAGCGCCTTATTATGAGGAACACCACCATAAACACCCGAGAAGTGTTGGAACAAAGGATCTTCAATCGCTGAGATCCTACCAGGAGTTTTTGTAGTTGCGGGAGGCGGTGATGGCGGCCGTTTTGGAGGCTCCGTGTGCTTTTTCTTCTCTACATTATGAGGAAGAAGATCAAACTTGTGGTATATGTCCTGAAAACGCTCATTGACACGTTGCTTTTCAGCTTTAAACTCAGCCTTAAGCTCTTCCATTAAAGTCTCTAAACGATTGGAAAGGTCTTGAACTCTTTTATCTAATTCTGCGTTGGTAACCATGGCTGAAATTTAACAGCGTAGCCGAACAGATTCAGATTAGCAGAGCGGACAGTAGTTGATTGGTGAACAATTGAGAGGTCAAGGTTAAGAGTTTCTGAAATTCGCAGATTAGGGTTTAGGGTGGAATTGGGCAGAAAATTTTGGCTATTTCTGGCAATTAATTGAGGGTTTTGACTGGGTTTGTATTTAGGTTACTGGGTAGGAGTAAATTCCATGAAAACTTGTGGTTTCGAGGTCAATATGATGGATTTAGGCTACTGGTTTAGGAGGTATACGAATTAGGGTTGTTTTTTGCGAGGGTGGCTGCTGGTGTAGATGAGGGTTGGATGGGCACATAAGCTAGGTTCAGCCTTACGGCGGCGTTGACAGCGACGAAGCGGCTGGCTCTGATACCAAACTGATGGCGAACGGGAATCCTCCCACAAACTCAACTAACTCTCATTAAATTCATAAACCAAAACTAAGGAGGACAATACATTAAGGCCCTATTTATAAGCTAAAAAATATGCTTGGAGAATAAGAAACTACCTAACATAAACCTAGGGAATAATCTAGAAATAAAATTACTTCCTAAACAAACTCTAACAAAACAGAACACTAACCCCTCTTTCCATAACACCTATTAAATCTTCTAAAGGAAGAATAAGAAGTAGGAAAACACCCTCGGGCCCATGAATCATCAACACATGCCCTTGGATTTGGGCTTCTACGGTGGGGCGGGACATAATTTCTATCAGAAGTTCTGCCAATTGGAAATGGCTCATAGGGGCATCGCCGGAGCTCTTATGTCATCCTGGTTCAGCCGGAGCTTTATTGATGAAATTCTCAACTTGAGCTCAAATAACCGAATTCTAAAGGCTGTAATCCACGAAATTCGGGCTTTTGGAATCGCCTCTAGACAAAGCATCTTATTTTCCAACGATATTCAATAGGTAGATTTTCTTGGGTGTGACAGACCGTATGGGTCCGTTATTGCGTCACATAAAGCCTAAAACGCTTTTTTCACAGCTTTTTGTATAAGACCACCAAAACTGAAACAATGGTCGTAGGAGAAGTTCTGGCATTGGAAAATGGCTCATAAGGGCCTCAACGAACTTCTTAGGTCATCCTAGCTCCTCCAAAGCTTTATTGAAGAAAACCTCATCCGGGGACCAAATGACCGAAATCCAAAGGCTATAATCCACGAAATTTGGGCCTCTGAAACGCCTCCGAACAAGGCTTCTTATTCTACAATGATATTCAATAGGGGGCTTTTTATGGGCTGTGACAGGCCGTATGGCTATGTTATTGGGTCATATAAAACCATGAACACACTTTTTCTTAGCATTTTGAAAAAAACCACCAACACTGAAACAATAGTTGTAAAAGAAGTTCTGCCACTGGAAATGGCTCATAGGGGCATCGAGGGACCTCTTAGATCATCCTGGTTCATCCGGAGCTTTATTTATGAAATTCTCAACTTGGGCTCAAATAACCGAAATCCAAAGGCTGCAATCCATGAAATTCGGGCTTTGGAATCGCCTCCGGACAAAGCATCTTATTTTCCCACGATATTCAATAGGGGGCTTTTCTTGGGTGTGACAGGCCGTATGGGTCTGTAATTGCATCACATAAAGCCTAAAACGCTTTTTCTCAACTTTTTGTTTAAGACCCCCAAAAGTGAAACAATGGTTGTAGGAGAAGTTCTGGTATTGGAGAATGGCTCATAGGGGCCTCAACGAACTTCTTAGGTCATCCTAGCTCCTCCAAAGCATTATTGACGAAAATCCCAACCAGTGCCCAAATGACCGAAATCCAAAGGCTAATCCTCGAAATTTGGGCCTCTGAAACGCCTCCGAAGAAGGGTTTTATTTTACAATGATATTCAATAAGGGGCTTTTTATGGGCTGTGACAGGCCGTATGGCTCTGTTATTGGGTCATATAAAACCTTAAAAACACTTTTTCTCAACATTTTGTATAAAACCACGGCACTGAAACAATGGTTGTAAAAGAAGTTCGGAAATGGCTCATAGGGGCATCGACGGACCTCTTAGGTCATACTGTTCATCCGGAGCTTTATTGATGAAATTCTCAACTTGGGCTCAAATAACCGAAATCCAAAGGCTGTAATCCACGAAATTCAGGCTTTGGAATTTGGAATCGCCTCCAAACAAAGCATCTTATTTTCCCACGATATTCAATAGGGGGCTTTTCTTGGGTGTGACAGGTCGTATGGGTCCGTTATTGCGTCACATAAAGCCTGAAACGCTTTTTCTCAGCTTTTTGTATAAGACCACCAAAACTGAAACAATGGTTGTAGGAGAAGTTCTGGCATTGGAAAATGGCTCATAGGGGCCTCAAAGAACTTATTAGGTCATCCTAGCTCCTTCAAAGCATTATTGATGAAAATCTCAACCGGGGCCCAAATGACCGAAATCCAAAGGCTATAATCCACGAAATTTGGGCCACTGAAACGCCTCCGAACAAGACTTCTTATTTTACAATGATATTCAATAGGGGCTTTTTATGGGCTGTGACAGGCCGTATGGCTCTGTTATTGGGTCATATAAAACTTTTTCTCAGCATTTTTTTTTATAATGGTTGTAAAAGAAGTTCTGCCATTGGAAATGGCTCATAGGGGCATCAACGAACCTCATAGGTCATCCGCAGATTTATCGATGAAATTCTCAACTTGTGCTCAAATAACTGAAATCCAAATGCTGTAATCCACGAAATTCGAGCGTTGGAATAGGAGCTTTTCTTGGGTGTGACAGGCCGTATGGGTTTGTTATTGGTGATTTAAAGTCTTGAAAAAGCCTTTTCTTTTCTTTCACAAAATCTTGTATGAGCCGGCCTCAAGGTGAGGCCTCTCATACAAGCATGATGTCATGTTGACGTCATGCTTGTAAAATAGAGGTAATCTCACCTTGAAGCGGCCTCATACAAGACTTATTACTTGTCTTCTAGTTTAGAACCAGGCGCACTGAAACAATGACTGTAAAAGAAGTTCTGACATTGGATATGGCACAAAGAGGCATCAACGAACTTCTTAGTCCATCCTGGGTCTTCCGGTGCTTTTTGATGAAAATCTCAACCGGGGCCCAAATGACCGAAATCCAAAGGCTATAATCCAAGAAATTTGGGCTTCTAATCACCTCCCGACAATGCTTATTATTTTGGTAAGATATTCAGCAACGGGCTTTTCTTGGGTGTTACAGGTCGTATGGGTCTGATAATGGGTTATAAAAATCCTTGAACATGTATTTTCTCGACTTGTTGTATAAAACCGCCAAAACTACAACAATAGTTGTAAAAGAAGTTCTGGTATTGGAAATGGCTCATAGGGGCATCGACGGACCTCTTAGGCGATCTTGGTTCATTCGAAGCTTTATTGATGAAAATCTCATCCGGGGCCCAAATGACCGAAATCCAAAGAATATAATCCACGAAGTTCGGAATTTGTAATTGCCTCCAGACAAAGCATCTTATATTACCACGATATTCAAAGGGGCGTTTTGGTGTGACAGGTCGTATAGGTCTGTTATTGGGTCAAATAAAGCCTTGAAAAAGCATTTTCTGAGCTTTTCGTATAAGACCACCAAACTTATACAATGGTTGTACCAGAAGTTTTCTGGGCCTTCTGGCACTGGAAAATGGCTCATAGGGGCCTCAACGGACTTCTTAGGTCATCCTGTTTTAGGCGAAGCTTTATTGATTGAGTCCTGGTTTATGCGAAGCTTTATTGATTGAAAATCTCAACAGCGCCCAAGTGACCGAAATGCAAAGGTTGTAATCCACGAAACTTAGGCCTCTGAAACGCCTCCTAACAAAGCTTCTTATTTTTCAATGATATTGAATAGGGGGCTTTTTATGGGTTGTGACAGGCCGTATGAGTCCGTTATTGGGTCATATAAAACCTTAAAAACACTTTCTCCCAGCTTTTTCTATAAAACCACCAACACTGAAACAATGGTTGTAAAAGAAATTCTGCAATTGGAAATGGCTCATAAGGGCATCGACGGACCTCTTCGGGCATCCTGGTTCATATGGAACTTTATTAATGAAATTCGTTACTAGGGCCCAAATGTCGGAATCCAAAGGCTGTAATCCACGAAATTAGAGCTTTGGAATCGCCTCCAGACAAAGCATCTTATTTTACCACGATATTCAATAGGGGGCTTTTCTTGGGTGTGAAAGGTTGTATGGGTCTGTTATTGAGTCACATAAAGCCTTTAAACACAATTTCTAGTTTTTGGTATAAAACCACCAACAGTGAAACAATGAATGGTTAAAAATGAAGTTCTGCCATTGGAAATGGCTCATAGGGGCATTGACTGACCTCTTAGGTCATCCTGGGTCATCGAAAGCTTTATTGATGAAAATCTCAACCGGGGCCAAATGACAGAAATCCAAAGGTTAATCCACGAAATTTGGGCCTCTTAAACGCCCCGGAACAAACCTTCTTATTTTAAAATGATATTCAATAGGGGGCTTTTCTTGTGTGTGACGGGCTGCATGGGTCTGTTATTGGGGCAAATAAAGCCTTGAAAACGCTTTTTCTCGGCTTTTTGTATAAAACCACCCAGAAACAATGGTTGTGAAAGAAGTTTGGAATTGGCTCATAGCGGCTTCGACGGACCTCTTAGGCGATCCTGGTTTATCCGGAGCTTTATTGATGAAAATCTCAACCAGGGCCCAAATGACCGAAATCCAAAGGCAAAATAATCCACGAAATTTAGGCGTCTAAATGGCCTATGGACAAAGCTTCTTATTTTACAATGACATACAATAGGGGGCTTTTCTTTTGTGTGACAGGCAGTCTGTTATTGGGTGATATAAAGCCTTGAAAATGCTTTTCCTCATCTTTTAGTTTAGAACAATCAACAGTGAAAAAATGATTGTAAAAGAAGTTCTGGCATTGGATATGGCTCATAGGGGCATCGACGAACCTCTTAGTCCAATCTGGGTCTTTTGGAGCTTTATTATTGAAAATCTCATCCGGGGCCCAAATGACCGTGATCCAAAGGCTATAATCCACCAAATTTGGACTTGTGATTCTCCTATGGACAGAGCTTCTTCTTTTACAATGATATTCAATAGGGGGCTTTCCTTGGGTGTGACAAGAAGCCTTGAAAATTCTTTTTTCGACTTTTAGTTTAAAACCATGAACACAAAAGCAATGATTGTAAAAGAAGTTCTGGCATTAGATATGGCTCATAGAGGCATCGTCGCATCGACGAACCTCTTAGTCTATCATGGGTCTTTCGGAGCTTTATTGATTAAAATCTCAACCGGGGCCCAAATGACCGAAATGCAGAGGCTACAATCCACGAAATTCGGGCTTCTGAATCGCCTCCATACAGTGCTTCTTATTTTAGCACGATATTCATGGCTTTTCTTGGGAGTTACAGGCTCATGGGGGCATCGACGGACCTCTTACGTCATCCTGGGTCATCCAAAGCCTTATTGATGAAAATCTCAACCGGGGCCCAAATGACCGAATCCAAAGGCTATAATAGTCTATGGAATTTGGGCCTCTGAATCGCCTCCTGACAAAGGTTCTTATTTTACAATGATATTCATAGGGGCCTTTTCTTGGTTGTTATGGGTCATATAAAGCCTTGAAAACTTTTTTCTCGGCTCTTAATATAAAACCACCGACACTTAAACAATCATAGCAAAAGAAGTTCTGGCATTGGAAATGGCTCATAGGGGCATCGACAGACTTGTTAGGTCATACTAGGTCATCCAAATCATTATTGATGAAAATCTCAACAGGGGCGCAATGACCGAAATCCAATAGCTATAATCCACGAAATTTGGGCCTTTGAAACGCCAGCAGACAAAGCCTTTTATTTACAATGATATTCAATAGGGGGATTTTTTGGTGTGTGACACGCCGTATGGCTCTGTTATTGGGTCATGTAAAACTTTGCAAACGCTTTTTCCCGGCTTTTTGTATAAAACTACCAAAACTGAAACAATAGTTATAAAAGAAGTTCTGACATTGGAAATAGCTCATAGGGGCATTGACGGACTTCTTAGGTCATACTCGGTCGTCCAAAGCTTTATTGATAAAAATCTCAACAGGAGCCCAAATTACAGAAATCCAAATGCTATAATCCACGAAACTTGGCCCTCTGAACTTCCTGCATACAAAGCTTCTTATTTACAATGATATTCAATAGGGGGCTTCTCTGGTGTGTGACAGGCCGTATGCTCTGTTATTGGGTCATATTAAACCTTGCAAATGCCTTTTCTCGGCTTTTTGTATGAAACCACCAAAACTGAAACAATGGTTATAAAAGAAATTCTGACATTGGAAGTGGTTCATAGGGGCACCGACTGACTTCTTAAGTCATCCCGAGTCATCCAAAGCATTATTGATGAAAATCTCAACTAGGGCCCAAAAGACCGAAATCCAAAGGCTATGATCCACGAATTTGGGCTTCTGAAACGCCTCTGGACAAAGCTTCTTATTTTACAACGATATTCAATAGGGGCTTTACTTGTGTGACAGGTTGTATGGGTCTGTTATTGGGTCACATAAAGCCTTGAAAAACCTTTTATTGGCTTTTTGTATAAAACAACCAACACTGAAACAATGGTTAAAAAAGCGGTTCTGGCATCGGAAATGGCTAAACATGGGCATCCACAGACCTCTTAGGCCATCGTGGTTCATCCGGAGCTTTATTGATGAAAATTGTCAACCGGGGCCCAAATGACCGATATCCAAAGGCTCCATCCTCCCACCCAACCAAGCCTCTCATGCAAAAATGTAACCGAAATATTCAGCGTATAAGCAACAACTGAGCAAGTGATTCGCAACTACATATATCAATATCTAAAGTATATATTAAAATTGAAAGAGGAATGCACCTGAGTAGCATAAGTCCGCTGGAATGGGCTCTTATCGGCATTGAGCTGAAACAGAATCAATAGAATGGTGTCATAGAGGACATGACAGTAAATAGTAGCTCAAAGTATAGATTTGAAACATGAAAGCGATATATATTAATGATAACAGTTTAATAAAAACACGACTCATACGGTCATACCAAGTTGCTTGCTTGCTTGCATATAGAGGACAATCTTTATTTCACGGTATTTACATCACAAAGAAACCAACCATTCCGGTAATCACAGTTACCTGTTCCGATATACACAATACCATGAATGGAATCACATATCGTTGACATTAACTTAATATGTAAGGAACTTGTACGCTTCAATTTGGTTTAGTATTTAGTCTGCTGCTACTAATTAGTTAATTTCATTTCAAGTCACTCCCTCAGTCTCTTGTCATTTACACTACCTTCCATCTGTAATGGCGTTAGTTTCTCAGATTAGTGCAGACAATGAATTGAAATTACTAACAATAGTTTCATAACAGAAACAAAAAAGCAGGCCTTAATACACTATCTTCAGCGTTACAATTAGAACGTAGTTATGTTTTCTCGGCAAAAGCCAGATAAATAATGGACAAAAACTCAAAACATAACCTAACTCTTACTCCAAATTGATCTAAATCAATCCAAAACCTCTAATCAAAAACACAAAATGCAGTACTTTGATCCTCCATCTAATACACTCGTAATAACTCAATCAAATATATTAATCAAAATTTTGAACGAATCATGAACAAAGCAAAAGATAATCAAAATTGAAAGAGAAAAAAGTAAATTCGATAACATACATCTTGAAATTGGAAGAGACCGAGATCACCGAGATAAGAAATAGTCCGATGGGATGATTCAATTGGAATAATCAACTGCACCAACTGCATTTCCTCTGATCGTAACAGATCCATCGTTGGCCAGCATTTTCTCTCTCCCATTCTCTAATGAATCGAAGAAACCCTAATTTACAAATTCGATGTCAAATTTACAAATTCGATATCAAATTTACAAATTCAGAATTCATTTGCATCAAAATGGCGATTGCTTTGAACTCAATCGCCGATGAATTTCGGGAGCTTTATTTCTCCTTTTGTGAGTTTTCCTTTTCCTTTTTTTTGCCTTTCAGTGCTTTCTAATTTTGAAACGAAACGTTTTTGTTTTTTGTTTTTTGTTTTTTGTTTTCTTTTTTGGAACGGTTGATTTTGATGTAACAACCAAACAAATTTCTCTTTTTTGTTTGTTGAAACTTGAAAGGCTTTTGATTCAACGGCGTAGCTTTCAGAAAAGTGGGAGAAGTTTTTAAAGTTTTAAACTGTGGAAGGGAGAGAGAGGGGGAGAGAGAGCGCGAGAGAAGCAACGACGCACTTTCCACTTGGAGACCCACTTGCGCGCCGACACATTTTTTAATTGCGTATTTTTGCTCTTTCGTTTTTGTTACGCTGATCTGAATGATGCACTCATACTCCCTATGTTACATTGTATTTCCTCGTCCCCTACAAAAGAAAAGGTAACCAATATTTTTATGGTGGCATTTTGTTTTGTTTAGGAATAATTAATGTGCTTTGGATTATTATTTTTTGTAATATCTATGTGGTAACCTTTTGTTCCTAATGTCCTCGATAGAATAGTGCGAAACATAAATGAGAATGAAAGTTATTCGATAGACATTCATCCATAGTATTGAGATATTGTCTTTTAAAGTGACAAAATTTCTCAAATGATGCAGAATGAGTTTAGCTAATTAGACATTGGTCTATTGAGTATGAGTGAAATCAAAATTTAGTGGTTAATTAAGGGTTTGAATTTCATTTATCTATTTTATTGTATGTAATTTGATTATATTGATCTCCATAGGCTAAAAAACAAAATAAAATTTAGCCTTTTGTAACGAAATAGTAAGGTCAATTTTTGAGAAAACCAGGTCCAAAGCATAGAGAAGTCCATAGTGATAGAATTTCTTTTCCTTTTGAAAAGAGTGCTAGAATTTCTCGAAAAGGAATTTATAGTGGTATTACATTTAGGCCTGAAGAACAAAAACAAAAAATAGGCCTTACGAGGAATACGGGCCTAATACTGTGGAATTTTGATCCCCCGCTACTTAGTTGGGCTCTTGCCCTTATGTTCCACATGGTATTGGACCTGTCTTGTAGTGATGTACCTGTGTGCACTGAGAAGTAGGCCTAACCAAATGAAAGCAAAGAGGCCCAAACTAAAGCTAGTATGGACGGAGTAAACTCCAGTAGAGAGAGAGAGGCCGAAACCCAAGAAAAATGTCCTTTTTTTTTACTAAGAGTACCCAAACTGCTTTAGCAAAGGTATCATTGGGGTAACAATTCAAGGTATTCTAGTAGTAGTTCTAATATGTATACTCCGTAAATGATTTGTTAACTCACCGTTATTCCAATAAGAGTGTCTGCGAGTTTCTCGTATCAAAATAGAAAGGAAAAATTTTTAACTGTTTCAAACATTGCGCAGTATAATCTTCGTAACTTTTGTATCATTTCCCTTATCATGGATACACATACAATGATGTGGTGTTACTTGACCATAATGATAACAGAAAGTCTTGTGTGTAAAACTGTATTCAAAAGTAATACTATTTATTCAAAAATGTAAATTTTTTTAATTCTTTTAGTACAAAAATAACACTATTTATTCAAAATGTAATACTCATCTAACATAAAACTGTCTAATATAAGTTTTCGTATTTTGCTTTCCGGCAAACCTAAGTGCCAAGGTTCAAAATCCTGCAGTTGAGACTAGAGTCATGCTACAAAATTTCCTTGTAAATATGCCGTATATTCTCATAAAATTAAGCTACTAGTAGTACTAATTAGACGCTACGGCCTTGGACTAGTTGACGAGCTAGTTATGATCGATACTTCGCTTTGGACCACATTATTACTGTTGGACAATTAACCATTAAAAGTCTATAGAAACATTACTGCTGGTTTTCCACACTTCTAGTCACAGCCTACCTTATGCTAGACATTCCATGACAGCCTATTTGTATAAAACCTTTGCAGCTCTTTTCCAAGGTTGTCTGACTCCTCTCATTCTCTCGACGAACAAAAATTAGGATATCTTAGTTCTCTTATATGTGCATAAGAGACACCAAGTCACCAACTAATTAGGAGTTAGCAACAGCCTAGCTACCAATGATCTAGATAGACTGGACCGTTAGTTCACAATAGTTTGGTTGCTAATTATCGGTAATCAACCGCTGAACAAAATCGGTTCGATGTGTTCTTTTCCACAAAACATAATTAAACCAGTAAAATGAATACCACGCACTAAAATGAATAATCGCTTGATATGTGAGAGAAAAGCATCTCACTAAATTGAACACCACTAAACTAAACTCAAAACACACCCTACACATATAGAAGTTAAGTTTGACAAACTTCGTATACGCTGATGAAGGCTAGCAGGCAACAATGCCCATTTATACTTATTTACTTCCATATACTGATATACGAACATACTATAGTAATTACCATTGCTATTTATGTAGCCAAGTATGTATGTACTTTGAGTGTGCTATTTATTAGAGTTTACCCCTGTAGTTTAATTCAGCTCAGTTTCCTTCAATTTAAGAGTGATTTTATGTCAGTTCAGTTCACTAATGTTAGTAATGTTCAGTTCAGAATTATACATTTTGTCTCACTAATTAAGTGGTGTGCAATTCAGTGGGGTATGTTTAATTCAGTTTAATGGCGTCGTTTCAGTTCAATTATATTGATCAGTTCAATTAAGGCTCCGTTTGATTCAACTGAATTTCACGTAACTGAACTTAACTTAACTGAACTGAACTGAACTGAACTTATTGGCCCTGAACTGAACTGAACTGAACTTAATGCTCCTGAACTGAACTGAACTTAATGCTCTTGAACTGAATTGAACTGAACTTATTATTATTATTATTATTATTATTATTATTATTATTATTATTATTATTATTATTATTATTATTATTATTATTATTATTATTATTATTATTATTATTATTATTATTATTATTATTATTATTATTATTATTATTATTATTATTATTATTATTATTATTATTATTATTATTATTATTATTATTATTATTATTATTATTATTATTATTATTATTATTATTATTATTATTATTATTATTATTATTATTATTACTAGAGTGAACCAATCAAGAAGGGTAACTAGGTTCATTTCTATCATTTTTCCTTTTCTAGTATTAATTATTTATTGATCATTTTCCTTATCAAGTAACAAACCAATTGCCCCTTAATTTTGTTTCTTACTATTTTATTGTTATGTTTAATTTAAAATACAATATCTAATTTTAAAGGTATTACCATGCATTAAATAATAATAATAATAATAATAATAATAATAATAATAATAATAATAATAATAATAATAATAATAATAATAATAATAATAATAATAATAATAATAATAATAATAATAATAATAATAATAATAATAATAATAATAATAATAATAATAATAATTGAACTGAACTGAACTTAACCTATTGGCTCTGAACTGAACTGAACTAAACTTATTGACCATGAACTGAACTGAACTGAACTGAACTTATTGGAGCTGAACTGAACTGAACTAAACTTATTGGAGCTGAACTGAACTGAACTTAATTTAAGTGAAATTAAGTTGAATCAAACAGAGCCTAAGTGTAACACCCCGAATTTCTGTCTAATTTAAAACCATTTAAAATCACGAGTTGCAGCGGATAAACTCTGAAAATTCGAAGCATCACCGCCGTATTTAATGTTCAAATTAAATACAAGGCTAGAAAGAAACCAAATGTTTATATCCCTAAACGTACATACTAGATAATTAAATATTAACTTTCTTTTCCAATTAACTTAAAACAAATAGTCCAAATGAAATAGAAATATTAAACTTATCAATTCTCATGCAAGAGAATTAATCTCATTAAAATTATAAAACCCCAATATTAAACAAGTTCCAAACTAAACAATAAAGATAAATTGTTCTTAGAAGATATACAATCTTCTTTGTTCGCCTTCACTAGCTCTACTCCTCGAGCTACAATCCTGTCAATCTACTCCACCATATAGAAGAATTCCATATAGGTTCATCATAGGTCCACCATTGAAGAGAAATGGACAACGAACACAAGTAAAAAGAAAAACAACCAATCAGCTATGCTGAGTAATTCATAACCACATAATCCATTCCAATCTCCAAGTTAAGTCCATATACTTAATCCAATAAAGATAATAATCATGCTCTAAGAAAAATAAAGACAACATGCTTTAACTTAAAGACACACACAAATCACCAAATAATAAATCTCATTATTTATTATTATCCATTAGCCAAGTTCATTAGAGAGAAGAGAATCGTAAGAATGTCGAACCAACCGCAGAAGGCTCAATGGGATCTTAGTCCTGTGCACAGTGGCAAAAGAGGGATCAACAGTCCCGGAGTATAGATGACTCCCGAAGTACTTCTAGATGTTCCTAAGTATGCATACCCTCTTTCAACCCTTAGGTTTACAAGAATAACAGTTTCACAATAAAACTTCACTTGCCCAATTACTTACTATATGGATACAAGCTTTAACCAAATACGTTGGAGCCATACCCCGCAGAATATGAATCCACTCAACGCATAATTGACAATTCCCATTCGTGTCCTTTGGTGGATCTCTCACACAAAGAAGTCTTAACTCCCAATTCATTTAATAAGGTGATCACATAATCAAGTAAATCACATAATCTTGGCAATTCTCAAGTAACACAATATGGTTACAATTTCCGATGACATTTTACATGAATGGCATCTAGGCCTTAATTCAAAACCACCTAGTTCAATAGTCAAAGTTCATTTCAACTTATTGAAGTAACATGCTTCTAACATGATTCACATGCGTACTAACATGATACCAAAATAGCAATTTCAAGCTATATTCCAATTGAACAATTATTAACATAACTTTCGTTCAATAATCATAAATAAACATGCATCTCCTCACATGAATATTAACAAGTAGGCATTGCTACACAAAGTGAATTTTTCCAACATTATACATGCATTCACTAACATATAATTCTATACGAATTATCACAAGGAAATAAATAACAATTATCCTTTCCAAAATACTCACAAGTCCAAATATGAATTCACATCTCAATTCAATACTAGACAAATGAATACAAATCTCAATAGATATGAATTATGACAAAGAGATTACATAATTCATCTAGACATGAATTACGACAAAGAAGTTTCATAATTCGACATGAACTACTTTTAACAATAGGCAAATCACGACAATCAATAACGTAAGCTCCTTACGTTTCAAGCGCGGTCAACGGGCCCTAACAAATCCACAATACAACAATAGTCAATACCTTGACTTCTAAACCACTTTATTAAACTTTAAAGATGATTTAGTACCCTTAATTTACTTAATTAAGTTGCTGAAATTTTCAATACTCATGCATGCTCAAGGTTTCCAAAATACAATTTACATAAACCAATTTAGGAAACTTTCCAAAACCCTAAAACAAGTCAACAAGTCAAAACAAGTCAACACCCAAAACAACATCACCATCACCACCACCAGCAGACCCATTGGTGGCTGGCCGCCGCCGGCAGCCATGGCAGGCGGCCGCGACAGCTGCACAGCGGCTGCGCACGGCTCAGCCGTGCACCACACGGTTTCACCCTTCTTTTTTTTTTTGTTAATCAAATTTAGCAAACCCTAATCTAATTAAATCCACAATAAAGAAATTTCCAGATTTAATTAAATTACAAATATCTAACCTTTTGAACTCAAACTTGATTCAATTCAATATAACCACAAACCAAACCATAATCATGATCCTATCATGCAAAATTAATAGAATCTAACAAACCCTAGGCAAAACTAAATTAGGGTTTACTCATACCAAAAATTAGGATTCATAAAACTCATACTTGAATTGAATCTAAAAGCTTTTAATAATCAAAGAAAATAAATTTAGAACACTTAATTGAAATCAAGGATTAAAAATTGAGCAAAGAAGAATTGTGAAAAAAAAAGTGATGAACTTTCTCCTTCTTTTTGCTCCTTGCGTTCGGCGTGTGAGAGTGAGAGAGAGGGTTTTTTTTTTTTTTTTTTTGATTTGGCAAAGAGTCAGTTAAGTTTGGAAGCTGAGTGTATTTAGGAGCCCAAATACACTCCTTCCTTAACTCAACTTATTCTTTCCTAAAAACTCTCCTAATTTCACTCCACTAACAAAAATTTTAGGAAAAAAAAATCTTGAATAAAATTCAGAAAAATTGGTGCCTTATTTTCGGTTATATAATGGCCCAATCCTTGCTCACAATTTCGGCCATTACCGAAATTACAGCCCATTAAATTCCTTTTAATTTATTTGGCCCAATTATAATTTAATTAGGTCCAAAACCAAAACCCAATATTAATTAGGCACTTTAAATATTTATGAGCCCAATTAATTATTTAAAATACGAAATTGCTTTTTATTTTTAAGTAATTATTATTCTAAAATGAATAATAATACGGGGTATTACATCCTTACCCCCTTAAAAGAAGTTTCGTCCTCGAAACTTAGGATCACCACAAAAGTGAAGCTAGTTCCGTAAGGTGAAGTTTTTCTACCACACTTTCAAAGTTCAATACGCAACATGTAACTCGAAAGTTTAAAAGTTTTCACAACTTTTCCAAATAACAAAAATGAGCATGATGCAATACTATGCAATGAGTTTTCCAGTCTTTGTTTCTTTTCTTTTTTTCTTCTTTTTTTCTTTTTGTGGATTGTTACACCCTTCCCCACTTAAAAAGGTTTCGACCTCGAAACTAAGGTTAAGTACCTTGTTCGAACAGTTGAGGATAACGTTTGCGCATATCAGCCTCAGTTTTCCAAGTCGCCTCTTCGACTTTGTGGTTAGCCCACAACACTTTCACAAGATTGATCGTGGACGTACGAGTTTTCTTTGTTTTCTCGTCTAGGATCCTCACAAGTTTAGTTCGCTCCTCAAGGACTCGAACTGGTTGCTCTTCATAGGTAAGTGTATCATCTAACACTACCTTTTCAGGGTTCAGCACATGACTCGGATCATAGTGATATCTCTTGAGTTGTGACACGTGGAACACATCGTGCACTTGCTCCAAATCCATAGGAATAGCAAGCCTGTAAGCGACCTCTCCAATTCTTTCAAGAATCTCGTAGGGTCCAATGTACTTTGGGCTAAGCTTCCCTTTACGCCCAAATCTCATAACTCCATGAGTAGGCGATACTTTGAGAAGTACCTTCTCACCAACTTGGAATTCCTCCATTCGTCGATGTTGATCTGCATAGGCTTTCTGTCTATCTTGTGCAGCTTTCATCTTCTCTTGGACAAGTTTCACTTGATCCACAGTCTCTTGGATAAAATCCAGACCTAAAACAAAGGTCTCACTTATGTCGTTCCAACACGTAGGAGATCGACACTTCCTCTCATACAGCGCCTCGTAAGGTGCTCTACCAAAGCTCGCATGGTAGCTATTATTGTAGGAGAACTCAATAAAGGTAAACTCTTCTCCCAAGAGTCCTTCATCTCTAGAGCACAAGCTCGCAACATATCCTCCAATGTCTGAATAGTACTCTCCGTTTGACTATTTGTCGCAGGATAAAATGCCGTAATAAATTTCAACTTTGTGCCAAAGGCATCTTGCAATTTGGCCCAAAAGTTGGACAAGAATCTCGTATCCCTGTCTGACACAATGTCTTTAGGTACTCAATGTAACCTTAAGACCTTTTTCACATAAGCTTCAGCGAGTTGGTCCATCGACCAAGTTTTCTTCATTGCAATGAATCTTGCCGTTTTCGTCAGTTGATCGACAATAACCCAAATAGTGTCTTTGCCATACCTCGTCTTTGGTAATCCAGTCACGAAATCCATCGAGATTGAATCCCACTTCCATCCAGGAATTTCCAGTGATTGAACAAGACCTCCAAGCCTCCTGTGTTTGATCTTCACCTTTTGACAAGCAAGACACCTTGCCACATACTCAGCACACTCTCGCTTCATGTTTGTCCAACAAAACTGAAGTTTCAAGTCTTTGTACAGCTTATCACTACCTGGGTGAATAGAATACGCAGTTCCATGCGCCTCATCTAGAATTGTCTTCTTCAGCTCGGCGTTGTTTAGTACACACCAACGCTCCTTCATCTTGATCGTACCATCATCAAGGATCTCATAATCAGGATGCTTCCCATCCTTGATCTTGACACGTAACTCTTCTAGAAATAGGTCATGAACTTGCAACTATCGGATCTCATCATAGATCGACGATCGCACTACCAGTGCATTCAGCAACACTGCAGTTTCACCTGGTTGAACAACCTCTAGGTCCAACTTCCTCAATTCCTCACACAAGTCATACGGTAGCACCATCATGTTGTTCACAGTGTGTGAAGTCTTCCTACTCAACCCGTCAGCCACTACATTGGCCTTTCCCTCGTGATACTGAATATCCAGATCGTACTCAGATATCAACTCGAGCCATCTCTGTTGCCTCATATTCAACTCCTTTTGAGTGAAGATATACTTCAAACTCTTGTGATCAGTAAAGATATTGCAACGAGCTCCATACAAGTAGTGCCTCCAGATTTTCAAGGCAAAAATCACAGCAGCTAACTCCATGTCATGAGTAGGGTAGTTATTCTCATGCACTTTCAACTGGCGAGAGGCATAAGCAACCACCTTGCCATTCTGCATAAGCACACACCCCAACCCATTTTTAGATGCATCACTGTACACCTCAAATCCTTCCGTTCCAGACGGTAAAGTCAAAACTGGTGCCGTAGTCAACCTCTTCTTAATCTCTTGGAAAGCTTCTTCACATTGTTCAGTCCACTTGTATTTCATCTCCTTTTTCATCAAATTTGTGATAGGTCTAGCTACCTTGAAGAAGTCTTGCACAAATCTCCTATAATAGCCAGCCAAACCGAGAAAACTTCTCACCTCAGTCACACTTTTCGGAGCAGGCCAATCCATGACAGCCCGAATTTTAGAAGGATCCACAGAGACTCCTACTTTAGAGATAATGTGCCCAAGAAAAGCAACACTCTCTAGCCAAAACTCACACTTTGAGAGTTTAGCGTACAGTAGGTGCATTAGTTAACCCAAATGTCATAACAGTAAACTCATAATACCCATACCTTGTCCTAAAGGCAGTTTTCGCAATGTCGACCTCATCAATTCTCAGCTGATGATAACCAGATCGCAAATCCACCTTCGAAAATACTCCAGCTCCTTGGAGTTGATCGAATAGGTCTTCAATCCTTGGTAGAGGATACCTATTCTTGACAGTGACCTTGTTCAACTCACGATAGTCAATGCAAAGATGCAAACTACCATCCTTCTTACGCACAAATAGAACTGGTGCGCCCCACAATGACACACTAGGTCTAATGTATCCTTTCGCTAGTAACTCCTCCAATTGCTCCTTTAGCTCTTTCATCTATAAAGGTGCCATTCTATACGGTGCCCTCGAAATCGGACCTGTTCCAGGAACTAGGTCAATCTAAAACACAGTATCCCTTACTGGTGGTATACCAGGAATCTCCTTTGGAAAGACATCCAGAAACTCATTGACCACATCAATCTTTGATATTTCCTCGCCTACTCCCTCTACATTCTGAATGTGACACAAAAATCCCTCACATCCTTTCTCGAAGTGCTTTTTCGCCACTAACATTGAAACAATCCCTATTCCTCCCTTAGTGACAATTCTTTTATAAGAGATTCTATTACCTCTTGGTCCTTTCAGCGATATCTTTTGTTCACTACAATCGATTCTCGCTTTATACTTGTTACGCCAGTTCATACCTAAGATGACGTCAAAATCTCCCAATTGAAACTCAATCAGGTCTGTAGGCAATTCAGACCCTGCAATGTTCACTCGAACATTGGGATGCACTACTTTACACAATACCACCTCTCCAGTAGGAGTGGCAATACTAGTCTCGAAAGACTCAACTACTCCCATCCCATGTTTCTTAACAAAGTTTTCCGATATGAATGAATATGATGCTCCAGAATCAAATAATACATAGGCAGGCAAAGAATTTACAAGAAACGTACCAGTCACCACATTATTTGCCGCATCAGCCTGTACTTGATTCATCACAAACAAACCACCTCCATTTCTGTTCTGGTTGCCATTATTGTTCTGAACATTTCCAGCCTGTCCATTCAGCCATTCTGACGATTACCACTCTGGTTGTTCCCATTCTCACCCTGAGCTGCAGGAGCTTGAACATTGTTGTTGCCCCCACCATTGTTCACGGTCTTGCCCTTCTGAGGACAATCAAAAGAACGATGCCCCAACTCTTGACAAGTGAAACATCTATACTTATTCCCAGCACAATCAACCCCTGGGTGATTCTTGTTGCACCTCTTGCAAATGTAGGGTTTGCCCTTCCAACCCCCATTATTCTTATGGCCATTTCCATTGCAATTTCCATTCTTGTAATTCCCACTCTCGTTGTGGTTATTTCCCTTGTTGTTGTTGTTGTTGTTATTGTTGTTGTTGTTGTTGTTGTTGTTGTTGTTGTTGTTGTTGTTGTTGTTGTTGTTGTTGTTGTTGCCATTCTGGTTGTTCCCTCCCCGGAACTTTTCCTTCTTCTCACCACCACTACCCTGATGGTCGTCAAACTTTCTCTTTCTCCCAATCACCTCCTCTCGTTGCTTGTAAATCGTAGCTTGATTCGCAGCACGATTATAGGCCTCTTGCACAGTTTGACACTTATAACCCCCAAAAGACTCACGAATAGTCCAGTACAATCCATTCTAGAATCTAAGGGCCCTTTGCTCTTCCGTAGAGACTAATTCTCCAGCAAAACGAGCAAGGTCGTCAAACTTTTCAGCATATTCCTGAACAATCATCCTTCCTTGGATAAGGTTCAAGAACTCGTTATATTTCTGGTCCTGGAGATACTCTGGGTAGAACTCCTCTCGAAGAACCGTTTTGAACATTTCCCAATTAAAACCCTCTCGAGCTCTAATTGATGTACCATTGGTTGTCCACCAACGATATGCCTTCTTCTGAAACAAATAGATAGCACTATCTACCTTAAGTGCCTCCGGACACCCAGTTATCGCGAAAATTTTCTCCAAATCCCGCGTCCAATCGTCGAGAAGTACAGGATCCTCGCGCCCCTCAAACACAGGCGGATTATGCCCCTTAATCTTATTAGATACTGCGGCGAAGTCGTCACCTCCAGTAGCCCTCGTGTCTTCCCCCTGCATCATCTGCGCGATGAATGCATTAGACTGCGCCGAGGCTTGCTGTGACTGAGTAAGTTGCGCTAATAAGGCTTGCGCCATTTCCTCCCCTTTCCTAACGTTGTTGTTATTGTCTCCCATAGAGCTATTAGAATCTTCGACTCTTTGTCTATTTCTTCTAGGTGGCATCTAGCAACCTAAAAGATCAACAAAAGCAAAAGAAAAAGGGTATTAGCTACCCATATCACACTCATGTGTGACAATCACAACTAACATATACACTTAACTCATATATATGTTCAATAGCCAACTAGGGCTCTAGGCTCTTATTGCATTCAAGCATGGCCTTATCACACTCTTGCGTACAAGCAAGTTCAAGGTTTCAATTGACTTTGTTCTTTCTCAAAAATACACAAATCACAATCATAATGAAACATCCATGCCTTTTTCATAGGCGCTTTCACAATACTCATGCTCCAGATAGCAAGTAAATAACACATTTCTTGCAAAAATTTCATCTCATAAATCAAATAATCAAGTATTTGTTCTCAAAAATGAGGACTTGCCAAACCAAGCCTCAATAGCATGAAGTAAAGCAAAAAAAATTTAACATTTTAATCATAATGTCAAAACAAATGGCTCGCAGGCCCAGATAAAGTCTCAAATAGTTTACTCCATCAAAACTAAATAAAATAAGAATCGCGCCTTCTTCGCGATCTTGCGCTTCTTCGCGCGCTTCACTTGGAGCGTCTCTTGGTAGATTTCCTCGAGACTCTGGTCAAGCTCATTGAACAAATCCTTTTCGAGCTCCTTGGCCTCATCGACCACTTCCTCCTTACCTCCTTCGCAGGATATGGCGAAAATCTAAACTTACGTTGTATCTCAACTAACGCAATCTCCCTCATCTCGTTAATCTTATCAATGATGCCAGAATGCTTCGTGAAATACTCCTGCGGCCAACGCATTGCACGTCTAAAGAGAGAGTCGAAGCTCTCCTTGAACGGCTTTCCCGCGTCGTAGGATTGCTCCCACTCGTCATGAAGCTTGTCTCTCAAAGCCTCCCAGATCTGGTTATGTCTAAAAGCTTTGTACATAACATACGCATGCATGTGTTGTGACCTCAAGGTAGACTTGTCTCCATGGTAGTCATTGTACTTCTTGAAGGTCGCACGCGCCTCGTCCTCAAACTCGTATAGGCGCTTATCCCCCTTCCATTGCAGAGTTCGTGGGTCTCTAGGTGAACGACTCATCTGCAAACGGGAAACAACACGTAGTACTTCACTCGAGTACTTCAAATAATACCAAAACAAGTAAAAGAACAATTAAACTCATTTCGGCTTACAAATATTTTATTCACATAACTTAAGTCTATTTAAGTTTTCATCTATGAGTATATCTTAATGACATACTTTTCCATCAAAACGTACGTTAGGGACAGTAATATACGCTCTGATACCAACTTGTAACACCCCGAATTTTCGTCTAATTTAAAACCATTTAAAATCACGAGTTGCAATGGAAAAACCCTGGAAATTCGAAGCGTCACCGTCATATTTAATGTTCAAATTAAATACAAGGCTAGAAAGAAACCAAATGTTTACATCCCCAAACGTACATACTAGATAATTAAATATTAACTATCTTTTCCAATTAACTTAAAATAAATAGTCCAAATGAAATAGAAATATTAAACTTATTAATTCTCATGCAAGAGAATTAATCTCATTACAATTATAAAAATCTCAATATTAAAGAAGTTCCAAACTAAACAATAAAGATAAATTGTTCTTAGAAGATATACAATCTTCTTTGTTCGCCTTCACTAGCTCTACTCCTCGAGCTACAATCCTGTCAATCTACTCCCCCATATAGACGAATTCCAAATAGGTTCATCATAGGCACACCATTGAAGAGAAATGGACAACAAACACAAGTAAAAAGAAAAACAACTAATCAGCTACGTTGAGTAATTCATAACCACATAATCCATTCCAATCTCCAAATTAAGTCCATATACTTAATCCAATAAAGATAATAATCATGCTCTAAGAAAAATAAAGACAACATGCTTTAACTTAAAGACACACACAAATCACCAAATAATAAATCTCATTATTTATTATTATTATCCATTAGCCAAGTTCATTAGAGAGAAGAGAATCGTAAGAATGTCGAACCAACAGCAGAAGGCTCAATAGGATCTTAGTCCCGTGCACAGTGGCAAAAGAGGGATCAACCGTCCCGGAGTATAAATGACTCCCGAAGTACTTCTAGATGTTCCTAAGTATGCATACCCTCTCTCAACCCTTAGGTTTACAAGAAGAACAGTTTCACAATAAAATTTCACTTGCCCAATTGCTTACTGTATGGATACAAGCTTTAACCAAATACGTTGGAGCCATACCCCGCAGAATATGAACCCACTCAACGTATAATTGACAATTCCCATTCGCGTCCTTTGGTGGATCTCTCACACAAAGAAATCTTAACTCCCAATTCATTTAATAAGGTGATCACATAATCAAGTAAATCACACAATCTTTGCAATTCTCAAGTAACATAATATGGTTACAATTTCCAATGGCATTTTACATGAATGACATCTAGGCCTCAATTTAAAACCACCTAGTTCAATAGTCAAAGTTCATTTCAACTTATTGAAGTAACATGTTTCTAACATGATTCACATGCTTACTAACATGATACCAAAATAGCAATTTCAAGCTATATTCCAATTGAACAATTATTAACATAATTTTTGTTCAATAATCATAAATGAACATGCATCTCCTCACATGAATATTAACAAGTAGACATTGCTACACAAAGTGAATTTTAAATATTATACATGCATTCACTAACATATAATTCTATACGAATTATCACAAGGAAATAAATAACAATTATCCCTTTCCAAAATACTCACAAGTCCAAATATGAATTCACATCTCAATTCAATACTAGACAAATGAATACAAGTCCCAAATAGATATGAATTATGACAAAGAGATTACATAATTCATCTAGACATGAATTACGAAAAAGAAGTTTCATAATTCATCTAGACATGAATTACCTTTAACAATAGGCAAATCACGACAATCAATAACGTAAGCTCCTTACGTTTCAAGCGTGGTCAACGGGCCTTAACAAATCCACAATACAACAATAGTCAATACCTTGACTTCTAAACCACTTTCTTAAACTTTAAAGATGATTTAGTACCCTTAATTTACTTAATTAAGTTCCTGGAATTTTCAATATATACTCATGCATGCTCAAGGTTTCCAAAATACAATTTACATAAACCAATTTAGAAAACTTTCCAAAACCCTAAAACAAGTCAACACCCAAAACAACATCACCATCACCACCACCACCACCAGCGGGCCCCACCACCAGCAGACCCGCTGGTGGCTGACCACCGGCGGCAGCCATGGCAGGCGGTCGCGACAGCCGCACAGCGGCTGCGCACGGCTCAGCCGTGCACCACACGGTTTTTCACCCCTTTTTTTTTTGTTAATCAAATTTAACAAACCCTAATCTATTTAAATCCACAATAAATAAATTTCCAGATTTAATTAAATTACAAAGATCTAACCTTTTGAACTCAAACTTGATTGAATTTCAATAAAACCACAAACCAAACCCTAATCGTGATCCTATCATGCAAAATTAATAGAATCTAAAAAACCCTAGGCAAAACTAAATTAGGGTTTACTCATACCAAAAATTAGGGTTCATAAAACTCATACTTGAATTGAATCTAAAAGCTTTTAATAATCAAAGGAAACAAATTTAGAACACTTACTTGAAATCAAGGATTAAAAATTGAGCAAAGAAGAATTGTGAAAAAAAAGTGATGAACTTTCTCCTTCTTTTTGCTCCTTGTGTTCGGCCGTGTGAGCGTGAGAGAGAGAGCTTTTTTTTTTTTTTATTTGGTAAAGAGTCAGTTAAGTTTGGAAGCTGAGTGTATTTAGGAGCCCAAATACACTTCTTCCTTAACTCAACTTATTCTTTTCTAAAAACTCTCCTAATTTCACTCTACTAACCAAAATTTTAGGAAACAAAATCTTGAATAAAATTCAGAAAAATTGGTGCCTTATTTTCGGCCATATAGCCGAAAATAATGGCCTAATCCTTGCTCACAATTTCGGCCATTACCGAAATTACAGCCCGTTAAATTCCTTTTTATTTATTTTGCCCAATTATAATTTAATTAGGTCCAAAACCAAAACCCAATATTAATTAGGCACTTTAAACATTTATGGGCCCAATTAATTATTTAAAATATGAAATTGTATTTTCTTTTTAAGTAATTATTATTCTAAAATGAATAATAATACGGGGTATTACACTAAGTTAAGTTAAAATTGAGGTCAACTAAACTGATCTTTTTTAAACTTGATCTTTAATCTTCTAAACGAGTCCAAACATATTCAATATTGGACTAATGTAACCAAGGAGGTGTGGTTGAGTGGTAGGGACTCATCCATCCTTAACCAAGGTAGAGGGTTCGAATCTCGCCTTGAGCATGGAGTATCTTTAAATTCCTTAGCCAGTTGTCCCACTTTTTGAGGTGCCTACAAGCCAACGCGGGAAAATAGTCAATGTGGTCGACGGTGAATACCCTTGGTTGTGAACCAAAAACAATATTGGACTTACGTAAAAAACTATAATATGAATTCTATCTGATAACCGAATTATCATCATGAATTTATTTTGAAATAAAAAGATATCTAACTGATAAACTTTGCATAAACAAAATTTAACTGAATTGAATTGAAATTAAATTATGGAGAACGGAGCCTCAATTGATCACGACACTAGACCAAATCATATGCAAAGCCATATTCAGATGGAAAATGAATTAACTTGATACAATTGTTGTATCTTACAACAATTTCATTAATATGTTGTCACATTTTCATTGGTTGGGTGGTAAAGAATAGAAAAATAAAGGAAAAACATTTTGAGTAACATTTCATTCAAATTTCAAACACATATAGTTCAAAATTCAGAAGTAATTAGGCTTTTAAGGAGGGAAAGTAAGGGGGTACGGCTCCGACGAAAGGCCAAAACTCCGGAGAGGGCAAGAAACCCTCAGATCTCACCCAATTTTACTCGAAATCTCAGCGGAAAGCATCGAAATCTCCGGCGAAAGTTGTTGCAGATTAGGATCCTAATTTCATAGCATGAAAAAGGAGACGGCAAAATCTCAGGCAAAGACATCAAAATCTCCGGCAAGGAATTGACAAATTTTGGCTACCGGTGATATAAGTTCCGGTACAGATGGTTGCATCGAAGAATAGAGGCCGCACAACCAATCGGAGGCGTTCATTGACAACGGTGAGTATTAATATTTTTTTCAAAGATTGTTCCCAAAAAATTAGAAGCGTATAAATTTTAAATGACATGTATTTGTTACTAATAATAATGTTAAGATGTGTTCCTTGAAAGTGTAAAGAGATGACAGGGATAGTTATCCTTAGGTTCCTAGTTGTTCCTAGTAAATAGACAAACCCCATTCAAAATATCTTCAATTTCATATTTATTTTCATTCACTTGTTCCTAATAAAAAGTAACTGCTATTGGCAATATGATCTATTGTCTACTCACAATATGTTTACAAATCAATTGTACGTGAATGAAACTTATGTTTATTATGTTATCCATTGTTGTTCCTAAATAAATAAGTGAACAACAAAATAACTTGTAAGGTGTAATTTATAGGGTTAAGGGTATCCTAATATATATATATATATATATATATATATATATATATATATATATATATATATATATGGAAATGTGAGCATAAGGTTTGTTTCATTATAATTCATGCAATTTATTTAATTAGTAATTTAATAAATAATTAATAACATAAATGTTAATGGAAAGCCTACTTAATTAAGTTAACTTCTCTCATTTTTGTTAGAAAAATTAAATAGCTCGTGTTATGAATAACTCCAATATCATATATGATAGGGTATAGTATGAAATCACCAATGATAGTTTTGATATAGTGTTTCGTATTGTATCTCATTGTTAATCATTAAATTAGTGAATCAATATTATTACTAATGATGATCATTATAACATATTAAATTAGTGAATCAATTTTATTAGTAATGGTGATCATTGTAACACATTAGTGAATCAATCTTATTACTAATGGTGATCATAGTAATAATGTATTGGCCAATGAATAATCATTCTTATTACTAATAATGATCATTGTAGCACATTTGATTAGTGAATCAATCATATTACTAATGATGATCAATGTAACATAAATATTTGATTAGTGAATCAGTCATATTACTAATGATGATCATTGTAACATACTCCCTCCGTTCCAAATTGAGCTTCCTGTATCTTTTTACGCGGTCTACGAGACAACACTTTGACCATCAATAACTATAATTATATTAATATCAAAATTATAAAAAGTTGATATTGTGAAAGTACAATTAAAAACGAATCAAAGAATACTATTTTGATATTGTAAAGCTTTGTACGGACGTATTTCTTTGACAAATCAGAAGTCAAATGTTGTAAAGTTTGACTCAAAAAGTCCAATAGAAAACTCAATTTGGAACGGAGGGACTATTTGATTATTGAATCAATCATTTTACTAATGATGATCATTGTAAGGCATTGGATATCTTATTACTAATGGTTATCATTGTAATACGTTATTGAATCAATCTTATTACTAATGATGATAATCGGAATATTTAATAAGTATAGTTTTTTGGATTGTTCTACAATAATTGTTATAGCTTGGGTTACATATAACTGTGTCATTACATGTGGTATGCTATAGTATGCAATCCGCCCCAATTATAGGGAGTAATAATGCTTTATCATTGTACATTAATGTTGATTGAAGTCTTATATAATTGCCAAGAGTTCATGCTTACATAGTAGTCTTGTAGATTAATTTTTTCTTGTCTCATTAGCATTGAAGATAATAAGAAATTGTATCTATTTCAAGAATTTACATGCATCTTATGTATAGATGTTTCCGTAATTTTTTTATAATTATTTTACAAATGATATACATAATTGCACATGAAATATTTTGATAATTTTACTATTAAATTTTAAATACTAGTGAAGATATTGTACGATACCATGTGAAGTAAGGGGATAACAACTAGTGAAATATATGTACGAATATTAGTTAGTGGTTAGAAATAGGACCATCATATAATAAGATGAATAGATATTAGGTTGTTACTATTAAATGTACCTACTCCAACAATGAAAGAAAACCTATGTCACTCTTTTACACATGTATTGTGCTCTCTTCAATACAATCATTGTTGTTACAATAAAATTAACATACTTTACCAATGCGACTTAGATAATGATATTTTCTTATGACCCTAACATGGACAATCTTTTGGTATCAAAATTATTTGTGTTTGTTACTAATAAAATATGCGGTAAGAAAGTTTATCTCTCTCCATCCACGAAATTGCCTATTTTCAGGCCATCTCGCCGGATTGAAAATCACTGCAAACTCTTTCCCATCCTTGAAACTCATATTCCCAGTAGGTACAGTTACAACTTACTCCTCCTCTGCTACTAAGTTCAGGTCAAGCTGTCTAGCTTCTTCATCCAAATACCCATCATATTCATCACTTACCCTTGGTGCCACACTTTCCTCAATTCTTGTGTTTTGTTCATCATACAACAACAATAGCCTTTGACAGAGACCTTTCAAGGTCCCTTGTATCTATTTCCTCATCAGAGTCAATAGTTACACCCAAATCGTCTTCTAAATTCTGCAATGAAGTATTGATTGCTTAGTATACAATACTTTTACGTTGTTACTAATAAAGTTACCCAATGTACCTATGATAACTACCTCATGACAAGCAACTATGCATGGATTATGTCTTTCTCAATACCATCATTGTTGTTACTACTTATATAGCGTAACAAACAATGCAACTTAGCTTTTGCATTTTCTACCACACTATATTGCCATCAATTATTTTACTGTGGTTGTTACCAATTAATTCCAGACATACGAAAAATGCTCTCTCTCTCTCTCCATCCATTTTCTTCTGCAAAATCTATGAATCTATGGCAAGCTCAATTCATTCAAGCAAATAAGCTCAACCAAATAAGGGCAACCAACATTTTAGATCACAGTTCTAATAGTGCTATCAATTTAGGTATATGTTTATTTCAATTTTACGGCTTTAACATGCATATTCATATATACTTCTAAGTAAAACATTAATAATCTAGCAAATAAACATGTAATTGGAGCAAAATTTAACTTACTCTAATGATTTCTTCCTCGTCCATGACGTTGTCCATGAAATCGCACATTTTCACACCTTCAATTTCATGTAAAATAGCAAATTGTATTTTATCAAGGTTTTCCGGTCGCCGGAAAAACCAAACTCCCCGCCGTTAGCTATTGCACTTATGCAGATCTGCAATTCTCGACCACCAACAAAAAAAACTTCGATCGCCGGAGATCTGTCAAACTAGCCGGAGTTTGGATTTCTGAAATTTTTGGTGAAAGTTTTTTTTGGGGAAATTTGGGCGCAATTTCCATGAATCTTTCCCCCATTTTGTCCCAATTTTTTCCCTCCCCTTTCCCTCCTATTTATTTTTTCACTTGACACATGTCAAATTCTCACTGATGCAAAAAAATGTTGTGAGATACAACAATTATATGGGTATCATCCTCCTATTGAGATGTAAATATAAAACCAAACTTTTTATAAGAGATCATGGTTGAATTAACAATATCTAAGTACAAAAAGTCAGCCGTAGCCTGTAGCCTGTAGCCTTTAATTAAATTCTTGTCCTAAATTAAGTTCATTACATCATGTGAGTTGTGACCCTGTCGAGACCTCTACAGTCTACACCAACTACATGGCATCTAACACTCTGAGACATGGAAAAACTGACCCGTATCTGATGACCCGAATCGAATAAATCAACTCGAGACCCGATTTTTGACTCGAAGACTGCAACCGAAGGTTGATCCTAAATCCGAAACTAACCGAACCGAATTGAAACCAACCGATATTAATTTACCCGAATTTGATCCATACCCGATTCTAATCCGATCTGAATCCGAATTGAACCGAAAACCCGAAAGTGACCTGTGAATATAGTCCGAAATTTGACAAACCGAACCCCAACCGAACCGAATCAGGACCGAACCCGAATCGATTTCTAATACTAACCGAATATAACTCGTATTTTGGGAATCGAAAATAACCGACTGCAACCCGAACCGAAAACAATTATTATTATTATTATTATTATTATTTTTATTATTATTATTATTATTATTATTATTATTATTATTATTATTATTATTATTATTATTATTATTATTATTATTTTCTTTTTTTTAATTTTTTATTTTAAATTTTTTATTATTATTTGCAACATTTTTAACTGTATTATAATATTAAAATAAGGTAAGAATCTTGCTTTCTTAAAAATAAAAAAAAAGTTATAAAACCAACGAGCATTCAACATTCAAATAGTTATTTTTTTTACTCCTCTAATATATAATAAGAATCTTGCGTATATTGCAATATATAATAATTATATTACATCACATTATTAACTTTTTAGTTCGTAAGAGTTTTTTTTTTTTCGTACTGCTAATTCATAACTCATAAGAGTTATATAATCTTTATAAAAAAAATTATGTTCGTATTTATAACTTACAAGCATCGTGGTTTATAAATAAATTATTACTCCTAACCATTAAGGTGTTAATCATTTTATAGAAGGATAGTGTCATGAATCGATTTTCACTAGATCCGAATTGATTTGATTCAACCCGAACCCGATCCGGAATAAGGCAAAATCGAGACCAACCCGAACCCGTTTAAAACCGAAGACCCGAACATTGACTCGAACCGATGCCACCCGATCCGAACAAAATTGATCCGAGATGCACCCGAACCCGTCTTTGATCCGATCCGTAACCGTAACCGTAACCGTAACCGTAACCGAACCGAATGAACATGAACCGAATAGGAACCGCACCCGAATAAATTCGAATCGAACCGAACCCGAACACATTGTAAAGGTGATCCGATTCAAACCGAACCGAACTGATCCGACCCGTACCCAAACCGAATGACCCGTTTGCCAGATCTAAACACTCTAGCCTTAATTACTTACTACTTCGTACTTACGAGTTTTATTAATCGATCCTGTTTAAATTGCCTCTTCACGGGAGACCTACTAGCTCTAGTCGATCACTTTTGTTTTGAATTTGTTGTTTAATTTCCATCTAGCGCTGTCTGCAAGCTAAGATTTTTCTTGTTGTCTTACCTAATATATGCGATTTAATTTGTAAGCTATTGCATACATCGTGATTTATTGCATGCTACTAGATGAAGAGTTTTAACTTCGACTTAGCTCTTAACCAAAAACTATAATTATAATAAGCCACTAAACCACTAAACCAAAAAGCACAATAATAAATATAATTATACTTTCAAAATGGAGTTTTTATTTATTTGCTTGTCAAAAAGAGAGTGCAAGTAAATGGTGACCAAGACACCCCCGCTAGTCATGTTCGGACTTTCGTGCTCAATAGCAAATATATCAAACTAGCTGAACAACGCCCAAATAAAGAGCTAGTATAGTTCCTAGAAACCAGTAGACATAAAGCATGGGGTGGAATGGGGATTCGAATCTATGACTTTGTCTTACCAAACCACTTGGGAGTAAATTTGAAACCACTAGACCACCACCCTTATTGGAACCGTCAAAATTGAGTTAGGTGAAGCAATACGACGACCACGAATACGCCCTTCCCCCAGAATAACACAAAGCAATAGTAGTAGGATGCAATAGCAAATTCCAGCTGAATAACGAACTGTCTTATGCTGTATATCATTATTACTCTGAAGTATAAACCAATATATATCATCATTAATAATATAGCAATAGAGGAGAAAAAAATTGCCATCTTAAAATTGTGGCATGTAGTTATACAGACAAGTGAATATATAACAACTAGTCCAGAAAATTTTGTTTACACAAACAATTCAATACTGGTGCAATACATATATACCTAAAACCGATTTTATAATAAAACCATATTATTGGTGATATTTTATTGATGTATGCCGATGCATAATTGCATATATACAAGTAAATTAAAGGATACAAGAAAAATAGCAGGAAGAGGTAAGGATACAAGAATAAGTCAAGAAATCAAAATACTGTACATAGGCCTTAACTTTCTGACATATATAAGCATGGCTGGACGAGCTTTCAACTGTTGTCCAAATATATGAAGTCACTTATAATTTTTTAAATTTATAAACAGATCGAGGTGTTAGCATATACATATAGTCCTATGCATGCATGGTTGTCGAACATATCATCTATCTATAAAATCTTCTGTTCTTTTCACAACAACAAAGCTAAGCTTTATTCACCCATTACAGTCTTCAGATCAGAAGCAATATGTCCAGAAAAACATCACCTGAAACAGGCCATACAAAAAAAAACATACAACATATATATATCGTTCATCGTGTATTACTTACAATCCCCAAACTCCGCTCCGACGGGATACTCACTGGGTTGTTAGTTGTTGTTGTTGTTGATGTCATGTATTACTCACAATGCAAGTTACAATGTTCATAAATATACATATATGAATTATAATTTTAACAAGATTATTACCAACCCAAAAAAAGAAAATAGAAATAAGGAGATCGAGAATACTACATGGTGTGCTGGACCTGCTATGCTGGTTCCTAGATAACTTCTTTCACAAAAACTCATATGAGACGACCTTGAGGCACCTCATACAATATGACGTCATGCTTGGTTAATAGAGGTGGTCTCACATTGAGGCCACCTCATAAGAGACTTATTGATCCCTTAGCTACAGTATCATCAACATTATAGTCTGCATGTTTAAGAATGGCAATTGCAAATAGTTCTATTATCATTATTTTATGTGCATGAAGTTTGTTCCTCAAATCGATCCCAACACAAAGGCACATAGAACAACTACTTTCAGTACCCTAATTAAGAAATGTATGCTCCCAAGCAACCAAATTTAGCAGAAGCAGTCCTTGTTATCTTTCACACTAATACAACTGCAAGTTCAGCCTCAGAACATCATACTATTTGACATAAAAACAACTAAATAGCAGGAAAACTACCAGAGAAATGTGGGTTCTGAATGTTTCTAGACATTACAATCAAAGGCATGTCAGAACAGCAGAAAGGGCATAAGCCATAAGGGATGAAAGAGAGTGATCAGAGAGAGATCAACTGGAAGATTGAAATAAAATGGAGTACAATTGAGAGAGAGATAGAGCTGGAGATAATCAAAAAGAGCACATGATACAAGTCAGAAAGGTTTTCATAAGGAAGGAAAGAAATATGTCAACCTACATCCCAATTTCTCTTACATATACAAGTGACCAAATCCAGTAATCTATATGTATATATATAAAAGCATCGTTTCCTTTTTTAAATAGCTCACCCCATCATCTAGTTTTTTTGGTACCTTAACTAGTTTGTTGCATGCCAAATGAATAATAACCCCTAGCTAGTTATTATTATTTGTAGTTGAGTTGACATTGTACATTGTTACATTACATAACATAATAACAATGCAACCCCATATCAATCTCTTTCCACTAACAAAACCAATCACATGCAATACTTACAGAAACTTTTAATGCTTCTACACACAACAAACCCCAAAGCCAGCCCCTTCCAGCCCCTTCTCATGAAGGTCACATCCTTGCATGTCTATTTCAACAATATTCAACCGCCATTTATTATTATTTAGTATCATCTAGCTCCTTCCATTTTGTTCTTGATCAATATACATAAGCTAAAATTGGATTTGGATTGGTAGCACAATGGTGCATTCACATTTTCTCCCAAGAATAACCTTAGCTTGAGTTTCATTTCCTCTAACAATGAGGGTTTTTAACCATTAACAAAAAAAAAAAAATGCATGTACTTAAAAATTAATCGACCAATGAAACGATTTACTTGCTTAAGTATCACTCCTGAATTCCTTTGATGTATTCATGTGATAACTACTACTTTGGTAACTTATCTAATAAGTTTCAATAAAATGACACACTAATTATCATATAAGGAAAAGTAACATTCCCAACTATATGCATGCGCTAAAATGACCAACCAATAAGAGACCTAAACTCGCTTAAGTAGCATCGCTCAACACATATATATGATGTTATGATGTGTTCAAATTTTATTGTTTGAATTTTTGAAATACAAAAATAGGCAACAACAAAATAAGGTTCTGACGATCTAAGGTTCAAAGAACGTGCCTAAACTTTTGTTTAGGCAAATACAAGATGATGCATAACGCGTTTAAGGTTAATTCCTACAACATAACTTCAATCAAGTCTTATGTATACAGAAATTCAGCTACCTAATAATGTAACTTTGCATCTAGCTAACTAGCAGTTTATTAGGACGACTTTATGCATGATGAATTGATGATTATATTGATGCATGGCATTCAAAACAAAAGTCTTGACTAATTTGAATTTCTTTTTTAAAATTAAGTTTGGAATTTTATGGGGGTTATCATCAATAAATATGCCATACTGTACAGGAGATGAGTTGATGTAAGTACGATTATATGTCCGGCAAGCAAACGGATAAGCTGGAAAAAGTAGCCACCTCGAGTTCAAAACCACGGCAGAAAGCAACGAAGACTTCAAATCACAATGAAAGACTCGCTCATATGGAGAGAGAGAGAGAGAGAGAGAGAGAGAGAGAGAGAGAACTACTCTAACATGGGAGAGAAAGAAATAAAGAAAGAAGAAAAAATGAGTATAAACAAAAGCAAACAAAATCATAGATACTGCACACATCCACATGCTACCCAATATAGAACCAACAAAGCATTGAAAATTCAAAACATGATCAACTTCTACAAGTAAACCCATTATTATCAATTAAGTTAAGAATTTATGATTATGATAAATCTCCATGTTTTAATTTAATTTGCCTTCTCAAAATTGAGCAATAGAATAATAATGATGATCCAAGTGATGAGAAATCAATTATCAAAAGAAATGAAACCATCGTCATAAATTCATAAAAATCTCCAATAACATTAAGAGAAATCCCTAAAAACAATCTTCTTCATCATGTTCTTTTTTTTTTTTTTTTTTTTGTGGGTAGGGGGTGAGACTTCCAATGACAAACTAAAAGCTCCTAGAACAACAAGCTAAGCTACATAAAATTCTTACTACTACTACTACTCATTATCCAACAATGATGATGGATTTGTTAGGCCTAATACCAAGAGAGCTAGACAGAAAATGATAGCTAGATAGATTGTGAGAGAATGTGTGGGAATAAGAGATGGAGAGAGAGAGAGAAAGAGAAAGAGAATGAGTAATCTTCAAGACCTTGGGGGTGGGAAAAATTGCGTACCAGCCAGGAAAGCATTGATAGGAGTTGGGTATATAGCACTTGGATCAAGCAAACTAGCCGTAACACCACCCATTGGACTAGTGGTAGTTGTGGCCGTTGTTGTCGCAGTTAACATCAGATTATGCTGCTGTTGTTGGGTCCCACCACCAACATGTCCACCACCTGAAGAGCTCTCACCACCACCATGACCACCACCACCACCGTGATATCGGCTTTCGGGGCCTTGATCATAGAGAATCCCCTTGAAGAGATGCCCCCCAATGTTGACGGCTGTTTGATAAGCAAATTGCTCGTCGGGGTCGTCGACGGGGCTTACTCTTACGCAACGGAACACCGCCGGAGAGTTTACCTCTGGTGGGAAATTACCAACCTCCAACCCTAATTTTTTCCACATATGATAACAAAAAAATTTATTAGTAATCACGATTTTTGTTAATTTTTCAGACTCGAAATTTGTGTGTACAAATAATACATGAAAACGTTAAAAAGAGATGAGATTCTGTTTTGAGTATATAAGTCTAATCTGGGAGAAAAAACAACAAAAGAAAAAGAAAAGAAAAAAAGATAAAAGGGTTGGAAATAAAAGAGTAAAGCAAGTTTTGGGAGGTGGGGTGGGGGAAGAGATGACTATGGTGGTGGACTTGTGAACATGCAAATGATGTAAGTTTTGTTGGTTAGCTACTTGACTATTAACTTAGCTACCACCTAAAACAAACAAACAAAACCCAAACAATTTCCCAATTCACAAAACACCTTTACCTTACCTTACCTTACATACATACCCTTGTTTTAAAATCTCTAAAAATTATTTCATTTCATTCCAAAGAATCACACACATGACCCCAAAAAAATCATAATAATTTGTTCAATCTTTTCTAAAGAGACCTTCAAATCCATCAATCCATCACACAAATTCATAAAACCCCATCATTGTCTTTTGGTTTTATTCAAAAAAAAAAAAAACACATTAAAACATTATACCTGAAGTGTTACCAGCTATTGCAACGGTGGTAGTTGTAACACCAACACCAGTACCACCACGACTCTCTCTCATTCTTTTCTCTCTCATCATCTCCAACCGATGTTCATCACCTTGCTGGTCACCACTACCTTCACCTTCTTCTTGTTGTTGTTGTTGTTGTTGATGAAGAGTTGCTAATTGGTGTTGCCTCTCACGGCGTTTAGCAGCAGGTACCCACGTGGATTTCACGTGAGTTGGACAATCAAACCCACGGCTTTTACAACAAGTTCTACACCTAAAATGTGAACAATCTTTTTTAGCTTGATTCCCACAATCCTGGCAATTCATTGATCCCATTCCTCCTGTACCCAATTGTTTATTATTATTATTATTATTATTATTATTATTATTATTAAACCCTCTTGATGAAGATGATGAATTTCCTGATCTGGTCCCACCACTACTATACCACCCTGCTGTGGGACCCGGCCCCGCCGTTTGTTGATGATCCGCTAGTAGCTGAAACGACGCCGTTTGAAGTTGATGATGGTGGTGGTGATGATGATCTTGATGTAGATGGAGTTTTGGCGCATGGTGGTGATGGTGAACTTGCACGTATTGTTGCCATATCTCAACACCCTTGTTGTTTGGGTAGATCTCTAAATTGTTGTTGTTTGCCGTTGTTGTGTTGTTTGTGTTGCTGTTGTTATTATCCCAGAGATTCTGAATTTGGTTGTTGTTGTTGTTGTTATCGTCGTCGTCGTTGTTGGAATTTCTCTGTGATCCCGGCGTACCTAAAGAGAAAAAGGCCGCCATGTAGAAGAAATAGATGTGTTGTTGTTGTTGTTGCTCAATTTCATCAACAGCTTCATATCCATCACAAAAAAAAAAAAAATAATAATAATAATGTTGTTGCCTTACTCAAATAATGTTTTCCTTAAAATGAAATTAACTTTTTGTTAAGCTTAGGGCAAAGCAAAAGGAGAAAGGATTTTTTGTTTGGTGGTGTTTGGGGTTTTCTGGCAACAACAACAACGCGTTTTTCTGGTTTTGGTTTTTGCAGAAGAGAGAAGACTAATTAATCAAGAGAAGAAGGAAACAACAGCAATAAAAGCAACGCCGCCATGAGTTGAAAATCATCTCTCT
Source organism: Tetragonia tetragonoides (assembly GCA_038025085.1). Classification (NCBI taxonomy): domain Eukaryota; kingdom Viridiplantae; phylum Streptophyta; class Magnoliopsida; order Caryophyllales; family Aizoaceae; genus Tetragonia; species Tetragonia tetragonoides. Next base: position 10,327,112 of record CM076140.1, on the reverse strand, counting down.
CTCTCTCTCTCTCTCTCTCTCTCTCTCTCTCTTTCTCTTTCTCTTTCTCTCTCTATATTTAAGACAACAACAGCGAGCAACAGCAGCAGCAAACAGAGCAACTGAGCAACCCAGCTACCTGCAACTCTTTCTCTTTCTTTCTCTTTCTCTCTCTATTATTTCTGTTTATGGTTCTTTGTGATGATATTGATGGGGTTTTGTGCTCAAAATCTCCCTTCTTTAATTTGTTTCTCTATCTTGCTTTTTGTATTTTTCTTTCTCTCACTCACTCACTCACTCTCTACTAACACTTCTCTAGAGTTACTCTCCCAGTGCCATGAATCATCTTCACAGATATATCCAATTTTGACCCTTGGATGGAAGATTGGACGGTCTGGAGTGTTTCCACGTGGCAAGGAATCAGCTTTTTCGCTTATTCGTCCTTGCACCGAAAAACCCGCTCTACTTTTTCTGACCTCTGAAAGAAAATTTAATCCCCAGAATTAATAGTATCATTGTAAGAAAACAAGAGGCCGATTTTATTTTGTCTTATTTTTATTACTACTTTTATTACGTGATTTTTATTGTCAAATTAGATTTAGAAATGTTCCTTCAAAAATTTACAAAAACATTATTAGCATTAGGGTTGTTAAAAGAACCTGTATTCGAGCATCCGATTTGAAAATATCTGAAAAAGGCGGATATCTAAATTTTTGGATATCCGAAAAGTGGATATCCGAAATTTCGGATACGGATATCAACTTTGAAAATATCGGATATTCGAAATATTCGAAAAATCGTAATTTCGGATATTTTTCATATAACTCGGATACGGATATCCGAAAAATATCCAATTTTTTTAAAGGATGCATTACCTTAAGACCGCCTCATACGAGTTTTTGTGATATAACTATCCACCAATATTTGCCCTTTTTGCGAGCTTATGAATGAAGTAATTACAAGAAAATTTTGCTGAGTACGTAACATAAATCCAAGGCCCTCATAAAAGAAAAAAGTAACCAAAATCCAACTTGTTATAAGTAATATGTAAGTTTAGCTAATAGCCTTAAGCCCTCAATAGTCCATAGTTGAGAAGACATAAAGAAAACATTAATGCAATGGTAGAGGGTACAACATACATTAGCATAGGCACAAAAATTAACAGATGTTGCCATTCCATATCAGAAATTGAGCTAGTTTGATTCTCACTGGTTTTAATATTTAAGAATTGTTAATCACGATTTTTCCTAAAACAATAACTAAGAAATTGAGCTAGATCAGAGCCAAACTATTGAATGCATATATTAATGTCTTGGAGTGCTCTTCAGTGACATCTTAAGGTAAATGATGGGCAAGCTATTGAGGGGTGATGATAGTTGGCATGTGGAAGGAGTTTTTTTTTGGAATTTGGATTAATTTGCATCTGTATTGTTGTATCTTATTTTAGGAGACTTACAAGCTATATGGATGTAATGTAAAAATACTTGCGTTTTAGTCCGAGCAAATGATAATGTCATTGACTTCAACCCTTTCTAAAAGGTGGGAAGTCCAATGTACAGTGATGCTATCAAGGACTATACGCTCATTCTCGCCCTTTTGGCATAATAAAATAATTCAATTATCAAAAAAAAAAAATGTCAAAATTACAAGTTAAGAAGTCTCCCTGAAGGCCAGTATGTAGTCTGTGGAACTGTAGAGTGTTCATTTGAGAATATAAACCAGCTGTTGAAATTCGAATCTGTCCGAAATTTCGGTTATTATTTGGCCACGATTGTTAGTAGTTAGTTGAACCTTTTTAGTTATCTTGATATTAATTGGGTGTGTTAATTTTCAGTGATGAACTAAATGAAGTCAATGAAACTGAACTGAATTGAACTCCATTGAACTGAACTGAACTGAATAGTAATCTGTGAGGAAAAAACCCAAAAAAGTTGATCACATCAATTACTGAACTAAATTCCACTCAACTGAACTTAATTGAATTTAATTCCAACGAATTGAACTAAATTGAATTGTACTAAATTGAATTGAACTTATTAACGAGTAAGTAGAAAAGAACACATTCGCAAAACTAACCTGAACATATCTTCAAAGAGATGTCAAACATGGATTCTCAATTGGTCAATTTAACCTTGCTTTTTTTAACTTGCAAATAATTGAGCCTTTATTTTTACCTTCTTGACATAAGTGTGTTCTTTTTTCCTTATCTAATAATTAGTTTGATTCAGTGATGTCCACTTCTCTATTAATTTCAGTCAAAAGAAACACACTCCTAATATCATAATTACTTTGAAATTTTAGTGAAATTTATCTACAAAACAAAAAAAAAAATTACATTTTTCTTTAAAATGTAGCAGTCCACATAAGACAATAGGCAAAAAAACAAAAATTAGAAAAAGCTAGAGCCATAAATCCCATATAATCGATCACCTAGCTAGCATTATTATCATAATATCATGAGTTGCAGCCTGCAGGCTTCGTATCAGCTACTTTTAATTATAATCACACGGCAGAGACAATGGCTTCCCGGTGATCTTATTATGACAGGCATCAAAGTTCAGGGACCCACCTTCTTCGATTTTTTGCAAATTTTGTTCTCTGACAATATTTTCTTTCTAGAGACATAAGGGCATAAGGCTGATGGGTTTTTTTATTTATTTTTTATTTTTTTCTCTTTTCTTTGGAATTTTAAGTTCAATTTAATTTTCCATTTTCCCTTTAATTATTCTTGTTTTATTTGTGGAGAACTTTTAAGAGTGACACTTAACTATAAAATATTTGCATCATGTGACTCGATCCAAAAAAGTGTTATTTTTTGTTTTGTTTTGTTTTGATTTTAGGTAGCGACCTCTACATTCTCTGCCTAATTATTATATCTTTGACCTATTGACTAATTTGTATCATTTCATTTCATGTAAATTACAATATTATACTACAAGTTTATCTTAAAAAAAATACTCCCTTAATGATATGGAACCTAGCTGGTTTTGATTAGTAATCCACTTGTAGTTGAAAGGTCAACTCTTGTTTGACAACATGCATCAATGAATGTAAGCGCTTCTTCAATTGTAAAAAATAAAATATTAGCGTGAGTTTTTTCCACTTAGGTCCTATACTCTTCTAACTTCTTCATAAAATTTTCAAAGTAAAATTCAGTTCTAAAAAAAGAAGTTCAACTTGATAAATCGAAATACAATTTCACTCTTTATTATTGTAGATTCAGTAAAAATAAGTTTATTTTAAAACAATTCAGTGCAGTTCAGTAATTTTTAGTTCACTTCAGTAATTTTCAGTTCATTTCAATATTGTGCAGATGAGTTCAGTAAGGTGAAGAGAACATAACTTTACTCATACAGTGATTCAGTTCGTTTTAGTTCAATCCACTTGCCAAAAAGGTAAAGTAGTGTTTAATTGATTAGATTTCCTTCAAATTTTGGATTTTCCAAATATTACTTTTTCAATATTTTGGGTTGATGCTAATTAACCACCTTGATAAAAAGAAAATAATAGATTTAGGGTTATCTTTCCCACTTATTGGATCTTCCTGGATCAAGGAATCAGTGACAACATACTGAATGAGTAGGAAATAGTGGCATGATCTTACTAAATTAATGTGAACAAGTAGTAGGAGCTTACTGAATCAATATAAATCAAACAGATGCTTATTAAATCAGTAAAGATCAGTGAACATAAACACACTACTACTTATAGAATCAGTCTCAGGATCTTATTGGATCAGTAGTATGTAGTGGCAGAACATTACCGGATTAGTGAGAATAAGTCGTAGAATATTACCGTATCGATGAAAATCAGTTTCATGACCCGACTGAATTAGATCAATGAGTGATGGTGCGTTTTTTAGAGTTTATACCGTCAGTTCAGTTCAATTCAGTTTAAGGGTGATCTCATGTTAGTTTAGTGATTTTTAATTTAGTTTAGGGATATTCAATTCAATTTATTGATGCATAATTTAGAAACATACTTTTTGTCTCAGATATCAGATATGCTTTTGGGCTGAATAAAGGAAGTGGTATAATATAAGTTCAACTATAAAGAGTGTAAGGCAACTTGAAATTCATTACCATGAACATTTTCCAAAACTATAATACAACTATACAAGCATGACTGCATGGTCCAGCTTTTATGGAACAGCACGTGAAGCCCTCGAATCAGCAGACAACTGGCATTAATAGTTAATAATATCTGTAATTTATCCACTAATCACTATAAATCAATTAATTAACACAAATTTCGTACGGATTAGAGACGTAGCGCCGCCCCCCGCCCCAATCAAGCCGTACGCGGAGTGACTATGCAAAGCAAACAGTGACACAAGATTCGGCTCTCAGAACTGAAAATGAAGGAAAGGGAGCTTCAGGGGTGTCACAAATTAGATAATTACTCTTAATTTTTTTTACTCATGATTAATATTTTATTACCCTAATTTATTGTAAGTATTAGCCTATAAAATTCTCTTTAAGCACAGAAATTCACACCACAACGCATAATTATAGTAAAATCATGTTTAAGGGCCCGAGAAAGAAGAAATCCAGTTTCCCCTTTTTTCCATCTTTTTGCTAATTTGTCTCCTTCCTATCGGCGTTAACATGTGATTTCATAATCATTCAGGTTTTTTTTTTTTTTTTTTTTTTTTTTTTTTTTTTTTTTTTTTCTAAAGGGCCAATGGCGCGACACCTTTATAAACAAGCATGATGTTAGCATGACGTTATGTTTAAAGAGGTGACCTCACATTCATTTCACCAAAAAAAAAAGAGGTGACCTCACATTGAGAGCGCCTCATATGAGTTTTTGTGTACAACGATATATATTGCTAGTTAGATTAATTGTTGGATGAAAGCTTCAAGTTGTGAAGTAAACTTGTTTTTGTGTAAAAGGCTTTTGTCCCACATTGGTGAGGAAACACAATGTAACTTGGTTTCTATATGTGGGTCTCCCTTTAGACTTTGAATAAGAGAAAAGGGGAAAGTGTGGACCACCACACACGCGCGCGGCGCCGCCGTCCGGTCGGGTGGGCCGGGCTCGGGCGAGGGTATGGGTTGGGTTATCATCTTTTTACACAGTTTATTTAAATTGCATCGGAAATTGTTACTTCAACAAAGTCTTCCCTCATTTATTGTGTTGGCCATTCACGAAATTATTTTGGTCTTCAAAACTGATTGTCCATGGTTTCTATGTAAAATAACAATTATTATTTTCGTTTTCCAGGATTGATGGTTCAGACTACTAGCTAATTTCTTCTATAAAATCAGCTTTGCAAAACTGATTTGGGAGACAGAAAAGACTCTCTCTTTCTCGATCTATTTTCTACTCTTACAAAACTCTCTAAAATGTTTCTGGTTTGAGCAAGTCGGTATTGAAACTCTATCCGTTCACTGTGAGTGCACGCCGTGATTGGAGTTGTGTTAATCCTGGAGGACGGCCGCCATTAGAAGCTTGCACCGGGGCTAGGCGAAATCGTCTTTTAGGACAGTGGTCTGTCCACGGCACAACAAGTGTTGCAAGTAAGATTTTTTTATTTTACTGATTGAATATTCACCTTTATTCCAACAATCTAAAAGACGATTTCGAATATTCAATCATGTCTGCTAGAATGGTTATTCCTGACATGTCTAAGATTGAGGCTTTGGATGGTAAAAATTATAAGTGTTGGGCTGTTAGGATGCGTTTTTATTTAGACCAAATTGATGTTGGTTATGTGCTTGATGATAAGACTGTTCCTTCTGATGAACCTGCTAAGACTGATTATGAGACTAAGTATGCTAAGGATGATAAGGTGTGTAAAGGAATGTTGTTGCACTACACGACCAATGCTTTGCTTGATATTTATATGAAGTATGCTAGTGCTAAGGAAATTTGTGATGCTCTGGAAAGGAAGTATGGTAATGATGATGTTGGGTCTAAGCGTTTTGTGATTAGTAAGTGGCTGAATTTTCAAGTTGATGATGACAAACCTATTATTGATCAGATTCATGAGTATGAGAATTTGTGTACTACTATTGCGTCTGAGGGTCTAAAAATCTGTGAGGTTACTCTTGCCATTGTTCTGATTGAGAAGTTACCTATATCTTGGAAAGAGTATAGAAATCTGCTTATGCACAAGAAGGACATGACTTTATAGGAGGTTGTGGGGCACCTGAAAATTGAGGAGGAAAACGGTTTGAAGGACAAGGAGAATGGAACTTCTGTTTACCATCATAAAGCTAACCTTGTACAACCAAAGACTGCTCATTTTGACAGGTACAAGGGCAAAGAAAAAGGCACCAAGCGATTCAGGCCATTCAAGGCAGAACCAAAGGTCTTTAAAAAGAAATTCACTAGAACTTGCCATGAATGCGGAAAGACGGGTCACAAAGCCAAGGATTGCTGGAACAAGAAGAAGAAGGATGAAAAGAACCAGGCCAATGTTGTGGAGGACACAATTGTTGCAATGGTGACAGAGGTGAACGTGGTTGGGAACACAACCGAGTGGGCTGTAGACACCGGCGCTACTCGACACATTTGTGTCAACCGTAGCCTATTCCAGACCTATGAAAAGCTTGATGAGACTGTACTTATGGGTAATGCTAATACTTCCAAAGTGCTTGGAAAAGGGAAGATTTCTTTCAAACTCATTTCTGGAAAATTTCTTACTCTTACTAACATTTTGCATGTGCCTGATATGCGTAGGAACCTTATCTCTGGAACTTTGCTCATGAAAGCTGGACTGAAACTGTCTTTTGAATCCGAGAGGCTTGTTATTACTAGAAATGGGGAATTTGTGGGAAAGGGATTTGTAATGGGAGGTTTACTTATTCTTGATGTTGTTTGTGATGACATGAATAAATCTGCTAGTACTTCTTCTGCTTACATTGCTGAGTCTCTTGATTTGTGACATGCTAGACTTGGACATGTGAATGTTGCCTCTATCAAACGTCTAAACTACCTCAACTTGATACACAATTTGGGTAACACTGATTTCTCTAATTGTGAGGTGTGTGTTGAGGCTAAATATTGCAAGAAACCCTTCTCCTCAATTGAAAGACAATCTGAATTGCTTGAATTAGTTCATAGTGGCTTAGGAGACTTCAAGAATCATGTTAGTAGAGGTGGAAAACGTTATTACATTACCTTTGTTGATGACTGTTCCCGCTACACTGTGGTTTATCTCCTTAGAAGCAAAGATGAGGTCGAGGACATGTTTAAGATTTATAACGCCGAAGTTGAGAACCAACTTGACCGTAAGATTAAGAGACTTAGAAGTGACCGTGGGGATGAGTATGATCCTAATACTCTTAAGAAATTCTGTGAAGAAAATGGAATTATACATGAGTTGACTGCCCCCTACACCCTTGAGTTAAACGGTATTTCCGAAAGGAAAAATCGGACTTTGAAAAATATGATGAATGCTATGCTGATTAGTTCGGGTTTTTCTGATAACATGTGGGAGGAGGCTATCTTATCTGCTTGTCATGTTTTGAATAGAGTACCTCATAAGAAGCTTGACAGTACCCCTTATGAGATGTGGAAAGGACATGCTCCTAACTTGAAATATTTGAAAGTGTGGGGGTGTCTTGCCAAGGTTGGAGTACCTAGCTTCAAACGTGATAAGATTGGACCAAAGACTGTTGATGGTGTTTTTGTTGGTTATGCATATCATAGTACTGCATATCGGTTTCTTGTTAAAAGTGCTAATGGTTCATTTGCATCTGGTCATATTATGGAATGTAGAGCCGACAGAAGCTGAGACGACACGATAACACGACACGAACCGGACACGAAATAAGCGGGTTAGTGTTGAGATTTTCGACACGATTAATTAAGCGGGTCGACACGAGTTTACCCGTTTAATTAAGCGGGTTGGGTTAGTGTTGAGATTTTCAACATGAAATTTACACGTGTCGGGTTGACCCGCCTAACCCGTTTAAGTTATGTCTTAAAAATTTTAAAATTTTCATTTTGAGATCCCGCATTTTCTCAACTATGCAGCCCAAAAAAAACACAAACGCAGCCCAAGCCCAGTTTTTAGGGGTTTAATGGGTCATAGGTATATAAGGCAAATTACTAAACCCTAACTTCTATTCTCACCTCACAGTCAAATGCTCACAGTCGTTTCCTTCTTCTTTCCTCTCCTTATCTCTACTCTCTCTCTCTTGAAAACCTGACCATTGAACAAGAGTAAGGTAAGTTTATTTTCAGGCTTAATTCACTCTCTTTCTCTCTAAATTCGTGTTTCAATCTCTCTCTCTCTCTTTCAAGTTATCTAATTTTACTTTTGTTTTGTTAACAGGTACTCTTCGATCTAGTCTTCTTTTATCTCAATCAGTATGTTTCTCGTCCTTTTGTTCTTTTAATCTCTCCCTTTTTTATAGAGTAATTTTTTTGTGATTAAATGTGTTATTTATTTGAATATTTTTTATGTTGTAGAGATGGATTCCTGAATCATCTAGAAGTGGATATGCAAGTGATGTTGCCCAACTATCTGGTTTGGCTAAGTAGGTTGCTGTCAAGTTTAGATTATGCAATTGGTGGAGTAATCTGGTTTGGTTAGGAGTAATCGGGTTTGGTTAGTAGGAGTAATCTGTAATTGGTGGATTCTGAATGCTTTTAGTGAACTTAATTTGGTTGTTAGTTTGTAATATTTTACATTGCTGAAGACCTGTTGGCTGTAGGTGAAGGTGTAAGTTTGGATGATTTTGTTGTTAAAATTAATTTGGTTGGGTGACAGATGTTTGTTGTCAAAAGTATCAGTATATTCATAAACGGGTTAGGCGGGTCAACCCGTTTATTATCCGTGTCGTGTTCGTGTTTGGATTTTCTGACACGATTATTAATTGGGTCGTGTTCGTGTCAGGGGGTAGCTGACCCGTTTATATTTGACACGAACACGAACCCGACACGACACGATTGCCAGCTCTAATGGAATGTAGAGATGTTGAATTCTTTGAAAATGTATTTCACATGAAAAATGTTTGTTCTTTGAATTCAAATGTGAATGACATTGTTGCACGTGATATTGATAATGTAAATGATATTGTTGCACGTGATGTTGAAGTTCCTTCCTCTAGTTTACCTCAAGTTGAGAAATATAATGAGACTAGGAGGATGAGTAAAAGGGTAAGAAAAGAAAAGGATTTTGATCCTGACTTTATTACTGCTTTCTTGAATGAGGAAAATGTGTTGAATGATTGTTTTATTTCTGTATTTATTTTGGAAGAAGATCCCAAATGTTATAATGATGTTATGAGATCCATTGATGCTGTATTTTGGAAAGAGGCCATTGATAGTGAACTCCAATCACTTGGGAATTGACAGACCTTCCTAGAGGGTGTATGCCTTTGAGAAGCAAATGGATTTTCAAGAAGAAACTGAAACCTGATGGTACTACTGATAAATTCAAAGTTAGAATAGTAGTAATGGGTAATACTCAAAAGAAAGGTATTGATTTCTTTGATACTTATTCCCTTGTTACTAAAATTTCTACTATTTGAGCTTTGATTGCACTTGCTTCTATACGTGATTTAATTGTGCATCAAATAGATGTGAAAACTGCCTTTTTGAATGGTGAACTTGATGAGGAAATATACATGGAAAAACCTGAAGGTTTCCGTGTTCCTGGTCAGGAAAACAATGTATGCAAATTAGTTAAATCATTGTATGGACATAAACAAGCTCCGAAACAGTGGAATGAAAAGTTTGACAAAACTATCAAGGAGTTTGGTTTTGCAGTAAGTGAAGGTGATGCATGTGTATACTTTAAATGTGATGGTGATAGCTATGTCATTATTTGCTTGTATGTTGATGACATGTTATTATTTGGCACTGATTTGCTAATTGTGAACAAAACGAAAAATTTTCTGTGTTCCAATTTGATATGAAAGACATGGGTGAGGCTGAAGTTATTTTGGGAGTTAAGATCAAAAGAACTCCATTTGGTATGTCTTTAAATCAGTCACACTATGTTGAGAAAATTCTTAGAAAATTTGATTCGTTTGATGTTGTTCCTGTTAGAACACCATATGATGCTAGTGTTTGTAGACGCCGAATTTTGACTTGTATTTCTTTTAAATAATTATTACAGTTAATATTAGCATTAACTGTAATTACCCTAATTAAATAAGTCATTTGGGCTAAAAAGGGCATTTAGGGTCCATAAGGTGACTCAGTCCATTAGCAAAGCAAAGCCCAAAGCCCAAAAGAGAAAATAAATCAAAAATCCAAAAAGAATATAAAAGAGAAAATGCAAAAATAAATAAGGATTGGAATTATGATGTCATGCATGACATCATTCCATGACATCATCTCATGATGTCATGCATGACATCACAATATTCCCATGTTTCCATCCAATAGCTAAAGACAAAAGAAAATAATGGTATCAAGTAGAATACCAAAATACCCTTCCCTTTTCCATAAATTAACCCCCCACCCAAAAAATTAAATAAAAATCAAAAAAAATTCCCCCATCACAACCGAAAAAGAGAAGAAAAAGAAAAAGAAAAAAAATTTCTTTTCCCGCTCCCCCACTTTTTTTATTTCTTTTTTTTTTTATTATTTTTATTTTATTTTTGTTTTTCCCTTTTCTATTTTCTCTCCCACCTTATCTCATCTTTTCTCTTTCCTACTCACTTCAACCTCACAAGATTCTCCCACCTTCTTTCCATCACCACAAATGTGACATTTGTCACTCTCCCATCCACATTCTCTCACCCCCCATCTCACCATCTCACCATCCACCTCCCACCAAATCCCACCCTCCATTTCCTAACCCTAATTCACCCATCATCTTCCCCCCCCCCTTATAAATACCCCCTAAAAAACTAACCTAAGGGCCTTTTGCCTCTTCCTCATCTCTACTTCTTAAAATCTCTACTTCTCTCTCTAGTTTTCCTACCATCTTTTCAACTTACTTCAACTTTTGAAGGTTTTCAAAAAACTTCTTCTATTTCTAAAACTTTTTTTTTTATCTAGTTAGTGCAAACTAAAGGGCTTTTGTACTAACTAATTTAATTTTGAAGATTGAGATTTCTAGATCTACGCAAGGGTAATCTTTTATCTATCTCCTTCAATTATTTATTTTCTAAGTGTTTTTACTAACCATTTTATTTTGTATATAAATTGCTAATAAACACTATTATCCCCCCTTAATAATCCCATTTTCACCGGTTGGACTCTTTATAGGTGTGGGCATGAACCACCCTGTTTTTTGAGCGGCCAAAAATTCCTAGGTAAGGGTTCAAGTGCCCACGCGAACCCGTCTCCATGGGGGACTTAGATCCAGCTTGTAGAGAGTGATTTTTTGCGGTGAGGAAGAGAGTTGCTTGTGCCAAAATTGTGTGATCAATGAATGTTTCTCTCTTTCTCATCACCATTTTCATTTTTTTATACTTGAAATTGAGTAAAAAAGGTCATTTTGCATATAGAGGCCTCGGATTTATTTTTTGTATAAAGTTGTAATAATTCGGATAGTTGACAGTTTTTGGAGCAGAATTCATTTGTATATGTAGGAAGCTCCAACGATTGGAGTTTGATGAAATCAGTGGCATAGGAAACCTTGTTCAGAGGGCTTTATATCGAGATAAAAATCGTCCAGATCCAATGGTTCAGTCGTCCACAATTGAATTTTGAAGTTTCTGTGTCTAAAAATGTCCAGCGTCCATAGATCTGTAAATAACTAACAAACGGTTAAGTTTTGACCATTATCTATTGCTGATAAATTGAAGATGATTTTCCTAGATTTTTACAGCCACCTATTTCGTCCATTTTGGATACCAAATGAATTTTAAATGATTTTTGAAAAGACGAAGAACTGCTCCCTTTGAAGATTTTCTCAGATTTCGACCTTATAAATAAATGGCTCAGTTTAACCACTTAGGATAATGTGTTTTCTTTGATAATTTTTGTAGGATGTCCTTAGTGTGTCTACGTCAATCTTTAAAGAATAATTCAAGTTTAACAAAGTAGATTTAATTCTAAAATTAACCAACCGAGTGTATGTCTAGAAATGATAACGTTCAATTAATGGAAAAGTCTGCGGTGCTTAGCACCTCGTTAATGAAAGATGAACTTTGATTTGGATAATAGACTCCTTAAAAACCAATCTAGGCTCTGGAATCACTCCATTCGGATTTGTTTTTGATTTTTAATGAATTAATCAAACCGACTTTGGTTCTGTCAAAATGAAAGACATTTGGTTAACTTAGAACATTAGGTCTTTTTGTATAGTTCTTTTGTTTATTTTCGTTAAATGAGTTAGACCATATAAAAATCATGAAATGTTTTTTACATACCCACCTTTATGTCTAGTCTAAGTCCTGTAAATATTAGACCTAGATCACTTGTAAATAGTTCCCAATAAATCAAAAACCAATGGTCTGTCCAAAGGCTTCCAGAAGCTCGTAAATCGTAAATAAATTACCGATCGTCAACTGTCTTGACTTGAGATTTTTACAGTGGAAACATGAAGTAAAATGAACCAATTTAGGCTTTGGAAGCACTCGATTTGGTTGAGTTATGACCGAGATATGAATTTAGAAGTTCTGTCCAGATTATTGTAAAAATGGTTTTGTTCGGTTTTATAAACGATTTTCGTTTAATCATCAAATGAACCCACAAAAATACAAAATTCTCCAGTTTATTCCTTTAGTGTGTCTCACTAATTATAAAAATAATTTTGGAGTTAATAAGTCGCGTTTGGACTAATCCCTTGTCGGTTCTTTCAAACCGTCTTTTGTAAATAACCAATTCTTTGTAAATAAATCAATTCTTTTGTAAATGAACCAATCCTTTGTGAATAAGTCCAACTTTTGAAGACGAAGATGAAGATCGAGCCCCAGAGACGTCATGTACATGAAGATCAAGTCTTTTTCTCCTTTTTAGGATTTTTAGACATTTTTTGTATATTGTATTGTAAATACTCGATTTGTAATTTGTTTATTCCGAGGCCTCTTTAATTACATTTGCATTCATATGCTTCCACCTAATAATTCAACTCGGAAAATAAAATAAAAAGAACTTCTCTCACTTGTGTGATGTATATTATGTTAAAAACGTTTTCTAAATCCAGTGTATTCGTTTATGTACACAACCCGACCCGGGGCCAAATTCGAGGTTAGAATCAGAAATTTGCTTATACGCGATCATGGGTGTTCCACCTACCATTCCATAAAATCACCTTCATACAAATCACATTCCCCAGTGGAATCCACATTTCCCCAGTTACAACCATTTTTCCCAGTGGAATACCTATGATCGAATAGAAGCTAATTATTGATCGTCCCCTCTTATTTGGCTTCGGGCCACCCCGGGGGATCCTATCGGAGAGACTCCTTTGAGCCATTACCCACCAATACATACCCACAATCTACACAAATCATCCATTTATCCACCCCCAATGAATGTTATTCCCCAGTAAAGAACAAATATTTTTGAGAAGTCTAATCTTTATACTCAAAGCTAAGAATTGGGTTGATCCCCGTATATTACCAAATATTGTTGGGTTGAACGCCTCGAAGGAGCGGGCTAATCATCCCATTTGAGCTTTTCCCTACTTCTTCGAGGAGAGTAGGGGGTTCCTCGGATCAATTCGACTCTAAGTTGCGAGTCATCCTATAAGTTTCTCAATCATATCCCTCTTTACGGGAAAGAACATCCATACCCGCCTTAGTGGCACCCAAGGAGTCTTACTGACTGGATCCCCCGGTCAGAACTACGTAGGGGTTTTGATCCAGGAGTAGATTCAAGACCTACGATGAATGGTACGTAGTGCAGTTTTTTGCAATATCCAAACCCGCCGTACGTAAACGAACACACCGGTTCAAAACCGATTTTTTGTGTGCTAAGTGACAATGTGTAAATATATGTGTTTTTCTTTTATTATTCAAGGCATTACGTAATTCAATTCAAAGCTTTCATATGGGATACAACGTATTAGTAAAGAGCCTGTACTCAGTACGGAGGAGGAGACAGGTCCGAGGACGTCCGCATCTTCTAACCTAGACCTCGAACCAAGATCTCTGATTCGCAGATCAGTCAAAGAATTTTCGTGCCTTATCGCGATGGAGTCAACTTTTGGGTTTCTTAAATGGTTTTCTTTAAAGTCGTTTATAAAACCCTTTCTTTTGTAAAAATCCTTCCTTGTTTGGGTCATAACAAGGTGGCGACTCTTTTTTTGGAAAAACCCGTCCTTGTTCGGGCCATAACAAAGTGGCGACTTCGAACCTTAAGATGATTCCTTGACAATTGGCCTCTTCAATCGGTCGATTTCTGTGGGACGTGCCTCTGGCATGTATCGCGACGATTCCCGGGTCCTAATCCAGGAAAACCCGAGAATCTGGCCCCACAGTGTTCATTTGATGAAAAATAAAGGTGATCCTGTGTGTCAATCTGAGTATGCAAAAACCATGGGTAGTTTGATGTTTCTCATGAATTATATAAGGCCTGATATTGCATATGTTGTAAGTAGACTTAGTAGATACACTCATAGTCCTAATGATGAACATTAGAATGCATTGAAAAGATTGCTTAAATATTTGAGAGGTACTATGGATTTGGGAATACATTATGATAAGTTCCCTGCTGTGTTGGAAGGATATAGTGATGCCAACTGGGTGTCTGGTAATGATGAGATTAACTCCAGTAGTGATTATGTTTTTACACTAGATGGTGGTGCTATATCTTGGAAATCATGTAAGCAATCTTATACTGCTATGTCTACTATGGAATCTGAGTTAATTGCTCTTGAATTGGCAGACCGTGAAGTAGAATAGTTGAGAAACCTGTTCTCAGATATCCCATTGTGGGGGAAGCCAGCTCCGTCGATTGCAATGCATTGTGATTCTCAAGCTACCATTGGAGTTGCAAAGAATAGTGCATACAATGAAAAGAAGAGACACATTCGACTGAGACACAAGGTTGTCAAAGAGCTGATGGCTACTGGAGTGATATCACTGGACTATGTGAAGTCCGAAAAGAATCTTGCGGATTCGCTAACGAAAGGCCTTTGTAAAAAGATGGTTTTGGAATCATCTAAGTTGAGTGAATTATACTCATGGATCCCTACTTTGCATTTGTAAAGTTCAAAGGGTAACATAAGTAATATTTCAAGAGCACTACCTTTTATTTTTCCATCCCTGTAAAGTGTTGTAGTGCTTGTTACCAATGTGTGAAGGTTGAACAAATGGCTCTTAATTGACCCATATCCACATATGTATGGTGGTGTGAGGTAACACACACTTGATGGGATCCACCTACTTAGGTGTGGAAGTTGGCCGCTTCCTGTGGGAGAGACGAGGTCGTCTCCCTAGAGCACCTATGAGCATCCAGGTATGGGCGTACGGCCAGTATAACGCGCCACCTAATATTCGTAGAGTAACATGTATCGTTTTGAGTGAAGTGTGTGTCTTAAGCAGGGGGCTTGCAAACTCCCTATGGAGTTCAAGACGAAAGTCACTTGATAGGATGTGATCCTTAGCTTAATGACACTATGTGTTAATTCAAGTCGCAAGACATTAGCACTTATGCATAGAACTCTAATTCTTGCTCAAACTTGTTAAAATTGTTTTCAAAATTTGAACCTTGTGGGGGATTGTTGAAAAAACTTCAAACTTTGAACCTTGTTGGGGATTGTTGGATGAAAGATTCAAGTTGTGAAGTAAACTTGTTTTTGTGTAAAAGGCTTTTGTCCCACATTGGTGAGGAAACAAAATGTAACTTGGTTTATATATGTAGGTCTCCCTTTAGACTTTGAATAAGAGAAAAGGGGAAAGTATGGACCACCACACACGCGCGCGCGCCACCGCCACCGTCCGTCCGGTCGGGCGGGCCGGGCTCGGACAAGGGTGTGGGTTGGGTTATCATCTTTTTACACAAAGTTTATTTAAATTGCATCGGAAATTGTTACTTCAACAAAGTCTTTTAGGACAGTGGTCTGTCCACGGCACAACAAGTATTGCAAGTAAGACTTTTCTGTTTTATTGATTGAATATTCACCTTTATTCCATCAATCTAAAAGACGATTTCGAATATTCAATCATGTCTGCTAGAATGGTTATTCCTGACATGTCTAAGATTGAGGCTTTGGATGGTAAAAATTATAAGCGTTGGGCTGTTAGGATGCGTTTTTATTTAGATCAAATTGATGTTGGTTATGTCCTTGATGATAAGACTGTTCCTTCTGATGAACCTGCTAAAACTGATTATGAGACTAAGTATGCTAAGGATGATAAGTTGTGTAAAGGAATGTCGTTGCACTACATGACCAATCCTTTGCTTCATATTTATATGAAGTATGCTAGTACCAAGGAAATTTGTGATGCTCTGGAAAGGAAGTATGGTAATGATGAAGTTGGGTCTAAGCGTTTTGTGATTACTAAGTGGCTGAATTTTCAAGTTGATGATGACAAACCTGTTATTGATCAGATTCATGAGTATGAGAATTTGTGTACTACTATTGCGTCTGAAGGTTTGAAAATCTGTGAGGTTACTCTTGCCATTGTTCTGATTGAGAAGTTACCTATATCTTGGAAGGAGTATAGAAATCTGCTTATGCACAAGAAGGACATGATTTTAATGGAGGTTGTGGGGCACCTGAAAATTGAGGAGGAAAACGGTTTGAAGGACAAGGAGAATGGGACTTCTGTTTACTATCATAAAGCTAACCTTGTAGAACCAAAGTTTGCTCATATTGACAGGTACAAAGACAAAGGAAAAGGCAATCAGCGATCCAGTCCATTCAAGGCAGAACCAAAGGTCTTTGAAAAGAAATTCACTGGAACTTGCCATGAATGCGGAAAGACGGGTCACAAAGCCAAGGATTGCTGGAACAAGAAGAAGAAGGATGAAAAGAACCAGGCCAATGTTGTGGAGGACACAATTGTTGCAATGGTGACAGAGGTGAACGTGGTTGGGAAGACAACCGAGTGGGCTGTAGACACCGACGCTGCTCGACACATCTATGTCAACCGTAGCCTATTTCAAACCTATGAAAGGCTTGATGAGACTGTAATTATGGGTAATGCTAATACTTTCAAAGTGCTGGGAAAAGGGAAGACTTCTCTGAAACTCACTTCTGGAAAATTTCTTACTCTTAGTAACGTTTTGCATGTGCCTGATATGCGTAGGAACCTTATCTCTGGAACTTTGCTCATGAAAGCTGGACTGAAACTGTCTTTTGAATCCGAGAGGCTTATTATTACTAGAAATGGAGAATTTGTGGGAAAGGGATTTGTAATGGGGGGTTTACTTATTCTTGATATTGTTTGTGATGACATGAATAAATCTGCTAGTACTTCTTCTGCTTACATTGCTGAGTCGCTTAATTTGTGGCATGCTAGACTTGGACATGTGAATGTTGCCTCTATCAAACGTCTAAAACACCTCAACTTGATACCCAATTTGGGTAAAACTTATTTCTCTAAGTGTGAGGTATGTGTTGAGGCTAAATATTGCAAGAAACCCTTCCCCTCAATTGAAAGACAATCTGAATTGCTTGAATTAGTTCATAGTGGCTTAGGAGACTTCAAGAATCATGTTAGTAGAGGTGGAAAACGTTATTACATTACCTTTGTTGATGACTGTTCCCGCTACACTGTGGTTTATCTCCTTAGAAGCAAAGATGAGGTCGAGGACATGTTTAAGTTTTATAACGCCGAATTTGAGAACCAACTTGACCGTAAGATTAAGAGACTTAGAAGTGACCGTGGGGATGAGTATGATCCTAATACTCTTAAGAAATTCTGTGAAGAAAATGGAATTATACATGAGTTGACTGACCCCTACACCCTTGAGTTAAACGGTATTTCCGAAAGGAAAAATCGGACTTTGAAAAATATGATGAATGCTATGCTGATTAGTTCGGGTTTTTCTGATAACATGTGGGGGGAGGCTATCTTATCTGCTTGTCATGTTTTGAATAAAGTACCTCATAAGAAGCTTGACAGTACCCCTTATGAGATGTGGAAAGGACATGCTCCTAACTTGAAATATTTGAAAGTGTGGGGATGTCTTGCCAAGGTTGGAGTACCTAGCTTCAAACGTGATAAGATTGGACCAAAGACTGTTGATGGTGTTTTTTTTGGTTATGCATATCATAGTGCTGCATATCGATTTCTTGTTAAAAGTGCTAATGGTTCATTTGCATCTGGTCATATTATGGAATGTAGAGATGCTAAATTCTTTGAACATGTATTTACCATGAAAAATGTTTGTTCTTTGAATTCAAATGTGAATGACATTGTTGCACGTGATATTGATAATGTGAATGATATTGTTGCACGTGATGTTGATGTTCCTTCCTCTAGTTTACCTCAAGTTGAGAAATATGATGAGACTTGGAGGATGAGTAAAAGGGTAAGAAAAGAAAAGGATTTTGATCCTGACTTTATTACTGCATTCTTGACTGAGGAAAATGTGTTGAATGATAGTTTTATTTCTGTATTTATTTTGGAAGAAGATCCCAAATGTTATAATGATGCTATGAGATCCATTGATGCTGTATTTTGGAAAGAGGCCATTGATAGTGAACTCCAATCAATCCTTAGTAATCATACTTGGGAATTGACAGACCTTTCTAGAGGGTGTATGCCTTTGAGAAGCAAGTGGATTTTCAAGAAGAAACTGAAACCTGATGGTACTATTGATAAATTCAACGCTAGAATAGTAGTAATGGGCAATACTCAAAAAAAAGGTATTGATTTCTTTGTATACTTATTCTCCTATTACTAAAATTTCTACTATTAGAGCTTTGATTGCACTTGCTTCTATACGTGATTTAATTGTGCATCAAATGGATGTGAAAACTGCCTTTTTGAATGGTGATCTTGATGAGGAAATATACATGGAACAACCTGAAGGTTTCCGTGTTCCTGGTCAGGAAAACAAGGTATGCAAATTAGTTAAATCATTGTATGGACTTAAGCAAGCTCCAAAACAGTGGAATGAAAAGTTTGACAAAACTATCAAGGAGTTTGGTCTTGCAGTAAGTGAAGGTGATGCATGTGTATACTCTAAATGTGATGGTGATAGCTATGTCATTATTTGCTTGTATGTTGATGACATGTTATTATTTGGCACTGATTTGCTAATTGTGAACAAAACGAAAAAATTTCTGAGTTCCAAAATTGATATGAAAGACATGGGTGAGGCTGATGTTATTTTGGGAGTTAAGATCAAAAGAACTCCATTTGATATGTCTTTAAATCAGTCACACTATGTTGAGAAAATTCTTAGAAAATTTGATTCATTTGATGTTGTTCCTGTTAGAACACCTTTTGATGCTAGTGTTCATTTGATGAAAAATAAAGGTAATCCTGTGTGTCAATCTGGGTATGCAAAAATCATGGGTAGTTTGATGTTTCTCATGAATTATACAAGGCCTGATATTGCGTATGATGTAAGTAGACTTAGTAGATACACTCATAGTCCTAATGATGAACATTGGAGTGCATTGAAAAGATTGCTTAAATATTTGAGAGGTACTATGGATTTGGGACAACATTATGATAAGTTCCCTGCTGTGTTGGAGGGATATAGTGATGCCAGTGTCTAGTAATGATGAGATTAACTCCAGTAGTGGTTATGTTTTTACACTAGGTGGTGGTGCTATATCTTGGAAATCATATAAGCAATCTTGTACTGCTATGTCTACTATGGAATCTGAGTTTATTGCTCTTGAATTTGCAAGTTGTGAAGCAAAATGGTTGAGAAACCTGCTCTCAGATATCCCATTGTGGGGGAAGTCAGCTCCGTCGATTGCAATGCATTGTGATTCTCAAGCTACCATTGGAGTTGCAAAGAATAGTGCATACAATGGAAAGAAGAGACACATTCGACTGAGACACAAGGTTGTCAAAGAGCTGATGGCTACTGGAGTGATATCACTGGACTATGTGAAGTCCGAAAAGCATCTTGCGGATCCGCTAACAAAAGGCCTTTGTAAAAAGATGGTTTTGGAATCATCTAAGGGGATGAGATTAAGACCCGTTGAGTGAATTATACTCATAGATCCCTACTTTGCATTTGTAAAGTTCAAAGGGTAACATAAGTAATAATTCAGGAGCACTACTTTTTATTTTTTCATCCCTGTAAAGTGTTGTAGTGCTTGTTACCAATGTGTGAAGGTTGAGCAAATGGTTTTTAATGGACCCATATCCACATATGTGTGGTGGTGTGAGGTAACACACACTTGATGGGATCCACCTACTTAGGTGTGGAAGTTGGCCGCTTCCTATGGGAGAGACGGGGTCGTCTCCCTAGTGCACCTATGAGCATCCAGGCATGGGCGTATGGCTAGTATAACGCAATGTATCGTTTTGAGTGAAGTGTGTATCTTAAGCAACGGGCTTGCAAACTCCCTATTGAGTTCAAGACAAGAGTCACTTTATAGGATGTGATCCTTAGCTTAATGACACTATGTGTTAATTCAAGTTGCAAGACATTAACACTTATGCATAGAACTCTAATTCTTGCTCAAACTTGTTAAAATTGTTTCAAAATTTGAACATTGTGGGGGATTGTTGGAAAAACTTTAAACTTTGAACCTTGTGGGGGATTGTTGGATGAAAGCTTCAAGTTGTGTAGTAAACTTGTTTTTGTGTAAAAGGCTTTTGTCCCACATTGGTGAGGAAACAAAATGTAACTTGGTTTATATATGTGGGTCTCCCTTTAGACTTTGAATAAGAGAAAAGGGGAAAGTATGGACCACCACACACACGCGCAGCGCTGCCGTCCGTCCGGTCGGGCTGGCCGGGCTCGGGCGTGGGTTATCATCTTTTTACACAAAGTTTATTTAAATTGCATCGGAAATTGTTATTTCAACAAAGTCTTCCCTCATTTATTGTGTTGGCCATTCACGAAATTGTTTTGGTCTTCTAAACTGATTGTCCATGGTTTCTATGTAAAATAGCAATTATTATTTTCGTTTTCCAGGATTGATGGTTCAAACTACTAGCTAATTTTCTTCTATAAAATCAGCTTTGCAAAACTGATTTGGGAGACAGAAAAGACTCTCTCTTTCTCGATCTATTTTCTACTCTTACAAAACTCTCTAAAATGTTTCTGGTTTGAGCAAGTCGGTACTGTTACTCTATCCGTTCACTGTGAGTGCACGCCGTGATCGGAGTTGTGTTAATCCTGGAGGACGGTCGTCATTAGAAGCTTGCACCGGGACTAGGCAAAATCGTCTTTTAGGATAGTGGTCTATCCACGGCACAACAAGTATTGCAATTAAGATTTTTCTATTTTATTGATTGAATATTCACCTTTATTCCAACAATAATCATATATGATGACCATTTATGATTATTACTATTCTTTAGAGTAAAAGGTGAATGGTAGAGAGAAAATTGAGGGGTGTAATAAAAAGAAGAAAAGGGGTGCTGGGCCAAATACGTGCTCAACAGCTCAAGTGAAGAAGTGAATGATGTGAGTGAGAGAGGGAGATCAGAGTCCAGGGAGGAGGTGTCATTCACCCTCGAGCCCAGCGTCCTGTTTTTCATTCACCCTTTTTTTTTTCTACCCGTTGACTGTCTATACAGTAAATCAGACTAAATTACTCCGTCAGTAATCACTAGCAATTTCAATTTCTTATTTTTGCTGAATGTTTCTTTTGGATTTGCATTTTTATCAAGGAGAGGGTGTGTTAGTTGTGAGGCTGTGACAGACTGACAATGTGACCTTTTCACTTAGAGCCACTTAATTAATTGGCTTTATTTTCAGTCTAATTCACTGGCGTTCAGTTTATTTGAATTCAATGATATACTTTTTCTTTCACATATTAGTATATTACTATTCAGTTCAACTCAATAACATCATTTACAGTTCCATTTACCCGAAATTAACACACAAAGTACCTCTATTGTGAATTCCTAAGGGTGATGATCAAAGTGTACAAGTGAAAGTTGAGATTGTCGCATAATCCTGAATTTTGTGTGTAAAAATTGATTTTGGACGTATTGATAGAGGGTAGTGCCTAGCATGCAGGCCGAAGGAAGATCGAGTAAAGATGTAAGAAAGATTTGGGACAAAATCCATTTGGAGTGTTGTTGTTTTCTTTTTGGGTAATCTCCAGCTGGATTTTAAAGTAAGCCTGCCTGCATGAAATTCAATCTTTCGACTTTCAAGTTGTAGTTCACCTGTCCCTGTGTGAGCATATTATTAGGAATCCGTCACCTTTTATCTCTGAGTCCCCATGTTGTTTTCCTTTTTCACTATTCCCCTCCCTTTATCTGTTTACCAAGACTTCACTGTGGAGTTCAAGTCTTCAAGTTGTTAAAACATGTTGAGCTCCATTCTAGTAGAATTCCTTATTTTAGTAGTTCAATTCAGTATAAGAAGATACCCTATATTCCCATAGAATTTATGTCTATGTTCTCCTCCACTTTTTTTTTTTTTTAATTATTATTTTTGTTCACTTCAGTATTGTACATTCTAGGCCGATTAATTAGTTCAGTTCGCTTTGTACAATTCGGTTCCTGTGGAAGCTTATCACTCAAATCATATTTCTAAATAATTTCATGATGATATTTGTGTCATTAAAAAGATTACAATGCATACTTTCAAATGAGTTTAATATTGAATATGTTTGGGCGAATTTCTAATGGTCAAAGATCAAATAAAAAAACCTATTCAATCCGTTCAATTCAACTAATAAGCTCAGTACAATATTGTTCAAATGAAAAGAAGTGGCCCTATATGTCTATTAGTTTGCTATTATTGCGATGAATATGAAGAAGTTATCAATGCCTAAAAACTCACAGTTATATATTATCCATAGACAACTCGAGATCACATATAAATTTGGTGCTTTAGGAATTCAAATATCACTTCCAAATGGACTACGCACGTGCTAATCTTTCCCCATAACTCTTCTACTACAATCACGTCTTGGAGCAAGGGGAAGAGCGTTGTGTTTTTTCTTAGTTACTTAATACTTAGTTCGGTTCATTTCAGTTCAGTTGTCAGTTCAATTCAATTTAGTGATCTACTAATTTTTCTCTCAAATATTACCATTTAATAAAGTTCAGTTCAATTCAGTGAATCCAGTATTCCAGTTAAATTCAATTACGTAAAAAAGAACTCCAACTGAGCATGAAAATGCCTAATGGTACTTTGAATGAAAGTCCAAAAGATTTCTTCACTAATAAAACTCATCCACAATGTAAGTATTTCTTGGAACATTTAACCAAACAAGAAAACACGCACTATCCTGAAAAGGAAAGTACTGTTCATATGTCACAGTCCCTTTAACCAAATTTTTTTGTCATTCATCACAGCAGCTACTCATTGCTTAACAGGGATTAGTAATGGGTCCCCACCATAAGATAGAAAATCATAGGAAAGGGCCCACTTTTCACTTAGTGTGGCCCCCTTCAAATATCACTTAGTGTAGGCTGAATTTTTACTATCTTTAGTAGTAGTAGTACTGTAATAGGTTTCCCTTTGGGTATATAATTGGGGTATTGGCCGTTTACCTGCCATGGTGTCTCAAATGAAGATTACAATGACTCCAAAGGCACGTGCCTACCCAATCACCTTTGGACAACCTAAAACCTTAATTAGACCTTTGTTAATAGGTTAATAGTAATACCATCATTTGATTAAAATGTGTTTAGGCTTTTATAAAAGAGCTTTTTCTTAAAAATCTGTGCTTTCTTAGGGACAATGGAGTGACCTCTAGGTAAAAGGTTGTCTTTGGGATTGTGGGGTTCCTGTGGCCAATTTGAGGTTTATAATTCTTTTTTGGGTGAAGTGGTTTAGAATTCTTGACAGAATTTGAGTATACAAGTAATGACAACGAAACTTACCATATCTCCTCTTTTGCCTTTCACGTACTTTAGTTCTATTTCCTATCTTTCTCTTTTTCTCTTTTGTTTGCTTACATATTCAGGAGTAGAAACAACCCCCCCCCCCCCTCCTTGTGAGGTATTGGGAAAGAAGAAACATAGTCATGTAAAGTGTCTCACTATGTTTGTCGCACATTATATAAAGGTCATGTTATATTAGTTAAGACTGAAATCCTAGGTACATTAGGTCCCAGTTGGAATCCTCCTCCTCCATTGTATGGAAATTTATTGTAGTCTGACACCATCAACCCCTTTTGGGAGGTATTGGAAAGAAGAAACAATAAGTCTTGTATGAGGCAGCCTCAAGGTGAGGTTACCTCTATATACAAGCATGACGTCGGCATGACATCATACTTGTATGAGAAGGGTCTCACCTTGAGGCCGCCTCGAGATTTTGTGAATAAACATAGCCATGTAAAGTGTCTCACTATGTTTATAAACATCTTGTCCTAGTAGTTAAGACTAAGGTCCTAGTTATAATAGGTCCCAGTTCGAATCCCCGCTCTCCTATTATATGAAATTTATTTAGTCTGACGCCATCAATTCAATTCAAAGGGAAACGCCACAAATTGCTCACGGAGTGCACTAATCCAATCATTGAAGGCTACATACTGGATTTTTTATTTTATTTTTTTTGAAATTTTTAAAAATACTTTTGACAAGTAAGCACAGGTTCATCAGGAGATCAAAAAAAAAAAAAAGTACAGGGTCATCTATTTAGTTCTCGTAAATTAAACTATTGGGTTCAGTTTGTAAAGAGTCTAGCACCAAATTTGGGCCTAACATTGAAGAAATAATATCAAGTGATGCAAGTGTTTTAGATGAAAGATGAAGTAGAGAGAGTGGGAAACCCAAAATTGGATTGACCAAAGTATATCCTCAATGCAGGCCGCGTTTCAGATTGATGGGTATAGGCTATAGCCATACATATACCCATGGCAGGTACAAGTCATCAAATTAAGGCAAGAATACTATGGTCACAGATTAATTTCCTAACTGTTGAAGAAAAGGACAGTGGAAGTAATGAATGTCAACTACCATAGATTAACAAATTAATTGGAACATTCAGAGATCATCTTATATAAGTTAGTTTTTGTGATCGTCTATTTGTAATGCTCATGAATTTTTCCACCCAAAATCACCCTTGTGGAGTAGAAGAGGGCATCAAACAGTACATCAAAATCTCATCAGGATAAATACCCAAACAGAATTCTATTATTATGAATGGTTTTTGCCAAGCATAAAAACTTCTATAAGACGGTCTTTTTGTAACTTTTGGTGAGACAGGGGTCACTTTTCAATGAAGGGTCACTGCTTACCATAAGTGACCCCATTTTTCTCTGAGTTGATCTCACACAAGACTTGTTGTTTGCCAAGTTGCATCAACACATTCCAAGTGTTTGCATAGCAAATTCACTTGGCAAATCAGTTTCTAACTATCAATTATGACATAAAAGCGTGATACAGAAATCAAATAGTGCAATTGATAACACAGCACTGCAGCAGTAAAATGATATGATCAAGAAGAACAATATTAATTGTGAAAATGAAATTTGGAAACTCAAACCCTTCAGATTTGGTACAACTAGTAGTAGGTATCTATTTGCCGCCCGGAACAAGAATTCTCGAATCCAAAGAATACCCTAGGAAGAATATATAGTAGAGTTTTATCACACAGATCACAGTCAAACTCATAACAACTAGAAGCAGAAAAAAAGTGAAGAATATGTGACAATGGCAACAACAAATAAAAACAAAAAGAGGGGAAAAAAGGGGGTAAAGGATCATGATAGAAATTTGGAAAAAGGCCGGACATACCAGAAAACTAGGCTCCCGTTTAATATTCCTACCTCTTGCAGAAATCGCATCTAGCGAATTCAATTCTAGCACTGAAAAGTAAAACAGCTCCAGCTAGGCAGCTACAGTGCCAATCCTCTACCTTATCTGCGAAGTGGAACAAAGCAAGCCGGATGCATCAGCTCCAATGACTGAAAGATCACAAACAGCACAAATCTGGCCTTCCTGAGATGGAACAAAGCGCGAAGTGCAGTAAGGACATGATGCGTCCCTTTGGCCACGGTATATAGGTACATAAGTTGCCCCGCAAACCACAAATGGGTTCCTGAAGTCGTAGTTCAGCTGGGATGAATCATTCATGTTCCTCTCAGCAGCCTGGAGTACCTGACGTGCAGTTTTCGCTTGGTTCTCAACTGTAGGATTGGTCTCCAAGAGCCGCCGGGCAAAGTTAGCAGCTGTACTCAGGTTACCAGCCTTGTAGCAAGTCGTCATTGCAGTTAATAATGCAAGCCTCACATGAGGCAGCTGCAGGTTGCAGTGAGTGAAATATGCAGCCAGCTCCTGCTGGCGAACTGGTTCGTCTTTCAGCTCCCTTCTCCTCAGTTCCATCTTCAACCCCAGAACATACTCCTTCACTATGATGATAAGTTCTTTCACTTCATCAACCTCTCTCCTCGATTCAACGACTATCAACGGGATGGTATGAAGTATATTAATAAAAGTCCGAAGAGCCTCGCTCAATTTCCCAGTAGTGGTTAGTTTATAACCAATTCTAAGTTTTTCCTCCAACTGAGAGAAACTGTAAACAAGAGCAGGTGGACCCCTCACATTAGGGCTTGCTGACTCACTCCATCCCTTCTCAATTGCCATGGAAATCACAGGAGCAGAAGAAATGGCAAGCAAGTATGAGTGGCTGCTGGTAAATAAATCAGTGAACAGTTGCCTCAATGGGGCAAAGTTTCTTATACCCAGTTGGCAGCTAAGCAAACGCATAGCAGTGTCAAAGTTGCCAGCTGCAACATGTTCAGCGGCAAGGGACGATTTCTGGATCCATATTTGACTCACAGGCATTCCAGGTGTAGGTGCAACAAATACAGAAGAGCGTCCATTGCTGGCAACCTTTGGAGTTTCAACCTCTGGAGGAAGGTCAAGATCCTCAAGGTCCCACCCTCCTTTCTCACCATCTTCATTTGATCCCTCCTCTTCATCCAGAACAGCACTTATGTCTCCATTTGCCATGTCCACATCAACAATATCCAAGGCCTCACCCCAGTCAGCATCTGCAACTTCTTCCTCCTCGTCCTGCGCATCCCTAGCATAATCAAGACCACCATCAAATATGCCCTTCATGACTGTTAACAACGGCCAATTTGCACCACAGCTTATAGGACTTGGTGGCATCAAGAGAGTTGGTGATTTTCCTTCAGGCAATTCAGGAATGTTATCCCCAAGTTGCTCGGCTAGACGTTTGACGACGTCATTAAGCCCATGGGCTTTAGCAGTGACATAAGCAAGAGGCAAATGGCCTGCAGCCTCTAGAATCTTAACACGCTCCAGGATATCACCCAGATAAAGAGCATTGTGAAATTGACCCATGACATTGTTCTTAACTTCAGCAATTTTCAGCATCTTGTACAGTTTTTCCATATTTCCAGTTATGAGATAAAGGAATGACAGCCTCTCGAAGTTCTTGGTCTTTTGATACGCATACTCCACAATGTCTGCATTCCCTTGGCGAAGTGCCTCCACTCCCAACTTATACCAGTGGTTTTTGTCATCAATTACATTAGCAGAAGCAACAGCAACTTCAATATTACCACTCTCTAAAGCCAAGTTAAAGCGAGTCTTCTCGTCTTTCACAAAGTGAAGAGCAACCTCCGGAAATCCTTTCTGCTGAAGATAGGCAATCATGGCCTGCCCGCAAAGTTCTGAGCGCCTAATCATACTCATGACCTGGTCAAATCTTTTTCTCAAAAGAGAGAGCTTGAAAACATATTCAGTCGCATCTATAGTTATGACACGATTCTTCCCATCTCGATCTAAACAGCATATAATGTTTCCAATCACTTTTGTGATGTACAAAGGAACGTCAAGAGTCCTAATGATTCCACTGTCCCCATTAGGAAGGCAGTATTTCATGTGATTCAGTGTTGTATAGATGAAAACGCCATTGTCGTCCCAGGCTCCACTCTTCACACGAATTGTTTCATGAAGGGTACAGCGGTGCTCAAGTTTCTTCGTGGCTATAATAATGGAATGCTTGCTCAATAGAGCAACACTTTCCATATCATTTGACCACACCACATATCTAACAAAAGAAGTTTGGAGTTCACCAAGAACAATCCTCTGCTGAAGATCAAATATGACCACCCTATCCTCAGCCCTGCATAGAAGGTTTCCTGTTCCTGCATAAAATATGGCATCAGCTAGAACAGGAAGAGGAACCTTTTTCACGATCTCATTCTTAAGGTTCTTCACTAAGACTTGGTTGCTACTCTGCTCCAACACAGCAAATCTGTTCCGAGCAATGAAAACTGCAGAACTACCAAGGCCTCTCTTTGCTTCTTGAGCCATATCACCCCTCCCCCAGCCATCTTTCGGCACTAAGTAAAGTTCATACGATTCCCCATCTATATCTGAAGCAACCAAAATAGCATTTTCTGTAGGACTGTAAGAAAGAGTTCTGGGGCTTTGATTGAGTATGCTGGCGCCAGGTCTTCTTATAGGAATGACTTGAGTATCCTTTTGAGTTGAATACTCATAAACACGTAGAAAACGATCTTTTACATAGTACACAAGATCACCACTAACTGCAAAAGCAGGGCGTTCTCTCTCCAATTTAAAAACAATCATTCCACTATCATGACCAGCGGCGAGAAGGTTCATCTCAGGATGCGCTGTAAGAATCCAGAAGCGGTCATGCTCCCTCCTAAATGTTTGCAAACCAGTCCGCTTTGTGGCATCCCATACACGAATACTTTTGTCCTCTGAGTTTGAGACAATGATATCCTGCCTTGCATGAAATAGAACACAAGAAACATTGTTCATGTGCCCTCTCAAGGTGTCCACTTCCCAGGCTTTTGTATCTGCATATCACCCAACAATATATGGCCACCTGTCAATACTTAATTCTATAATTGATAAATATTGATTCTGGAACAGCTAGTAATCATGCAAACCTCTATCAGAAATTCTCTAGTATATTTAAAAACTCATTCAGCAGGAAAGTTTCATAAGAGTTTCCAAGGAATTTTAAATCAGGATGTAGTATAATTCATAATATGGATGGTTCAAAGACCTTACATATGGAATTACATATCTTTTATATAAGATAAAAATTCTTATTCTCACCTTTCCATTTATCTGAATCCCTTTACACTTAAAATTTGTTTCGCTTCAGAATTCAATAGATTCAAATTATGCCAAAAAACCAAAAAAAAAAGAAAAAAAAAAAAAAAGAGGAAAAAACAATTGCTGTATTGAATGGACTTGCTGACTCCCAACTCATATGTTTTGATATGGTTTCAGTACAGTACTTTCATCCCAAAACTATTTTTACAAAGTTTAGTTCACTGATGCCTGCTCTCGGAGAAAACACAAGGTTCAGGATGCGTAACTTCAAGGCCGTAAGTCGTAAGCATCTTATGTTATAGTGCCAGCAATCATAGCAGCGCAATTCTGCTAGACCAAAATCTCTAGTATGCAAACGCACCACAAGATCACTGCAGAAAACTAAACTACAAACCAAAAGGAACGGTAAAACTGAGATTTAATTCCATACCATTCATACGCCAAATTTTCACCTGGCGATCATCTGCCCCAGACACAATCAAAGGGAGGGTTGGATGGAAAGAGGCCCAGTTGACTCCCCGATCATGACCCTCTAAGACATACTTCACGACAGCATCAACACCACCAAATAAATCCGTATTCATCTGACTCAACCGCAACAGATCATCTGCAGGAGAAACAGATTTCTTCCTCAAGGAGCCAATATCCCAAACACGAACCGTCTGATCCAGTGATGCGGAAACAACTAGGTCCTCCTTAGGATGAAAGGAGGCGCACATGACATAATGATTGTGTCCGGTTAACACAGATATACAAGTACGGGATTGCCAGTTCCATATCCCAATGGTTTGGTCATCACTAGCACTGACAATCCAAGGATTTTCATGGTGAAATTGGACAGTACGAATATAATCAAGGTGGCCTAGAAGAGTAAAAAGGCATCTGTGCAATTTATAGTTCCATACTTTGATCTTGTAATCGTCCCCTGCAAAACCAACAGGTAAAACAAACTATAAGCAGAAACATTAACGCAAGACAGGCACATAACAAAATTCTCAAAACTAAATGGGATAAACCAGTTCCTTCAGAGAACAACATCCTAAGAAAGTTCAACATGAAGATGCTGATAGAACAGGATCTATGAGGCAGAAGGAATTTAAGGATGCCACAGAAAGAAAGAAGATGGGAGTTGAAGCTCTATATGTAAATAGCTGGCACAAGAATATTTAGCATATCCATTGAATGACCCCAAGAGTAAAAGAAATACATCCAGGAATGCAAGATAAAGTACTGTCATACAGCACCAGCAGATACAGATCAAGATGCCTTCACAACTCCTTCTGAGCAAGCAATTTGTTTACTTAATCTTCATTCTACCCCTACATTCTCTATCTAACTGTTGGACACTCAAATCAAAAGTGACACATTTAACATACCATATCAGAATAACCACCACCAAAAATCACTGAGAGAACCCAAATATGGCTCTGCGATACATAAGTTGGACAAAGATCCTCCCCATCAGGTAACACACAACCTAGCATACACCTTCCTGCATCCAAGTTTAACCTAAAGGCCTTAGTCTACTCTGCCCTCACATCAACATAGCACCTTTGGTTGCCGATCAAGCAACAACCTAAACGAATACTAAGTAGCCGAGACATTAAATATGAAAGGAGTTGCCAAATACTTAAACCTAATAAACAAACTATAGAAATCTTAGTATAATCCATGAACACTGAAGCTAGAGTCGGACTATTTTAGCATCCACACCTCAGCGATAAAACTGGACTACCCCTAAATGACCATAAACGTATATCTTAAACTACCTCGAAGATCAAATCATGCAACCAATAGATCTTTGAATCCCATTACTGCAACAACGTACCAATCAGCACCTTTGATCAACAAATGAATCCAAACCTCCAAAACACCTTAATATCAAAGGGAATGTAGCACCGATCTATAAGTTATAGACTTATAGTCATATACGAAAATCAAAACTTTTCAGTGCAATGCAGATTAAATCTAAACAACAACAAAGTGCAGTGTGGATCCTACAGCTAGAATGTACCTTCAAATTAAAGCTACCGACAAAAAAAATGTAATACCTCCAGAGACGAAAAGGGGCTGAGTTTTATGAAAATCGACGCCACGAACGGGGCCATCATGCTCGTCGAATCGATCAATAAGCGTGCCCATACGATAATCCCATAATTGGATCACACCGCTGTGTAAACTCGCTAAGATCCATGGTCGTTTAGGGTGAAAGCTCAGTCCTTTCACTCTATTGCTCTTTGTCTCGAATTTCGTCAACATCGTCACTCACTTAGGTCACAAATAATCAAAAAAAAAAAAAAAAAATCACAATCAAATTCAAATAATAAAAATCTCACACTGGCGATCAATTCGCGAATCGCAATTAGTGAATCAAAAAATAAATAAAAATGAAGTGAACTCAACAATGCAACAACGATGAATAATAATGGATAATGAATATAAATCGAGAATAAAGCGACAGCAATGGTAAGTGATATTATTAGCGAATGAAGGTGAGATTGAGATGATACGGAAACCCTAAATCAATTGAAGGGTATGAAAGAGAGAAATTGAGATTGAGAATGTTACCTCAGATCTGGTTGATGGTGATCAAAGGAATTTCGGCATTGAATGAAAGAAACAGCGGGTAAGAGAGAGAGAGAGAGAGAGAGAGTGTGTGAAGAGAGGAGGGTGTTAAACTGTTAATGTTGATGTTATTGAGATCTGGGTAGGCCTTTTTCTTTTGGTTTCTAAGAGGCGAATGCGATCTCGCTCTGTTTTGTTTGTGATTGGGTGCGCGGGTATGGAGTTTGTGAACTAATGTTTGCGTTGTGTTGCAATGTTTCTGGTATTTTTTCTGTCTTTCCAAGCAAACTAATTTTTATTTTTTTTAATATAATAAAAATTGTAAACAGGAGATTTCCTGGTTGGTTAGTCAATACTCATTGGTGAACGCAAAAGTCTATTTTTTGTTAATCCTAATTTTCTATCAATTAAATAATATTTTGAAATTTATTTTCTTTTGAAATTTGTATTGCTCAAATAAAATAAACTTTTTAATAATCAAAACTTTTGCGGTTGTATCAATTATATATTTGACTCCATTATCACTCATCCATACAGGGGGAGGTGCCTCCATGACGATCCAATTTTAGTCAACAGTTACGTAAGTGAGTGAATACATCTGATAGTTAAAATAAATTTCAAACTAGTCAAGCTCCAATGTGATTATTCAGTATCCAACTATCCACCTATGATGACTCAAAAAGAATAAGTGGTTATATCCTAGTCGTATCCCTAACTATTTCCAATATTACAACTTGGGCATAATGGGATAATAGGGTTGGATCTTTTTTTTAGGGTAAGAAGGGACTTGACTCTCCAAAATTTTATTTTACTTTTAGTTATGTAATCTTGGGTTGCCTATACTAACAAGAAATGAAGTAAGCTATACTCCCATTAAGGCAAAATGAATTGGGGTAAAAGGTGACCAAATTGCCTCTCATTTTATTTTTGTTCTAAAAGTGGATTTTTGTACACTGACCATATGATCGAGACAACTTTGTCATTTGGCACTCAAAAATAACCTAAAAAAACGCAAACATTATTATAAGATATCCCAAAATAGACAACATATAGATCGTTTTGGGGGGAATGGAGTAGATCTTTTAACCTTATTGTCTTAGGTTTAAGGCCCTTATTTTACTTGTCAAAAAGAGGGTGCAAGTGAATGGCAAGCGAGAGAGACACCCCCCGCTACGTTATGTTCGGATTCTCGTACTCAACAACGAACATATTGGACTAACTAAACAACTATCGCTAGCACCGATTTCATAATCGTAGCACCAACAAGAACCTAATATAGTTCATAGCGCAGACACAAAAGCCCATTTTTCACAACTCTTGTGCCGGACGCTTAATGAGCACATTTTCTCTTACTTTGATGTATTAGGCCCAATTTTACTGCTGATCACATTATCAAGCCCACGGGGCCATATCCTTCATTTTCTTCTTTTTTTGAAAGAACCCATGGGCCATTGTTGTACACGCTGACTATATGGCTAAGTTTATTCAGGTCATGCCCAATGTTGCTGTTAATCATTCAAGGACTTCTGTTCTAACTTCTACTCCTAATACGGATCATTGACGCTAAACAACTAAGGCTCCGTTTGATTTACCTGGATAAAACTGATCTGAACTGATCTGAATTGAACTGAACTAATCTGAACTGAACTGAACTGAACTGAACTGAATTGATTTTTTAAACTTGACCGTTAACCATTTAAAATTTGTCCA
This sequence comes from Tetragonia tetragonoides, assembly GCA_038025085.1. NCBI lineage: Eukaryota > Viridiplantae > Streptophyta > Magnoliopsida > Caryophyllales > Aizoaceae > Tetragonia > Tetragonia tetragonoides. The sequence goes on along the minus strand of CM076140.1, from coordinate 10,293,873 downwards.
AACATAGTCAATATTGGACTCATTTGAAAGTATGCTTTGAGATCTTTCCAATGACATAATTTTCATCATGAGATTATTTCGGAATAAAAAGTTATGTGAGTAATAAAGTTACACATGAACTGAATTGAACTGAACTGAACTGAACTGGATTGAACTGAACTGAATTTAAATAAAATTAAGGTGAATCAAACAGAGCCTAAAGTACTCCATGGGCAACACGTGAAATATACACTCGGGTATATGATAGTTGATGTGCCCATGGGTGTCACATCTTTAATGATATTGGCTTGACCTGAATAAAAATATGGGCTAAACAAGTGTAGTATATTGTGCTAGATACACCTGAGTACATAGAAATATATTTGACAAAAACAGTTAGCTTTTACATTAAAGTTACAACTTTCATATTTCAGTTACTGAGTGTGTCCTTGATACTCGCCAGTTAGCTTTTCATGATAGCATAAACCAAAGCAATTGTCTACAATTAAATGAAAAGTTTTCAATAACACAATATCATATCACTGCATATAAGCTCATAACATATTGACACATGTTAGTACGTCACGGGACGAAGCATGATGCGAAAGATATTGTATGAGACCGATTCATGGTAAAACAGTTAAAATGTAATGCAATCAATATTGCATGATGCTTGTATAAGAAGTTTCACTTTAAAAACGCCTCATACTAAATTTTGTGAAATGCAATAGTAATCGTACAATAAATAAAACTGTCTTATATAAGTTTTTTTGAACATGATAATAAAATTCCGGCACATGATCAAGCCTAGAACACGAACAAATAAGGATGGAATCGACCCTCCTACAAAGGCCACGCACATCACAAAAGACTCACGCAAAGCAACTATTGTAAACCAAGTGATGCTCGTGTCAATGCAAAGTAAACCTCCTCTAAACATTAGTCATATTCATATTGACAAATGCAAAACAACCAATTAACAACAAGAAATGACAATCCCATTTAATAATAATCTCTTCAAATCAGTCTTCAAGTACGACTTGTCCTTTGTCCATTAATAGGTTTGCATTGGATTCTAGACTTTTCTTCTTTATACGTAACTAAACGTACAATGATACATGTTTTGTACATGAAATTGTCTAGTCCAAATTGTATAAGCCATAAATTAAAAGTATAGGTACCCTCGTGGTCCGTTATTAACAACACGAGGCCAAGATCACTTGATCATCAACATTCATCAACATTATTCCAATGCCTTCAAAGAGGTTCCTGCCTAGGTAGAGTAAGGGGGTCGGTTATACGCAGCCTTATCCCTGCGAGAGTCTCACAAAGAGGTTGTTTCCGTTTGACCCGAGATCCGAAGTGCGATGACCATCGGCAATTTCACAATGAATAAGAAGTGCCGACAATTTTATGAGTCATTTTGCTTTAGTCCATTACATTCCGAAGCCAAAAAGTAAAGAAGCTTTTGGCTCCACTGGAAATGGTGGACAAGCCAAGATCACTTGATCGAGTTATATTAATATGTAGCTTCACTATCAATAATAAGTGGTTGGTATGAGTGATTTGGCACTCTCATTCCTTAAGCAAGGTCGAGGGTTCGAATCTTTTAAATAGATAAACTATTTTGTGTGAACACTTTACCCCCTTCGTAGACCGACCCGATACGAACAAAATTAATCTTAACCCTAAAGACTTGGTTGAACCTGTGATCTAACAAAAAAAACATCCGTAGCTTCACTGGTTTCCAACTCAACAACCTCCCCGAGAACCTCGCAACTTCCTTGTAGGACTACTGTGTAGGCCATTTTGCGGTTCCAACACGTCTTTTCCTTTACTTTTGGGTGCGAATCTTATTCACGTCCTACTAATACTACTGTTTTTGTCTCATTCAATTCATTTCATATTTCCCTACTTATATATAGCGTAGTTAAGTACTCTACTAGCCACCCAAAAATTGTACCACATATACACTATAGTTTTTCCACACAACAAATGGAAAAAACCAATACCTCCCACCTTACACTCACCGTTGATCCACCATCTTCGGCCTCGACCACGACCACCACCTCGGACAACCACCGGTGGCTCTCCCTGGCCATTGCAGCTCATTACTTGTCTTCGATACTGACAAGGTTCCATGCAGGATACTTCAGGATAGGCTTGTCCTTAGGGAGTCAAGCCTTATTATGGAAGAATCTCATTGAGCCAACCTCACACAACACCATTAACCCATTAGTCCACCACATATTTTACCGGCTCCACCCAGCCACATTCGTCTCCCTATGGTCATTATCCCTTGTTGTCATCCTCCTTCTTTCTCTGGTTTACATCCTACGATGTATTTTTCATCTCAACCTGGTGAAGGGCGAGTTCCTTCACCACGTGGGGGTAAATTACCTTTTTGCCCCTTGGATCTCCTGGCTCCTGCTCTTGCAGTGTGCGCCCTCATCTAGGGCGCAGCCAGGGACGACACTCTACCTGGCCCTATGGTGGGCCTTGGTAGTGCCAGTGGTGGGACTGGACATAAAGATTTATGGTCAGTGGTTTACCACCAAGGGGCGAAAGTACAACCTAACCGCGGTCGCGAACCCTACTAGCCAGATGACCGTCATCGGAAATCTGCTGGGTTCGCGAGCCGCGGCCCTAATGGGATGGAACGAGACCGCAATGGTCTTGTTCTCCCTAGGGATAATACATTACTTAGTGTTGTTCGTGACCCTCTACCAAAGGTTGTCGGTCACCGGCGACAACCTGCCGGTGATGTTGAGGCCAGTGTTCTTTCTACTATTCGGGGCACCAGGGGCGGCTAGCTCGGCGTGGGACAAGATATCAGGTGGTTTCGATACGATGGCGAAGATGCTCTTCTTTTTGTCTCTCTTCCTGTTCATGTCCATGGTAAGACTTTGCGGCTTCTTGTATTCAAAGTGGGTGTCAAGTAAACAAATTAAAGTGGCTTTTTAATTCTTTGTTTTTGCTATCATTTTCTTTTCTTTCGTTGTCACATTTTTTTTTTTTCTTGAACTTGTTTGAAACGAGCCCCAAGTGGAAAAACACAAGTTCTTCTTTTGGTGGCTACCGAATGTCATTTTCCGCACGGATCCGCTTAACTAATCGGTTCATAATTCCTAGCTTGAAGCCATCATAAGGATATAGACCTAAACAATAATAAATTAATTGAGGAAAAGAAACATCATAAGGAATTAAGGATGCGTCCAAAAAGATTTCGTAGCTTAAAACTTGGGGGTATAGGGTATTGCTTTGCTTGTGATAAACTAGTAGTAAAGTAATACTCACCAAAAAAAAAAACCTACTCGTAAAGTACAAATATTCATTACAATGCGTTATACAGATTTGTGTGGTTATTATTTCATGAGTAGTATTATAAACTTAAGAGGACAAAAACTTGTAAGAGATCGTCCCATTGTGGAATAGAGTTACTTTAATGAAGAATAAGGTTGACTTCTTGACCATTGTTATTTATAAAAGTCACTTTGTCCTATCGACTCGTAGAAAATTTATTGAATCAAGAGTATCTAGTGTGTTCTTTTCCACTAATTAAATTAAAGTGAATCGAATTGTAATATGCGTGATAGAAAAATTAAATTATTGAACTGAACTCCACTTAACAGAATTAATTACTGATGAGTACGTTAAAGAACACATCCTAGTATAATTTTTTTTTGTTTTTTTTTAATTTCAGATCCCAATTCTGAAGTTCAGTTGAATACAGTAAAATATTCGTTCTTAACGTATGTAGGTACTTAGGCAAGCAAAGTTCTTGTAGCTCGTTTGAACTAGAGACGTCTATCAATTTACTTCAAGTACTTTCATCGTACTAGTAGGAATTCCCAAGTAAATTCTGCCATCATGTGCTAGATCTTATGTTAAACCTGCTGGATTTGCTGCATAAATTTAGGATGATTAATCGCCGTAATGTCGAACTTTTTATCACTTACTTTTTATGTTACTTGCGTTTTCCAATTTAATTAGTTTTTTCAATGATTACTTTTTGGCTTTATTGAGTCAAATTAACACAGCAGTGTGCCCATTACAGCTAGCTAAGCCTTTTTCTCTTTTTTCTTCTTTGATTTGGTTGGCTGCCCAATTGCCCATACAGGCATACAGCTAGCACAGTCCCCAGGCCAGGGGCTTATCAATAAATCCATCACACATTTGGATGTACACTCATGTACTAATGTACAACTGATGTACAAGTAAATGGCATGGGACTTCAATTTCCACACACACACACAAATAATGATAGTAACGAGCAAATGTTTTGTGTCCACAGTACTTGCACAAATACTGTAACTTGTAACTTTGTAATGTACAGTTTTCTCACTATACGATGCTATCAATCGCTATTCGCTAGCATAACAAATTAACAATGGAATAATAAAATTTCTCTTTTAATTATCGAAAAAAAATGTAGTGTATCTAACAACTCAAACGAACTAGTAAAAAAATTATGAGCCATGTTTTTTTGTAGGGACAATTATTTGATGTGCCATATATGTTCATGTAGCCTATTGTTGATTTTTATTTATTGGATAAAATCAGTAGCAAAAATCAAGCACCGAAAGCAAAACTATAGATATATCTTACAAATTACTCCGTAGAACATAAAAACTTGTATAAGACGGTAATTCTGTGATATGTCAATATTTTTCGCTGGCAAAATTTTGTCCATCTCACGTCATATGTTACATCGCATTTATACCCTAGTACAAGTTAATGAACTATTATGAGTACTTTGGATGTATCTTAGATGAATTTTCAAAACATACACTCAATCAATTTGGCAATCAAGATCTATATTATTCTAACCAACAGTTTTGGAAAATTGATTTGATGAACAGGTATGTAGGCCAACACTATTCAAGAAAGCAATGAGGAAGTTCAATGTGACATGGTGGGCATATCCATTTCCAATAACAATGCTAGCTATAGTAGCCACAGAATATGCTGAAGAAGTCAAAATCAAAGTCGCTGATGTATTAATGCTGGTTTTGGCTGGATTATCTATGTTGGTTACCTTAATTTTGGTCATCATCACTCTATTTAACACTAAAATGCTTCTTCCAGCTGACGATGATCCCAGTTTGCACAGAGCCACCACCAGATCCTCTGTTTGTCCTGACCCTGCTGATCAGCTGCCAACCACTAGATCTAGACCAGTGGACATTGGGTTAACGCACCAATAAATATTAAGTTCCACAACAAAATTTTGACTTTTTAGCTTAGCTTATATAGCTAGACCCGTTTCAAATTAGGCTAGTGAAAAATCAAAATCATTAATTATTTTGTTGATTTATTTTTTGGTTATATTTATAGTAGGATAGAATCTTGTAACTCAAAGTTGAGTACACGTCATCCCGATGATATCCGATGATATCTTGATGTAATTTTTAAGATTGAGGTTATAAATATATTAGGAATGTTTCCAAGTGATATATATACAATAATTTTTGTATGGAAATATTTTTTTTATCAGGCCGCTGTTATTGCCAGACCAAAAAATACTAATGTCAGGTTATTAATTATTTGGATTGACGATTTAACCCTTCATTATAAAAAGTAGACAATCTAAATTATTCCCTACATAATATTGTTATGGGTACACTTGCTATATTTACATATTGACTATGTAGAAGCTAAATCATAATGATAGCCATAAAAATCTTGCATTGCCAAAAATAAAAAATGCATTTCCATTCATACAAAATATCCAAGTTAATTATAATAGGAAAGTTGTCATAAATTCAAGTCATATACTCTGATCAACTTGTGATTGATATGGGCATCTAATTGATCTGGGCTCTAATACAACAAAAGTTATATCACTTACATTCGAATTAAAAGAGAACTATAGTTGGATGATCAAAAAAAGAGAACTATAGAGCTAGCTTTCATCGGAAAAAAAAAAAATTAAGAAATACAAAGAACTATAGGGTTGTGGCATGTGCATGTAATTGAGTTGTAATAGTATTGCCTACTGTCAAGTTGAAGTTTACATGCTTTTAGAACTATGTCAGTTGAAGTTCCTATGCATCGGTATTCATCTCGGAAGCAAAAAGAGCACATGAATGACATGTGAGCAATTAAAGAAAATTAAGTTGATTGTTATCAATGAAAAATTGCCAAGTTTGTGGAATTAAAGGATTCCTAATTATAATATCTTTCCATAAAGTTATTGTAAATAAGGCAAAGAAAGACAATGGAGAGAAAATAGTTATTTGCCTTATATATATGAAGGGCTAAGTTGTCAACTTAAACAATTAATGATCTGGCATTAGTATTTATTAGCCTGGCAATAACAACGGCCTTTCTATCATGGCTTTGGTTTCTAGCAAGCTCTATTTAACTACTTTAATTAATCTATCATCTACCTAGCTACTTCTTTACATTTTTTTTGTTTTAGTTGTAGTAAAAGTATATATTTATGATAATCGTTGTATTCAGACGTTAAATTTTTTAATTGAGTATACATATAGTTAGGGTGTGTTCTTTTTCACATGACTGAAGTGAACTAATTGAATTCGAAATAGTAATATGTGAGAGAGAACTGAAATAAACTAAAATGAACCAATTACTGAGCAAGTGGAAAAGAAAACACCCATAATATACTCTTACTTGCTTTAGTGTAGGGAAAATTGGTGGAACTAGTGAACTACCTCCCATTTCCTCTTTTTTTTTTTGCTTAATGAGGAATTACAGGTCCTAAGCGCCATTTCACAAAGTACTCAAAAAACAATGTGCATGCCTACTTCCTACAGTTCTCCACCAAGTATGTTGGTAAGATTTCATTCGTGCAAATCTCCCATGTCATCATCAAAGTACACCTGATTTTTTCATTTGACAAATGTTCATGGACATTTAGTCACCATCAATTCATCATGCATTATGATTTTGTTGACTACTCAGTGACACAACCAAACAAAACAAGGGGACATATAAGTAAGATATTCCAAATGTATTGCATATTTGCATGGCTGTATATTTATAATTAAAGTTGTTGGGTTGAAAAAAAGATAGGAGTAATTTTAAGACAGAAGGGCGTACAACAGAGCAGAGAAAATTGTATTTTGGGTCTAATTTCACCAACCAAAAGAGACCTTAGTTAAGCTTTGACCAAAAAAAAAAAAAAAGGGACCTTAGTTAAGCTTTGACCTTTCAAAACAAGGTTACTTCATAAGTCGGCCAGTGTGGTACGATCCCTATTGCTCGTATTTTGGTCACCAAGTTTTGGGCCCAGTTCTCTTTTTCTTACGTTGATGGCTGGCTTGAATGCTTGATTTTTTTTTTTTCATTTTCTCCAAAGACGCATGTAATAGGTCGACGAATTACACATGTCGGGCAAGCCAATCAATATTTGATTAGCTGATGGGTTCAAGCAGATCGAGGAGAGACCTTTCCTACAAAAAAAGATAGATGAGTTTTTATTCTCCCTATAGAGATAAGGATTTAAACTCCCGACTACTTGATTATGACTTATAAGAGTGGTGCACTTAATTACCACTTGTGTTCTCACCTCATACTCGGCTTAAATGCTTGATAGCTTGACAACTTGATAACTTGACAAGAAAAGTGAGGAAGAAGGTTAAGCACCACCAATTCACCTAATAAGTAGTGCTTTAATTGGATGGATTTGGATGATTGTTTAAATGTTAGTGTTGTTAACTTGAAATGAAAGCTTGGCATAAGGTTGAATTTGTGGCTAGATTCAACGATTTTGGTCTTTGTGTCAACATTTTCGTACGAAATTGGAAGGATGATGAAGACAGCTTAAGTGAAGTGCAATAGTGGAAAAACGAAGATCGAAGTACAAGCTGCACAACACTTTTTTTTCTTCTTATTTTTTGGTCGAAATGGAATTTCTCGACTTCCATTGATTAATACGTGATTTATACAACAATATCATGTCTAATCGCACAACATTTTATCACCATTCATTTAATCTATGAATCTTATAGATATGTGCAAATTCTGATACCAAATTTGTTACAATTTAATCAGTACGTACGTAGTTCGTCTTGTGTGGACTTTGTCTATCGTAGACTAACGACACTAGTGCAAATATTTTGGGACATGAAGGTGTGAGATAATAGAATGCTTGATTATTATTGATGTAATCGATTCCTATTTATAGGTACAAGAGTCCTAGTGTTATGGAAACTCTAGAATAATATTCCTAAGAGTACTAGAATAATATTCCCTAACACTCCCCCACAATCGTAGTGGTAGATGAACAGACGCTACGATTGGAGGTTACAAAAGACATAATTGAAAAACACTATAGTAAACATGGAGATCTTAAAGTTTAACCAAGTATGAAATCTAGCCGAAACAAAACTCTCGTGTTGCCACCCGCTTCATAGCCAATCGTGAGCAAGGGGAAGGAACGCGTCAGCGAAAGACTATAGGGATTGACACAAGCAGATCACGCAGGAGCAGGGGTCGGCGCTTGGCAGTCGACGGCGATCGGCGGCGGCAGTAGTGCAGGCGGCGGACGGCGGTCGGCAGAGGCAGTAGTGCAGGTGGCGGACGGCGGTCTGCGACGACAGGACTGCAGGCGGCGAACGACAGAGCTGGGGACGTACGAACCTGGCATTATTTGAGTTTTGAAGTAGGGTAGAAATTAAGATCAAAAATCCATATTTAATGGTGGAGATCAACAGAATTGAATTTAATGTAGGAAACTAAAAACTAATTTGTGTGGTTGTAAAAAAAAAGAGTAGTCCGCCGGATGGTTAAAGGTTGCCATCCGGCGGCTTAGCGGAAGCGATTTTTTTAGGCTATCAGGAAAGTAGCCGCTCTGATACCATGTGAGATAATAGAATGCTTGATTATTATTGATGTAATCGATCAGTACAAGAGTCCTAGTGTTATGGAAACTCTAGAATAATATTCTTAAGAGTACTAGAATAATATTCCTAACAGTACTAGAATAATATTCCCTAACAGAAGGATATTTTAAAAAAATTATGGAAACTCTAGAATAATATTCCTAAGAGTACTAGAATAATATTCCTAACAGTACTAGAATAATATTCCCTAACAGAAGGATATTTTAAAAAAATGTTTAGTGCCCCAAATATTTTGGGAATGTAGTTTTGTTTTTCACTGAAAACATTAAATTAAATTAAATGCAACTCAACTAAATAAAAATTAACACTTTTGGAAAAAACATGGCAGATTATATTTTTTGCAGTTGTTTGGACTGTATGATTATGCAGAAATGAAACTTGTTTCCGACAGAAAAATTGGGACAAAATGGAGGTTGTAGAAAAAATTCAATTACGGGCCTATTGGTGGTTTCAAAGTGCTTTTGCACCATCAGCTTGTTCTTTACATAATTGGTTGACTGATGTGAAGACTGTGGTGCTACATTCTGTTGCTAAATATGAGAGTCGGGGTATGGTTCGTGATGGTGTTGTTTGGACCCCTCCTCCCGCAGGATGGTTGAAGATGAATCTCGATGGCTCTACTATAGGGAAGCCAGGCCTTGCAGGTTGTGGTGGTTGTTTAAGGGGTTCAGAGGAAAACATTGTTGGACTATTTTCAGTTCATTTGGGAGACCAGGGTTCAAATATAGCAGAATTGTATGCGTTCAAGCATGCTATGAAAGTGACTCAAGCAATATTGTCGGTTGGATGCTTCATAAGGAGAATAGACCTTCGAAATTTTGGAGTTTATTTCGTGATTTAGATCTTTTTTGTAATAGTTTAGCAGGCTTTACAATTGTACATATAGTTAGAGAAAAGAATCATGAGACTGATCAATTAATTAAGCTAGGGTGAGCAGATCTATTGATTTGTTTTTGTGGATGTAGAGGGCTTTAAGGGCCTAAGGACTATTGTAGTTGATTTTGGGCAATTAGTTTCCATTCAATGAAAGTTATTTGCTGTTCAAAAAAAAAAAAAAAAAAAAAAGACCAACTAGCCTTTCATTTACATTCAAATTGTTGATTCCCTTACGCAAAATACTGGGTTAACTAAACATTTTACTTAATACTCCATCTGTTTCACAATATATGACATATTTTGAGTTTATTTTTGTTTCACAATATAAGGCATATTTTGATTTTAATATTTTTCAACGAATATTTATTGCTAGTTTTCACACTATACTCTTTCTTTTTCTTGTCATTTACTTCTTTTCTCTCTCTAAGGTTGCATTTAATGCTTAAGGATAGTTTAGTCTTTTTACCATATCTTTTTCTTGCACAAGTTCTTAATTTGTGTACAAAGTAAAAAATGACTTATATATGAAACGGGGCGAGTAATACATACAAGACTCATACAACAATGTCGAAATAAGCAAACACTAACTCAAAGTGGTGTCTCTCTTTGGGATTGTCATGTTTGTTTGTGTTTTTTTTCCTTCTTACATGACAATCCCATTCAGCATGCATGTACAATAGTAAAACCCCGTACACTTAAAATAAATAGGAAAATTTGCGAGCAACTATCTTTTTAGGCAAAAATTTTTCGAGATAGTACCTTTTATAAAAAAGGTTGTCTATAACTACCTTAAAACCGTATTTTGGTTGCCGGTTCATACCAAAATCCATTTTCCGGTCAATTTTTTTTTTTAAATCCCCTTTGTACCCTCACGTGGGTAATGCGTGACACTTAATCCCCATCGCCCTACCCCACGTGAGTCGTGCGTGCGTGACATTTAACCCCCCACCCCTAGTTATTTCTCTTTTCTCCTTTCTTTTTTCATTTACTTTTCATTTCCCTCTCTTTATTTCTCCTCTGGCTTCTCATCTACTCCACTGCCCCTGCAAACGCCATTACTGCGAATTCACTTCAAAGAGCAAAGAGTTATTTCGAACGTACAAATGCCATCGTCATAATCTGCTACGAGCTATTGCATGTGAGTTAAACTTGCACCCTCTCTCTAAACCATTGTACAATTATGCCCTATTTTTGCTATTTATGTATTGAGTAAAAGAGTTAAATTTTCTGCAAAAGTGTGTCTTTTACTGGATTTATTGAGAAATTTTGCATTTTAATGTCTTTTACTGGGTTTATTGTGAATCTGTACTAAATTGAATCCAGTATTAGGTTTACAAAATCGAATTTGATGTATATGTTTTTTTTTTGATGTATATGTTAGTTGATTGTCAGTGATATGTGTGTTTTAGTAACTTCTCTTTGCTACTTATTTGTTCAAAGTAGTTATACCCTGTAACTGTAAGCCCTTCAAGTTCCATTATTTTTTAATGTATGTATATGTGTTTGGTTGTATATGTAAGTGTAAATGACCCATGCTTTGTTAATATTGTCAGGATGTCAAAACCAAAACCCAAGTATAGGTTTTTGGTGAGTAATGACTTCATAGATGGAGAGATGGGTGTAAGAGTTTACACTACAAGAAAATCCATTTATAACAACGAGTCTTTTACAATGACAAAAAATTATCGTTGTTAAAAGTTATTGCTATTCATGTGAATTTTAATTTCCTCTACCTAAAAGTGTAGCGGAATAAATTGAAAATTTAAGAGTGATCATTCGTAACGACAATTGTCGTTGCAATATATAATGATTATTTTGCGAGGTCGTTGCGGATCATATGGCGCATTTAGTGCAACGACCTAAATCGCTGTTGAACACTTCTCGCATTTATGGCAACGGCCATTGTCGTTGCGAAACTTAAAAAGGGAAAAAGGAAAAAAAGTTAAAATTTCTTAAGTCACTAACCCAAACTTCGGGCCTCTTCATTCCAACCTCCACCCCAGTCCCCACACAAAAGCTCTGTCTCTCTCTCTCTCTTCCCCGTTCACTCCTTTGAATACCCACAGTCCAATCCGCCCAATCGCAAAACCATTTCTCAAATGCAATCAAAACCATCTCAATCTCATCCCTTATGCAGCTCTCTCTAACCCTCATCCTCTGAGTCTCCCCTTTCTGTTTCCTGACCTACCCACAAAGATGAGCAAACGAGTCACATTATTCAGATTCGATGATACTTTTTTCCAACCTCAGACGCGTCTCAAATCTGGAGTCGATTGAGTCTGCTTAGGAATAGCGAAGCCGATATGGCAGTGGGCTACATCGACAATCGATTACTGGAAATAGGTATTTTTATTTCCCTAAAAATTTGAGTATGAGTATCAATTATCGATTCATGTTAAGAATTGAGTAGAGTTTTGAACTTTAGTTTAATAGCTTATAGTTAGGGTTTAGGTAATTGCAAATTATCTAGTATTGTAGAAATTTAGGGATTTCATGAATAATACTAGCGAAGCTTATGCATTATTGATTGAGATTTGTTGAAGTTTGGGTTTTAATGAGTTAGAAACAGTAGACATTTAAGTGTTTTAGTCTGATATTACTTGTCATTTATTGAATCTGGGGTTTTGTCAAGTAATCCACTTTTTGATGGGCATTGGTGTTCTAGTGGAGGGGTGTCACTGCATTGTTGTTTTAGCATAGTAGACCTATTGGGTTTGAGAGATGGGTGTAGAAATTTGAGCATGTTCTATTGATGTTCATTTTCTCCAACATAGTCCTTTCATTCGAACAAGCTTCAATTAGCAAAAGAAATTATTTCAGTTCAGAAAACTTGAAGCACGAAAAGTGGGGTAAATTAAAGCAGTTCTGAAATTTGCCTATTACCTAATTTAATTTCTTCCGCTCGGTTCAATTTTGCCCTCTACTGATGCTTGTAACCATGGTACATGTGTTGTGTTCTATAATAATAGTTGGATTAGTAGCCATGAAAATCAAATGAAATTAGTCTGGTCGTATTAAATTCGCAGAGTTGATTCTGTATGCCGTTCAATGGTGAAAATGAACTACAGACTTTAAGTACAGTTACTTTCCAATATTTTGACAGGAAAAGTGACAGTGAAGGTAAGTTTAGCATTGCGCACAGAGGCGTCTTTTAAGTTCAACTTGAGTTTAGCTTGCACTTTGAGGTACTCTCCAGCAGGTCGTGATTTGTTGTGTTGTTTTGAGCTTATCATCACTATTGCTAGTTCTGTGCCATTATTCTGATTCTTCACTAACCTAAGGTAATCCCCAAGAGCATAAGAAGTGTTTTCGATGTGTCAATACACTTGAGAACTACCATGATGCACACATGAGCAGAAGTGGAGCTGTTTGTGTAAGCTCTTCTCTTGGACATAATTATGATACTTTGAACTAATACTTGGTGGTATAAGAAGGGATTTCACATTTGCATGCTCATGAAGCTTACTGAAAAGTGGAAGCTAGTATAAGAGAGGTTAATTGAGTGAATTTTTGCAAACATAGATGTTTTATTTTAATTTTATAGTGGATAAATTGATAACTTCTAACTAACGCATACTCTTATTGGAAATGATTTTAATTGTACAACCTAGATTCAGAAAATGCAGTTTGCAAGCAATAAGGAGAGCAACCAGCTGCACTGAATGGTTGACTTTAAGTCAGACAACTTCTTTGAATTGATGACTTTATCTCTGTATATTTTTGTAAGTTCAGGACAAGGTATGACTCTCTGTTCTTTATCTTTAGTTCCCAGTGATCTGTTGGTACATGAAATTGGTTATTTTGAAGATTTCTCCATGACACAATATGCTTTCATGTCTATTCAAATGAGTACAAGTGTGTTACTTGCTGCCTTATTCGCTATGTGTTAGTCAGGATGTGAGGAGTACTTTTGGGTAATAATTTGCTTGATGCAGAAAGGTTAGAAAGATTTAATTAGGACTGAAAGAGTTGAACGTACTAAACAATCATAATGAGTGTTGTCTGCAATTTCATTTGTTAAAAGTTTAGTCGGTGTATTGGTTTTTTCAAGCTTTTGTGTGTTAATTAGTTCATCCAAGTCAGATTTAGAAGAAATTAACGCAAATTTGCTGGGAAAAAGTGACTGTCGATCTGCTTATGGCAAATACTTAGACAAGTTTATCTTGGATTTGTATGAGCTAAATTGTTGAGTTTCTTATATTCAAAAGCTATTTTCAGGTTCTTAATATGAAACCGTGGTAATGGGTGTTCATGAGCTTAAAATATACATTCATGAGCTGCCTTTAAAAAAGATGAGTAAGTCCAATCTATATTTACTTGCTGAAATGCTGTAAATGCAAAAGAAAAGATTACCAATTGGCAACTAGATCAGGTTCAATAAAAACAGATTCTATGTATGTCAGACTGCGATTTTTACAAGTTTGTGACATGTTCAGAGAGATTGATGTCATGTTCATGGTTATAGGGCTTATGACATGAAAGAGTTCAAGTCACTACAAGGGATAACTGTTATCTAACTACAAGGGATAGTTGATAGTAACATAGATGAAGTAGAATCAAGTTTGGGTGTTTGAACAGGCACTGTTTGAGCTTTGTTTTGAAATATAAGGAAAAGTATTCATACCTTGTGGTCTGTAAATTCTGTGCTTTACTCCGTTATACTGATGTTGCTGGTTGTTTGTTGCTCTCTGTTGTTTCAGCGTGTGTTGGCTGCTGCAGCTGGCTATTACTACATAGTACATACCATTGTTATTCTATTTTTGTGTTGCTGCATGCTTACTATTGCTGGATGCTAATGTTTTTTGTGGCTATTGTCTTGCAGCTGACTAGGCCATGAAAGATGAGAGCTGGGTCTTTGTGAGATTATAAAGGGATGAGGTAGCTCAGCATAAGTGTTTTGTTTTTCACTTGCGATTCTGTTCCCAAGAGGTTGGCTTCCGCTCCCACCCGTAACATGCTAAGGTGAGTTTAAATTTTCGTATCATCTTGAGACAAATCATACGATCTTTACTAACTGTGAGAAGCCTGTTAGTGGCTGAAAATATCTGTTTAGCTTATGATTATTGTTGTTATCCATCATGGACATGATATGTTTCCTTCATACAGCACCCAGAGTATGGTATGAGATAGAAGCAACACTAGAGGTTAACTTGTTTAAAGGAAAGAAAGTATCTGCACTTTGTTCTGGGAAACAGTTCGGTTTCGTTCATTACATAATGCATAAAAAGTCTTGGCACTTTGATAGTTTTTGCTCTTCTTCCCATGCTTTTCTTACTTGATGGAAAGAAATGTTATATGCACTAGTAGTAATGAGTAGTTT
Organism: Tetragonia tetragonoides; assembly: GCA_038025085.1. Classification (NCBI taxonomy): domain Eukaryota; kingdom Viridiplantae; phylum Streptophyta; class Magnoliopsida; order Caryophyllales; family Aizoaceae; genus Tetragonia; species Tetragonia tetragonoides. Next base: position 10,278,828 of record CM076140.1, on the reverse strand, counting down.
GCTAAATGTAGGTGGTTATTTACTTAAGCAGAGTGGAGATCGTGTTCTCGTGGACAGAAGAGTCACTATATGGACAATGATGAAGCTGCAAAGATGGCGAAGCGAAGCTCTGGCAGACTTTGTTTTAGACATGGTTGATGTGCCAATACGTTAATTGATGTAATTTTTTTTTTTGGGAGAAGATTGATGACTATTGTACTTATTTGTATATGTATTACATAAACGAAATAAAATTCGACGTTTAGTTTTGAACCAGATGAAGCATCGAGCTTAAACTTAAATTTACATATGCATTGTGCACACATTATTTATTTTTAATTTTTTTTTTTTGGATGTGTGAATTATTTATTGCAACGACGGTGTTGTTGCGAAATGCAGTAAAAAAAAATCAAGTAGGATATCTTTTGCAACGGCATTTTTCGTTGTAAAAAAGGAAGTGTAGTTTTTGCAACAATTGGAGTTGTTGCGATAAATGTAAATCTAGCATCTACATATTATTAGGTATTGCAACGACATATATATAGCAACGAAAGTAGTCGTTGTGAAAATATCATTTATTGCGTTATGGCAGCTAGTAAAGGCAAAAAAAAGCAAAAAAAGAAGCAAAGTAGTAGAAGAAAGGCAATTCAAATTGATGGATTTGAAGGGGATTCATTGTTAGGTTATATCCCAATTTATGAGAAACACCAAAAAGAAAAAACAGAAAAAAAAGGAACAAAACGAGAAAGAAAAAAGTCGTGATTATTTAGTCTCGGTATTTGCCGTGAACATGACTTGAAATCTTAGCGGGCTCGTTTTAATGTTGATTGGGCCCTTGATAAGTTGACATATGGCAAATAGGGTTAGGGTGTATGAGACATCCTATATAAGCAATGGAAGAGGCAACCGGTGCACATGGCAAAGATGTAGCTCGATGACGACAAGGTAGCTACGACGGCAGCGAGGCTGTGAGCTCCCTCATGGAAATCCTAATTAGGGGGAGATCTAATTAGGTGAATGACTACGGCAGGGAGTTCGTAGGAGAGACGTTTGTTAGTTCGGGCATAAAACCAACGGTGAGGCGTTTATTGGTTCGGGCATGAAACCAACGGGTTCCTACAAAAGGTATTTGGTCAATCCTAGTATTTTGGTAGTAGTGTCAATCGGGTGGTATTGATATTGTACTGGGCCGCTTGTACTAGGAGTTGTGTTGTTTACCTTGTTGTAGATAGGTTAATTGTTGGCTTGACATTGTAATCACTATTGATGAGATATTAGTGGATTAGTTGTCGGTTTGACCCGTGTTTTTTCCCCCAATTGAGGGGTTTCCACGTTATATTTGGTGTTGATTATTGTGTGTTGTCTATGTTATTTTATTGTTAATTTTGCAATTGGTATTAGAGTGTTTGGGTCCTAATCGAAGGGATTTATTGTATGGGTCAATAATCCCAACAAGTGGTATCAGAGCTAATGGTTAGTGATCTTGGAAGCATCAATGATTATGGAAGAGGGAAAACACACACGTGAAGTCCGGAGATGGTGAGTTCGTATTGATGGACACTAGAACAAGAAGCGGATCTGAGTTTGTTCTCCACAAATTGTGATGGGGGAGATTTGTTAGGTTATATCCCAATTTATTTGGAAACACCAAAAAGAAAAAAAAGGAACAAAACGAGAAAGAAAAAAAGCGTGATTATTTAGTTTCGGTATTTGCCGTGAACATGACTTGAAATCTTAGTGGACTAGTTTTAATGTTGATTGGGCCCTTGATAAGTTGACATGTGGCAAATAGGGTTAGGGTGTTGTAGACGTCGAATTTTGACTTGTATTTCTTTTAAATAATTACTACAGTTAATATTAGCATTAACTGTAAGTACCCTAATTAAATAAGTCATTTGGGCTAAAAGAGCATTTAGGGTCCATTAGGTGACCCAACCCATTAGCAAAGAAAAGCCCAAAGCCCAAAGAGAAAATAAAGCAAAAATCCAAAAAAGAGTATAAAAGATAAAATACAAAAATAAATAAGGAATGGAATTATGATGTCATACATGACATCATTTCATGACATCACAATATTCCTATTTTCACATCCAATAGCTAAAGACAAAAGGAAATAATGGTGATAAGTAGAATTACCAACTTACCATCCCTTTTCCATAAATTAACCCCCCACCCAAAAAATAAAATAAATATAAAAAAAATCACTCTCCTAACCGAAAAAAGAGAAGAAAAATAAAAAGAAAAAAAAGGTCCCCTCCCCCAACGTTTTTTATTCCTTTTTTTAATTATTTTTTATTTAATTTTGTTTTTTCCTTTTCTATTTTCATCTCCCACCTTATCTCATCTTTTCTCTTTCCTACTCACTTCCACCTCACAAGATTCCTCCCATCTTCTTCCATCATCACAAATTTGACATTTGTCACCCTCCCTTCCACATTCTCCCAACCCTCATCTCACCATCCACTTACCATCAAATCTCACCCTCCATTCCTCCTAACCCTAATTCTCCCCCATCTTTCCCCCTTATAAATACACCTTAAAAAGTTATTTTGAGGACCCTTTGCCTCTTTCTCATCTCTACTTCTTAAAATCTCATTCTCTCTATAGTTTTTCCTATCTTCTTTTTAACTTACTTCAATTTTTGAAGCTTTTCTAAAAACTTCTCTTTATTTCGAAAACTTCTTTTTTTATTTAGTTAGTGCGAACTAAAGGGCGTTTATATTAACTAACTTAATTTTGAAAATTGAGATTTCTAGATCTACGCAAGGGTAATCTTTTATCTCTCTCCTTCAATTATTTTTTTCTAAGTGTTTTTACTAACTATTTCATTTTGTATATAAATTGCTATTAAACCCTATTATCCCCCTTAATAATCCCGTTTTCACCGGTTGGACTCTTTATAGGTGTGGGCACGAACCACCCTATTTTTTGAGCGGCCAAAATTCCTAGGTAAGGGTTCAAGTGCCCACGCGAACCCGTCTCCATGGGGGACTTAGATCCAGCTTGTAGAGGGTGATTTTTTGCGGTGAGAAAAAGAGTTGTTTGTGCCAAAATTGTGTGATCAATGAATGTTTCTCTCTTTCTCATCACCATTTTCATTTTTTTGTATACTTGAAATGGAATAAAAAAGGTCATTTTGCATATAGAGGTCTCGGATTTATTTTTTGTACAAAATTGTAATAATTCGGATTGTTGACAGTTTTTAGAGCATAATTCATTTGCAGATATAGGAAGATCCAACGGTTGGAATTTTATGAAGTTAGATTGATAGGAACCCTTGTCCAAAAGCCTTATAATGAGATAAAAATCATCTAGATCCAACGGTTAAATCATCCATAATTAAATTTTGAAGTTTTTCTGTGTCTAAAAACGACCAACGTCCATAGATCTGTAAATAACTAATAGATGGTTAAGTTTTGAGCTTGATATATTTTTGAGTAAATTGAAGAGGACTTCCCTAGATTTCTACAGCCTCCTATTTCGTCCAGTTTGGATACTAAATGAATTTTAAATAAAATTTTAAAAGACGAAGTAGTGCCGTCCCTTTGAAGATTTTCTCACACTTTGATCTTGTAAACAAAATGGCTCAATTTAACCACTTAAGATAGTGTTTTTTTCTTGATAATTTTTGTAAAAAGTTCTTAGTGTATCTACTTAAATCAGTAGAGAAGAATTCAAGTTTAACGAAGTAGATTTAATTCTAAAATTAATCAACCGAGTATATGTCCAGAAACGACAACGTTCACTTAACTTAAAATTCCGGGGTGCTTTTCCCATCGTCAATGAAAAATGAACTTTGATTTGGATAATAGACGCAATAAGAACCAATTTAGGCTTTGGAATAACTCTATTCGGATGTGTTTTCGATTTTTAATGAATTAATCAAACCGAGTTTGGTTCTGTCAAAATGAAAGACAATTGGTTAGTTTAGAACATTAGGGCTTTTGTACAGTTCTTTTGTTTATTTTTGTTAAAGGACTTATACTTGTCCAAAATTCATGAAACTTTGTGTACATATCCACCTTCTAGTCTAGTCTAAGTCGTGTAAATATTAGACCTAGATCACTTGTAGATAATTTACCAATAAATCAAAAATCAATGGTCTGTCGAAAGACTTTCAGAAGCTCGTAAATCGTAAATAACTCACCGATCGTCAATTGTCTTGACTTGAGCTTTTAAAAGTGGAAACATAAAGTAAAATGAACTAAGTTAGGCTTTTGAAGAACTCGATTTGGTTGAGTTATGACCGAGATATGAATTTTAGAAGTTCTGTCCAGATTATTGTAAAAATGGTTTTGTTTGATTCTATAAACGATTTTCGTTTAATTATCAAACAAACTCCCAAAAATACGAAACTCTCCAGTTTATTCTATTAGTGTGTCCCACTAATTATAAAAATAAATTTGGAGTTTGTAAGTCGCGTTTGGATTAATCCCTTGTCGGTTCTTTCAAACCGCTATTGTAAATAACCAATTCTTTTGTAAATGAGTCAATTCTTTTGTGAATGTACCAACCCTTTGTGAATAAGTCCAACTTTTGAAGACGAAGACCAAGATCGAGTCCTGGAGGCACCATGTACATGAAGATCAAGTATTTTTCTCCTTTTTAGGATTTGTAGACATTTTTTGTATTTTATTGTAAATACTCAATTTGTAATTTATTTATTCCGAGGCCTCTTTATTTACATTTTGTACATTTGCATTCATATGCTTCCACCTAATAATTCAACTCGGAAAATAAAATAAAAAGAACTTCTCTCACTTGTGTGATACATATTATGTTAAAAACATTTTCTAAAACCAGTGTATTCGTTTATGTACACAACTCTGCCCGAGGCCAAATTCGAGGTTAGAATCGGAAATTTGCTTATATGCGATCATGGGTGTTCCACCTACCATTCCATCAAATCACCTTCATACAAATTCACATTCCCCAGTGGAGTCCATATTTTCCCAGTTACAGCCATTTCTCCCAGTGGAATACGTATGATCGAATATAAGCTAATTATTGATCATCCCCTCTTATTTGGCTTCGGGCCACCCCGGGGGATCCTATTGGAAAGACTCCTTTAAGCCATTACCCACCAATACATATCCATACTCTACACAAATCATCCATTTACTCACCCCCAATGAATGTTATTCCCCAGTGAAGAACAAATATTTTGAGAAGTCTAATATTTATACTCAAAGCTAAGAATTGGGTTGATCCCCGTATATTACCAAATGTTGTTGGGTTGAACGCCTCTGATGAACAGGCAAATCTTCCCATTTGAGCCTTTTCCTACTTTTTCGAGGAGAGTAGAGGGTTCCTCAGATCAATTCGACTCTAAGTTGCGAGTCATCCTATAAGTTTCTCAATCATATCCCTCTTTACGGGAAAGAACATCCATACCCGCCTTAGTGGCACCCAAGGAGTATTACTGACCGGATCCCCCGGTCAGAACTACGTAGGGGTTTTGATCCATGAGTAGATTCAAGACCTGCGATGAATGGTACGTAGTGCAGTATTTTGCAATATCCAAATCCGCCGTACATCAACGAATATACCGGTCCAAAATCGAATTTTTTTGTGTGCTAAGTGACAATGTGTACATATATGTGCTTTTCTTTTATCATACAAGGTATTACATAATTCAATTCAAAGCTTTCATATGGGATACAACATATTAATAACGAGCCCGTACTCAATACGGAGGAGGAGACGGGTCCGAGGACGTCCGCACCTTCTAACCTAGACCCCGAACCAAGATCTTTGTATTCGCAGACCAGTCAAAGAATTTTCGTGCCTTATCGCAATGGAGTCAACTTTTGGGTTTCTTAAATGGTTTTCTTTAAAATCGTTTATAAAACCCTTTCTTTTGTAAAAACCCTTCCTTGTTTGGGTCATAACAAGGTGGCGACTCTTCTTTTGTAAAAACCCGTCCTTGTTCGGGCTATAACAAGGTGGCGACTTCGAACCTTAAGATAATTCCTTGACAATTGGCCTCTTCAATCGGTCGATTTCCGTGGGACGTGCCTTTGGCATGTAACGCGATGATTCCCGGGTCCTAAACCAGGAAAACCCGAGAATCTGGCCCCACAGGTGTATGAGACATCCTATATAAGCAATGGAAGAGGCAACTGGTGCACTTATTGGCGAAGATGTAGCTAGATGACGACAAGGTAGCTACGACGACAGTGAGGTTGTGAGCCCCCTCATGGAAATCCTAATTAGGGGGAGATCTAATTAGGTGAATGACTACGGCAGGGAGTTCGTAGGAGATGCGTTTGTTGGTTCGGGCATAAAACCAACGGTGAGGCGTTTGTTGGTTCGGGCATAAAACCAACGGGTTCCTACAAAAGGTATTTGGTCAATCCTAGTATTTTGGTAGTAGTGTCAATCTGGTGGTATTGATATTGTATTGGGCTGCTTGTACTAGGAGTTGTGTTGTTTACCTTGTTGTAGATGGGTTAATTGTTGGCTTGACATTGTAATCACTATTGATGAGATATTAGTGGATTAGTTGTCGGTTTGGCCCGTGGTTTTTCCCCCAATTGAGGGGTTTCCACGTTATATTTGGTGTTGATTATTGTGTGTTGTCTATATTATTTTATTGTTAATTCCGCAAATGGTATTAGAGTTTTTGGATCCTAAACGGAGGGATTTATTGTGTAGGTCAATAATCCCAACATTCATCAGATAATGATGATACTTCAAATGGGGATACATCTGGTGCAGAAGACTCAGACTTTGAGCTGAGTGAAGGTGATATTGATGACAGAGCAGGTGTTGATGACTTGTTTGCTGAACCATTGGATGATGAAGCTGAAATTACAAAGGCAGTGAGCAACAGTTTGGACCAGCAGAACTTATCTGAACCACAAACACACTGATGCAGAAGTAACAAGCTCAGATGATGATGTGGATGTAGGGGATGATGTGGTGTTTTATGATTCAGATGATTTCGAGAATATCCTTGGTAGTGATGATTAACATGATGGGTATCTTGTCTTTAATCCTGAAGTTGACTTCACCAAAAATATCAAATTCACAAAGGGCATGAAATTCTCTTCAAATCATGTTTTCAGGAAGGCATTAAGACACCACTCCATTCAGAATAAATATAACTATTATTTCTTGCACAATGGGGGTAAGAGTGAGTGTTTACTGTAAATACAGATGTAAATGCCCTTGGAAGAGAGGTAAGAGGGTGAGATGTGTGTGTAAGGAGAAGAAGTGCAACTTCAAAGTTCATGCCAGGAGATTGAAAAGGTAGAGGACACTTTTCAGATAAAGTCAATGAGATTAGAGCATAAGTGTAGGGTTAAATATGTGAGCTCCAAGTGCACATCTGAGTATTTAGCTGAAAGATACCTCGAGCATTGGAAAGCAGATCCACCTTGGAATCTTGAAGCATTTTCAGCATTGATTATGAGGGAATTAGGAGTGAAAGCAGCTTACTACAAGTGTTATTATGCAAGAAGAAAAGCATTGCATATGTTATTTGGAGATTCTGCAGAAGAGTATCTGCATGTTTGGGATTATATAGATGCAACTGAAAAAGTACAATCCTGAGAGCTCAGCCTTTGTCAAATGTGGCTCCATTGAGAGGCCTCCCATGGTGTTTGAGAGAATGTATGTGTATCTGCAGGGTTGCAAAGAGGGATTTGTGCAGGGGTGTAGACCTATATTGGGGATTGATGGATGCCACCTAAAAGGCTCTTTTTCTGGTCAATGCCTCACAACCATAGGGAAAGATGCAAACAACAATATATTCCCATTGGCATGGGCAGTTGTTGAAGTGGAAAATAAAGAGACATGGGCATGGTTCTTGCATTTGCTTATTAAGGATTTAGAAACTGTGACAGACAAGAAGGAGCTGACCTTCATGTCTGACAGACAGAAAGTAAGCATATAACCTCTTATTTCAACATTTACATTAAATCTTTAACTTGTATTCTATGAATTATGAGTAAATATATTTGTCTTGTAGGGATTGCTGGATGCATTGGATAAGGAAGCTGATTGGGGAGAGTTAAGATATTGTGCAAGACATATTTGGACCAATTTCAAGCAATCATTTCCTGGTGAGGTGTACAAGGTAGCTTTCTGGAAATGTGCTAGGAGTTACACTAAGGTAACTGCATTCTACTTTGTTATTTTGTTTTTTTATAAGCTGTCAAATATGTTGAATTTTTACATCTGAATTTATGTTCTTGTGTGTTGCTAGGCTGAATTTGATATGAATATGAAAGGTGTGAAATTTCTGTCTAAGCAAGCCCATGCATACCTAGATAAAATTGACCAAAAACATTGGTCTAGGTATGCCTTTAGTACCCATTGTAAGTCAGCTATTTTGAATAATCATTGTAAAAGTTTTAATAATGTTTTAAGGCAAGTTAGGGATAAACCAATCTTAACCATGATGGAATGGATGAGAAGATATGTGATGAAGAGGTTGTGTTTGAAAAGAGAGGGTGTAGCAAGTTATGAGGGAAAGGTTATGCCTTCTGTGGTGAAGTTACTGGAAAAAACAAGGGAACAGTCAAACAATTGCACTGTTATTCCTGCAGGGATTGATGAATTTGAGGTTAGTCAGGAAAATGACTTCGAAATGGTTAATTTGGATAAGAGAACATGTAGATGCTTTAGGTGGGATTTAAGTGGAATTCCCTGTTCACATGCATTTGCATGTATTGTCAGAAATAGAAGGGATCCTAAAGATTATGTTGACAAGTTTTACACAAAGGAGACATATGAGAAAGCTTATGCCCCTTTAATACACCCCATGCCTGGTATAAAACATTGGAAAAAATCTGGTAAACCTCAGCCAAATCCCCCTGCATATAGGAAGATGCCTGGTAGGCCTTCAAACAAAGACAAAAAAAAAGAAAAAGAACCTGGTGAGGATTCAGAGGGGAAGTATGTTAAAAGGAAGAAAGCACCTAGCAAGTGCAGTAGATGTGGAAACTTGGGGCACAACATTAAGAAGTGTATGAACATGACTTTGCCACCTGACCAAATTGTGAAGGACAAAGGAGGCAGACCACTGAGCACTTCAGTTTCCATCATAGCTGAAAGGAAAAAAAGACAGGTAACATATTTTATTATTTATGAACATCTATTTTTGCATGTATTAACCTAATTAGTGTAATTTCAATTAATGTGAATAGGCTAAAATTCAGAGACAACAGGCTACAAATGAGGCCCAATAACAACATGCACAACAGCAACAAAGCCAACAACAGCAAGGACAACAACAAAGTCAACAACAGCAACAACAACAGCACCAACACCAACACAAACCGCAACACCAACAACAACACCAACAGCAACACCACCAGCAGCAACAACAGCAACAAGCTCAACAGCAAGAGCAGCATTCTCAGCCAAGTCAACAACATACTCAGCCAACACAAGAACAGACCCCCATGTCACAACCACTGTCTCTGTCCTCATCCTTATATGCTGAGTTTGACATCTTTGCAAGCCAATCCACATCCTCCCAAGTACCAACACATGAAATTCAGACAGCAACAGACCAAGAAGAACCCAACAAGAGGAGAAGAGTGCAAGGATCTAACCTAGTGCAGCCTGTTTGGAGACCTTAAATATTAGGTGTCTTATTTTCACTGACTTTTGGTAGTAGTGACTTTGTGAACACTGTGAGACTAACGGTGAAAACTGAATTTTGGTTGTTCAGCTGTGACCTTTTCTGGTTGTTCAACTGTCTTTTGGTAGTAGTGTCTTTTATGAACACTAAATCTTGGTAGTCTTTTATTCAGCTGCCTTTTGGTAAACTTTCTCATTTTGTATTAAACAATTTCTTGGGAGAAATTTGCGATGTAAGCCCTAAACAGTTTGTTGTGATTCACTATATATGTGACTACTATGATATGTTGGCAAATCATCAAGTCATATGCATATGATAAAGAAACAATTTCATTCAAACAAACTATCACATTACACAATTTAAAGTAGATGTTTTTTTCACCATTACAACTTACAAACAACCATAAGCTAAGCATCAAACCTAAGGCACATTCAACAATGTCCTACCAACTGCCATAGCCACCAAAATGAGCCATTAATCCCTAACAGACAATTAGTACATCAAGCCAATATCTTGGCAAAAACAACACCAAAACAAATTAAAAAAGGGTAACAATTGCCATTCCAAAGCCACAGCACCAACTCCCCTTGCTTCCATCTCTTTTTCTACCCATCTTCACGGAGCCCCTCAGCTTCTCATTTTCAATCTTCGATCAGCAGCTTCCTCTCAGCCTTAATTCTTGCTATCTCTCCCTTTAAGAAAGCCATATCAATCCTCAATAGCCTTTCCTCCAATACCAGTTCATTGATTACCTTCCTCTGCCATTCAGTCATTCCATGGTCAATCCACTTGAAAACAGTACACCGACGCGTATCTGTCTCCGGATCATAGAAATATTACGCCTTGAACCTTCGCCCTGGGTTATTTTTGGTCCAAGACTTTCGAATCGCAATTGGCATGGCACAATTGCAAAATTGAGGGTCAGAAGTGGAGCTTGACATGTCGAGCTACACAATTTCATAATTTTAAGGGTTAAAAGCTACACAATTTCATAATTTTCAGGATTAGAAGCTAAATATACAACTTCAATGCAAAACTCTAATTAAATTAACAGTGATGAAATTGACATACCTTTTGGGGATGAAGAACAGTACAATTGCAGTTTGGCTGCCTGTAATTTCAATCAAAATGGGTGCTTCTGATTCGAAACAGAGATAGAGAAAGAGAGAGGGGAGTGAAATGGATGTTTCACCAAAACTTAAAAAAGAGAGAGAAAACGAAGCTTTTGAAAGAGACACAAAAGAAAGGAGGAGAAAAATAAACAGGGGGTGGGGGGATGGGGATTAAGTGTCACGCATTACCCACGTGAGGGTACAAAAGGGATTTAAAAAAAAAATTGACCGAAAAATGGATTTTGGTATGAACCGGCAACCAAAATACGGTTATAAGGTAGTTAAAGACAACCTTTTTTTTTATAAAAGGTACTATCTGGCAAAGTTTTTGGCTAAAAAGGTAGTTTCTCGCAAATTTTTCAAATAAATAAAAATAATAATTGTGGCGAAGCAGGCCTGACAAGCCAACCAGTGGGCTTTGTATGGCTATTGGCCCACCAATGTAATTTTTTTGTTATTGAGGTGGCAAGTTTGCCTAGAATACGAAGTAAATAATCTGCGTCTAACAGGACGTCCTGTTCATGAACAACTCTTTTTATGTCTATAAAGTTTATCCATTTTTTGCACCCAAAAAAAAAGTTTACCCATTTTATTACATATATGTTTCAACCTTCAATTTGACATTTCAATGATAATTAAATGTAAACTTTAAACTTCTACATGCATGATATGAAGTGTAATATGTTTTACTAATATGGACTATGCATGATCCAAAAAAAAGAAAAGGACTACGCGATATACTGGGCTATTGGTCTAGGTAGTCCACAACTCCCCTCACATTTTTCAGTTGCTTTACAGTTTCATGTTCCTACAAGAAAATTAGAAAATAACTAAGAATTTACTCATTGAATCAGTAATCAACCCCGTTTCATTCTGAATTGGATCCTCTATTGTTTCTCTCCCTCTTTTCCAAGTGTTTCAAAATCCAAACATCCTCTACGGTACTTCAGAGACTTCTAACCCGTTTCATTCATTAACTTTGACTGCCCAAAAACATTCACGTTGACGATGAGAGAGAATAAAGAGAAACGCGTGAGACACAACACATTTGGTGCGGCCTCTCGATTCCATAGGCTTACCAAGAGATCGAGACCTTATACCCCCTTCCCTTATACGGAGTTAGTTATTATTCCTCTCTACCATTGTAGACTATGAAATAGGGCCCAATCAGCCCCAGCGCCCCACCCAAAGAAGAAAACCAAAAAAAAAAATTGAGGAAAGAGGAAAGAGGAAAGAGAAGACAAAGACAAAAAGAGGGATACTTGTTACTGAAAAGTTCCCCAAAATTTGCTAATCTCTACAGAAATCAGCTACCTTAGCTGATAAGATTCAGAAATTATATAACCCAAATTTGATCACCCATTATAATTCCATTTACACCCAAATTCATTTGCTAATTTTAGCTCTAGCAAGCACCAAAGCAAAGGCTTGAGAATACTAAAAAGGGAATCGATCATATATACCAGTAATTTGAGGGGCACAAGACGAAAAGTGTGAAGCAAAAAGTACATGCAAAAACGAAAAAGACAGATGACCGATTTTATTACCCCAATGCATGATAATACCACCCCTTTCTCTGCGTGTGCTCAAAAACTTTCTCCAAAGTAGCAAGTCTTTCCACTTATGGCAAATCCCTCTTTTTTCTCTCTCCTCATCTCATACTAATAATATCACAAGCACAAACACACCCCTTTTGCTTTATATACCAGAATTCAATAATTAACAGAGAAGAGAAAAATTAAAGAGAGAAATTAAAAAATGGCTACAGGAGAATTCAGATAAAGAGAATAGAGAACCCAACGAACAGGCAAGTTACATACTCAAAGAGACGAACTGGGTTGTTAAAGAAGGCTAATGAGCTTACTGTTTTATGTGATGCTACTGTTTCTATTATCATGATTTCTAATACCAATAAGCTCCAAGAGTTTCTTAGCCCTCGTATCACGTAAGTTCATATTTTTCTCTCTTGATTTCGTTTTTTTGTTGGAAATTTAATGGTCCCATGGGCTTATTTTTGTGTTTCATTTTATAATTATTTACTTTATTTGATTTTTGTTTTTGGTGGGTTGAATTGGGGTTCAGGACGAAGGAGATTTATGATAAGTATCAGGAGCTTAAGCAGGTTGATCTTTGGGAAACTCACTACCAGGTTTAGTTCATTCCATCACTCTCTCTTTCTTCTCACCATGTGCCTCTATGATTTCAGTTTTGTTTGTTTATTGACAATTCATATAGAGTATACTTTATGATTCATGATTGTGAAATAGGAGTATGTTTTCCTGCTGTTTTTTGTTGGTAATTTGTATATTTCTCTGCAAATTAGATTGTGGGTTATCTGATTCTTGGTCCAATTAATACAGGTTAGTTTATAAGACTAGCAGATTGTAATGTAATAGTAGATTGCATTTAATTTCCATTAAAAAGAGAAAAAGAAGTTCATCATTGATTAAATACTGTTCACTAGAAATGGTCTACCTTTTCAATCTAGGAGACTAAGACAAGGAAATTGTACTACTTGCATTTGTATAAATTGACACCTAGCATCCAAAGTGGGCAAGAAGAAACAATTTTCAACATAAACAAATCTGGGTTCTTTCGTTTTGATAAAAGGCAGTATTGAGGTTCTTACTAATACTTGATTTCTAGTTATTATTTCTTGAAGCTGATCAATTTTGGAGACGTTATTATAAATTTATAATCATTCAAAAGTTATGTAAGGTTGTGTGTTTGGGTGGAGAATTCCACTCAACAGAGTTTACTTTGTGTATGCCATTTCAATTGAGGGTTTGATAGAAGGTATAGTTGTGTCTGATTACCAAGCTAGCTAGCTGTATATGCAGTTGTGACTTTAGGGACCGACTTAGTTTCACCCTTCAAAAATGGTAAGTTTCATGAAGAGGTTGTGTATGTGCAGAAAATGCAAGAAGAGCTGCAGAAGTTGAATGAGATAAATCGGGGGCTTCAAAGGGAGATCAGGTGACATATGTTCTTAATCATAGAAATGAAGTTTGACCCCCCCCCCTCCCAGTACCTCTTTGATGAGTTATGACAATTATATTTGTTTTCATTGTTCTGGGTTGGATCATGGGAGATGTTGATAGGCGGAGGATGGGTGACTGTCTGGAGGATTTGGACTTTGATGAATTGCGCTCTCTTGGGGAAGAAGTGGAGAATGCTTCAAATGTCATTCGAGTACGCAAGGTTCTATGCTTTCTTCACCTAAATAAAATACTGGGTCTAGTTGCAAGTCTGACCAATATTATATTATGCCAATCTCTGCTTACATATGTTACACTTGTTTAAAGTCATGGTCCTTCTGAACACCTTATGTTTCACGGAATTGTGTCATCAGGAATTTGTTTTGGAATTCAATATGTTGCAAATTTTGCTAAGCTAATGCGTTTTGGTATGCACTGAAGACACTTTTGAGGGGATTAATCACGACTTTGTCCCATATCAGTATATCTTATGCCTCTCATGAAGCTCCCCGCCTATACAGGAATTTTTTGGGATGGGGGGCAGGGGTAGCAGTAGCACTCATACATGCAGTCTTATGTTCAGAACTGTGAAGATGCTGCTTTTGTTGAACTCTTCATTAGAATGGCAGTGTGTGACTGTGTGTGGCCTGTTACTTCACTATAATACTATATTTAAGACATGAAGGATAGTTTAGTAAGATATATTAATTGATTATAATCTAAAACGTTGAACATACTGCCCTGTTTGAGCTCTAAAAATGAACAATGCATAGAACATTGATGAGATTGATAGCAATTCAAATTAGGATTCCTTATTCTAGATAATTGTAGATCAACTATTTCATTTAGGAAATGGTGAAGTAAAATTGTGTTACAAACTTACAATGTATTATGAATAACTTAACCGTGGAAGCAAAGCAAGATGTAATCAATTTTTGTCCCATGGAATTGAAGCATATGGATTTGATCTGTGTAGTGGTGAATTGCTAATACTGCCATTTGGTTCATGTCGAAAGGAAGAAAGTGAAAGTTAAGATAAACAGAATAGAAGAAAGAAAAAAGAAATTCGAACATAAGCAAGGAGGATGCATATAAGTCGGGGCATCATTTTAGAATTCAGTAAGTTAGTGAGTGTAGGTTTAGGAGCTTGTTTCATCAAGCATGCTAAAGTTGCTTGAAATAAGGCTGCATATGAGATTTGGACATGGGCTGCTAGTTGGCAGTGTGAAGCTAATGAAATTTAGTGAGTGCCGTTTTAGGACAAGGAACTTAATTTTGGTGCTAATTTAGGTGTGAAGCTGTTGAAACTTAGAACTGTAAAGTATATGGCTTAAGCTTCCCATTATTCGTATGCAACCTGAAGAGGCGCCTTGAGCATGATTATTACGAGTTCCACTCAACAGTGCTCTCTGTTAGTTTCAACTCCTCCAATCTGCTTTCAGACGGCATCATTGGAGCAATGTTTTTTCCTTCACATGCTTTAGGATTGAAGTTTCAGGGTGAACCTACTTAGCTAATTGTTGCTACCTTTGTAGTTACATAATAGGTGTGCACGAATCAGCTAGAGTTTCCCTTTGCTAACATGTAGCTACGTTGGCTTGAAAGACGGGTTCCTTTATGGTCGGATGCAAAAGTCAAGGCCCTTACTATAGACAATTTTGAAGTTTCATATAGAGGTTCTGAATTGAAGCTTTCTATTTGGATCAAAATTCTTTTTGATTTCCTTATGGTCGGATACAAAACTCAAGTTGATCGTTTACAAAGCAAAATGGACCTCATACTTCAATTCCATCTACACTGAAGAAGCAATTCAGCTTTCAGATTGCAGTTTAGAAATGTGGTGGCGTATTGGAAGATATTAAAAGTGGCGTAAAAGAGTTACCATTTATAATTTTGCTTCGAAGAGAAGACATAACATGTAATCAACAGATCTACATGCCCTACAAGGTGGCACAATTTGTGTTGGTTTAATGCTTTGTTCTGATATATGTGGTGGAAGGAACTAAGGTCACTGAACTGGGACCAGGTCCGTTTATTGCTTCTATGCACTTTCCTTAAATTCACCACCAAATCAGGGGTACAAATATTTTTAGCGGGTATAATTGGTGGACTGAAACATTCTTGAAGGGAAAGTCAAAAGTTTTTTCAAGATCTCTGCATGACTCCAGAGGCTTTTTTAAGAGCTTTTTTGTGGCTCGTTGAGGTTGAGTTTATGATCAAACCTCATGTATGAAAGACTTGTTACTTGTTAGCACATAAATGTGCACAGCCCTTGGCTTCTTTATGCATACTCCTACGTGATGTTCCCATTGAGGTAGGCAGAGGAAAGGAAAGAGGCCAAGTTTCCAACTTGAAAGAATGGAAAGAATATACTGGGCCTATTTGGTTTTTTACTTTTTCAATTTAATATATTTTAGTTGCTTGGTTTTTCACTGATTTGCCATTCCTGCAAAAGAGCTGCTGCGCTTTAAAGTATAGCCTTCTTGCTTTGTAAGAGAGGGAAGTAACAGCTTTACATGTGGAGGTGAAGAAAGTAGCAGAGAAAGGTCATAACTCATAAGTCATGGTCAATAATAGGTCATCCTTTCATACTGCCTACCATTCTTGCGACTCGCGTCTTCTCAAAGAGGGGAATCGTGAAACTTGATCACTTGTGAATCATCTAAATTTCTGAGACCACACAGATCAAGGAAAGAAATTGACAGTTCAACTTCAGCATTAGAATTCTGCTCTCAGAGGGGCTAAAGGCATACAAATTTGGGTTCGGGATCAATATAGAGGAAGCCTATAATTGTTGACAAGTTGAGAAAAGTAGGGTAGCTCGTGTCGTATGTATTTCCTGTCTGCATATTGATTATAGCCTTCTCTGCATTTATATTGCCACTGTGATGGCTATGTTGAACAACTTTCTAATTTTGACATTGTTTGACAGTACAAGGTGATCAGCAATCAAATCGACACTCGCAAGAAAAAGGTTTTCTTCTTTCAAGTGTTTCTCTTATTTTCATGGTTTATTGTCGTTCTTGTTATTCATTTGTACCTTAATGTGTTTTAACTTGAGGCATTCGTTCTTTCCTTTATTGCTCTCCTAGGTGCGAAATGAGCAGGACATAAATTATGGTCTCCTTCATGAATATGTAAGTGCATGACACTATATATACCTAATAGCAGAAAAAACTTCTATGTGCACATTGTTTCTTCTGCACAATAGCTGAGCCAAAGTTTGCTCTCCAAAGTTTGTTCAACTGAATCTCTAAATGTACAACTATTTAACCGTATCTAGTATCGAGATAACTAGTCATCTGCAGAGTTCAGACAGATGAGATTGGGAAGTCTTGCTGAAAAGTTAAATTGAAATTCTTGTTCTGCAGGATCGACTGTGATACTCCTAGTCGTTTATTGAATGTTAAATTTGATTTCCTCTGTTATATTCCCCATTCAGTTAGAGGAAAGTTAATTATGAGTTTATTTATCATTTTTCAGCAGGGTGTTCCCAAGGAGGAACCACACTATGGATTGGTGGATGACGATGGAGAATACAACCACATGCTCGGATACAATGGCAGCTCCCATGTACTGGCTTTGCGGTTGCAACCATGTCAGCCCACCGTTCATGCTGGGGCAGGATCAGGATCATGTGTCACAACTTACACATTACATTAAAAATAGCCTACTGCTTATGACATTAACAAGAATATAGATATGGTTAGCTTAATTATGTTTGTAACATAATGAAAATTAGTAGAGTCCTCAGTATTTGTATGATGCAAGATCTTTATCGACATACTGATGTATTTCTCTAGTCTCTACTACTTGAATCTTCAGACTAGCTTATTTGACCTTGTGTCCTCCAGTGATTTGAATATCTTGAGTATCTAGTTATTTACATTGTTTGGAAAGTGGATGAAGATGTAAAACAAGGACATAAATTTGGTTCCTAGTCTTTGTTCATTGAATCAAATACAACCAAGATTAATCAAAAAGGAAGTTTAATTCATAAAGTTTGCAAAAATGTACCGAATACGCACTTTTCTTAGATTTTGTGTTGTAAAAACTGAAAGACGTTAACATTTTTCATTATGTTGACGTTTTAATGTTTAGATCACATATTCCTTTTCGGTGTTTATTTAATAACCAAATAATGCCATATGTATACATCCAACATTGTATCATGTATAATGCATAGATCTTGACACTTGTTTTCATTAGTTGACACATAAACAAATCATTTTCTATGATCATAATGTCGTTAATGCACTTGTAAGAAATTGAAATGGATTTAGAATTTCTCAAAACCTAACCCCACCTAAAATTTCGCTCAAACCCTCCCTCCCTCTTGTTATTTTCCTTGGCCCAAAAAATTTCAAATCAAATCGGCTAATAACCCGAGGAAAAAAAAGATTTGATTCAAAAATAACCGGTCCAAAAATCCGTTATATAAATCGGTTTGAAATTTTTCTCCGATTTGAATGAGTAATTTAAATTGTAGAACTTCTTATTAGTTTTTAGAGATTATGATCTGATCATTTCCATATTTTAAGGAATAACAATAGATGGAAAAAGAATCAAAAGGAAACAAATCAACAAAGATTAGGAAGAACAGAAGAAATTGATCATGTTTCCCAAATCTCGGTCAGCTAATGTGTGATGTGTCCCACCAAATAAAAGTACCAGAAATCCCGACAGTTAGGTGGAAATATCAATCAAATCATTCTGTTTCCAGATGTAATACAGTCAACCTCAACACTTTATTAAAATTTAAAAAACAAGAATTTCGTCTTTCCGTTGAAAAAGGAAAAATAAAAACAAAAAACACGGAAAACTAATGTGGAAAAGAAATAAGTAAAACAAAATATTTGTTCCGCCGTTTTCGGCAAACCGGTTCCAAACTTCACACCGTTTCGAAACTCCGTTCTCTTCCTCTCTCTCTCCTCTCTCTCTCCCTTCCGCGCTCACTCCAAAATTAGGTTTTCCAATCTCGAATCCAAAAACCCGCGAAAATTACAGAGTAAGAGAGTGATAGAGAGAGAAAAAAAGGAGAGAGAGAATGGGAGCGTTAGCTCCTGTTACTCCATGGACACCAGAAGATGACCTTTTACTCAAGAACGCCATCGAGGTATTATTTAAATTTTATAAATTAAGTTCGCTCTTAATTTTGGTTACTGCTTTTTGTTTTTTTGTTTGTCGAAATTGAACTTTGTTGTTATTTGACTTAGGTGTTATCAATGATTGAATTAACTGTGCGGTGAATAGTTTGGTTTGATTTTGTCTGTTTAGTAGTGGTTTTAAATTGGTACTGGTTAGTGTGGTTCTTGATTTTGTTTTCCTTTTTTTGGTGCTTTGGCTTTGTGAATTAGTCGGTGTTGGTTTGTTTTTGGTGATATTCATTGATATTGTGGGATTATTGATGTAATTGGACTACAATTGGAATTTGGAGGTTGTGGTTTATATTGTCAAATTTAGGGTTTAGGGTTTTAGCTACATTTTTCAGTGCTGGGGGTTATGTTAGTCTAATGGAGAAGTTTGGAAGTGAAATATATGTCATGGTTCCTTGTGTGGTCGCCCAGTGTAGTTTTTGTTCTGTGCGATTTCTTTTATTGGTGGCAGCAAGTGAAGTGATGCAGTTTCTTTGTGGCATAGAGACTTTATTGAATGTTGTTTGATATTCGTCATTGTTGTTACATTTTTCAGGCAGGTGCTTCTTTGGAATCCCTTGCTAAGGGTGCAGTTCAGTTTTCTCGAAGATTTACAATTAGGGAATTGCAGGATAGGTGGCATTCTCTGCTCTATGATCCAACTATCTCTGCAGAAGCTTCGACACGAATGATGGAGTTTGAGCGTTCGGCATCTAGTCTACCATCAAAATCTAACAGAGCTGATAGTTCAAAAGAAAATAAAGGTATCCAAGGAAAGAGAAAAGCCGAAAGTGTTCGTAGAAGTTATTATGCTATGCGGAAAAGAATATGCACTGAGCCACTCCCGGGTGATTTAGGGTTTCTTGTTCAACCAGGAGACTTTATAAGTGAAGAAGCTCCTGGTCCGAATAACATGCTAGGACATCCATTGGAAAATAATTTTGGGCTTGAAGATGCTAATTTTGGCAATGTGCATCATGTTTTTCCTCAAGTAATGAGGAATAGTGCTCCAACTTGCACGGTTGGCGATTTTCCAATTGCACAGCAGAACATGCTTCAAGACCCTATTCAGCAAAACACTGTACATAAGGAACCCCCTCATATGCTAGGTGATAACATGGCTGTGGCTGGTAATTGCACGGAAATTGTACAAATGGATTCGTCAAGAGAACTGGCGGGTCATGGCATATTTGAAACAAATGATATTGAAGCACACCCAGTATGTAACAGTAAAGATATTATGTGCTCTGGCTTTGGAGGAAATACAATCTTCAGTTCACCTAATTCTGAGTGTGGAACTACTTTCCACCATTTGCAATATACATCTCCACCACCTGCAATGCCAGATTGGAAACCGATGGAGAGTATTTCAGTTCCAGAATTGCCTGACGATGTTAGGATTAGAGGGAACAATGTACAGACAGGAGATCCATTTGACATTCCTGGTGAGGGTGGTGCTGGTAAAGGAACAACTGAATATGATGTTATCGCCACGGAGGCTAAGTTTAACAATCACATGTCATGTGATGATTTGAAAAATTCAACTGGTTGCTCAGAGGGCTTTTTTGATGAGTTATCTGATACTCTGTTCAACTTCACACCAAGTGATGAAGAGATACTTAATATTGATGGTGAGAAGGATGTCATTGATAAGTCATTTTACGATCTTTCACTCTTGTTGAACTCACCTGATGATGTCGATGGTGATAGTATGCCTAGTATGCCCGAAAAACAAGAAGCAGCTGCTCCAGGTGCATATCCTGAGATTCCCAGCAGTTCAGGTCCAGAAGTAGAGAATAATGCCGGTGACTGTCATTTGGGTGATATTGATCTCAAGTGTAGTTCAGAGACCCAAATTCCCGTATCTGGATCAACTGTCAACCCTCAGTTTCCAGAATATCGGGATGGTGTTATTTGTTGCATATTGAACACCGAGGATCCGGACATTCCATGTAATGATGATATTGTTTTTCCTAGTAAGCCACCACGACCAGCATCACACAGAAGAACTCTGAACGATGCTAATCATTCTGTACCTGGTAAGGGTAATACCGCCAATCAAGCTAGTGAAAAAGGTCTTAACGCGGCAAAAAGGGAGGCAAAACGATCTGCAGAATCACATCCAGCTTCTCAGGCACGAGGTCCAGAAATAGGAGTGAGCCATACAGCTGATGAGTTTGGGGTCAAATTGGAGACATCTAAAGGAGAAGTGCTAAATGGATCCAGGAATCTTAGTACTAGTTACGGTGGTCCATCTCAAAGTGTTCTGGTTGTAAAGAAAGAATCTTCAGAACCTCTGCTAGTTGGGCAAGCTAGCTGTGTTGCTGATAAGCCAGGCCATGGTTCAGATTTAGGCCATCTACAAGCTGGTGTTGGTGGAATTATTCAGGAAGGGCAGGCACCACCAGCTGGTAGAAATCAAGAATTTTATGCACTTGTATCTGCAGATCCTATGAACATAGAACCTGGAGGGGAGTTGTTATTATCAAACCCTGAAGAACAATTTTCTGAAAGTGATACGGACGTTCCCTATTTTTCTGATATCGAATCAATGGTAATACTATTCAGATTTTGTTGGCTATAGCTATAGGTGTTACTGATACAAATTAGGATTATTTTGCCATTGGTCTTTCTGATTGCTTGACTCATTCTGGCAGATACTTGAGATGGACTTGGGGCCTGATGATCAGGATTCTTTCATTAGTAGGGAAGGTAAACTATTCATTACTTGGGTCTTTGATTCTCTAGTTTCTTCTGCCAACATTTTCTCCTTTAATTGGTTTTATTTGTCAGATTTTGATTACCGTATCATTAGGAGTTCAGTACTGGTTTGTACTCAATGGGTTGTGCGGATCATCTAATTGTTTTAGGATGCTAGTCTCTTTATCTTCGAGGATATCATGATATCATGCAAGGGTGAATATGGAGGGGATTTAAGCTAGATGATTTTGTTCAAGCTTTCTTAAATTTGATAAGTATATTATTTTGTTTATTTTATATTCTCTGACTACATGTAATTTAAGATCTTTTCATTTACTGTGTTGTGTGTACATATGATCAGGACCATGTATTTTTTCTCTTCCTTTCAGTTTGTATCTGGTTGCAACTTAGTATTGCTTCTTTCAATTTCAGTTGCAAAATATCAACATGAGGATGCTAAGAGGGCAATCATAAGGTTGGAGCAGAATGCTCATTCATATATGCAGAGAGCCATTGCGTCACATGGAGCATTTGCAATTCTATATGGTCGGCATTCAAAGCACTATATTAAGAAAGCTGAGGTACTTGAACTAGTTTGATGTTACTAAGTAGTTGATGATAGCAATCATTATGGTATACTTTATACTCAGATTATAGTTGATTGTATTTCAGCAATATCAAATTGTCTTTTTTCAGCCTCTTAACCTACTTGAATTGCTTAGGTCTTGCTTGGAAGAGCAACAGATGATGTTGCTGTTGATATCGATTTGGGTAGAGAAGGTCGTGCAAATAAGATATCAAGGCGGCAGGTGAGTATATTTGCAGCAAATTTATCCTTCTCCTGGTATTCTTTAATTTGAAATCATTGCTATTCTACTTCCATGTTCAATTACCATTTCTAGTTTCTGTGAAGTGTTTTGGGTTACTTATCACAAGACTTTAACCACTACTGGTAACATTACCATTAGCATTACCCCAGTACCTCCAAGAAGGCTCTCATCCACGTTGGGGAAAAGGGCGGGGGGTGGTCTTACCTTTTGAAAACAGAGAGGCTGTTCCCATACCATTGATGGCAAGCCGCGTACAAGAATAAGCATAGTAATCTTTTTATGTAATAGTGTGCACAGCTGGATATGAGAAACTCATAATCAATTTTGGTTAAAGTAATACTCCATGAAATAAATATAGAAATACTATTATTTTGATACCTATTATTATGCGTAAAGGTTGAATGATACTCGCTAGCATGGCCATTTTCCAACAAGTGATATAAAATCTCAGTTTTGAGTTGCTATGATAGGGTTGACATTTTAGAGCAAATTGTGTCATCCTCCATTCTAACTTTATAGCATGTCTAAAGAACAGGCTGTTCATATCATTTTCCACAGAAATGGAAATGAAAACCAACACAAAATAGAGGAATACATATGTCCAGGAATTGGCTATAAAAAGTAAAAACTAGAAGAATGTTTATGTAAAACTGGAGATTGATATGCTAGGATTACCTTGGGATGGAAGATGCTGATTAGCATCATGTTCACTGGGAACTTGCCTCCTCATTTGAGTACATCATAGTCTTGCGTCAAAAATATTGTTGAACATCTAAAATCCTGTTAGAGTTAGCTTGTTAGTTGCATAGCAAAAGTAGGATGACCATTTGATGAAAGACTTATTTGTAGCAATTAAACTCCATGATGTTCTTTCTTCAATTCCCTTGTCCTTGCTAATATTTTGTACTTTTAGCGTTTTGTACACCATATGCTATTTCAGTCTTTATTCTCGTGCTAATGAAATAGCCTAGCCAAACAATACCGAAACTGAAAAAGGCTATATGGCACAAATGAATAGAGACAAAACAGATAACTAACTTGTAAGTGTTAGATATGAAGAATAAGACAATTTATTGGTGAAGGTAATTTATCCACTGCTAGATAAGTAGCTCAACTTCCATTATAGAACGCTATACATTTCTTGTGAAGCCTCACTTCTCAGACAATCATTAAGATAGCCATATAAAGTTATATCCACACTTAGCAATAATGACTTTCTGATAAAGCACCCATTTCCCCCTTCCTTTAATTGTTCTTATACTTTACTTAACTCTTGATCTACCTTTGTTGAATCTTTTTATAACTCATTTAAACAATTGTAATTAATCAGGCAATAATTAAAATGGACAAAGATGGAACTTTTAGTGTGAAGAATCTGGGCAAGTGCTCAATTTATGTGAATAACAAGGAAATATTCCCTGGACAATGCCAGCTGCTGCACTCAAATTGCTTGGTTGAGGTATGTATTTATGCAGCATTTCACTGGATGCACTTGAATAGTTATGAAATATTCCTGGACAAAACAACAAGAATCGCCATTTTCTGTGTAAAATGTTCCTTAACATCAGTCTGTTTAGACTAGAACTGCTTGATAGATTCTTTTATTCCTGTAAAGTGTAAAGTTATATTTGTGTTGAACTATGAGTGTCTCTGGCTTTATTTATTTATGAACTGGTTGGGAGTTGAAACGTTCAAGGAGTATGTCCCGTGGGGCTATTGCCAGACCCATGTTCAAGAATGGGAAAGAAGCCATCTGTCAATTTTTTTTAAAAGGTCGAGGAAACTCTATTTTTCTTATAAATAGAAAAAGGGCTTTAATGTTGTTATTGACAGACTCATGTTCGAAAATGGGGTAGTAATCATCTCCTCATCTTTCAACAGCTTTAGGAAGCTCTATTTTGTATATAAATAGTAAATATCGTAAAAAAAAAAGAAAGAAGTATATATGTCTTTAATGTTGTTATTGACCTTGACTGTACCCCATATCACCTAAAAGCTCTTATGTAGTGCCATAAAGACTAAACTTAAGTGTAGAGAAAAGAATACAAGTGAAAATCCAGTTAGAGTCAATGACCCCTCTTGAAAAAATACCCATTACAAAGCTCTCATTTGCCACTGCCAGGGGTTGTGTTTACTGTGAACTCCAAGGTGCACATCCATGGTTGTACAAATTGCTTAGAACCCTGAGGTTCTTGGCCCTCAGTTTAGTAAACGAATATCATGGCGGGAACATTTATAAGAGAAAGGTTAAACATGGAGAATCTCTAGTTTTCTCTGAACACACCCTCAACAAATATGTTGAACATCTTGTGGCAAGTACTCTGACTCACCATCAGAGTTGGAACTTACGATGCTCTGCTGAGAAAATTTTTCGTGTTCAGATAGTAGTTCGTGTGGAGCCTTGAAGGCTGGAGAGGGATATTGGGGAAACTGGCTTATTCCAGCTACATAGCTCATGACAATTTTGTAATAGTTGTCAGAGATGGGGGTTCTATTGTTCATTATGAATTTATGATAGAAGTCTTCTAAATAGGGAATGTTTTTCTGTGTGATACCCAGATTGCTGGGTGATAATTTCTAAGTTATGCACTTGAGAATGATGTGAGCTCCTTGCAGAAAGAACATGTTTTTAGTATGGTTTTGGGGTTAGTCCTCATATACGTACACTTTAGTCCTGTAACTGTGGACTATGTTGTTAGAATCTTGACTAAATATTTGTGGATTGGCCCTTTTTTGTTTTTCGGAAATTGATGACACCCTGGGTGAGTTCTTAGACGTGAGTTAAGACTTCACATGCTTAAGGGAGGATGACAGAAGAAAGAAGGAATTTGCATGGATCTATCCATTTTCTCAGTTATTAATGTTGGTTATAATTCTTAGGGCTTCTAGTATTCACATTTAACTTGCACTTGTACTGTGTGCGAATGAATTTGATTTTGTAACTGCCCAATTACATAAAATACTTACTATGATGGTTTGGATTAAGTTGTGTCTGGGGAAGGGTGTTGGACTTGGAGAAGCTGATATTGCGACTCTAGATGATCAAGCAGGACTTTCTTTTTTTTTTTGGATAGCAGGGAGGACTTTCTGTTCTTGATAAACCATTATGTTTCTTTGAGTTCAGAGATAATGTGGGGTGACATGTAACTTAAAATTAATCTTCTCTTTTAATGTATATATTTTTTACATAACATGGGTATCCATTATCCAAGCTTGGTATCCATTATCCAAGCTTTGCTTGACTAATCCCATGGGCCATGAAGCTGATGACCAGGAAAACGTCCAGTGGCCTTGAACTCTCTTTTTATGTATTTGAATGGCTTTGCAATGACCTTTCTAGGTTTCCAAGACGTTTGGCTCTGATAATATTTTGATATCTCAGACTGGGGAGAGGATCACAGGATTTTTTGTTTTGTTTTGGGGGAGGGGCATTTATTTCTTGGGTCTTTTTCTTTTCAAGAAAAGGGAAAGACTGTTCAGAAAATATTCCGATGTTTCAGAAAAGTTAGTTTCATGTTATTGAGAATTTTATTTGAAAATAACTTCTTTTTTTTTTAAATTTTGGCCTTGGGAATCAACTTTGGTGTTTTACGCAGTTATGCTGGTTTGGCTGTCTTTGGTCATTACATGGCATGTTAGTTTTCGGTGTTAAGGTATAGCAATGAGCCAATGAAAGCTCAGTGTAAATTTCCGTGAGACTTAAGATAGCCTCTGGTGAACTCTGGCATTAGGTGTTGTTATATTTTCATTGCAAGATACTTAGTTTTAGTACCTTTTAGATGGTCTTACCATCGCAATTGGTGAGTATAATAAGTTGCTTAGGGTCAATTGTTTCATGGCTAACCTTGTCTAAGTCATGAAACAATCACTGTAGCGTTTGGTCTGTTTGGGTGGTTTGTTCTAGGAAAATTTGTCGTTCACTACTTTTTGAACTAGAAAAAAGTTAATGTAGCACAATTTCCAATCAAAGGTGAAATGATGATGGCAACTAGCTCCATGGTGGTCAATATAGAGCCAAATGGCGATTGATTAAGGTGGTTTCTTGCAAAATGGCCAGACTAAAAGTAGTTTATGACAAATATTCCTATTTGAAAACTAAATAAAACGAGCTTTTGGTTTCAGTTTTGGTGGTTGTCAGTTAAGAAAATTAAGTAGAGAAGGAAACTACAAGTACAAAAGGATTTTAGTTATACATTGAAATGCCTTCAAAGAGTTTGTAATGTTTCAATATCAAAAACGGGAATCTCACTACCAATCAGAACAGGCAAGATCCCGGACGTAAAACATTAGTGTTTGTTTGTATCTGTTTTCTCCAGAATGTAAAGATACAAGTTGGATTGTGAATCTGGATAGGTTTATCAGGAGAGGGGGAAAAGGAATCATATATTCACACCAGATATTTCTACACACTTTGAAGTTGCCACAATTAGAATACTATTGGTTGTATTAACTATTGTTTTTACCAATAATAGAAGCTTTTTTTTGGCGCATCAACCAATACTAGAAGCTAGTTTAGTATGAAGTGGTTTAAGAAATGCAAATTAACTCTAATTTTTCCATGATTTTTATTATGTCGCAGATCAGAGGAATGCCGTTCATATTTGAGATGAATCAGGTGTGTGTGAAGCAATATTTGGATAATGTTGGCCGAAAGTTGGAGCCCAGAGTGCTGAACGGTTGATGAGCCAGAAAACTACTAGAGGTGCTCGTTTTACTGCACATCTCGGTATGTTTAGGTCATAGTTCGTTGTATGAGTATCTAACCTGCTGACAAAGGTAGGAATAGCTTGTGTAGTTGTGTTTAGAAATAGGACTTGTGTTTAGTAATAGGGCTTGTAAATCGATTGCTTAACTTGAAATAGTTGGAATATTTAACCATCAGCGTTCTGATGTCTCACATTTAAACCCTCCTTAGTGCAGTTTTTCGGAGTGGTTTTGCATGTGGAGTTGCAATTTATCATCCTCCATTTTAGGAGAAATCAATAACGGCCAAAGTGGTGGTCTTATTCTTTTGATCTCAAAAAAGTAGTTCGTTTTTTCAGCCATTCCTTATATTCGAAAGGTTGGGTTATCGAAATATGATTATATATACTTTCCTAGTCTCCTTTGATAACAAATTTGGCTAAATTTTTGGTGGATTAAAAACTTCTGAATTTCACGTGACCCCCTTTAAATCATGTCACCTGGAGTATTACTTATGGTTTATTGAGTTTCTAACTTGATTTTTAAAAATACTTGGGACTAATTTGTCCCCTAAATCCATGGTTTCTTGCTTTTATTGATTTTTTAAGTTTTCTCCCTCCCTCGTAAATTATTGATTCATTTCAGTAGTTTTCTTTTCAACTTAAAGTGAAAACTACTACATTGAATTGATAGTATAGTAATCTGTGAGAGAAATTATGTTGCGAAACTGAACTGAATTTGAGAAGATCTCTCTGCGTATCTATTTGTGATACGTTGTGTCTTTTCTATTCTTCTATTGTTTTTCTTCTTGTTTATCTATCTCTTAATGATTTTCTCTAATGAATCAAGTCAAAAGACTTTGTTTTTGGGTTCTCTGAAACCTCCTCGCAGCTATGCTTCTCCGAGTCATCCTCTGAGGTTGATATTGTGCCTTGATCCTATGATATGATAGTATGGAGCTAGGCCTTATGCATCTGAGATTGACAGGGGGGGGGGGATTCTATGTTTATGGAGAAATATGTTTTTCCATGTCCTTGAACAGGAGCTATTTTCACCAATACTCTTCTCACAAAGTACATGAAGTACGGAACAGTAGATGACATTCTGCTTCACTAGTCAAGTATTTGAGGATTGTATTAGTGTTTGCACAATTGCATGTAACATGAAACCATTTTCATATGCCCATTACTTATTTAGAACCGTATAAATTAAATATTGACGCGATATTATATCATACCCCAATACGTTATAAGTTGGGATCCTCTTCATTTCTTTTGCTTTTATTTCCTACACACGAAGGGTTAGATCTCTTTCTTTCATTTTGTCCTCTATTTCAAAAAGAAATCTATTTCTCCATTTCTTTCTTTTAGGAAATGGAGAGGATCCTATCCCATACATGATATTAGCTCCACGATGAGTGAGGCCTAAAGTAGTAAAACTGTAAAAGACCCTCGCACATCTTTTCTTGGGCAAGTAAAACCTTATAAATGGTCATGTTATCATGTATCAAATCTATAAACAATAATCAAAGTTCTCAATCCCAATAACATAGTAGTGGCATAATCCATTACCAACCTCGCTTCCCAATTTGATTACATTAAAAACCAATGCAAAAATCAAGTTCCCAATGCCTGTATTACCGACTAATGCAGGTTAACCATAGTTTATTAGAGTAATACTATATTTATCAAGCCTGTTAAGCAAGATCCTAGAACAACTGAACACTGATCATATTCTTTTACTAACTACTATAACTTTCAGTCAGTTTAACTTGTACGGCTCAACCACCTGGTCTTCATCTTTCTTTGCCTCCTCTTTTTGACTCTTTTAAGTACTTGACACTTCTTCAACATTTTGGGATCCAAACACACCTAAATCTGGAAAAACAAAGTCTTAAGGCAAACCAGACAATGAAGCAACTGCATTTCCTCATTATCTTCATTCTCTCTCCTCATTTGTGGTGTCTATTGGTAGAATCAGCAACACACCCAAGGGACATAGAGGCATTACATGATCTCAAGAGGCGATTGGACGAGAAATCGATCACACCCGGATCATGCCTCAGCTCCTGGGATTTCTCAGTTGATCCCTGTGATAATCTTTTCAGTTCCCACTTCACCTGTGGCCTCAGGTGTGATTTCGTCCTGAGTGGACTCAGCAGAGTCACCGAGATCACCCTTGACTCAGCGAGTTACTCAGGCTCACTCACTTCTGTTACTTGGAATTTCCCTTATCTCCACACCCTTGACCTCTCTGGCAACTCGCTCTCTGGTTCACTCCCTGACTCACTCTCTCACTTGACTCGCTTACGCCAACTCAGTCTCTCCAAGAACTCCTTTTCCTCACAAATACCCACCTCCATTGGGTCTCTTCCCCTACTTGAAGAGCTCTATCTAGACAATAACCAACTCACTGGGTCAATACCTCCGAGTTTCAACAAACTGAGTCACTTGAAAAAGCTTGAAATCCAACAAAATAAACTATCTGGGGAGTTTCCCTTTCTTGGTTCTCTCAAAAACCTGTATTTCTTTGATGCAAGTGATAATAGCATCTCTTCTATTGGTACTAACCCACTGTCTCTACCAATTTCCCTTATTTCTTTCTCCATGAGAAACAACAACTTAATGGGGCAAATGCCCACACATTTCCTGCACATGAACTTTCTAGAAGTGTTGGATCTCAGTTACAATCATCTGGTTGGTTCAATCATGGGGGAGATTTTTGAGCACCCATCACTTCAGCAGCTCAACCTCCCTCATAACCAATTTTCGGCCGTCGAAGCGCCAAAGGTTAGAGAAAACAGGGGAAATAGCAAATTGGTTGCAGTTGATCTCAGCTACAATGAGATCAATGGTCTGTTGCCAAAATTCTTGGCAGAGTTGCCAAATCTCTCAGCATTGTCATTAGAGTATAACAGGTTCACTGGGATGATCCCACCAGTGTATGCTCGTAGGGTGGCAACGGCGTCGTTTCAACGGCTGCTGCTTGGTGGGAACTACTTGTTTGGGCCGATACCGGGCCCGCTGAAGCGGGCCAAGCCCGGTTCGGCTAAGGTGAGCTTGGGGGATAATTGCTTGTATACTTGCCCTGATGCTTTCTTCTTTTGTCATGGTGGGAACCAGAAGTCACTTCTTCAGTGTAAGAGATTGAAGCCTGTAGCTCCTTAATTAATAGAAGTTTAGTGATCATTAAGACATACCAGAGATGCATATAGGTATGAGTGATTATTACATGGTTCGCAGGTTCGGGACTGGACCAGTGTTTCCACCTCTCACAAAACAAGTGGAGTCCACTTAAATTCACCCCTTAAGAAAGTGATAATTGTGAGAGTTGGGAGCATAGTCCGGGAACATCTAATAATTTCCCGATAGGTATGTGGGTACATGTCACTTTGATCTTTCTTTTGTTGAAGGTCATAGGGGTTTAGAATGTTGAAAATGGTTTGCAACAATATTACTCAGTCAACCGGTTCCCATCAACGAAGGAGGGAAAGATTAGGGAAATAAGTTTGTTAAAGCTCCCAACCAAGATTGTGGAGGTTTTATTTTGTATTTTTATAATGATATAAAGCAAGTTCAGGCTTAACTTATTAATTTCAATCTAGTTTGGATCCTTTTTATAGGTTGCTGAACATATATGCGAATATGTACTCACTCAACCGAACCCCATCAATTCCAATAGATTATAGCGGTGGACAGTCAAGCTCTTTGAAAAAGAAAAATAGAAAAGAGCGAGGCAATCACTCAACCCTTGCGGATTTACACTCGAGTCAAAATCATCAAAATGTGACACATTTACTTTTCTAACCCGAATAACTCGAAACCAAAATAATGATCCGATCGAAACCCGATCCGATCCGTCCAGATTGCCACTTCTAATCTCATACATAGCACTTTCAATCGATTTTCAATGTGGCACACACAACTTAACTTTCATCCTTTTTTTTTGGTAATTAAAGATTTTATTAATCACCAATGGATATGGTAGTGTTTGAGCACAACACAAAAACTACAGACACAAACCATAGTATACACAAGACAACATGTCTAGTATACTAGGTAACCAATACAAAAACCAAACGCAAAGTACACAAGACTATATGCCTTGGTACGCTAAAAAAGAGCAAAAACAGACAGCTTAAGACTACCAAAAAATTGCACCAGCTTCTTCTGTGTTTGAGCTCGGCCGCAGACATCAAGTTGAATCCTGAGAACTATTCTCTCCACAGGTTCCTCCTTTTGCTGGAAACATCTAGGTGGTGTTTACTAGGTTGCAATCAAATACAATGCAATGCAATCATTTTATATGGTAAATGAGAAGTGGAAAAGGAAAAAGGGGAGGAAAGAGATGGAAAAAGTAAGATTGATTACACCATCCAAAGTAATCATCATTACATGGGAAAAGTTGAGCAATTGTGATTACAATGGATAATGCGATCAACCCCACTTTTCCTATCCCTCTTCTCCCACTCCTTCACTTTACACCTCTCATTTACCCTATAAAATGATTGCATTGCATTGCATTTGATTGCAAAGGCCCTAGTGTTTCGTTCAATCCATATGTGATATACAGTCTCTGCAAAGCAAGCCTTAAGCCCAGCAGCTTTAGCAGACTTTCCTTTGCAAGTCTTCAGTAGCCAAGAAATTTCCTGTTCCCAAGATAGACAGGATCTCTGAATTTGCAACCATTGTAATATTTTCTTCCAAACTGTCTCGGAGAAGCAACACTCAAAAAACAGATGTTGAAAGTTTTCATTTTCTGTTTGACACAAACAGCATAAACGATCCACAAGAAATCCCCATGTTATGAGTTTATCTTTTGTTTTGAATTTCTGGTGCAAAGCCAACCATGTCATGAAGTTAGCTTTAGGAGAGACATGATTCCCACACATCAGTTTTTTCCAAGGAACTCTTGCATGTTGTCCCTTGAGTAGTGAGTATGTCAGACCAATGGAAAATTTACCATTTTTCACTATCTTGTCCCAACTGCCATACTATTTCCCTGACAGATATTATTACACCAACTGTTCTTTTCTTTCAATCATATCTTTTTTGACAGAATTTTCGTTTTCTAATAATTACAAATAAAAATAAATAAACATGAAATTGATATATATATGTATATATTCAAGTTTTGAAATTCCCAACCATATTAGCATCAATACACAAAGAAACCAACAATCTTGCTTTTTCCTTGATGAAGGTACATACCATGCATGCAATAATATTTCAGCTTTTGGTAAAGCAGATGCCCAAATCTCTAGTGCTCAAAAGTTGAGACTTTGATAGAATTAATTCCCTCATCTCTCTTCACATGATATGATGGATTCTTTAATGGACATGCATGCCGGGAAGCTTCGTTGTTAGGCTAAGAAATTGAAGAGGACAAAAAATATACATATTGCAGAAGATTTTACTATAAGGTAGTTACTGCACTTTAGTATTCCCAATGCAAAAGGTCTTGATGAAATTTGATTGCTCACATGTGCATTTGTTTTTACAAATGGCCAAAGCATGGTCATTCAATATTATTGGTGGTAAAATTAAATGCCCTAAATATCAAATGTGGTAAGATCACACAACTGTTTCATTGTTCCATCTATAAGTGGAGTAACCCAAAAAAAAGAAAAAAAGAAAATAAAGATTAATTGATTAAGTGCATATAATTGGAGGATCTATAGAGGACAGATTTTAAGCACATATAATAGGGCCCAATTTAGAAGATGATGTTGATTGTTGTGGGCCTCTGGCTGAACTGAAGGCCCACTAACATGTTCTACACTCAAACTGTCAAACATCTATAAGATGTCTCAATATCTATAAGATGTCTCAATAATGATATAATCAATGCCAAGAGTGATCAACTTATTTCAATCTGATAATTGTAAGGTAGTAATCAAATCTATTCTGATTTAGTGGGATTAATACTTTGATTTTCTGTATCTATATAAAATTTCCATTAGTTTACAGTAAAAAAAAGTTTTACAGTAACAAGAAGAGTTGAAAACCAGAAATTGGAACTGCTGTACTTTGCTTCAGAGGAAGTTCCTCTGGAAGGACCCATAAGAAAACCTGGAAGTCAAACCCTTTGTCATGTATTCTGTATCCAATTTTACACTCTGCCTTGCAGCTGTGAGGTCATTCTCCCTATCCCAAGGTTTCCATGGATGTTTCCCTGCCCAATAATCTTCCTCTTTCTCTTGCACCTGATGCTTTGATTTCTTTTTGTAGCGACTTCTCTCAACCTCTTCTTGGTGCTTCTGAACCAAACTCTTCGACTTCTTGGCTTTATAAGGGTAACACTGAGAGTCAACCAAAGCAGTATCGGTGCTTGACATCTTCTTGTTGACTTCATGAGAAGCAAGTGTTGTTGCTTTATTATAGGCTTTCGCCTTCTGAGCTTTGTCTGAAGGGTCTTCAGTCCAAACACTGGTATCACCTCGCCCTTGTTTACCATATTTACTGAAGAACAATGTAGAATGCATAGACAGCATTATTCCACCAGGCTTTCTTTCAGGTGGTAGTGTAGTCATCCATTCATCTCGTATTCGCGGTTTTGGTTCCTTTATGTTTCGGGGGTTGTATTCTGGAATAGTGCTGGCCTCTCATCCTGGGTGGTATCTCAGATACACCTGTAAGACAAGACAAACTAGCCTCGGGGGTGGATGAGGAATCCCCCCTTCGATGGTCAAGTTAGCTTTCATGAAGGTAAGTCAAAGAAGTGGTAAAGAGGTAGAGGGAGTGAGAGAAGTTGGTTCTTACCTTATCCCCATGGGGGGTCTTATACAAGTATGTTGGTGGTGGGGTTTAGGTCAAACCTTTCTATTGGGTTAGGCCAAAGCTAACTAAGGCCCAACTCAATTAGGAGCCCAATTACAGTCTCCCAATCATTAGTCCCCAAGCTTACGAAGCTAATAGGTACTATGAGGTTCGTGAGCTTAGTCCAGTGGGCTTGTGAGGGTCCTTTTACATGCCCCCAATCATTAGTCCCTAAGCTTACGGAGCTAATAGGTACTAGGAAATTCGAGAGCTTTATTGGATTGTTATCCCAAGTTTATAAGTTATGTGTTGTTACTTGCGTGACCTTGGCCGACAACTTTTAATGCTCTATGTTCCTTTGAGAAGCTAAATAACTAACTATGTAAAACTTGCTTCATTTTTCTTGCCTTCCCTGAAAAAGATAATTTTATTTTCCGGAGCTGACCTTATATAATCTTCTTCATCTCGCTTTCATTTTTTTATCTGCGACCTTCTCATAAGTTGTGGAGTTGTTTCTACATTTGTATTTCCCATACGTCAATTGTTATATAGTCGAGTTTGACCATTTTGAGGTCACATGCATAACTTCGCGGAGCTATATGTTGTGTAACTTCCAAAATCGTTTTTTGTTTGGCTCTATGGATGACTTTACGCAGACATCTTTCACACGGCTATTGGCGAATCTCTTACAACTTAGCAGCGTTTTGTTGTACTGAGCCGA
This sequence comes from Tetragonia tetragonoides, assembly GCA_038025085.1. Lineage (NCBI taxonomy): Eukaryota > Viridiplantae > Streptophyta > Magnoliopsida > Caryophyllales > Aizoaceae > Tetragonia > Tetragonia tetragonoides. The sequence goes on along the minus strand of CM076140.1, from coordinate 10,244,337 downwards.
TTGTCTTGTGTTTTGAGGACGGTCTCGACTTATGTGCGACTCTTGGTAGTCTTTTATTTAACATTTGTGTCATGTCGATAGTATTTGACTTCTTGTTGTAACTTGTCGGCTTGCCTTTTGGTCGCGACCGACTTTGTTTTAGACTTATCACTTTTATGTGTCATCGCTATTTATTATTATTGTTATTATCCTCTTTTATTTTTACCGGTCGGTTTATTCTCGAGAATGATATTTTCTCGTATATGTGAAGCCTATTTTTAATATTGGCCCTTTACTGGTTTGTCTTTCTGCCCTCGGCGGGTCGAAGACTCCACCTTTGCTAAATTAGCTTTGGCTACCCAGCATGCATTTGACCAGTTTTTGGCTTTTAACCTCTGCCACCCTTTGGCTTTCATCTCTGCCACGAGACTTTTCGTCAGTTAAACTTTTGTCGGTCCATCCGGATTTTCAGCCTGCTTTGGCGAATCTTAGTCTTTTTTGTTTTCGCTAACGATTCGTCGGACGATAGTGGCTCTGGCTCGCCCATTTCATCCACGCCCGATAAACTTTTTCGTCTCTCTTAATGCATTTCCGTCTATGCCAGCTGTATACCGGCTTTCAATATTTAGAACTGGTATCCTTTCTATTTATTCCGGGAGATGCTCTCTTGCTATATTCGTGATAGCTTGCATCGTCATGGACATCATTTGTTTGTTTCTCTTTAGGCCATTTTTATGCGATTTTAGTTGACTATACGCGATCGTTGAGGGTCGTCTTTCTTTTGACCTTTTGGCCGGCATTTTGCGACTCCTAGTCGACTATGCGGGGCTTTTGAGAGTCTACTTTCTTTTGGCTTTTTAGCCCTATTTATATGACTCTTAGTCATTTTATGTGTCTTTGGTCCATTTATTCCATTTATGTACTTTTAGTACATTTTATGCCTTACTTTTCCCTTTTAATCTGTTCCGGGACTTCATAGTCGCCTTTATCATTGTCTTTTGTCCTTGGCGGGTATTTTGCGACCTTAGTCGAGTTTTTGCGACCTTAGGTGTTTATTTATATTAATGAATATAATTTATTATTTACTTTTACTAACAAAATGGTTATACATGATTTATACATTGTGTCATCATACTATATATATTGTATCATTAATTATTTCATTATTACTTTAACTTTGATTATACGCTATTTGTTACAACACTTATTTAACAATATACATATACAGATCATCATACATAAGATAATTTTATTATGCCACACACAATAAGGGTTGTCCGATTTTGGCCAGCTCAGGCTGCCGGCCGAGATGAAGTTGAACTCTCATCGTCCGTTCCTTAACAACCTTTTGGGGAATTCTAACGGGATTCTATGTTATGTGTTTATGTTTCGCGTCTGTCAGTTAGCGTGTATTTTCCATTGTAACTCTTGTAAGTTGATTCCTACTGCTACTTATATGCTGTGTCTCTTAATTTAAAGGTCCTAATCTTTTTAAGCTCGTTTGTTCTTTGTACCCATTTCTATTTATGTATGTCGATTCTTATTGAACTTAGTTCGCCTATCTGTTTACTATGTCTGTTACTTAGATGGCGTGTGTTGCTCTTTTCTTGCGGCCTTGGCCGGCTTTCTTGCGATCTCTTCGATTTTCTTGCGGCCTTGGCCGGCTTTCTGCGGCCACTTTTGGTCGACTTTCTTGCGACCTTTGCCGACTTTCTGCGACCACTTTTGGTCGACTTTCTTGCGACCTTTGCCGACTTTCTGCGACCACTTTTGGTCGGCTTTCTTGCGACCTTGGTTGACTTTCTGCGACCACATTTGGTCAACTTTCTTGCGATCCCATAGGATCGGCTTTCTTGCGATCCCTTGGGTTCGGCTTTCTTGCGGCCTTGGCCGACTTTCTGCGACCACTTTTGGTCGACTTTCTTGCAATCCCTTGGGATCGGCTTTCTTGCGGCCTTGGCCGACTTTCTGCGATCACTTTTGGTCGGCTTTCTTGCGATCCCTTGGGATCGGCTTTCTTGCGACCTTGGCCGACTTTCTGCGACCACTTTTAGTCGACTTTCTTGCGATCCCATAGGATCGGCTTTCTTGCAGCCTTGGCCGGCTTTTTTGCGATCCCTTGAGATTGGCTTTCTTGCGGCTTTGGCCGACTCTTGTGACCTTTTGAGGTCATCTCGGCCTTAGCCGGTAATGTGGCCTTAGCCATTTTCTAACCCCTTAGGATCATCTCAGCCTTAGCCGGTAATTTCTGGCCCCTTAGGGTCATCTCGGCCTTAGCCGGTAATTTTTGGCCCTTAGGGTCATCTCTGCCTTAGCCTGTATTGTGACATTAGCCCTTTTCTGATCCCTTAGGATCATCTCAGTCTTAGCCGACAGCGTTGTTTAGCTGGCATTGTTGTCTTAGCTGGTAAGTGTCACAACCTTTCTCGCAGCTCTTAGACCTATTGAATCTTTGTTGCCTACAAAATTTATTAGTAACCGATAAAGATAAAAATCATAATATTCATTATTCCACATGTCATTACACTTGCCAATGTATGAAAATGAAATTCACCTGAACACTTCTCAATTTTTGTGGCATACTTATTTAGGAGTATAATGAGTTGCCATCGACGTCCTTCACTAATTAATTTTTATTTTTTTATTTTTTTATTTTTTATTTTTTTTATTTTTCATTATTATTTTATTATTTTTTTTATTTTTTTTGCCACAAGGTAGTTGTCCGTCAATTGACATGTCATGATAGTTTAAAGCCTTATTTAAACACTGAATTATAGATGCCTAACCAACCAGCCTTTTATCAAGATCGAGCAACTTGTATAACAGACTTCATATTGTCAATTTAACGCATATGATGAATTTAGCACATATTCTGTTTCTGGGTTTTGACTCAGTTTATCACTTAGGGAAATTCAAGTGGTGTGTTGGTATTCAAATGGTTCGCTCCCTCTGTTGAACTTTCAAATAAAGAGGCAACTACCTTTTAATATCCTAGAGTTGGCAGGTTCCTTGGTCGTAGTCCGCAAACTATCTAATTGGTTGCCCCGTTATCACTTAGTGACTCAATTTTGTATACCTTAAAGATTAGACAAGATAGTCCTCAATTAACTGGGGCAATTGTACTAAGCATATATTTTTACCCTACCAGCACTTGAACACATATGACACGGTTAGGCATTTTGCCCGGCACGTGGCATACAATCTTAAACTTTTGACGCTTTTAAGGGAACTTTAAGACTTCACCGTGAGTATATTTAAAGACTTCTCACTAATGGATGACAACTCATAGAAGTAATTATTGCCTTATTATTACTATTTTATTTTATTATATTATTTTCTTTTCCATATGCCACAATGCCAGACCCTTACTACCATCCCATAAATGGGGGTGGAAGGAAACAAAACATCCTTTCTCTTGCTGAGTCGGTGAGTTTAGTGTTATAAGTTCAGTCAATGTCTATTGAGTCAGTTCTAGCGCTTCTAAGTGATGTACCCACCTCAGTTAAGATAATACTAGCTTAGTTTTAATGATCAATCCAAGCTTTATTTTAACCAAGTGAGGTGTGAGAGAAAACCTAGCTTGAGTTAGACGCTGGGTGTCGTGGTCCGCACCACGACAGCTCGGTAGAAGTGTTATGGACACTTAGTACTCGATCATGAGTGTCGCGGACAAGCACCAGCGACTAGTCAGCTAGGTTACGACTAGGTGTTATGTCCGGTCACAGGTGTCGGGCTCTGAAATGCCCGGACAAAGTGTGGAATTCGTCGGACAAGGATGAGCGCAGGACTTCCTTGGGGGATGAGAAGGTCCACAGTGAAGTCGGTTGATGAGAAACAAGGTTTGAGTTCCATCAGAGATTGAGTATGAAAGTTATGCAACTTTGATGGTCACTCCTATCACTTGGGCTGAACCATATAAGACTTTATGGGGTAGTAGGTGTTTGAGCTCTCCACCTCCCCTGGGTGCATGGATAGTTGGCAAACATCATGACACTTAAGTGAGCTTCCCTGGAAGGGGGCAGGCTTGATGGCATGTCAAAGGACAGCGTTGAGTCTCTTCGGGATAGAACACCCCGGAGACATTATTGAGTAGCCGGCGGGCTCGGTAGTGTGCATCTTGCGCCGAGAGAAGGTTCGTTATTTTGAGATGGTTGCGGGCCTCTTTATCCGTGAACCCTATCAATGGGATAAGATCCTCCATGAGGGCTTTCGGGAAGCCCGATCAACGAGGGGTCGTGTTGCATTAGCGGTGCTCTTGGGTTCCGGGACATCGGTACCACGGGATGGGCGACCCCGTGGGGACTTGTGGGACTTAAGGGGATACTTCCTAGTATTCCTATGAAGGGAAGGATGTCCCGGGAAGGTTGCCTGCTCGGTGAATGGGACACTACTCGACGAGGCATCGATGACCGAGTCGGGGACAGTGATCCATGAACGCGAGGTGCGCATTCATAGGTCGGCCTCCTATGAACTCAACAGGAGCGAACATGACTCCCGGTTGCTTAAAGGATCGGGAACTACTCGGAAGGAGCTTGAGTGCTCGGGACGAGGATAGTTGCCCGGACGATCGAGACGCGCGCTCCGGACTTGACACGTCCGAAAGTACTTTGGGACTTGACAACTCCCAAGCCACGATGAGGCGAACAATGATCATGACCGATGAACGGAAGGAGCACTCGATAGGAAGCCTCGAAGCCGGATGGCGTTTGAGAGTCGCGTCCCAAAGGAGCTTGCTAGTGAGATCGGTGTCGGACAATAGTGAACAGCGTTGTCCGTACAAAGGATGTGATGGTGTCGAGTCATGGGTTGAGGTCAGAAACAGAATGTTCAGTCGGGCTAGGGTGAGGACCAAGAGTGTCGGCACTAGTACGCGACGAGGGTCTGGAGTATGGGTCAACCATGATGCGGGATATCCGAGATGACCGGTTGGGCGAGTGTCGGGCTAAATAGCCGATACCGGAAAGTGACTAGTATCTCGAGAAAGGAACACAGTGAAGCGAGCAAGCCTCAATAGGATGATTTGAGTTGCGAAGAGTTCAAAGTGAGTCGGAATGGACAGAACCTCACGTGAAGGCTGGTCAAGACTCGGTGGAGTCTTGACGCCGTACGGTCATTCCGCAGCGAAACATTTAGGACCGTAACACTGGGCCTCTGATGGTCAGCCTCGCCTATTTGGCTAGTTGATCGATTGGTCGACCTTGGCCGCCAGATTGACTTTGCGTCTTCGTCAGGTCCGAGTACATTTCGTCCGCCAACCTATTTGTCGGCTCCTTCCGCCGGTCTATTTGAATATTTCGTCCGCCAAACATTTCCATCTCCGCAAGCTCAATTCTCATTTTTAGCTTGACGCCTTACGGCTACGCTATCTCGCTGTCTGACTCCGCCCGCCAGACACCTTGCAGCTCCACCTCGCGGCTCTGCTCTGCTCTGCTAGCTAGCTCTGTGGTTACGTCCGCCAGATGACTACCGGTCCCACTATCTTCGCCGGCCCGAGGCTTTGCTCTGCTAGCTCCTCCGGTAACTCGTTCGCTAGTTCAGTTATCTCATCCGGTAGCTCCGTTAGTTTCGTTGGATTGTTCGCTAGCTCCTCTGGCTCATACGGTAGCTCCCTAGCTCATCCGCGGTAACTCGTCCGTGAAAGTGATCCGGTGGCTATATTACGCGCTAGCTCATCCCCTAACTCGTCCGCTTTCCGTCTCTGGGAACCCTGTGTTTTCTGTCAGCTGCAATGGCAACCCTTTCCGGGAGCTCGGTGTGTTCTGTTAGCTGCTCCGGCAATCCAGCTCCGGCAGCTCAAAGACTTGTCCTACAAGATTTATTATTACATAGCACTACCACACGCGCGCACACATATATATATAAATATATATTGAGAAAGCTCGAGACATAATGAGGTCCATAGCTCTAACATATGTAAATGGCAATTATACAACATCATCATTGATTTTTTTCATAAGTTATTTGATTCTGGGACTTATCCAAATACCTTTTTAACATAGAGCCCAAAATACTAGTTCAACTAAAGAGAAATAGATTGCGGGTTGACCTGTTTCTTTTCCGGCAGCTCAAACATTTTGGGGAGCTGTGGCGCCCTTCCAAGTCCTCCATAGCACTGCCGGCTCATAACTATTGGTTCATAATAATGCTGCTTTTTTATTTTATTTATCAACAGATAGACATATGCTTATCAATCAGCTCATATATCTTGTATTTTAAATATTCTAGGCCCAAAATAAGCATCTTGCCTCATTAAAAGTTGGACGATATGATTATGACATAGCCCCAATTAATTGAGAATACTAAGATTAAACTTATCCACAGTCTACCTGAGTCAAACATGCTATTGTACTTCCAGCAGATCACATATGTAGGTTGGGTCAGGCTAGGCATTTTATCAAGGACATTGGTGGTTGGCATGCATTTTCTCTCATAACTCATTTTAATTCATGAAAACATCTACAGATGCTTGTCTGCAAAGCTTTCACTTGCTGTAGTAAGTTGAGTCTGATTATAACTTTAGTGCTATGAGTTTAGTCGGTTTATGTTAAAAGGTCAATTTTAGATGACATACTTATTTCAGTCAAGACTCGAGACGTTAGACTTTAATTTCAGTGACTAATTAAAGGTCTACCTTAATCTATTGTCATGGAGAGAGAAATATTAAGTTTTGAGACTTATCTTTGTTGTCTGCTAAGTGCTAATGGTGCTGCAATTGTAAGTGGAGGGCAGGCACCTATGCCTCCGCCAAAGATTTTGGAATTTCCATCTCCTCCAACTGATAAATTGTCTCCGCTAGATTATAATTACAAGCCTTTTGGAATCTCTGCCTCCGGCAATCGTCAAACTGTCCGCCAAGTCCGGAAGATATGCGGTTTCTCAGCTTCCGGTCTCCGGCAATACGACTTGCGTCTGTGCTAGCATATTTGCTCAGTTAGCCACCGAGATGATGCCACAAGGTCAGGATTTTCCGATCCGGCATTCCGCAACCTGTGTGGCTCTGCCCATCCATATATTAACTTTGCGGCTCCGTCAGCCCGTGAGGTTATCAGCCAGTAGAAAAACTCTACTACTGGGGTTATCAACTAATTCACAAAGCAAGAGAAATGAGCTAGCTATACAGACATTATTGGGCATGCTTTAACCAAGCGAATGATGCATCTAGCATATAACATGCATTTGATCATAGCATAATTTTAAATGAACAACGATGTAGCTGAACATAGCATCACTTTACCACATTAGCCTATAACCTTTGGACACAGTATAGCACATACGATCTAGGTTGCGGGTCATATAAGATATAGGGGGGATTTTCACTTAGGCATTTCATCAAGCATATGGGGTGCACATAAGATATAGTCATTTTTCACAAATTGGGTCCTTTATGCAATCTCAATTACTACATCTAATCACTAATATTATCATCCAGGGAGGGCAATTTGGTGCTAATTACCCATTGTAAAGAACAAAGGGAAAACTTAGCTCTGTGTTTGACAGTCTGTTACTGCAAAGGTTGTGAATCGCAGCTCCGCCAACCCGAGACTCTTGCCTCCATGGCTCCGCCAGATGTACTTTGCGTCTCCTACTATACGCCAGGTCCATGGTTTCTGCTGCTGGTATGAAGTTTCTAGATCTGGGTTTGGCCATAGATCCTCGTTCCTCTTTGCTCGTGTCTCCTTCGTTTAGTAATCAAATGTTATGCTTTTTCTTTATGCCCAGTACTTTTGGTCCGGCAGCTTTTCCTTGCTCCTTTTATTTTTATTTTTTATATAGCCGGTGGCTCTCACTTCTCATGGGAATTTGGCGGTCTAACACTGTATGCTCCGTATTGGCTGTGTTGGGTGGCAGCCTTATCAAATGGTCTGCCTCCTTTCTCCTCTTTACAACCCACCATTTATCCCACCGGATGATGACACACAACAACTATTCACGTCGGATTCACCAATGTTTCGGGGGGTTGTATTCTGGAATAGTGCTGGTCTCTCATCCTGGGTGGTATCTCGGACACACCTGCAAGACAAGACAAACTAGCTTCGGGGGTGAATGAGGAATCCCCCCTCCGATGTCAAGTTAGCTTTCATGAAGGTATGAATGCTTCTCTCTCCAGAAGAGTAAGCAATTTTTCCTCTCTGTAGAATGAATTACCCTCAGTGGTTTCCCACCTAAATCCCACCATTTAATTCCCACCCACACCGACAACAACTCCAGACATTTACCACTATTAAATTTTCCTACCCCCCACATTTAATCTCACCACAACCATTTATTGCCCCTCAATCCTTTAAACTTCGACCCAACCTATAAAACTTTTCCCTCCATTTCTCTCTCTTGGTAATTCCGTCTCCAATGGAAGATATGCAAGAAAACTCATCACCCCCACAATCTCCTGCTCAAGAAGTGGAGGAGTTGATACTCACGCCTTATCTAGATCTCACTGAAAGAATCACGAATTTGTGCCTGATTGGTAGAGTCATCTCGGACAAGCCAATAAAGATGATACTTGCAAAATCAATTATTGAGAAAGGTTGGAATTTGCAAGGTAAGCCCACAATTGCAATTATGAATGATTTTGATTTTCACTTCACTTTTAAAAACCGCCATGATAGAGATAAGGCAATGGAGAGAGGCACTTGGACTGTGATGGGTAAATATATCTCTATGAAAAAGTGGGAATCCCATTTGAGCCCAGAACAACTAGGCTTTCACCTATGTGCCTTCTGGATCCAGGTGCATGGGGTGCACTGGACCAACTCAAACCCGAAGAATACTGCAATTATTGGAAACAAAATCGGGCATTTTCTGGGTACTGATGCTGTGTCGGAAGAAAGACTCATAGCTAGGAGATATTTGAGAGTTAAAGTGGTGGTCGACATCACTAAACCCCTCCCTAGAGGTTTTATTCAAAAAGAAAGGGGAGAGATTAAATGGGTGGAATTGAAGTATGAGCGAATTGCAATTTTCTGCTATGGTTGTGGCCGACTGGGCCATGAAGTAGATGAATGTATGGAACCCACGCCATTGAGCCTCATACCACCAGATCCGGGCTATGGTCCGGCTATGAAAGCATCGGATCTTAAGGACTGGAACCTGCCCTTCAAAGCTTGGGATGGGAACAAAGCAACGGAGGAAACCAGTACAGAAAATCAAAAGAGGATGCTCATGGAGAAAAGGAAGCAACAAAGATTGAGGGATGTTGCAGGGCAAAAAAGAACTCAAATGGAGAGGAACAACTTCTGTTTGGCGGCGCGTGAGATCGAATCGCCACCAACTGAGTCAACTAGCCTGCAAATGGGGGTTAACGCGTTGTCATACGACGCGCACTCAAAGCACGTCACCAAAGTGGACCTGACAAGTGGGGCAACGGTCACTTTGAGCTGGGAAAAGGCCTGCTCTATGGGGTCAGAATTCATAGCCCATGCTTTTCCTCCTTTTTACAAAGCTAGAGGTAAGAATACTCTAGCCAGCTCCCCTTCTCTTGTCAATTCTCATAAATGTCCCTTAGCTGGATTGATTAAAACCACTGCTGATAAACATGTCGGAGAAGGAAAAAATAATGATGATAATAGAATAGTTTTGGTGGATATTGAAAGTAAAAAGTTTAGAGATGCTTATTGGGCTGAAAAGGCTAAGGGTACCTTAGATGACGATTTTGATGAGTTTGAAGACTTTGTGGGCCATCCCCGAGCCCAATTGCGGTGGACCTGGATGATGACTCTATGCCATCCTATATTGTTACTGAACCTGATGACCCCAATAGCCCAATGAACTCACCCTTAAAAAACCCAGCCAACAGGCCCAAAAGCCCAGTACCCACTCCAAGTCAGACCCCAATACTGAATCAACCCTTCGAAAGCCCTTCCAAGATGGAACAAGCCTCAAGCCTTAAAACCCCAGTCCATACCCCAACTAAACTTTCTAATTTCTTAGGGAGATTATCTCTCAAAAGGAAGGAAGCCCAGTCTGGGGAAGGAGAACCAGTAACCAGTGACGAAAGGGGAAAAGGGAAACAGAGACGTACCATAAGCTGGAGAGGCAAAAGAAAATGAAATTCCCTCTGAGTGAACCCACAAAAAATCTAAACACCAAAAAAAGAGCCAAACCACGACCATCCAAAGGCAAAGCTAAAGTTGAAAGGGACCTAAATCTTTATTTTGATGAAGGCACTATGTGGTGAGATGCTCCGTCTTTTTTACGAGACTGTGCGGAAGAATGATGAGGCAGGGGCTCTTCCCCCTAAAGATCAATGATGACAATTTTTTGGAATTGTCGAGGTTTGGGGCAACCCGAGACAACTTTCCATATTCGTACCCTCATCAGGAAACACAACCCGGATGTCTTGGTGTTGGCGGAGACTATGTTACAAGAGACAAAAGCATGTGATATACTAAGAGTGTTAAATTTCGAAACTGTTGTTGCTACTTCAGCAGCGGGCAAATCAGGAGGGCTTGCAGTAATGTGGAGACGGGGGGTTGAGGCTGAATTGATGTTCAAATCTGATCAAGTGATAATTATCAGATTCAATAGTGAGAACACGAAGATGAGCTGGGTTGGAAGCTTTGTGTATAGAGCTCCCAACCACGAAGATAAATTTGCTTTTTGGGAGGCCCTTGAAGTGGCAGCTGAAAACTTTCAAGGCCCCCACTGCTATATGGGCAATTTTAACAGTATTTTGTGCCAGGAGGAAAAGTGGGGAGGTGCTTTCAAGGCCGTGTCCTCCTCTTGTGGTTTACAACACTTTATGAATGTAACAGGGACCTTGGACCTGGGATTTTGTGGCAGCCCATTCACTTGGAGGAGGAGGCAGGGAAATACAATTATTTTGAAGGAGAGGCTGGACCGTGCTATTTGCAATACCCGATGGAGGACCCTCTTCCCTAGGGCTTCGGTCAGGAATTTGCCAATTATTAAATCTGATCATGGACCCATACTCCTTGACACTCAGGGTGAAGGTCCAAGAGGGCCTATACCTTTCAAATTTGAAGCCATGTGGACTCGGGACCCAACTAGTCACAAGGTTGTTGAAAACGCATGGATGGAGGAAGACAGAGGATCAAAGAGTTTCATTTTGAAAATGAAGTTGAGAAGAACAAAGGAACACCTCAGGAAGTGGAACAGAACCCATTTTGGACATGTCCAAAATCAGATTCGTGAAATTTCTGGAGAACTGGATACCTTGCAGGCCAGGGGAGGGGCGGATGGAGATCAGGGCATCGAAGCGGACCTGTATGCTCGACTCATTGAACTCTACAAAAGAGAGGCAGAGATGACAAAACAAAAATCAAGGGTCCTCTTCCTCAAAGAGGGGGACCTAAACACCAAATTCTTTCACCTGTCCACTATCATACGAAGAAGGAGAAACTCAGTGGATGCTTTAAAACTGGATGATGGCTCTTGGACTCAAAATTTTGATATTATTCACAAATCCTTTGTGGATTATTATAAAGAGTTGTTTACTGCTGAAGAGCCAGGTTTCCCTCCTAATCTTGATCTTCTTTTTGACAAAAAGATTACTGCTGATGAGAATGTTAAATTATGTGCAGTCCCTGAAACAGATGAAAACAGGAACGTGCTATGGTCCATGCACCCCACCAAGGCCTCGGGCCCTGATGGTCTACCTGCTCTTTTCTTCCAAGAGTACTGGGAAACGGTTAAGGGAGAGGTTACTGATATGGTACAGGACTTATTCAGAGGCAGCCATATGTTGAGGGCACAAAACCACACTCATATCGCCCTAATCCCAAAAACGACAAAGGCAGCTACAATCAAGGAATTCAGACCCATAGCATTGTGCAATGTAATCTACAATATCCTGTCCAAAATCCTAACCAATAGAATCAAAATCCATCTGGATTCTTTGATTAGCCCCTTACAAGCGGCTTTCGTACCCGGAAGAGTCATATCTGATAACACGACCCTAGTGCAAGAGATACTCCATACAATGAAGAAGCAAAAGGGGCGCGGAGGACTAATGGCTCTAAAGATAGATATGGCCAAGGCATACGACAAAATTGATTGGGGTTTCCTTTTGTGTGTACTCAGAAACATGGGTTTCAGCGACCATTTTGTTAAACTGGTGGAGCAATGCATAAGTACCACTACTATGTCCATTCTCATAAATGGATCGCCACATGGTTTCATACACCCAACAAGGGGAATCCGCCAAGGTGATCCCCTCTCCCCCTTCTTGTTTGTAGTAGTTATGGAGACCCTTTCCTGGCTTTTCCTCACAGCCCAGAATGAAGGAAAGCTGGAGGGTATTGCAATAGATCGAAGATGTGATGGTATATCCCATCTACTATTCGCGTATGACTTGGTAGTTTTCGCTAGGGCAAATGAAATCAATGCAGAAGCAATATTAAACGCCCTTGAGAAAATGGAGCTTTGGAGCGGTCTAGCTGCTAACAAAGGTAAATCGGGGATTTACTTCAGTCTCAACACAAACCATCAGTTGCGGGGTCGTATCAAAGGTCAGCTAAACCTGGCTACTATGTACAAGGAGGCGGTTTACCTTGGCATGCCTTTTTTCCGCAACAATGGGAGACGCCAGAGGTTGCAGTACATACTGGAATGTCTGAAGGACAAGCTAAAGGGCTGGAAGGCAAAAACACTATCGTTCGCGGGTAGACAGACTATGATACAAGCCGTTGCGACGGTCATACCTAGCTACGCTATGGCTTCCACATCTCTTAGCATCTCTCTATGTAAGGATATGGACGCTGCCATCCGTGATTTTTGGTGGGGAAAAGAGGAACGAGGCAAGGGTATCTATTTAAAGTCATGAAGCTCAATATGCTACCCAAGATACCTAGGGGGTCTGGGTCTGAGACGAATGCAGGACATGAATAAAGCCATCCACTCTAAGCTTTCCTGGTTGATTTTTTCAGGGGACGAGAGACTATGGGTCCAGCAATTTACACGCAAGTAGTGTGGCAGGCACAATTTTTTACAGGTTGATGCCTCACCTCAAGACTCACTACAATGGAGAGAGATTTTAATGGACAGGGATATCATAGACAAGGGTGGCTGCTGGCTTGTAGGAGATGGTACTACTATTGAGGTGTGGACCTACCCATGGGTTCCAACACTTGATGGATTTGTTCCAAGGGCCCGAGAAGGTGCTGAGATTACGGTGTTCAAAGTAATTGATTGTATTGGGGAGAATGGTTGGGATACTGAGATTATCCACGACCAATTTGAAGAGGAGTCTGCGACTGAAATATTGAAAATTCCACTTGCCAGAACTGAAGATAAGGATGAGATTGTGTGGCTTAAGAAAAGATTGGGAGGATTCTCTGTGAAGTCTGCGTACCAAGTTGTTACTGAGAACCGAGTTTTTGTGCATCATGGCTTGTGCAACACGTTTTGGAAGGCAATATGGCACTTACAGCTTCCACAACGTGTACAAATGTTCATATGGAGGATCGCGTGGCAAGCAATCCCATCAAAAGAAACACTGAAGATTAGAATCCCAATTGTTGATAGCACCTGCCTGATCTGCAAAGATGCTGAAGAGACAAATGTGCACTTATTTTTCTTATGTCCCCTTGCTCGGATAATTTGGCTTGCATTTACTGGGTTCCTAACGGAGGCGCACCAATCATGGGACATGAACCAGTGGTTACAGGAGATCTTTGGTCCCAGTTCAGGTACGCGTGCAGCAATGGGGAAGGAAAATGGAACTTTGTCTGCACGTAAAGCGGCTGTCCTTATGGATAGCCTTTGGTGGGCAAGGAATCAAGCACTTCACAAGCAAACTCAGGTTGATGCCAGGTTACTTCTACAACAAATCTCTAAACCTTGGCTAGAAGTCCTGGATGCTTTCAAGGAGGAGCCACCTGATGAAGGAAGCAGGGCCAACTCTTTTTTGAATCACCATGAGAGGAGGACAGGGAGCTCTTTCTTCGTGGATGCAGCGGTACGCCAAGATTCTTCAACTGTAGCATGGGTACTTATGGACAGGGAAGGAACTTTGATTAAGGCAAAAGCTGAAAGGATCTCGAGCACAGATCCCTATATTGCTGAGGCTAATGCCATTTTGTTAGCACTACGGGATCTCCGTGAAGTTGAAGGCAGTAGAGCCAGCATTTTTAGTGATGCAAAGATGGTGCTAGATGACATGAAGAGAGGCAAACCATATCCATGGAAGGCTAGAGGAATTCACAATGATATTTGTACTTTATTTAATTCTACTCCTGTTGTTTGTAACTTTATCCCTCGACTCTCAAACAGCTTAGCTCACTCTTTTGTCGCATGGGTCAGTTCCTCTCATTTTGTGGGTACCTTGAGCCCAGAGGACTTTCCCCCATGTGTTGCCTTTAGGTTGTATGTTTGTTTTTGGGTATCTTAATACAACCACACAACCACTTGGACTAGCAAAAAAAAAAAAAACAGCTTTCATGAAGGTAAGTCAAAGAAGTGGTAGAGAGGTAGAGAGAGTGAGAGAAGTTGGTTGGTGGTGGGGTTTAGGTCAAACCTTTCTATTGGGTTAGGCCAAAGCTAACTAAGGTCCAACTCAACTAGGAGCCCAATTACAGCCCCCAATCACTTTACTACGTCAACCTCTGCCAGCAGCACGACAACCCTTGTGACTGTCTCCACAATGCAGCTTCACGCATAGACCGTAATTCAACCTTCATTTCCTCTTCTTCTTCTTTCTTCTTAATCTTCTCATCATACTCTTTTCTCTTATCCGGATCTTGCAGTTCTTTATAAGCCTTGTTTAATTTAATGAAGGCTTTGTTAGCTTGTGGATGATTACACTTATCAGGATGCACCATAAGTGATAATTTCCAGTACTTCTTCTTTACATTTACCTCAGACATCTTGTAGTTCACTCCAACAACATCATAAGGGCTGCTATCGCCGCCTTCATCCACACCCATAATTCTCGTAACCTCTTCGAAACGCTCTGCTTCATTAGACCACTCAACCTCAGCGACTACAGCAGGAGGTGGGGGTCCTACAAACGTTTCATCGTCGTCTTCTCCGAACAACTCAGCTTCAGTTAATTTACCTGCTGCAGCAAGTAATTCAGCAGATGGCATCTCTGAGCCAATAACCCTTCTTTTCTGCTCAGCAACTTCGAGTCGTTGCGAGGCAATGATCATAGGCCAAACAATCTCCAAAGTAGAAGTAGCATTGGATGGTAACAAGAAAACTCTATCACCTTTCTCTTTCAAGTTTAAGGAAACGAATGGCTTCTTGAGATATTTTACTAAACGTCTTTCGGATATTCCTTTGATATCAACAGCTTGTCCATTATCGATCCTTTGTAAAAGTTGCTTAAGATCTTCGCCAACACTAGGAAACTCCTGTATCATAACCCTGACCACACTCTCTGTTTCAACCCGACACCTCCTTTCGGGTTCGGGATAATCCTTACGGGGTCGTTTTGAAGAAGATGGAGAAGATGATGATGAGTCTAAATGATATTCATGCTTCTTCTTCGCTGTCGAAGATTTGGAGGTTTTCCCCATTGCTGCTGGTGTTATTGTGATTTGTGAATTGCCAAAGTGAAGGTGTAAGGTGTTGGTGGTGATCAGAATTTAGTAAAGGAGGAGATATTAATTACTAGTAATCAAGAAAATAATATGATCTTTATAACAGATAGAGTATATAGCAAAATCGCCACTTACACAAAACTAAATTCCCTTCATGATCAAATTGCAATCAGAATACTACTATATAGAGTAGGAGAAGAGGAAAAATAAAAACTTGGGGTGTACGATATTGCTAATAGGTAAGGAGGTGGAATTGTTGACCTGTGATTTCTTCTTTTTAAATAGATTCAGAAGTGTTTGGAATTTGGATGGATCTCAACTTGTGCAAACACCAAAGAAAAAAGGAAAGAGAGAGAAAAAAAAAAAGAAAAAGAAAAAGGAAAGAAACGTGAGGATTGTTACTCATAAAGTCATAATACCGAAGTGGATTCGGGCCTGAGTTCAAATATTTGGAGTTGAATTTTATTAATAGGCTAATTAGCAGAAATCCTGATTAGATACTTCGTAGGAGTACTTCGTAACAGTGGTGGCGTTTTTTTTTTTTTTTTTTTATACGAGTAATCCGCAGCCACTACTTTTAGAGTGTGCATTGGGTAAACTCCGAGTGTATACAATAGCCTGTAAATTTAAATCACACACACCAGACAAGCCAGCAACAAAATAAATCTTGTAGACAGGCTCAACAAAGAGGGCTTAGTGGGATTTGAACCATGGTATTTGCCATGAAATCCAACCTCACATGTCGCCTAGTATATATCTTGTGATTCTTGTCGTCAGAATACTTCTTTTTGTCCATTAGTAAAGGAGGATATACTAATGATCAAAAAATAATACTCCCTCCGTTCTTTTTTCTCCTACCCACTTCTTTTAGCATGGAGTTTAATGAGAGTTGCTTTTGGAACAAAAATTTCTTATTTGCCTTTACTTTAACATGAGAGAGTGTGTGTTAGTAGTGGGTTTGAAAGTAATGATGACAAGAAAAAGTAAGGATAAATAGGTCTTTTAATACTCAAAGTATTACTAAAAAGGGAAGTGGGTATGAGAAAAACGAACGAATGTAAAAGGAAAGTGGGTAGGAGTAAAAAGAACGGAGGGAGTACTATATTACTGCCCCCGTCCAAAGTTTATCTTTACATTGAACTTTTCACGGTATCCAAGACACTATTTTGACCATGAATAATATGATTTCATAATTATAGAATTTATAACAAGATGATATTTTGAAAATACTATTTCAAAAAATGAATCTAGCAATATTATTTTCACATTGTAAAACTTTGTAACTTTTCATAAATAAGTGGTCAAAGTTTATTAAGACTATGGAAGTAGTTTAGTTATTCCTTAATTAAGGACTCTAGTATTTTCCATAGTCTAGATATAAATCGTTTGCATATTCAATTCACTTTTCTAGTATAACATGTATTAGGATTCTCTTGTGTTATAAATAGATTTGTTATTCATCAATAAAGTTAGGAGAAACCGTTCACAATCATAAATTTAACATGATATCAGAGCCAATTCGTTCCTGAGACCAATACAGAAAAGTGTTATGCCGGTGGCGGACTCTTGTCCGTCCGCCATCAGACAAACATAAAAAATAATGAAACACAAACACAGCCATTCCCATCATGATAACAACAAAGTGATCATGCCTATTAACCTTTTTTTTTTTTTTTTTGTTGCTGATTTTCAATCTTAAAAGCAAAGGGCGAGTGTTCTCCAGGACTCACAACTTGATTGGTATGTGACCCCACATGTGATCTATTGATCGTCCTTCCCTTTGATGGGTCTAAAGAGGGATCTATTATACAACCTATTATGATGAACGAGAACTTGTATGAAGCGGTTTCCGGAAGATAGTAGAGCTACTGCCCATTTTGGAGCAGTAGATAATAAATAAAAAATAAAAAAAAAAGGTGTTCATGTGATGTACAAGATCACCTTCATAATGATAATGAATATTATCGACGGCCATGGATGACGCCGATAAAAGTATTGGAGGTAGCGACAAGAAGTTGACTTCTCCCTACTTGATGATATGTGAAGATTCGACTGATAGATCGAGTACTCACCGACTAATAAATTGCGAAGACTCGAATTGTGAAGACTCGACGTGTAGATCGAGAACTCACCAAAAACAAGGACACTACGTATTGAATAATTGTTCCAATCGTAGCGTTCGTGATGATCCTTTTCAACAATTCTCCTATCTTGCATCCAAGTTGGGCATTCGAATATCTCATGCTCCAACTTGAGGGGGAGTATTAAGACTATGGAATTAGTTTAGTTATTCCTTAATTAAGGACTCTAGTATTTTCCATAGTCTCGATATATATCGTTTTCATATTCAATTCAATCTCCTAGTATAACATGTATTAGGATTCTATATATCTGTCAAACTCTTGTATTATAAATAGCTTTGCTAATCATCAATAAAATTAACCGTTTACAATCAACAAACTTTAACCTTACAAAGTCTAATATAAGATAAACTTGGGACAAAAGAGTATCAGATAACAAAATCGCCAATTCGCCACTGATACAAAACTGCATTCTCTTCATGAAAATGCTTTCAGAATACTTTAGATCGAATAGGAGGAGGAAAAATAAAAGCTTGGGCTTGTTGGCTGCGCTATTGGAGATCAGTGCTCGAATGACGTTTATATTCTACAGTAGTTCTATAATGACTTCTGCGTACAATAATTTGTTTTTGTTTTTTTTTTTGGGGGAGGGGATAGTGCTAATAGTTTTTTTTTTGATAATTGGATATAATTTTATTAAGCCAATCCGCCAAAAAGTGTTTAGTCACAAACACACGTAACCAGAATTTTACACCTTCTGCGAGGGGTTAAAGTTGGCTATTTGTTCGACTAAAACACAGAACATAGTACATAGACTCCAACATTAGCATCAAAACAAAACACCTATGGTTACAACTCCTTAGCCCTTCAAACTTGAAAATAAAAGAAGGCAAACTTCAAATTAAAAGCAGGTGGAATTGTTGATTGGGTTTTTTTGTAAAGAGTTGGCCACCCATATTTCGTAAGATTTTTACCCACTTCTTCTATTTTTTTTATTATTATTATTATACTCTGAATTTTAGAGGTAAAAAGTTACTTGAAAATCAAACATGGTTGATAGTTTTATCTGGATATGTTTATAGCCGGTTTTTATATTGTGATTGCCCTCCTTGAAATTAATGGCCACCATAGATGGGAGGTTTATTGTCTATGGTGAAGCTGGTGCTTGTCCTGGAGGCAGAGGTGGTGGAGTTTTGTTTCGGGGGGTTACAGTAGGCAATGTCGGTGGGTCCGTCTCGGTAGGTCCCTCCACGTCACCTGCAAGACAAATTAGACTACTCTCGAGGGTGGACGAGGAGTCCCCCCCTCCAATGGTGAAGTTAGATATCTTGGGGATGAGCAAGGTATGAGTAGGGTATATGGTGTAGAGATGAGTTAGTTACCTTTGTACTCTCCCTTGGTATTTATAGGCAAGTGTTTCTTGTCTCTAGGTCTGTTGGGCTGGGGCCCTTCACTTGTCATGTCTTGTTGGGCCTGTGTTGTGTGGCCACATGGGGATCATTTACAGGCCCCCAATCATTAGTCCCCAAGTTTCAAGCCTGGCTGAAGCGGACAGGTTTAGGAACTTAAGGAAGGTAGTGTGTCTTATGTGGGCTTATAGGGCTCATGCCGTATAGCCACGTGGGTCATTTACAGGCCCCCAATCATTAGTCCCCAAGTTTCAAGCCTGGCTAAAGCGGACGGGTTTAGGAACTTAAGGAATGTTGTGTTTTTTGTGGCGTTGGCTGGTGTCATGTTGACAGGCGTGTCCTTAGTGGGCCTAGGTGTTTCTTACTTCACGCTTTCCCTTGTCTTTGGTTGGTGAGATTTTAATTTCTCTTTCTCCCCACTCTTCCATCCTTATCTTTCACCCGACTGCTGCTTGGCGGTTTCGGAGGAGCTCGTCTTTGTCTTCCCCCTCAGTTGCTTTGTTTAGCTAGATGGCCTCTGGCCGGGTTTGGTTTCTCCTTCTTCTCCTGACAAGAAGATAACTTCTAAGCGGAAGCGAGGTGGTGGTGATGGCGTCCTTCCTAGACAGGTAGTTAAACCTTCCGGTGGCGGGAAGACATCCTCTGATGGTCGCAGTCTCTCCGACCGCTTTGGTCATCTATATTCCATTGGAGTCTCTTAAGTCCGCTCCTGTCTCTGTTCCTTTTGCTACGGTTGCACACGATGTTGCCCAGGTTTGTGCCCTTTTGTTATTTTGTTGAGATAGGCGCCCCAAAAGTAGCGCGTCTCTTCTTTTGTTCTGACTGCAGTCATCGTGTTTTCCAGGCCTGCAGCTCCGTCTTGATTGCTTTGGAACTTGGGAAACATTATCAGCGCTTGGCGGAGGAGGCAGCCCCGCGTACCACGTTGTTGGAGACTAGGCTTGCTTTTCAGGACAGAGCTCTCAATGATGAGGAATAGAGAACTACAGAGGCGGTTGTACCTGTTATTCTGTCAGGGCTGAGGTTGCCTCAGTTGCAGACGAGAGGGACTAACTGCGAAAGAGTTGGATACCCAGGCCACGATCGAGGGTTACAAGAATGGTGAGGAATGGTTTGCGTTCGTTCCGTTCAGCAGGACTTTGATTGGTCAGCTGTTGTTGCTGCTTATGTTAGTGGGGTAAGGCCGGACTATCTACAACCAAGTCTTGAGTAGGCAGTCTCTCCGGTTGCACAGATGGACGCGACTGTGTCTCCGCTTGAAGCTATCGATTAGCAGGTTTCGCGGTCAACTTCATCCTTTTGTAGGGGGGTTGTGATATTTGTTTTGTTTTGTGGCGTCTTAAGCAGCCTTTAGTGGTGCTCTTTTGGTCAATTTCTCCCTATTCGCTTTCCAGGGTTGGTCCCGCGTATTGGTAGTTTTGTACGGTTGGCAGCTGATATCTCACTGTGTATTTAAAGACTTTGTAGTATTATGGTGGCACTTGTGTGACCGCAGTGTGTAAGGTACTTTTGAAGTATTTTGTGTTTCCGTGGCAGTGACCGTTTATAATTTGATGATGTTTCCTTTTACGTTTCCTTTTGTCCACCTTCACATTTGACATGTATTTCTATGGCAGTGACCGTTTATAATTTGGTGATGTTTGGAATGTGTTGGGCCCAACCACTATCCATATTATAAATGGGTCGTACCTCTCGGTTTGTTTTCTATACGTACTATGTGTAGGGCCCAATAATATTTGTAGGGCCCCATAACGTTCGGGTTTTACCCGTAAGGTCTACCCGCCTTGTTTTCATAAGTAGTGTCGCGCTATAATGAAAAGTTGTTAAGTGTTGTGCTATATAATGAAAGGTTATTGAATGTTGAGACCTGGTTGGCTGCTGCCAAGGCGGATTTCACTGACTTTCGCGCCTGGGATTCGCATCGTCATGCGGACTGAAAATGCGCCTAGGAAAGGGCTTTGGTTTCTACTCGTGGTCGTTTTCTCAACACTATATCCTCAAGGTAACTGGGATTATGTTCTTTCCGGATTTAGGGTTTGCTGAGGCTCAAAGCCTGGAGGAAATCTCCCCGATCCGTGGTGTCCAGGCTGGGTGTGCGCGAGACCACTCTCCCCTTACTTCTCCCCATTGGGTGCATTTATCCCTCTTTGCTGCTTGTGTTTAGATTGAGGAGGTTATGGCTGCGTCTGTCTCTTATGATTATTGCATGTCACCTTTGTTTTTGTGTTACGTTGTGTTCCTAAGACATGTTGTGCTTTTGCCATCACTTTTATCTAAGCTATTCTCTTTTGTTGTATTATCTTGACACTTTTGTCATAGTTATCATATTCGTACTTGGCTTTGACCGTTTTATGCGACCTTAGTCGCCACACAATCGCAGTCTTGGCCGTCTTATATGCGACCAGCTTGGTCGTGTTTGATCGCGGCCTTGACCGTCTTATACGCGACCTTGGTCATCTTTAGTTGCGGCCTTGGTCGTCTTTAGTTGCGACCTTGGCCATCTCTTACGGGCCCTTGGTAGCCTTTAATCACGGCCTTGGTCGTCTTGAATCGCGGCCTTGACTGTCTCATACGTGACCCTGGTCTTTAATTGCGGCCTTGGCCGTCTTATACGCGACCTTAGTCATCTTTAGTAGCGGCCTTGGTAGTCTTATATGCGACCTAAGTCGTCTTTAACCGCGGCTAAGGTCCCCTTTAATCGCGGCCTTGGGCGTCTTATATGCGACCTTGGTCGTCTTTGATCGCGGCCTTAGCCGTCTTATATGCGCCCTTGGTCGTCTTTGATCGCGGCCTTGGCCGTCTTAAATGCGACCCTTGGTGGTCTTGGCCGTCTTATGTGCGACCTTGGTCGTCTTTGATCCCGGCATTGGCCGTCTTATGTGCGACATTGGTGGTCTTTGATCGCGGCCTTGGATGTCTTATGTACGACCTAGTCGACCTTGGTCATCTTTCATCGCGGCCTTAGCCGTCTTATATGCGGCCTTGGTCGTCTTTAATCGCGGCCTTCACCGTCTTACATGCAACCTTGGTCGTCTTTAACCGCGGCCATTACCGTCTTACATGCGACGATATTGGTCGTCTTTAACCGCGGCCTTGGCCGTCTTACATGCGACCTTGGTTGTCTTTAAAACTCGGCCTTGGTCGTCTTACATGCGACCTTGGACGTCTTTAATCGCGACTTTGGCCATCTTATGTGTGACCTTGGTCGTCTTTAAATGCGGCCTTGGCCGACCGTCTTACATGCGACATTGGTCGTCTTTCATCACGGCCTTGGCCATCTTATATGCGACCTTGGTCATCTTTAATCGCGGCCTTGACCGTCTTACATGCGACCTTGGTCGTCTTTAACCGCGGTCTTGGTCGTCTTTCATGCGACCTTGGTCGTCTTTAACCGCGGCCTTGGCCGTATTATATGCGACCTTGGTCGTCTTTAAACGCGGCCTTGGCCGTCTTACATGCGACCTTGGTCGTCTTTAATCGCGGCCTTGGCCATCTTATGTGCGACCTTGGTCGTCTTTAAACGCGACCTTGGCCATCTTACATGCGACATTGGTCGTCTTTCATCGCGGCCTTGGCCGTCTTACATGCGACCTTGGTCGTCTTTAAAAACGGCCTTGGCCGTCTTACATGCGACATTGGTTGTCTTTCATCGCAGCCTTGGCCGTCTTACATGCGACCTTGGTCGGCTTTAATCGCAGCCTTGACCGTCTTACATGCGACCTTGGTCGTCTATAACCACGGCCTTGGCCGTCTTACTTGCGACCTTGGTCATCTTTAATCGCGGCCTTGGCCATCTTATGTGCGACCTTGGTCATCTTTAAACGTTGTCTTGGCCGCCTTACATGCGACCTTGGTCGTCTTTAATCGCGGCATTGGCTATCTTATGTGCGGCCTTGTTCGTCTTTGATTACGACATTGGACGTGTTATGTGCAACATCAATTGTTAAGGAAACATCAATTGTTTCGCTGTAATCAGCATCACGGCCGCGGCTTACCAATACGGGATATAAGTGTTAGTAGCACGGTAGAACACAAGAGGGGGGTGAATTGTGTTCTAAAACTTTTTGCGGAATTTAAGCTATTTAGAACATTTGTTGTACTTTTAGTATGGTTACTAACTTTAAGGAACGTTGACTAAAGGAACGTTTAGTAAAACAAATAACAACGTTAGATAAAGTTAATAAACAAATAGAAGCAATAATGAAAGCACTCACGATTTTACGTGGAAAACCCTTTGAAACTACAAAGGATGAAAAACCACGGCCCGAAGGACTTTCAATGACTACTTCCTCTCATTAATCAGTAGTACAACTCGATCAAACCGACTCTGGTTCAACCCAACTCACTCCAACCCAATTTACTCTAATTGAAGTCACGAACTCGAACCCAATTACTCTTATTCAAGCCAAACGAACTTAGACCCAATTACTCTGATTCAAGCCAAACGAACTTAGACCCAATTACGCTGATCTAAGCCTAACCCCTTGGACACTAATTCGAGCTATCCTTAACTCTAAGGAATATTGTTTACCTCTCAACCTCTCAAAAGCGTAAGGTACAATTTAATTTCTATAGCTCTTTTAGAAGTTGTTAATATGATCCTTTAATTACTTGGGCAAACTTTAGTGTTCTCTCAAAATAATTCTCTCTAAAAATATGAGCACTTAGGGGTTATAAAATCGCAAACTTGAAATGATAGATAACTGCTCTTTATATAGGCAAATAGGTTTTCCGAAAATAAAACTGAAATTCGGATTTTTAATTCACCTAAAAATAATATCTTTGTAAATAATACTTTTTGAGCTCAAAGATATCAAAAATAAATATCCCAAAATATATATATATCAAACCGGTAGGATTTTCAACACAATATTGACCAAATAATATATTTCTATCAAGATAATATATTACCAAATAATAGACAAATTTCCACTAGGAAAATATCTAATATTTTCGGTCACTATATAGTGTATAATAAAATCTGAATATTTCGTAAATAAAATTCTCCCATATGTAAGATATATCTTTTCTATATAAAAGATCAATATATTCTCAAGTAAAAATATTATCTAGTAAATATAATATTTTTACCAAAATAATAATCTTTTAGGAAATACTTAATATACGTGTAAACGGTAGTCTCCCAATAGGTAACGTCTCACCTAAGGAATACTCCATAGTCACATTTCTCAATATAAGAACGTTTCTCTCAAATCATTTATTTAGTTTGCCCAACTAATTAAGTAATCAAATTTAACTTCATCTTTAAGAACTTTAATAAATGAACTCTAATAAATATAACCATTAAAATGTAGAGGTTCATTAGTCTTCAAGCTTTTGTTGTGTAGCAACTTCATGCTTCAACCTATCAATATGAACTAATCTACAAGCTTGCATAAACACATTAGTAACTTCAATATATTAAATCAATAGTTCAACTAACATGTGTTATATTTCATTAAACTTAATTTAGTTTGTCATCATAAAAAACACTCATGGTTCAACAATAAGCCTGAAGGAGATCTCCCAGATCCGTTGTGTGACCGTGTTCTTCGTGATACTCGTAACAAATGGTGTGTGGCGAATATGGTAGCCCTGTTCTCTGTAAGCGGTGCATAGTGCTCGAACTGAGTATTTCTCTGTTTTATCCTCTTGAGCTTCCGTTGTTAATGATCTCGTCTAGGATGGCGGTTTGGACCACCACTGCCTTGGCCGCGACCTTGGTGGCTCTCTATTTGTTATTTCTCTCGGTATGGTCAAATTCTTTCTTTCGAATGTATCCTGCTGCCTTTGCCATTGCCTTTCCCAAGGTTGTGGGCATCATTTTTGCAAGGGTTCCTCTGTATTCTCCTTCCTCTAGCCCGTTCATTAGAGCAAACACCGCTACCTCTTGTTGGACGTTGGGTATGCTTCCAGCTTCCGTGTTGAACCTTTCAAGGAAATCCTTGAGACTTTCGCTTTTGCCCTGTTTAACATTCATTAATTCCATCGAGAGGCTCTTCCTCTTCTTGCTGCTTACAAATCGTTCTGTCAGCAAGTCTGACAGTTCGTTAAAGCTGGATATGGACTCCGAAGGTAAGTTACTGAACCACTCTAGGGTTGTACCCTCTAGGGTTGCTGGAAAGACTTTACACCATGCTCCATCATCTGCCTCATTTAGCCACATCCTTGACTTGAAGTTGCTGATGTGGTCGTTGGGGTCTTTCGATCCGTTATATGAGAGGTCAGGGACTTTAAGATTTTTTGGAAGTGAAGCTGCCAACACGGTGTCTGTGAATGGCGAATTTATAGGGAATTTGAGGATGATGGCTCTAGACTTTGCTTGCCGCCTTTCCGGGGTGGGCCTTGCTTCCTTTGTTACTCCGGCATTCGGTGACTGTTCTTGGTCTTCCCAATCAACTGTTTCCCAAGCCTTTTCGGCCTCGAGGAGTTCCTCCAACTCCTCTCTTTTTCTTTTTACTGAGAATGTCAACGGGCTTGTCTGCATATTCCTCGGTCCTTGCCCCTTGTTGAGTTGGCCTTGATGATTCAGGAGTCGGCTTGCGGTGCTTTTTTGTTTAACTATCGGCATCTCCTCTTCCTCCTCTACGGACATCTCGAGTCTTCTCCCTACTTCGTCCTTTCTTTTAATGAGCTCTGTCACGACGCCCGTAGAGCCATCCTGCCCTTGCGGCGTCCCTCCTTCCAGGATCGCTAACGCCTTTTTCAAGGCTGCTATTTGCGTCTCTCTTTCGGCTGCCGCTTGGGCTGCAGTCTTCTGGGTAGGGATGGCCGCAGCTGGGACCATAGAGTCAGTCGCGGTCGTGTTTCTTGGCTGCGGCCTTCTGCTGCCACTTCCTTCTGCCTCAGCCGAACTATCGGGGTGTGTTGAGCCGTCCTCATTCAAAGGTTCCACCAGTACCCCAGAGGGTAACCCGTTCATTTCCTGTCCCGACATTCTCACACGTAGGCAAAGTTCATGTCGGGTTCACCAAATGTTTCGGGGGGCTGCAGTAGGCAATGCCGGTGGGTCCGTCTCGGTAGGTCCCTCCACGTCGCCTGCAAGACAAATCAGACTACCCTCGGGGATGGACGAGGAATCCCCCCTCCAATGGTGAAGTTAGATATCTTGGGGATGAGCAAGGTATGAATAGGGTATATGGTGTAGAGATGAGTTAGTTACCTTTGTACTCTCCCTTGGTATTTATAAGCAAGTGTTGCTTGTCTCTAGATCTGTTGGGTTGGGGTCCTTCACTTGCCATGTCTTGTTGGGCCTGTGTTGTGTGGCCACATGGGGATCATTTACAGGCCCCCAATCAAGTTTATACTTTGTGGCTTCTTGGTAGGATTAAGAAAGAAGCAGTTGAGAGTTGAAACCGTCAACAACTTCTGAAATGAAAATATGGTTTTTTGGATTCTGTTTTTTTACTTGAGTTTGAGTCTTGTACTTGTGACCATGTTTGGTGACTTTGGTCAGTTTTCTTGCTCTTTTAAAAATGATATGGGAAAATAGACGCAATCTTTTCTGGAATGAGGTGGTTTTTGACACATGACATGTTAGATGATTATGACAAGTGCTTGATAATGGAATCTGGAGCTTATGAAATAAATTCAGAAGTCTAGCATTGGTAAAGATCATTGAATTGCTCAACGCTGATTAGAGCCAGCTTCCTCTAAGTCTAATAAGAGAGGAGTCATAGGGACTATTGGTATTGTATATATTGCTATCAATAATTGGTGCTTACATAACATCCTTGTAATCTTCTGAATTTTGTGTCATGTTATCGTGTTGTGTCAATTTTTGTCGACTCTGGTATTACATGCGCGCTATCAACAATTGATACCTACAGAAGCTCCTTGTGTATTTTTTATCTTCATATCGCATTAGCGTGTCGTGTTAACTTGCTAACTACTTTAGTATTGCTATCAATAATCGATGCCTACTGAAGCTCCTTGCGTTCCCCTGATCTTGAACTGGCACCATTTAACATGGTCCCTCCATGCATTCCAAACAGTGCCGATTTAGACCTTGAGCATTAATTTATGTAGGTTGTATTTGCAATGATGAGGTTCAAGGCCTTGAGAACTTGGGAGTACTTCCCAATTGTCATCCTCTTGACCTCTTCTAAGTTCTAAGTGCGGTCTGGTAGAGTACACAGTCTGGTAAATGTGAGCATTTAATTAGCAGATACAAGTAGAGCTGTAAAAAGCTAATCCGACCCGGAAATCCGATCCAACCCGACCCCTTTTTTTAGGATTCTTACAAAACATTCTCGATCCAAACCCGTTTACAACCCGGTAAAATAAACTAAAAATTGAATCCGACCCAAAAATCAACCCGTAACCGACCCGACCCGAACTCGAAGTGACCCGACCCGTAACCCGCTGGGTCGACCCGTTTTATAGGTCTAGATACGAGTATATTTCAGAGCTTTTTGGTCACATGAGAGGTAATTAAGTTGGATGTATTATGAGATAATAGAAGTAGAATAGTTTTCTGCATGATTTATTTTGCTACCATGTTTGTTACAAGACCAAAAGTATGCCAACATCTTCAATTTTTTTTGATTTGGACCACAAATTCACCTTAAATCTTTTGAGTGAGGACTAATCATGTTCATACCTAATCTACCCACGAAGAAATAAAATGCTATTAGTAAGCCGGGTTTCCATTCCAAACATCTTCAAGTTGATTAACAATAATAGTAATCAATATTCCATAATTTAGCTATCGAATATCATCATAGTTGAATTTCGCCCACCTTCAAAAAAGAACAGAAATTCTCCTATCAAAAAAAGAAGAAGAAGAAGAAGAAGAAGATCAGACGAACCAACAATTATATGCTCGGAAATAACTAAGAAAATCAACCCCCAGTCCCCAGTACAATAATACTCTAATAGAATAAGAACTAGTGTACTACGTACCCCTTTGTTGTAACATTGAACCAATAATACCATCAGATTTGTTTAACATTTATAAGAATAGAGTTTATATACCTACATATACTATAGGAGTATGAAGCATTATGGTTGGAAATCTTTCCATATGGTAAAAGAACAGAATCCACTAAAGAAACCCAAGTCTCAATTATAGACTTAACTCCTTGAATGTTTCAGGGACTTTACCACTTTAACTAACTCACGTAGTCAAGAAATATAATTGTTGTAGTTTGTCTTGTGTGGAGGACATTAGTGGAAATATATTTGGACATAAAAAGAAATTCTTAAAATGATTTAATCCTTGATTCACCATAGACTAAGACACTGTTCTCTTCAACGGAATGATGCGGAACGGTGAGGAACGGAATCGGAACAGAACGGAACGGAACGGCGCGGCGCGGATAATTCAAAAAAATATGAGACAAAATAAAGTATAGAATGCGGAACGAAACGGAACGGAACAGAATGCAACATGAGATCGACGAAAAGAACAGGGCTAAGTCTACACAAATTTTTGCATTGTTACCGTAGATAAACTCATATATACAATATATAATTATCTAAAAATGTAAATATAAAGCCTTTAGACATTACTCCTAGAGTTAGATTCAAAACCTCACACTTAACCATATATCTTTTAATTTGTTGTAATCTCAATTAAAAAAAAAAAAAAAAAAAAAGAAGGAGAAGAGGCGAACATCAAAATTTGTTTCAATATTTTGTAAAACTATTGAAAAGGAACAATCATTATTTTAGGAACATGCCCCTTTGGGAAAATAGATAATTTTAGGAAGACGCCAGTTATATACTCCCAACAAGTCTACATTTAGGCTCTGTTTGATTCACCTTAATTTTACTTAAATTCAGTTCAGTTCAATTCAATTCAGCTCATGTGTAGCTTTATCACTCATATAATCTTTTATTCCGAAATAATTTCATGATGATAATTATGTCATCGGAAAGATCTCCTATCATACTTTCAAATGAGTCCAATACTGACTATGTTTGGACGAATTTTAAATGGTTAACGGTTAAGTTGTAAAAATCAATTCAGTTCAGATCAGTTCAATTCACATCAGTTTTATCCAGGTGAATCAAACGGAGCCTTATTGTAAAAGCACCTACTAAAAAATTTGTTTTTTTGCTTTTGGAGCACCAATACTTGTAAAATTATTACGAAAATTTAACTGAGAACGTACAAAAATCATTACAATAGATTTACATATAACACCAAATATTGTAATCAAACTTCTAACCAAAGCATATATATATATATATATATATATATATATATATATATATATATATAGGCGAGCCACGTAGTGTAAGCATGACACGCAAGCGACACATAAGCACAAACTTGCCATGCAGCATGACACATCATCCATCATTAATGTCTCATCATTAGTTGACTTAATTACATATTTCTAAATTATAAAATAAAATAACTTTAGTTACGTAAGTCAAATAATTATAAATCTGACTCCGTTGAATCGGATCTAAAAAATGCTTCAAAACGAGATATATATGTATATGTCCTATAAAAGTTGGGTTCTTTCCATGTGGTGGTGACACGTAGGACGTCACATAAGAGAAAATATTCGTGTGAAAATGACACGTAGACGCCGTTATTTCCGTGTGGTAATGACATGTAGGACGTCACATAAGAAGAAATATCCGTGTGAAGATGACACATAGACCCCATATGTGCTCAACTTTGTCACATAATTTTAGTTGTGCGGTATAAAACGAGCATGTGCTATAAACTTTTAGGGCACATATACCATTAATGCAGAATGAGTTTATTCATTATTTTCATTAATTGAATTACTTATTAAAATTAGTGTACATATCTATCTAAACTTAGTCCAATCTCATTACAAATGGAGGTGGCATAAAAGTATCATTTTCAAGAATTAGCATGTCGCATCCTATGGGTAGAAGTCTTTGCAAAAATAAAATTAAAATGTATTTTACTAATAATATTAATAATTTCACATCAAATATTTTAAGCATTATATTATTAAATATATTTATAAAATTATTTTACGAGCCCGTGCGAATGACGGGAAGATGACATGTAGACGCCACATAGTTTTAGTTGTGCGGTATAAAATGAGCATGAGGTATCAACTTTTAGTGTACATATACCATTAATGCATAATGAATTTATTCATTTTTTTCTTTAATTGAATTACTTATTAAAATTAATGTACATATACTACTTTTATTCTCTCTTTAAATTTAGTCTAATCTCATTACAAATTTTCAAGAATTAGCATGCATCCTATGGATAGAAATCTTTCCAAAAATAAAATAAAATGTATTTTATCAATAATAATTTCACTTTAAATATTTTAAGCATTTTATTATTAAATATATTAATAAAATTATTTTACAAACCCGTGCGAAGCACGGGGATAAAATCTAGTTACTCATAAAAACTAGGGGATACAACCATTATGTTACCCCATAATTTGGATTAATATTGCATATGGGCATTTCACCTTTATTTTCCCCCCATTCTGTAGGCAGGCAGGAAGTCGGCAGATCCCCTTACCTTGCCCATTCTATCCACCATCTCCATCTGCTCTTCTTTTAATTGGTCACACTTTGATTATATTCTATCTTCTATTATTTTGCTATATAATATCAGGATATTTTAGTGCAATATACTCATTATTGCATTAAATTGCCATTTTCCCTGTAACTTTCTACATAATTACAGATACTGTAGTATTTTATTTAGTAGCTAATAGTACTAAATTTCACTCTTCTCGGTGCTCTGCATTATTAAAACCTTTTTGTAGTTGCCCCCAATAAAAGTCCCCCATTGCTAGCCTTCCACCATTTCTTCACTTTGAACTATTATTTTTGCTCTAAAAATTTAGGAATTTTGACCTCAAAATCGAAACTGAGCTAAGTCATCAGATGAAGATCCAGTGTGATGTTTGTAACAAAAAAGAAGCCTCAGTTTTCTGCACAGCTGATGAAGCAGCTCTCTGTGATGTTTGTGATCACAGAGTCCACCATGCCAATAAGCTTGCTTCCAAACACGACCGTTTCTCTCTCCTCCTCCCTTCTCCTTCTCAGGCCCCTCTCTGTGACATCTGCCAGGTGAAACCCTTTTACTTTTATCAAAATTTGTAGTAATTATCAGTTCATAAAATTAAGATTAGGTTTTCATCCATCGGTTTAAACTTTTGGTTAAGTCGGATTCTTTGACTTGATATCATGGCAATAAGGAATGAGACCCTAATGGGATTTCGTGTGAGGGGGCGTATTAGGATATAAAATCAATATTGGGTCTTCAATCATCGGCTTAAAATTTTAAATCTTTATTGACTCTTAGTATATTTTTTGTATATGTAGGTGAAAAGGGCAGTTGTGTTTTGTCAACAAGATCGAGCAATTATGTGTGGAGATTGTGAGTTGCCATTACACAATGCAAATGAGCATACCAAGAAGCATAACCGTTTCCTGTTAACTGGGGTTAAGCTCTCTGATAAGATCTCTGATGTTAGAGTTACTAAAGGGTTTGACTTAGTTCCTGATTTTAAGTCTGTCAAGAAACCCAGCTCTGTTTCCTCTTCTGAAATCTCAAGTTCTGGGACTGCTGTAACTAACAATAGCAGTTGTGGTGTAGTTAATGATTCTGCTAATGATCAGTTGGTTTCTGGTGGATCAACCAGCAGTATATCTGAGTATTTGATTGAGACTCTACCTGGATGGCATTTTGAGGATTTTCTTGTTGATTCTGTCACTGCTTCTCCCTTTGGGTTCTGCAAGGTATGTTCTACAAATTATTTTTATTCTTCATTAGGGAATCATATATCTTAATTTCGGAAAAACTATTGGTTGAGTTGGTTTCAAGACATGATCGTATCAGAGTAGTAAAGATCAAGAGGTCTCGAGTTCGAATCATGAAAAACCCTCTGCTCCTAGAGTAAAGTTACTCCTGTATGCATATATATCAAATACTTCATTGACTATGCAATTTTGTGACTTTGGGTAAAAAATTTATGTGGGTGCAGAGTGGTAACAATAATAACAAGAAAGAAGTTGAAGCTGATGAAGATGTGCTCTCATTTTGGGATGTAGAAGTTGACAAGAAATTGTCATCATCTACTAGTCAATGTGAGAAGTTTGGAGTTTGGGTACCACAAGCACCAGCAGCAGCTGCAACATCAACAACATTTTATGGTCAGGTAGCAAATTTTCAAAAGCCAAGTGGATTGGTTCAGGGAGCAAAGCATCAAGAGACAGATGTCACTAACTCTCTCAAAGTGAACAAAAAGTTGAGAAAGGATGATGGTTTTACTGTTCCTCAAATCATTCATTCTGTTGGGTCTAAAAGAACCAGGCCTTATTGGTAGAACAAAACTACTACTATTAGGCTACTAGCCTTCCTCTCCTTTTGTCTTTCTAGAGGGACAGGGGGCAGGGGGTGATTGCTTTTTTTGAAGTTGGAAGGAAGTCATATTTTTCAAGGATAATGAGACTTGAATCCGAGTCATTAGTAAAAACGAGTGGAAATGAATCACTGCCCTATCTAAAAAGGGTGGTAGCTTCATGGTGCATTTTAGATGGATCTTCTTTTTTTGTTTTTGTTTTTTCACTTTTTTGGGTGTACTTGTGAAAGTACTGTCTGTAAATTCGGACAAAATCTAATCAATCTTTTCTTTTTTCCAAGTGAAACTTTTATGACTTATGAGTGAGAATAGAATTAGCTTTTTGCTCTCCCTAAAAAGAAATAATCTAGATATCTTTCTTATTTAAAGGTCTAAATGGTTTCTGTGGAAGTAGGGATGACAATGGGACGGGTATATATGGGTTCTGCTCTACATCCACCCCAGTTGGGGGCGGAGATGAGAGAACGTCAGGCGGAGATTGTTTTGAAAAGGCAAAACGGCCGTGGGAATGAGACGGGGATAGTTTCTGTTGTTTCCCAGTTGGATACCCTCCTCATACCCATCTAAACATAAAAATAGTGTAAAAATTTAAATATAAAATGTATACACACGATTTGTTCAAATGTATTTTAGTTTGCTATTTGTAATAAAGACACATTCTGCACTTTTATTGGGTTGTTTTTTAAATATATTGTAAGTGCTATAGGCGGGTATCATGTGGATTTAAGGTGAGTACCAGGTGGGTTTAGGCGGGTATTAGTTGGGTATGGGTACCCTCTGGGTAATTGGGACTGATGTGGTTCTCATCTCATACCCATTGGGACGGGTGTTTTGGAAATCTTACCCATGGTAGAGATAGAACGGATAGCGAATTGACTGTAACCAAGTTGGTATGGGTATAGATATACATATATCCAACCGCCCCGCCCCGTTCCATTGCTATCCCTAAGTGGAAGTATTCACTCACGGCCCATGAAAATTTAGTTTAAGGTTGAATGTGGTTGATGTATCATTTGTTATACGAGAGGCACAATGCACAACTAGAAGCCCCCTTTTTTGTGCTTTTGGTCTAGGGTATGTCCTCCTAAGATTAGGACAAGGCAGACAAGAAAAGAGTATGATAGTGAGTATTAGTGATGATGGGTATTATTCTAGATAAGGAAAGGAGGATTCGAATGATCTGGCTTTTCGAATGATCTGGCTTTTGTCTGTTTTTCAAAACCTTCTTTTATGTAGGAATGGGCAAGGTCATAACTTATCATGTAATAATTTCATTATCGCACCAAAAGAAAACAAAAGGAAGAATATTAATAATGAGTTCCATCATCTAATTCTTCATTTCCATTGCTAGATTCGTCCTCTTTTTATTATTGTTTCTTCTATATATGAAATTTTCATCTTCTAACGGTGTGTCAACCAGGCCAGTACAATATTCATATGAAATTGAATCAGAAATTTGTATACAAAACTCCTATACTCATCTCCAATTCTATTTGCATAATTTGCAGAATACGCATACAAAATTTGATTAAAATTAGTGGTTTTTGTTTTGGGTCTTTGTCAAGGGTATCCCACCGTCGATCACAGTGACTAATCCCCTCGTCCCAACTGTCAGCGCACTAAGCGGTGAATCGAACCCCCAACCTGTTTAAGGGATAAAGTGCTGAACCATTACACCAACCCATCTTGATTAATTAAAATTATTGTTAGTATTGATAGTTAATATAAACTATAAGGTCATGGTTCTCTATCGGTATGGCTCATTCATGGACCCTAACAATGAACACTTTGTTTAATTTATGTTGTTTAATTATATCATGTTTGGGAATTGAGATGATGGGCACCTGACAATTCAGTTACTATTATTTTTCTCAAATGCTTCTTCATCTATCGTAGATCTTAAGCCACTATATACAAATCTATTTTAGATCTTCATTTGAGCTTTGGAGACAGGGAAGAATACCATATCTTTTTCAACTTCATATTGGACCACTGCTCTGTAAGGTCTTCTCCAAAATTAGGTAGCACATAATTAAATTGATTTTTTAACTTTTTTTAGGTTGTGTGAAAAGTAGGTGTACAGTAAGTAAAGTGTACTGTCATGGAAATTATAGCCAAGTTGGGCATAGGAAGAATGAATCTATTAGATTATATCTGTGATTAATCTATCAATAACATCAATAGTTTTGATGCATACAATTATATGAAGAGACAAAACACTCTAAGAAGGATTTGTATCCAGTTTCAAGACATATTTTAATCACTTTTGTTTAGTCTGGATAAATACGATTAGAAGTTTTGTGCGAGACCAACTTACATAAAAATGGGGTTATTTTTTATGAGTCGTGATTCTTGTTCTACTAAAAACTAACCATCGTCTTACCAAAAGTTACAGTAAACCGTGTTAAACAAGTTTTTTGTGTGTGTAGAGGAAAGGAAAATGTTAACAACAATAGTATTACTACCGTCAAATAAAGTACTTATTGATTTACCCTTTTTTTAAGAAAAATACTCAAGAGAGTCAAACAAAAGTGGTGTTGACTTTTTTTATCTCAATGGATATGATCAGTGGCGGAACCAGAAAATATTTATCGGGGGGGCCAAGTAATACAACAATTTATTAAAGTTCTGTTAATGACGGTTTTATTGTAATATTTGGTGAGACTATGGTAACTTTTTAATGAGATAATTGACACTACATTTCTAAATAGTGGCCTCATTTTTCTGTAAGTTGGTTTCACTGAAGACTTAGTCCTTGAAAAATATCTACCAAATAAAAATCAGGAGAACAAAAAAACATGAATGATATTAGAATAATTAAATGTATATTAGCTAGCTCTATTTAGAAGTTTCTGTAGGTTGTACATGTACCATACCTTTTTTTTTTTTTTTTTTTTTTTGAACTACCAAGAGGAAAAAAAATCTGAGTAAATAAAAATCTAGATTAAGAAACTCAAATTACAAAATGTCAAAAAGTAATAAAAAAAAAGGGGAAGAATAAAGAGGGGGGTTGGGCCTTGGGGGAATCGGCCAAACCATAAAGTAAGAGAATAAATAGTGAGGTAGGATGACATAAAGAAAACATAAAATGCTACACCATTAAGAATCCGAACTCGCGTGAGCCCAAACCAAACTCAAATACATGTACCACCATCTCTACTACCCAGCCAGCTATGTTACAATAAACTTCATCAATTATTTATAAAATTTCAAGATCATGGGGGTGGCCATGGCCGACGCCTAATTCCGCCTCTGGATAGGATATGCAAAGAAGAGTAAAATGCTTCCATTCAAACGGCATTTTGGTTGTAGAGGAGGAAACAGTAAAAAGATTAGGATCATGCAAGGGTGCTTGTTTTGATGTTTCCTGGCAAGAAATCTCACCACAGAAGTACAGGTCTACGACACTTCCGATGATGACTCCTATATTGACTATATTCTTTAACTTGCTTACCCAATGGCAATTGGCATGCCATTCCCAATTAAGGATACTACCAAAATCAACCTTTTCTTAGAATAAGGTCACGACTTGCATAGCTAAATTTACTCATCTCTAGGAATGTGTCTCGATTTGTAACTAGACTAGTATGATTACATGTGAATCAATCATTTTATGGGATAAAGTAGGATTATTTAACCATTACAATTTACATAGTGTTATATTTTCTGTTGGAATAAAGTCAAAGTCAATACTTGGTTACATGATCATGATTACACTGTACTATATCTATTCTATACGCTTCATAGTTTATAAAATTTCTTAAAAGATACTTACGGAGTATTTTCCATTTTGTCAAGATATTATTTCTAACCTATATAATAATAATAATATTCATATACTATAAAATCAAATTTAATTTCATAGTCCTAGTATATATGTATTTACTATTATTGGATGCCTACTTATGTAATTGACCAACTCAATCATGTTAATTTGATAGTTGTCGAATAATAAATTTTGAGAATAAACATTTAAAATGATGAATTATTAGCTAAATTACAAGTCTAGCAAGTACACATTTATCACAATTCACATGGTTGATGGTGCCGATGGGGGTGCAATGGTGCAAATAAACACCTATCACCGATGACTTATGCTTCCCCCATGGCAAATAGGATACCAGCTAATCCAATGCTTACACACTAGGTGACGTCACTGTCATTGGTTGAATAAAAATACTCTCCGCCATGCCCTCTTCGCACCCCCGCAACCGTGTACCCACTGATTATTGCACTACCCGGAATTGGAATTGGATACACCGATTTCTAATTTCTATGAATTAGAATTGGAATTGGTTGCACCGATTCCTAAATATTAGGAATTGGAATTGGATCCACCGGGTACCCACCGGGTACCCACCGGTTCCTGAGTAACTAAGTCCACATTAAATCTAAATTTTATTATTTTTTAAATCAAAGAAATGTATATTTTAATAATAAAAAAATCAAATATTATATTACACTAACAAATATTAGTTTCCAAAGATATCGCAAACATAAAATCAAATATTACAATCAAAATATTTAACATTGTAAATCAAAATTTAAATAACGTATACAAACATTTAATTACTAATATTACAAATACAATCATTAAAACATTAAAATTCAAATACAATTTTTTAAACCACTAATCTTACTAGAAAACCACCATTTTTTTATTTCTATCAAAGAAAAAAGTCTTATATTTTTTTTTTCACCGGGTACCCAACCGGTTCCGGTTCCCAAAAGTCAGGAATTGGAATTGGAATTGGAATTGGTTGGTACCGGTTCCTATTTTTTGAAATTGGAATTGGTTAGACCGATTCCTGCTCCGTAACCACCGGTTCCGATACTAGGTACCCGGATTTTCTGCTTACCCCTACCCCACCTAGAGCTGGTAAATAGGTCGTGTCGTGTCATGTTCATATTCGTGTCAAATATAATCGTGTCAGAAATCTCCCGACACTAACCTGACCCATTTATTAATCGTGTCGGAAACCTTCAACACTAACCCAACCCGCTTAATAATCGTGTTATTTGTGTTGACCCGCTTAACTTTTTAAATCTAATTTCTCTTCAGAAAATTTAAAAATATAACATAAAAAACTAACAAAAGGTAGTAAAGAAATTTCGAAACATCACTTTTAAGCTTCTATGGGTGTAATTACTCAATTGAACTAACGAATATCATATGTTTAAACTTCATTTTTTGATATTATCATTAGTTAAGTGACTTTTTTCTCGACATGTTTGAATAATCCTGTCAGAGCGTGTCAGTTTCGTGTTGAAAATCTCAACACTAACCCAACCTATTTAACTAAACGGGTTACTCGTGTCAATCCGCTTAACTTAATCGTGTCGAAAATCTTAACACTAACCTGTTTATTTCGTGTCCGGTTCGTGTCGTGTTAGCTTTTGCCAGTTCTAACCCCACCCCAACCCCCCTTGAAACATTTTATTTGGAAATCATTGAAATAAAGAAAAAGAAATTAAATGACAATTGATATCATCAAATATTACATTGGTTAATTAGACAAGATGAGCTAGCTTTTTAAATGCATAATAAATAGGTTATCTGATCTTATTAAATTTTTTAGAATGTCAATTATTTACCAAGAAACTTAAGATGTATTTGTATTGATCTGACGATATTATTCGTTTACATAAATACTTGCTAAGGTTTAATAGGAAAATGTTTTGGTTGACTCAGTGGGTGGGTAACTCACATTCTCTTTGTATCTATTTCTTTCCTGCCTTAAATGCCAATTCTTGAAAATAGAGGAGAGAGAATTTAAAAATAGGGGAGAGAAATAAATACAAATGGGAGGTGGGTTGCTAACCCAGTGAATGAATGTATCATTCTTCGGTTCAATATTGTTTTGTTCTCAAGTTTCAAAACTACATGTTTTTATTAGTGAAATAATTCTGTTTCACTAAGATTTAAGTAAGTTAATATTTCATATCTTTTGTACTCAAAAGTGTTTTTATTCAATATTGTAAAATAATATATAGACATATAGTGGGTGTAAAAAAAGGAAGAATTATTTGAAACTAAAAAGAACAAAACTCATAAAATTATTATATATATTGATTTGTAAGGACACAAACTTAATAAATAAAAAAAATATTCTAGACCTGAACTTTCCAATTGAGTATGTACTCACACAATCATGAAATAAATTATATGTGAAAATCATGAAGGTCGATTTTAAGGAGTAACTAAAATAATTTCATAGTCTTAATACAAAATTAGTTTATCTTGTCTTTACGCCCAAAGCAAATGGTAGAGTTTCATAAGAAAGAAAAGAGTAACAAACAAATAGCATATTCTTTTCACGTTTTTCAACGTCATTTTACAGTTTAGTTCAAGTCAAAACCATATTTATCTGCAACATAGTTATGTTTTCTCACATATTAACATCAAGTCAACTTAGATTGAATCAATTCATTTGAAAACAACGAACCAAAAGTAATACCATATAAATGATGTTACTGTAACACTTAGAAATATTCTTTTTAAGTTTAACTTATCGTCTCCTGGAAGTAGAAATTTTTGTATGCATCTAAGTCCAGCGAACATGGCTGGACCACGGTGGCTAGGTGGTCGGTGAGTGGGTAGCCGGTGGCGGGTGACGCCGAGGTGAGAGAAAATGTCGGGATTGGGGGCCTCGATCATAAATTCATAACGTAACTCGGGGGTAAATTTGCAATTGTAATAATAAAGAATCCCATTGGTCCACGTGAGCCTGGTCCAGCCACGTTGGCTGGACGCAGGTCCAAGATATTTTCGGGTTTGGGCCTTCAAAACTCAATATACATCCATAGTTCGGGTCTACTTCCCTCTCTCTCTCTCTCTTCTCTCTCTCTCTCTCTCTCTCTGTTTGCTCTTCCCCCATTAACGTTGACTCTCCAGAAAGTGTTTTTCTAGCAGCATTGAAACGATTTCTTAGCTTTTCGCAGGTAAGATTTTGAATTTTGCCCCTTTGTTTTGAGTATCGAGTTAAATGCAACTATGGTGTCTCTAAGAATCGATTTTCATGTACTTTAAGCTCTCTTCTTCACAATTATCTCATAGACTATATTGCTGCTATCCTAGGTTTAACTAGATTCTTTTTTTAAGTTCAATTTTTGTTTTTGTTTTTGTTTTAGTTTTTTCTGCTGTGCGTTAGGAACTTCTGCTAAGTTGTGTTAGGGTTTATGCTAGGGTTTATGTTAGGGTTTTCTCTCTCTTATAATTGTGCCTCAACCCAAGCTGTACATTATGTGGCCTGAATTGATAATATGCGAAAAATGCCTCAAATTTGTGCTCTCTTTTTGTGATTCTGATGTCTTTCAAAGGATTTCTTTCCCCCTTCGTTTTTGGGGTTTTTCCCCTTCGTTTTTGGGTTTTTTTCCACTTGTGTGTGTGTATGTTCGTGCACTGTGGTGAAAAGGGAGAGTGGATTGGAAGGAGTCTAGAGAATGAAGCAGTAGCTGGCTAGTTGCACAGGGGATCTGGGCTCTGCCATGGCTTGAAGGGTGGAAATGTTGTTTATAATATTTAGTTTCACCTGCTAGTTAGCATTTAGGTTCAAATTGAAGCACATTAAGGTATTGAGTAAGGGTGTAATAGTTAGCTAGGTGTGTATGTTGACCCTGATTGGAACTTAGATCAAAGAAAAATCTAAACTATTTGTGTTGTTATCTATTTATTAACTCTTCTTTGGACTGGAAACTGACATTAGTCATTTTGCCACAGGATTGCTGAGCGCTTCAATGGCAGTAAGCATATATTCTTTTCATTCTTGAGCGCTTCTGAATTGATTTAAATGACTAGCTTGCTGGATGTCTATCACATTATTCTATGGTTCTGCTCCTTCTACAACTATTTGTATATATCTTGAACAGCTCTTCTTTGGTTTGTTGACAGACTGTACCTGTTAACCCAAAACCTTTCTTGAACAACTTGACTGGAAAGCATGTGATTGTTAAGCTGAAGTGGGGAATGGAGTACAAAGGTAATTTCCCCATATCAAGAAGAAATCCTTCTGAGTTTCATGTTTCTTCTTTCAAATTTTGTTTGTTTCATGACTCCTCCTATCTCTTTTATTCTGTTATCTGTTTTCAAGTAGTAGCAAAAGGTTCTTAAGAAAAAAGAAAAGGAAAAGAGGTAGTCACTTTGTTTCTTGTGTAATAGTTTGGTTTCTACTTTGGTTATTTATACTATTTCCATTGTCAATTTGCAGGTTTTCTCGTGTCAGTAGATGGCTACATGAACTTACAGGTACTTGCTTATCACTTCTAGTTCATTGGAAATATCTGGAATGTATTTCTATCGAACTTCCTTGCTTTGTATCATCTCATTCTGAACTTGGTGCTTGCATTTGTGGTGGTGTTGAAATTTAATACTGTGTGAGGTTCAATTAGAAATGCCTGTCTCATTGTCAGGACCAAGGGAGCATACTGCATCCACCTTCACGCCTACCCCCTGCTATGGCAGACCACATTGCCTGCTATTTTAACTGTTGAATTTAAATGTTATTAGTTTGTTAACCTTTCTATTAATGAAATATCTGCAGCTGGCTAACACGGAGGAGTACATTGAGGGCCAATTGACTGGAAATCTGGGAGAGATTCTCATCAGGTCAGTCTACTTGTTCCTAACTGCTGCTCTTTTGTTTTATTGCATAATTCAAGGTTCTTAAAAAATTGAAATTTCTTATTAGAGGTTTGCACATCTGAAGTTATATCACTATATAATGTGCCACATAGGCCCACATTGGTAAACAGTAATTGCACCTATCTACTTTGTTGCTGAGATTATTGGTCTATTGTTGATGCGGTTTCTAAGTGATGAATGCTAGCAAATATTATTCATATCTTAGCTGTGAACGTGCTAAGTGCCTACTTACCATAAGCAGTGATTCCTCTTGTGCTTTTCAATGTGAACTTAAGCGGGTGTTGGGGGATTTGGTGCAGTTCCTTTGGTATAATGTTCATGTTTTTGTGGACTTCGTATAACAGAAATACTGACAATTTGTGCTCATAGTCCTGGGGTTGGTGTCAGTGTATAACAGCTTCTGTTGATATTATGTGCAGGTGCAACAATGTCCTATATCTTCGTGGAGTTCCAGAGGATGAGGAGATAGAGGATGCTGATCGGGACTGAAGGAATGCAGCTGACTGTTTTTATACATCGAGGGCATTCAGTTGCAAAAAGTACTACTTTCGACCTTGTGTGAGAATATTGTAGGACATAGTATGTACTGAATTTGAGGTGGATATGGTACATTCATTTGGGTACATGCATTGGGCAATATGAGGTTTTTATATGGTATTTGACAGGGTAAAGCTCATAATTTTGTTCCTGCCTAGTCAACTATAAGATCCATCTTTGCTCTTTGTAGAAAAGGAAGCATATGTTGTGAAGTTTGAGACAGAAGATCGAAATGAAGACTGACGATGCGAGACTTCAATCAGAAAAATTGATATCCTTGTTCAACTGATAATTAAGGTGCCAAAAAAAAAACAGCAGTTTCTTCTAGTAACAAATACAGAACAGCAATTCGAAAGAAAATTTAACTAAATGTTTCGGTAACTAAAAAGCTGTTTACTATCAAGTCTCAACCACAGGAGCCAAAATCAGCTAAAAATTTCAATTTGTGAACAGGGATTTGAAGCCAAGAAACTCAGACAGCTTAGCGTTGACAATGGGCTTTGCACATGTATAAGCAGTCATACAAGCAAGGCCCTCCACAATGAAGTGGGCAATCCAGCTGCATCCCTTTGCACCTCCCTTCGTTCATGCACTTTGCAAATTCTCCCAACTTGTAATATCCCCTGTTGAACCCTCTCTGCCTCTGTCCACGACCCTTTTTCCTCCCTCCTCGACCTCTGCCTCTACCACACGGGCCCCACCTTGACCACCCAGCACCGCCACCTCCCCAACCCCATCCCCCGCCCTTTCCACCACCCCCACCACCACCACCTCCTCCGCCCCATCCCCATGCATAACCACCTCCGCCACCTCCACCACTACCATTACCACCACCTCCACCACCACCGCCACCACTGCCACCACTTCCGTTACCTTTCTTACCCTTGAAGACAACTTGAGTATAATTGAGACTAGTATGATTTTGGAGATTAATCAAGGAAGTTGCGTTTGCTTGATCTGTGGAATTAGGTTTAGTAACTTGGTTGCTGCTACATAGGCCAAATAAGGCCATTGAAAGCAGGAAAAGGAGGAATGAGCTTCTTACTATCTCCATCATGCACACAACACAGAATTGAATGTTAAAATTCTAAACATATGTACGTACTATATATAATTTTGTACTTTCATACGTATAATTATTGCTTACAAATTACGGTTGCTTCATATGTACCCCTTGGCCTACACTCATGACACCTCCACAGAGAGAGAGAGAGAGAGAGAGAGAGAGAGAGAGAGAGAGAAGGGGGGGGGGGGCTGATAGCTTGTTGTGCACTCATGAATGTTTAGGAGACATGCAAGTGTGCAGGAAGATACACTCATGAAGAAATTACCACCAGACAAATCAATACATTACCAACAATTAATGGGATTTAGGCTAATTAGTCCCAAACATCCAGTTTATCAGTTTGTAACATTTCAAAGATCCCTAGTATTTTTATTTTTCTGAAGGGAAGATCCACTAGTAAAACTTATTTACATTGTTGAACCATAGACTAGTAGTAACATTATTGAATGTTGTGCTGCTCAAGAAAATAAAGGTGCATTACCATTAACAGAGTGAATTGCACATACAATCCGAAATCTCTCTTATGAGACCGTCTCAAC
Source organism: Tetragonia tetragonoides (assembly GCA_038025085.1). Lineage (NCBI taxonomy): Eukaryota > Viridiplantae > Streptophyta > Magnoliopsida > Caryophyllales > Aizoaceae > Tetragonia > Tetragonia tetragonoides. Next base: position 10,201,254 of record CM076140.1, on the reverse strand, counting down.
ATGAGATCACCTTTATAACCAAGCATAAAATCGGCATGACGTCATGCATGTATAGTTGTATGAGACGTCTCACATTGAGACGGTCTCAACTGAATTTTTGTGTAACACCAATACTGTGGGGTTTTACTTTGACAATTTGGAACAAAACCCCTGAAGCTATTTTTTCTTCTTCTTTTGTTGACAAGTTTTGAGTGATATTGTAAAAGATTTATTTAATCATGTCTTTGCCTTTTCTAAAACATTTAAAAGAGTTACATTATTGGTATTTTATGTGGCATGTTACTATCACCATTCGCCAATAGGGAAAAACTGTAAACTGACATCTCGTTGGTTGGAATCAAAAAGTTACAAAATTTTTTGAACCCTAAAAGCCTTATTTTCTCTGGTACTTTAGCCTTTTCTTTTCTCTTATCCCAATTGAAACTCTATTTTATCTCCTTTCGAATGGTAATCATATCCATCAGCATTTTATGCATAAGTACCTCTGTCTGTACCTGTAAGTCTGTAACAAATGGTGGGGACAAGGAGAACCGAATGATATTGCTGTCTGGTTGTTATTCTTCTAGTAGCACAACAAACAGGCAACAGCAACAGTGCTTTACATTCAAGAACCCTTTTCACCCTTCACAATTCGAATTAGGCGGCTAATAGAGTATCACTTTTTTGTTAGCAAGTTTCACTCTACTCCTCACATGTATCATTTCTTACCATACTGCTTAGTATGAGTTTTTGTGCTCTGTAAATTGGCTAATTCAATCGGTTCAAATGTATTTCCATTTTAAACAATTACAAGGAGTGTTACACTTCCCATCCGACCTCAAAATGGTAATAGGAAGAGATTTTGATTAAAATAAAAATTAACAAGATATCAAAAAATTAGCATATACATTCAGAAAACTGCCAGGCATGGTAGTAAGTTTCTTCTGCATTCACGATGACGTCTTGAGTTATTAATATATTTTTAAAAAAAAAAAAAAAATCTTACCAGTAATGAAACTTGGGAAGCAATCGTCCTTGCAATGGCTTCAAGATAAAGTTATAAATAAGTATATTAAAATACCAGTCAAGCGAGTACAATGATAATGGCCTTGTTTGGCACGCAGTTGGTAGATGGTAGCTGGTAGCTGGTTTGCTTGTTGTGCTAGCTGGTTTGACTATTTGATTGTAAAAAGATGTTTGGTAAAGTGAGCTGATTATTGGTAGCTGATTTAGTGTAAAATGATCACTATGGACATGGAGATAACTTTCTATTGTTAACAATAAAAATAATTGATAATTATTATTAGTTATATATATTAATATTATTTATGAAAATAATAATAATAATTACAAATTATGTAAATTAATTATATTTATTTAATTAATTATTTAATTTAAATTATCATTAGTTTCTAAGTAAGTATTAATGCTAATAATGATAATGATAATAATTAATAATAATATTAATATTAATTATATTAACTACTTCTAGTAATAAAAGTTGTAGTAATAATAATAATAAAAATAAAAACAATAATGATGATGATAATAATAATAAAATAATAATAATAATAATAATAATAATAATAATAATATTATTATTATTATTATTATTATTATTATTATTATTATTATTATTATTATTATTATTATTATTATTATTATTATTATTATTATTATTATTATTATTATTATTATTATTATTATTGGGTTAAGATTGTTATTTTACATAATAATCCAACAAGCTGACTTCAAAAGCTACCCCTACCCAGCTTTTTGTAAATCAGATTGTTGGATCCAAAAAGGCAATGAAAAAGCTGGTAACCAAACACCAAATTTTGGATGGTTGGATGGTCAATTGATCAAACAATCCAGATTGTCCAACAAGCTGGCTAAAAAGCCACCAACCAAACAAGGTCATTTTGACCTTTTTAGCCAACTTCACTACTCTTTGAGTTTCAACTTAATTAACATGGTTCTTCGAAGTTCAAACTGTCGTCAATTCTTATTTATCTTGAAGTTGTTTATTGTCATTGCACTTCGACTTAAGGGTCCCCTTTCACAGGAGTAAAACTGTGTACACCTGGTCACCTCTACCCTGCCTATGGGTGCCTCTTGAAGTCACTAGGGTAATTGTTAATATTGTTGATGCATGATAAGCTTCTAGTTTTCAATCACCAATCTTCCAAATTAATATCACTAGCATAACTGACAATAATTTCAAGCAAGCCACTCAAACACCCACATCGATGAACTTTTGCACTAAATAATAATCTCTAAAACACAAAACCCAAATTGTTATAACCACAAAAAATCCCACCTTTAAACTAACCACAATGTTGTTACAACCCCAGAATTACCAACAACAAAAACCCAGATTAATTTCGAGAAAATGAAAAATACTTACTTAAAAAACAGGCAAAAGCAACCCAGACTTCTCATGAATCCAAACATGAGGACAATCAGAGACAGAGACAACTCCAGGGCCAGCGGACATGCCATGACCAAGGGGCTCATCATCTAGTGAAGGGAGAGTGCTGGTGAGTCTAGACTGGTGTAGCTGACACTGGTTTAGAGCTAATGCAAATAAAGCACACGCTCCATATCTCTCTGTTGGGTTTAGAATTGTTGTCTCCATTGTTGAATTGGGTTATGTTTGGAGAGAGAAAATGTAACTGGTAATGATGAATTGAGGAATTGGGTTTTGTTTGTATGCGGTGAGGTATTTCTGGGTTCTGCATTTTTTGCGTTGAATGTGTGGGAAGAGGTGGAGTTGATTGACTCAGGTTCAAGGTCGGTATTTTTGGCGGTTGCGAGATGGGAGGATTTGTTTGACCGAATTGGAAGCACAATAACAATGAAACCAATTGGGAATGATTCTGCGTAGTTCTCTCTAAAATCCCTCATTCTCACCAATTTATTTTGACGATAATATTAGCAGTAATAATACTTTCAATTTGCAGTATACCATAATATAAGTTTTAAAGTAGATACAAAGAGGTTTCTTTTACAACATATACCAAATTAGTAATAATAATAATAATAATAATAATAATAATAATAATAATAATAATAATAATAATAAGATCGTTAGGCATTTTATTAATGAAATCTCTCTTATTCATTGCTACAGCAAAAAAAAAAAGTCAAAAAAAAATTCATCAATGGATGATTAACTTAAATCAAAAAAATAATTAGAAGAGCAAGCATTTAAAATAAAAAGGGAGTATTGTTAATATATACTAGCATTTACTCGTGCGATGTTCGATTCATCAAAATTCTCTATTATATATCATTACTAATATATTTCAAAATATTTTTATCCCAAATTTATAAGGATGTATACCCTAATATATTTTCGCGTGATTTGAATTAGTTGCAAATATAAGTAAAATGAAAAAGGAAAAAAAAGAAAAGAAAAGAAAGAAAGAGATTTTGACGAGATAATATAAGATGATGAGAAGAGATTTTAATGAGATGAGATATTGAGAGAAGAGATGAGATGAGATGAGATGAGATTTTGACGAGAAGAGATTTTGACAAGATGAGATGAGATTTTAACGAGATGAGATTAGATTTTGATGAGATGAGATTTTGAGAGAAGAGATTTTAATAAGATGAGATTTTGACGAGAAGAGATTTTGATGAGATGAGATTTTGAAGAGATGAGATTTTGAAGAGTGGCCCTAAACCCTAACCCTAAACCCCAGCCCTAACCATAAACCCTAAACCCTAGCCTAAACCCTAAACCCAAACTCTAACCCTAACCCTAACCCTAAACCCTAACCCTAAAATCTAAACCTTAAATAACCCTAAACCTTAAACCTTAAACCCTAACTCTAAACCTTAAATAACCCTAAACCTTAAACCTTAAACCCTAACTCTAAACCCTAACCCTAAACCCCAAAACCCATAAAAACCCCATAAACCCTAAACCCTAAAATTGTATTCCACGAAAATCATTTTCCAAAAAATTCATTTTCTGAGAAAAATGTTTTACAAGAAAAGTAGAAAAAGAGGAATATTATTTTTCGTTTTCGGAAAAACTATTTCATAGATAAAAAAAAAAAAAGTCCGATAAAATTGTTTTCGTGAAAACTCCTTTTCCCAACAAACTGTTTTCACCCCAATAAAATGGAGCCTATAGCAAAGGAAAAGAAAAACAAGGGTATATTCCTAAATAGTACTCCTATTAGAAAAACTCATACTAATAGGAGTATTATTTAAAGAAATATATTTTGATAGGAGTACTATTTAGAAAAACACATACTAAAAGTAAAAGGAGTACTATTTCAATCGAACTACCAAAATCGAACGAGAGCCTATAGCCAAAAAACAAGGGAATATATCTGAATTGTAATCCTATTAGAAAAATGCATACCAAAAGGAGTATTGTTTAGAAAAACATGTATCAAAAGGAGTACTATTTCAATCGAACTATCAAAATCTAATGAGAGGTTATCGCCATAAAACAAAGCGAGCTCTAAACATTTTTTTTTCTAAACAAAAAAGAGGGTGCAAGCGAATGGCAACCGAGACACCCCGCGCTACGTCATGTTCGGACTTTTGTATTCAGTAGCGGACATATCATATTAACTGAAAAACCAGCGCAAGCACTAATCCTATATATCAACGTACCACCAACAAGGGATTTATTGTAAATCTAATATTTAGCACAAAGTGAGAGAACGGGTATGAAACTGCGCAGATTCAAACTCATTCCTAGCACTACTAAAATCTTTATCAGCTAACTAAATAATGTTTATTTACACATTGCTATTAATTCACATGAAATTGTAATTCTTGTATTTGTTTTTTATTGCTTGTCTATTACCTTTCTTTTTATAGGGATATTCAGTCCAAGGTGATTTATGGATTGAGATTTGTTTTAGCATCTAGGGCCTTATTGGTGCTTAGAGACAATCTATTATAGAGCTTATATCTCAAAGCCGCCAATGCGTAATCTATTTAATGGGTAGTAATAATTTATCCGACAATTTAAACCTCCTTTCGGGTTCATCTTACTTATTCATAATAATAAGTATAGTAAGCCTTATTTTTTTGGGTCGAGTATTAAAAAATTAATGAGATATTAAAATGTCACTTGTCAACGCGAGGGGAGAGAGAGAGAGAGAGAATCTGAAATTGAAATGGATCAATGGGTGTGTGTGCTGAAGAAAATACTGTGAGAATGAAGTTACATTAATATTGTCCCACATATGTAATCTGGAAGAAAAAAGTGTTCTCAAGTTCTTATAAAGGCATGTGCATTCTCAGGAAACTTACGGGACTGGTGATGTTGATCCATGAGAGTATTCAGGTCCATCCTAGAAGTCAAAATCGAAAGTTGGAGTTAATTTTTTTTGTTGTTTTAAGCCAAATGGCCGGTCTGCCGATTTAGGGGCCGTTTTCATTTTTTGGCCGGTTTTCCCAGGTTCGATATCAGGCGGTTTTGTAAAGCCAATCGGATTGTCTGTTGAGGTTGATCTCAATTTGTGAATACACCAAAAGATAAGAAAAAGAAAAAAAAGAAAATTAAAGAGAAAGTGTGAATGTGTAACCGAAGTCTTTTCGGTTGGTACTTGCGTAGCCTGTAGTGGGATATTGGCTGATTGGTTAGTTAGGCCATTAAATGGTCAAGGGTTTCCTAGTTAATTAGCTTCCTAGAAAAGATTAGGGTAGGCTGCTAAGGTAATATAAAAGGGCAAAGAGTTTGCCGTGATGAGGGTTGTGCTGTGAGGTCCCAATGTGAGGGCACGGTAGCCACAAAGTGAGAGGCAATCAAGAGGACGGCGAGGCTACAAGAGCAAGTCGTCAGTCAGTCATAAAGAGAGCTTGTAAAAGGGAGAGTGTTACGGATGCTGAGCCGCCCTATAAGCCGAGATGATGATGAGGAAATTCCTAATCAAGAGGAGACCTAGTTAGGTGGTGAACAACTACGTGGGGAGATCGTAGTGGAGGCGTTTGTTGGTTCGGGCATAAAACCAATGAGTTTCTACAATAGGTATTTGTATCAGTCCTAGTGATTTTGGTAGTAGTATTGATCGAGTGGTATCAATATTTGGTTGTAGATGTGTAATCTGGCTTGACATTGTAATCACTATTGATTTGTTAGTGGATTAATTGTCGGTTTGGCCCGTGATTTTTACCCGATCGAGGTTTTTCACCTTATATCTGGTGTTGATTATTGTGTGTTGTTTTCATTATTTTATTGTTAATTTTGCAATTGGTATTAGAGTGTTTGGGTCCTAATCGGAGGAATTTGTTGTATGGGTCAAAAATCCCAATAAGTGGTATCAGAGCTGATGGTTTGTGATCTTGGAAGCACTCATGGTTATGAGAGATGAAGACACACACTTGAGATCACGAGATGGTAAGTTCGTGTTGATGAGCACTGGAACGTGAAACAGATCTGAGTTTGTTCTGCAGAAATTGTGATGGGGAAGATTTGTTGAGGTTGATCCCAATTTGTGAATACACCAAAAGATAAGAAAAAAAAAGAAAATTAAAGAGAAAGTATGAATGTGTAACCGAAGTCTTTTCGGTTGGTACTTGCGTAGCCTGTAGTGGGCTATTGGCTGATTGGTTAGTCGGGCCATTAAATGGTCAAGGGTTTCTTAGTTAATTAGCTTCCTGGAAAAAAATTAGGGTAGGCAGCTAAGGTAATATAAAAGGGCAAAGAGTTTGCCGTGATGAGGATTGTGCCGTGAGGTCCCAATGTGAGGGCACGGTAGCCACAAAGTGAGAGGCCACAGAGACGACGGCGAGGTTACGAGAGCAAGCCGTCAGTCAGCCATAAATAGAGCTTGTGAAAGAGAGAGTGCTTCAGATGTTGAGCCGCCCTATAAGCCGAGATGATGAAGATGAAATTCATAATTAGGGGGAGACCTAGTTAGGTGGTGAACAACTACGTGGGGAGATCGTAGTGAAGGCGTTTGTTGGTTCAGGCATAAAACCAACGAGTTCTTCCTACAATAGGTATTTGTATCAGTCCTAGTATTTTGGTAGTAGTATTGATCGGGTGGTATCAATATTGTACTTGGCCGCGTTCATAGGAGTTGGGTAGTATACTTGGTTGTAAATGTGTTATCTGACTTGACATTGTAATCACTATTTGATTTGTTAGTGGATTAATTGTCGGTTTGGCCCGTGATTTTTACCCGATTGGGATTTTCCACGTTATATCTGGTGTTGATTATTGTGTGTTGTTTTCAGTATTTTATTGTTGATTCCGCAATTGGTATTAGAGTGTTTGGGTCCTAATCGGAGGGATTTGTTGTCTGGGTCAAAAGTCCCAACATTGTCGACCCTATCAGTTTCCGCTTGGAGCGGCCAGTGCGGTCCGGTTTTAAAAACATTGAAGAGGAGAGGAGAGGAAGCCATTTCTATCAAATTAAAAAGAAAAAAGAGGGTAACCTAACACCGATTCTTTAGGTGCTAAAAAACACCACCATTTAACTAAATACCATAAATTTTTAGCATGAACTATCTATTATACCCTTATCGTGTAAAGGTCAAAAATCAGAAAACTCTCCTCTTTAAATATGGGTGTTGGACGGAGCGTCCAACATCCCTTGGATTACATGAACTACCCATTGGGTGTTGAACACAACATCCAACACCTCGTAACTCAAATGTTGAAAACTGGTGTTGGACCTTCTGTCCATCACTAATCAACGACGGTTGGACGTTACATCGAACACCCTCTAAGGGTGTTGGACGTTAACCCAACAACTCTTGGGGGTGTTGGACGTTGCATCCAACACCTCTAAAAAATAACAAACCTGAAAATTGGTGTTGACCTTATGTATGTCCAATATTAATCAGTGGGTGTTGAACATTACATCCAACATCTCTTGAAGGGTGTTGGATGTTTGGGGTGTTGGATGCAACATCCAATACCCTTATTATGTTGCTAATATCCATGGAATAAGGAAGGAAACCAAACGAAGAGAGAGAAAATGAGAATATGGAAAGGAAAAGAGAAAATTAAAATAAGGATAATTGTGGTAACTCATGATAATTATTGATGGTATTTAGTTAAATGGGTGTTAGGATTAAGCATTCCCTATAGTTCAACCAAAGATTGGAACATGGCAATTGGAATCCTTGTTGGTCAACTTTTTTACGGCTACTATTGATTTGACTAGTAATTCAAAGTAGTCCACAAATTTAACTCAAAGTGGCATTTTAGTATTACATTTTGCCCTATGAGTCCTAAACTTATTATATAAAATTAAAGTAGACTATATGGTCATGCCTTGTATATGGTAATGTAGGGGTATAATTTTTTTTTTGGGTGATGTCATATAACTCCTGGACAGTGGTGTCTGTTTAGTCTCTTCTTAATCAGTATAATATATGTTTTAACCATTCTTGTAAAGAATCTTTTAAGATTTTAGGTCTGATAATTTTTCTTAATTTTTTTGAAGCGATTTCTATTTTTTTTAAATTTTTTATTTTTCAGTATATTTTTTAATTAAAAATTAAATTATATAGTTTTAAACATTCAAGGTGGTATTACTATTCAGAGAAAATAATGCAAAGCAATATATGGTACTCAGTTTAATGAAGTTGGAAGTGTTATCTTGCAAAAGAAAGGAGGTGTAGATACCAAATATCTATTAGCAATCGCAAAGAGAAATATGAAGAACCTTACCAAAATGGGAATTGGTTGTACACGATGATGGAAAGATGGCGGGCGACGGCAATGAGATCCAGATGCAAACGTTGAACATATGAAAATGTAGGAGATGAATGGATGATGTGTGGTTCCTTTTTTTTTTTTTGGGCTCATCAATATAATAGAGAAATTAGCTACTACTCAATTTCTTGGATTTGTAACATTTGACAACTTGTGAGAACGAAGGGAAGGAGAGAAGGAGTCATTAAACTCCATTATGTTTTTGTAACGTCTGACTGGTGCTACTTTCTCTCTTTTTTTTTGTTTTTTTATTGGCCGTGAGTCACATGACACGTCACAAGTAAATTGAAACATCATTCAGCAATTCAGTGATTAATGTGGTGTGCTCTGATTTAATCATTGCGTTTTAATCTAATTATATAGATTCAGCAATTCACTGGTTAATGTGGTGTGCTCTGGTTTAATCATTGCGTTTTAATCTAATTATATAGATTATATAAATATAGATTATTTAGATGTTAAAAGTCGTTTACACCATTAATGCCATATTTTCATTGGCAAAAATACTGTTTCCTTCACTTTGACAAATTTAGTTAACCTTTTTAAAAATTAAAGTAAACTCAACTAAAATGTGAGCCAGCATTATTTGCAAATGGCTAGCTTTTAAACCCACGCCACCACGGGTTCACGATTGCGCAAAAAATTGGGTGCTCCATGAACATCACCTAAGTACCCCCATTTGTAAATTTTAGATTGAGGTCTACTTGATTTTGTAGATAAGAATGATAAGGTGAGATAGAATTCACTATTTTAAGATCCATATCTAATTTTAAGAGTTTGATATACCCAGTTGGGTACAAAGAGAAAGTACTCATAAATCATGGGCCTATGCGACTATGCCTAGTTAATAACATATGAAGAGAAAAAAAGCTACTCCCTTCGTTCCATATTTATTATACGTTTCTAAATGGCACAAAACAATTTCACTTAAACTTTTTTCTTCCATTTAAATCCTTGATGGAGGCCCCTATTTTTTTTTTTTTTTTTTGTGTATTTGACTTCAAAAATTTGCATGTAAGAGAAAAAACATGGATAAGATAGTAATATCAACCCACAAAACTTATTTGAGTACTTTTTTTGGTTGGGAAATTTATTTATTTATTTTTTTTGCCAGCATGAAAGTTACATGATTTATACAATATGCACACCCTTCAAAATCCCTTGGGTTAAATGTGCTACCTGATACAAATATCTATGAACAAAATTAAAATTACAACATTTAACAGTTCTAGCGAGAGACTTATTTTGATACATGCTAGAAACAGCCTTGCGCTTAAACCGCAAGCGATACCTGCAAAACCATTCATTGTGAAGTAAAGCTTGATGACCTTTCCTCCAATGAAGATTGGAAGACAAAGATTTCTGAGGCTGAGAATAGTAAGTCGAGAATGAGCGGCAGAAGTGAGTACGCTTCAACTTGATCTTGTAGCTAAAATGTCGGATTCTAATATTAGAAGTAAGGATGACAGGGCCAATCGGATTCATATTGTAAAGATTAGAATTATCCATGTTGGGAAAAGAGGGAGACACAGTCTTATCACCCATCACAACTTCTTCACTAATGATCTCAACTTTCTCCACAGAGGTGGAAACCTCGTGGGCAACACATTGATTATCCTCCGCAACATTCGTGCAGGAGGGAATAGACTCTTTCAATATTTTTGCAGTTCTTGAGTCAACAGAATTTTCAGAAGATGGAATACCCAGATCATGGGCAATGTCCTTAGTGTCTTATGGACGCAAATCGTCATCAGTGACAATGAAGAGGGTTGATAAAAGCTGACTTTCTTTCCTTCCTCAATCTTTTTATACACGGTTGAAGGGATTTGAAGAGAGTAATTCCTTTTCCTACAAATAAACTTGGCAGAGGGCTCCCTACAATCCACATTGACAGTAGTTGTAGCCACCTTATCAGGGGAGCTACCAAACACAACCTCCGAACTAGCATCATGATGAACAACCTCAACCTTATCTAGGGAGCTAGCTGACACAACCTCCGAACTAGAATTCTGGAATCCTTGATTAGCAAAAAAAGAATTATGGAATCCTTGGTCATTAAACTTGCTACTATGAAGCTTGCTAGTAGGACCTCCAATATATTCCCTTGCATTAACCAAAGCTGGACTATGAGAGAGTACACGTTTTTCTTTCTTGGACTCAACCAACTCAAAAGATGTATCTAAATTCCTTTTCCCATTTGATTTTATCTTCAATAAACTATCAACTTTTTCCAACTCTCTCACCACCTCACCATTATGAGGATCAACTGCAACAGCTTGATTGAGGTCACAGTGGGCATTTTGGAGCTCATGGAACTTCACAGAAGCTAAAGCTCTCCTATACCATGCTTTAACATTATTTGGATCAAATTCAATGACAAAAGAACATAAAAATTTTGCTCTGTCAAGATCACCCAGTTTCAAACAACAAGCTGCAAGATTTAAATTCAAAGATAATGCAAATTCCTTGAACAAGTCTTCATCATTTCCATAAAGAGGCGAACAAAAGCATAAAAACTTAAGTGCCTTATCATAATTCATAGAGGTCTGATTAAACCTCCCTTCTTTAAACCTAACATTTCCTTCATCCTTCAGACTTTTAACAATTGGTAAAATTTGCTCTGGCCCTTCCATACTTGAGATAAAGCTGATCATATCATCATCATAATTATCATTCACATAAGTAAACATAAGAGCAGAAAGAAGAGAATCGTTGCCCATACTCAACATGCAGACTTCCAATTCACAAACCTCAATCAAGCAAAACCCAGAAACAACTAACAACTACACAAGAACAAGCAAACAGAGACCCACACAAGGAAACAAATCTGGAATTACAGAATAAGAGGAGAAAGAGAGCAATGTTAGGAAATCACCGTAGTTTTGGAATAAACCAACCAGAAGAAGCTCTCCAAATACACAAGAGACTTGAAAACCCACAATCCCAACAATTGAAAGTTCAATTGAAGATCACCCCACCCTTGAAGATGGAAGTAATCCCAACTTGCATGTGTGGAGATCCCGCATTAGGAGATGATCGGGGCGTGGAACTAGCAATTGGGGCTCGCCGGCAACCGGTGGTGGGTTCAGATCGTCAACCGGTTGCCGTCGAGCAGCGGTTAAAAATCTGTAGGTTTTGGGGTTTTCTTTGGGGTTAGAGAGAGACAGTGTGAATCCCTGAAGGAGAATGAGAAAGTGTGAAGATTGGAAATTTATTGAGTACTTTAAAAAACATAAAGATCAATATGAAACAAAAACCTAAAGATGAGATCAATATGGAACAAAAACCATAAAAAACCCAGAAATCCAATTTGAATTCTCCTAATATAAGCCCAACAAATATTCACCCCAACCCACAAATACAAATACAAATACAAATACAAATACACAATACCCGACCCTTTTCATTTCACAGCCCATACCATATCTCACCAAAACCCTCGTTTCCGCCTCTCTCATATATATTCCCACTTAACCCAACTTCTCACTCTCTCTCCCCCCATTTCAAAACCCTAATTCTTCCTTCCATTTCTCTCGTTTCTCTCTCCTCACCTCCAACAATGTCGGCCGCTGCAGCCGTCCGTCCACTGGTATCGATCCAGTCAGTGGAATCCGACATGGCCACCGACACAACCACCACATCCCCACTTCCCGATTGCATGAAAGCCCCAGTCCGACCCGACATCGTCACCTACGTTCATTCTCTCATGTCCAAAAATGCCCGACAACCTTACGCCGTTTCCAAGAAAGCCGGTCACCAAACCTCCGCTGAATCATGGGGTACCGGCCGTGCTGTTTCCCGTATCCCCCGTGTTCCCGGTGGTGGTACCCACCGTGCCGGTCAAGGAGCTTTCGGTAACATGTGTCGTGGTGGTCGCATGTTTGCCCCTACCAAGATCTGGCGTCGCTGGCATAGAAAGATCAATGTCAATGAGAAACGATACGCTGTCGTTTCAGCCATTGCTGCTTCTTCAATCCCTGCTCTCGTCATGGCTCGTGGTCACAAAATCGAGACTGTCCCTGAACTCCCCCTCGTTATCTCCGATAGTGTCGAAAGCGTCGAGAAGACTTCAGCTGCTTTGAAGGTTTTGAAGCAAATCGGCGCATTGGCTGATGTCGAAAAGGCGAAGGATTCGGTTTCGATTCGGCCCGGAAAGGGTAAGATGAGGAACAGGAGGTACATTAACAGGAAGGGTCCTCTCATTGTGTATTCAAGTGAGGGATCTAAGTTGGTTAAGGCTTTCCGTAACATCACCGGTATCGATATCTGTCATGTTGATAGGCTTAACCTATTGAAGTTGGCACCTGGGGGTCATTTGGGTAGGTTTGTTATATGGACTAAGGGTGCATTTGAGAAGCTTGATTCGATTTACGGGTCGTTTGATAAGGTTTCTGAGAAGAAGCATAAGTATGTGTTGCCAAGGCCTAAAATGGTGAACGGGGATTTAGCTAGGATTATTAATTCTGATGAGATTCAGTCTGTGGTTAGGCCTATTAAGAAGGATTATAAGAGGGCTGTTATGAAGAAGAATCCTTTGAAGAATTTGAATGTTATGTTGAAGTTGAACCCATATGCTAAGGCTGCTAGAAGGATGGCTTTGTTGGCTGAGAACCAGAGGGTTGCTGCTAAGGCGGATAAGCTTTCCAAGAAGAGGACTACCCTGTCTAAGGTAATTCCCTATTTATTTATATATCTAATTTTGAAAGTGTGTTTTTTTAATGCCTGCTAGTATAATTGTTTAATTTGATAATGGATTGTAGTATTATTCCTGTGCTGGATATTGGGAAATGGCCTGAGATTGTTGTTTTGTGATTGTTTGTTGGAGAATGAAATTAGCATAGTTTGATGTCAAAATGGAAATTAGTTAGTTTAATCCAAGGGGTATGAATGTAAGGTTAAGCCTGAGGTTACTAATTCTGGGATGCAGTTTACTTTTATTGACATCATTGGATGGTCGTTGGAAAAATACTATTAAGGTTTAGCAATTGTGAAATCATTGGATGAGGTTATGAGTTCTGGGACTTATGTACCCTTTTCCAGGGTCATGTTTAGTTGGTTAACTAGTTTTGGGGGTCCTCAATCTGTTCACTTAAGTTTCTTTGAAAGCTAATGTTACAAAGCAGACTTGAGTTTTTCCCATCTGATTCCTTGTTATTAGCATGTTGATTTCCATGGCTTGACTCTTGTTGAACTATCGTAATGTTATTCCAAGTTTTGTGGTATAGGGTTTTTAAGACCTCGAATTGCTATCATTTTAGCTATTAGCATGCTTTGCTTGTAAATCTTCCTTACAGCTACTATAATCATCTCTAAAACTTTAGTCCAGCCAAGCCAACTGTTCTAGTTGGTGGCACTGTATGCTGCTTAGCATCACTGTTAAATTTTGGCCAACCTGTTGGTGGATAAATCTATTTAACCTGGATCTCCCCGACTCCCTCCCAAAAAAAGGTTGTTTTGGAAATCATACTTGATGCCTGTACCTGAGGATGTTTTTAAGCACAGTTTTGCTGATGTAACTTGTAAGGTTTATCTCATAACTTTGTTGCATTGATGGTCTATGCCTGCCATGATCGTCAACATGGTCGTGTGTTCGTTTGTGGCATTGTATTTGTTGGTGGTTTTTGCATAAATAGTATCTTGTTTTGACAACAATTCTTCTCGTGTGCTTTGTTTTTGTGTGTACAGGAGGAGCGTGCTACTATCAAGGCTTCAGGAAGGGCTTTCTACAAGACTATGATCTCAGATTCTGACTACACAGAGTTCGAGAACTTCTCAAAGTGGCTGGGTGTTTCACAGTGATTTTTATTCTGCATAGAAAAGTTTTTGTTAGAAATTTCACTAAGGTTCTTTGTTGCTTACTCTACTCTGAGTTTTGGTACTTGGAAGACATGGATATTTTTGTGTTTGAAAGACATAGGTATTTTTCTTGCACAAGTGACGATTTTAAATGTATGTCCGACTTCATTACGCTCTTGCTTGTTGGTTTGTGCTTGCCTTATGCATCTCTAGGCCATTTCGATGTGTGTCATCTTCTTTACCTGCCTTGGCTATTGCTCTTGGAATGATAGGAAAGAAGCTGTTAAATTGAATTCTTAGGCCTTTTGATATGTATTCCTAAGTTAAACTTCTAATTTCCCTGTTTCCTTTGTTCTGCTGTTTTGTGGGTTTGGTTGCTGACGTTACTTGTATTAATCTATCTGATAGATGAATCTTCTAAGTATTTTGGTTAGTGATTGGGTAGAGGGGTGGGGTGGAGTATGGTCAAATGTTCTGTGAGTTTGCTGCTGTTGTTCTCGTGTTTATTCATGCTACTGGTCTTTGGTGTAGTTAGCTGGTAATCCTTTTTCTCTTGCCTGATTGACAAGAAGTGATGACACTTGAGATTGTTGATCTCCAAAAAAAGTTCATAGTCCGTTAAATCTATCAGTTTGAGTTGATGAGAGTGCTCAAGGAAAGCCATTTTGTGCATTTACATAGTGATTTGGCAAACTTGTACTATATTTACTTTTTTTTTTTTTTTTTTTTGGCTATTTCATCACCTTTAGCTTTTATAATTGTGATCCAAGAAAAAATTACTGGAATGGTTAGTTGCAAATTGCAATGCTCATTCATGGCATTGATCGCGATTTTCATTGCTAGTTGATTTTGTGTTATCTTATCGTTGATATTTGTATTTGACAAATTGAGTCACAGAAGTGCAGCATTATACCAGCTTCATAATGTTTTAGCCTCTGAGTTCCCCTAACTGTGCTAAGCCAATACTCCGTTCCCCTGTACCGTCTACCGTGTTGTGTGGGAATGGTAGTTGTGACTTCCCCTCTCCCCATGGGCGCTGGACGTTGGAGGGTCGGACTATAGAGCGGACTTGCCCATTCTACCCTATTCTTGAATCAATTGAGCGTAACCCTACTGAATAGCAAAGGCAACAAAATGATCAATCTCTCTCTCTTTCAATATAACGGAGCCCTAGCCCCTATTGTCGCCCTAAAATCAGAAGCACCACTAAATATAGATTTTGATGCACATTAGGCTCCGTTTGGTTGGGGTGAAAACAGTTTTCTTGGAAAACAGTTTTTCCATTTTTCGTTGTTTGGTATACAATGAGAAGGAAAATGGTTTTCAGGGGGAAAAGCATTTTCACATATATAGGTGTAAATATTTTCCCTTCAAAATGAAGGGAAAATAGTTTTCCGTTGGTGGGACACTATGTCCCCCGAGCACTAATAGTGGACTTGATTATCAGGTTTGGTTGTCGGGACATCAGGTCATAAAAACAAACTCGCACCCGACTTGATCGGGCCTCGGGCTGAACTTTCGGATCACTTTCTCAATATTGTTTTTTTTTTTCTTCAAATAAGTTACAATTTTTGACTCCGATATGCGTTTGAGGTGATTTTTTTTTGAATTCACCTAACTTTTCGAGATCGACGCAACTATGTTAGTAGATTTTATTTTTTATAAAAAAAAGTTTTTCAAGAAAATTGTTTTCCGTTGTAACCAAACAACGGAAAATGTGAACGGAAATACATTTTACACTGAAAATGATTTTCAGCTGAAAATACTTTTCAATTGAAAACGATTTTCCGCCCAACCAAATAGAGCCAGCAAAAACACTATAAAAAAGGGTACAGTGGCGCTTCGGGTTCCGATTTTCCCAATCACAAATCATCCGCCAAGCATCTTTGTAGTGGAATATTTGTAGTTTTGTTTATTTTGCATGCTTTAGACCAAACAGAAGAAAAACTAGCTGCTAAAAAGACAAAAGCTAGCTAATTTGACATCCGTATTGATTCTGTGTTTTCTCATCACTCTGTGTCACGGAAGAGCAGCATTATACCAGCTTCTAGCTGTGCCAACTGCTAAGCCGATCCTCATGCCCTCCATTGTTATGTGGTGGTGGTATTTGTGGTTTTTCCTCTCATCCCTTCCTAAATGATAGAGTAAAGAACCCAAAATTCTGCATATGTGTGAGATTTTTTTATGCTTATTATTATTATTATTATTATTATTATTATTATTATTTTTAATATTGTAAGAAGCCACCCGGCCTCTTTGAGGGTAACGAGACTCGATTCAATAGCTTGCAGAGAGAGGAATGCTAGTCTGCATGAAGGAAAAGCTACAGCCTCTGAACAATTGCTGGAGAGATGTCTTTTGTTTTATGGGACATACATATCCAAGACAACAGACCCATTGATCACAACAGCACTATCTAGTATCTACCAAATGGAGGGCAGAGGCAAACACTTTTGTGTGGATGCAGCACTCATATATTCATATGCGGCATGAGTCGATCTGGAATGAGAACAGAAGGGAGAGATTATTGCTGCTGGAGCTGCCATCTCTCCAGCTGACAAAGCCATGACATCTGAAGTGAAATTTTACAAGTTTTCAAAAGGAACGGTGAGGAAGATCTCCAGTAAACAACCATTTGCACTACCGATGCTAAACTTGCGACTGATTGATCAACTGTCTAAAGGCTATCCTTTTCCTTGGGAACTCAGAAGAACTCTGGAAGAACTTCTTGATGTAATTTTTTTCATGTCAGTGTTTGCTCAGAGCCTAGAGCTCTTAAATACTCTGGCTCACTACTAAGTATCCTGGACAGCCTCTCAAAGCTTCACTGGCTTATTGTTGAGGACTTTGTCCAGCTTCCTAATGATAAGGAAGACGTTGCTGTAACCGAAAACAGAAAGAAACAAAAATAATAATAACTGACCTCCATTTGCTAACATAGTACATATAGATAGTCAAGATCAGGTGGCAAGTGACAATATACCAGTCCCTAATCATGACTAAGTATAAGCTAATTGGTTAATTACTGCCAAACCATACAAACTATGATGACCTAGATAATTGTTCAATCAAGAGTGTAACCATAATCAATAGCATAAGAAACAAGGTGATCAATCTCGTGGTTGTTGATGACTCCATCCCCGTCAATATCAGCATAATGGATGGCACGATCAGCTCGATAACGTGGAAGACGGGAACCTAGCTTGCGAAAGGCCTCCTTGAGCTCTTCCTTGTCAAGGTGGCCATCCCTTTTCCTGTCATGCTCCATGAAAATCTGCCTGAGCTGGTCTTCGCTAAGGGGAATCCTCTCGTGTTTTGACACCCTCCGGAAAGCTTTCCGAAACACTTTCCATTTTCCAGCCATGGTAATGTCAAGCAATATATGATATGTATCAATATATATACAAATGAATATGTGTGCAACTTGCAGGGGGAATAAACGTGGAAAGCAAGCTTTTGATTAGACCCCTATTGGGAATTTTTATCGTGCATGGAAAACATAAACTTAATGCATGTATGGGCTAAGATAATGTAATAAAATGTAAAGTGGTTCCTCTCAAATCTGATTTTCCAATCCAAGATTATTCATGAATCTTCTTTGTAGTATTGTTCATACGAATTTTGGTGACTGGTAAATGCTTCCATAGCGACTGAAGTATAAGGTCACTAAAGCGCTTTACATGCTTTAGATCACAAAAAAATAAAACTGAAAAAGCTAAGTAGGGTAATGACTTACAATGACTGAGAAGGCAACTAACAAGATGTGCAAAAATGGTTATAAGAAATGGTAAATTTCATGTCCAAGAATCTTACTGTAATTGTGCGTCAGACGATTTTCAATAATTCCACTTCCTCCTGTATTACCATGAAAGAAACTAACCACGCGTCCATGAAGTAAATAATCGACAACAGTATTCGTGTCTGCCACAGAACCTTCTTGGTTCAAACTTGAGACATCCCTCTCCTCTGCTCTGATTATGAACTTGCAACCAGTACAACCTATGGAAGAGCTCTTAAGAGTAAACCAAACAGCTTCATCATCTGTTTCTGGCTGGGAACACCTAAATAGCTGTGAGTGACATGAAACTAACTACCAGTGTAAGAGCTCCGTTTCTCCACCAAACTTCAATGAGATCCCTGTTTCAAAACTTAAGAAAGTAATCACTGAAAGCCACCATAGGAAGTGTTGCACTGTGCCACCATAGGACATACTGCTTAAAACAAATTCTTGAAGCAGTCCCAGTTCCAGGCTTAACAACATGAGTTCACAAAACAAGCCGAAGTGTATTATCAATAATAGACTGGTTATGAAGTGCTGACTTGTAAAATCGTGAAATCATGTTTACCAACCATCAATACAAGAGCATTCATGCAAGCATTTGGTAATGTACCTGTGTCTCATCAACGAATAATTTACCAGTAATCACCACAAGAGCATTCACCATTCCTGAAATGATGGAATCTCTTTCCATCCCTCACAACAATTTCTCTCTGCACCAGTTTTGAAATGTACTTGATTGCATTATGACAGTCCCCACAGATCCTAATGTTCTTGAATACCCTAATTGTGGCTCCAACAGGAAGTTTCAAGAGCCCATATGCAACTGCCAGCTTCTCGCTGTGAGTAGACAAACTATACTCTTTCTGTTCAGACTCCATATCATGCAACACATACTTAGTGTCAGGAACATAGCCCAGTTCCCTCAATCTGGGTCCCAACTCTTCAAGATAATCATAAACTGCTTGTACCTCAGGGTGTGAAGTGTCATTTACCAAGAAAACATGCACCTTATTGTCAACATCCATCCAGCTACAAGCTGGCTCTTTCTTCACCCCTCTATCTCTCATTAACTTCCTTACCCTTGCCACACCATCCCACTGGCCTGCCGCGGCATACATATTTGACAACAATACGTAGGTACCATCATGTTGCGGAACCAGCTCCAGGAGTCTTTCTGCAGCCTCGATCCCCAAATCCAAATTCCCATGGGTACGGCATCCTGCAAGCAAAGCCTCCCAGATTGGTGCTTTTGGCTCACAAGGCATTTTATCCATCAGTTCTTTGGCTTCCGAGAATTTGCCAGCTCGACAAAACAAGTCAATCATCCGGGCATAGTGGTCTTCTCCTGGACTTATCTGGTAAATATGCATTGAATCAAAATGACGTCGCCCTTCATGAACCAGCCCAGAGTGGCTACAAGCAGTGAG
Source organism: Tetragonia tetragonoides (assembly GCA_038025085.1). Taxonomy (NCBI): domain Eukaryota; kingdom Viridiplantae; phylum Streptophyta; class Magnoliopsida; order Caryophyllales; family Aizoaceae; genus Tetragonia; species Tetragonia tetragonoides. The sequence goes on along the minus strand of CM076140.1, from coordinate 10,181,567 downwards.
AATAGTAAGAAATGTAATACGGTCAGGTAGTATCCCTACATCAAGCATCTGTTCAAAAAGATTCAACGCTTGACCACCATGCCCATGCTGACCAAAAGCTGCAATCATGGCGTTCCAAGAGACAGAATCTACAGAGGGCATTGTGACAAATACTAAATGTGCAGCCTCAACAACACCACATCTCCCGTACATTGTTATCAAAGCATTCCCAGCTGAAAGGCTTGAGTCGCATCCATGGCACATTATTTGAGAATGGAGCTGTCTTCCCTGGTCGAGTGCTCCTAGATTCGAACAAGCAGTCACTGCCCCAGCAAATGCATAATCACATGGCTGAAATCCTTCTACTCTCATTTGATTCAGTAACATCAGGCCTTCTTCTCCAAGTCCATTTTGTGCATATGCCGCTATCATCACAGCCCACGTCAAAAGGTTCTTCTGTGGCATTTTTTTGAAGAAGTTTGCAGCTTCTGTAACCTGTGCAGCATTCACATAGCCTGACAATATTGCATTCCACGAAACTATATCTCGTACAGGCATCTGTTCAAAAATATGCTGTGCTTCATGAATTTTGCCACATTTGCAGTACAATGTGACGAGTGCATTATTCACAGATGACGAAAAATCAGGTCCATATTTTACTTCTTTCCGCAAAATACGAGCATGTATCTCCTTTCCATGCCCAAACAATCCTAAATCAGCACAAGCACCAAGAACATTTGTATACGTATACTCATCATGCTGAATTCCTTCGCTATCCATTCTTCTAAATAATTCCAGTGCTTCCAAATGCAAACCATGATGCACATAACCTGAAATCATGGCATTCCACACTGCCACTATCTTCTCCCTTGAGGAATCAAAAAGTTCCCTTGCTGAACCAAGATCATCGTTCCTCGCATACCCTGTGATAATTGTGGTCCATGTCAGCTCATCCTTCGTTTGCATCTCATCAAAGAGCTCACGAGCTGCACTCAACAACGACTTGGACACAACAAATGGTGAAGATGCACACTTCACATAGAGGGATATTAGTGCATTCAATACTGAGATAGAGCACCCTGTCCCAGACTTCACCACAGCACAATGCAGCTGGTAACACTCCCTTTCTTCATCTGCTATCAAACTCAGAGCACTAAGAACACCACTATAAGTAAAATGATCAGGTCTAAACCCATTACAGAACATCTCCCTAAACAATTCAATTGCAGCACCACCATCACCATAGTGATTATACCCAGTGATCATCGCATTATAACACACAATATCACGGATATGAAGTGGGGTTTCATCAAAAATTCTTCTTGACTCCTTCATGTTACCCATATTACAATATGCAGAGACCATAGTAGTCCTAGCCACAATATCTGGTTCAGGAATTTTATCGAACACCTGGTGTGCATACACGAGATTTTTGGCTTTGCAGTAAATATCAATCAGACGGTCGATGATGTGTCCACGTGGCTTGAACCCAGAAGTTATCATGTTGGCATGGATGATCCGGGCAAGGGAATGAGAGGTGGGGCTTGGCGGGCAGCATAGTTTGAGCTGGGTAGCGTAGCGATTGGCTAGGGCCCGAACGTCTGTTATATGGGGCAGATTGTTGTGGGCAAAGTTTATGGCTTGATGAGCTGCATTTCTCATTTCTTGAGTTGTCAAAAAGCATCCATCTCAGTGATCTTTGTCATGTTTATCAGGTGTGTTTCTCTCTCTTGGGCTTTAGTGAGCATATGATTGAAGACACAATGGCTTTCCATGGGAATACTGTTGCAAGTTTTTTTTGGAGGGAACACGCTGGTCGCTGTGAATGTATTTACTGAATTTTCGTTTTTTGTTTTTCTTTTTCTCTTCTTTACTAAAATAATGATAATAATTGCATTCAAAAAAAAAAAAAAAAAAAAGAAAATAAATAAATAAATAAATAAATAAATAAATAATAATATTAATGAATATGTCAATCTCTTTGGCTCGCCCCGTACAATTGATTTTGGAAAATATAAAAACTATTGACAAGGAAAATAAGGTCTTAACTTATAAACCTTAATTATACGTGTGTTATCAAATGTTTAAAAAAAAGGTGCATCTAAATGATGCAGGTAATACTAATACCATCAACACGATCGTTAACTAACACATATATTCAGGCTTGATGATCACAATGTTCTTGTTTTACGTTTGTCAACTAACGACCTTAAATAACAGTTGCCCAACCTTAAAATCCTCTTCTCCAAAATAATTGACCATGATTCTCTTATTCACATGTGCATCCCGATTGCAAGTTTGCTCTAATATTGCCCCCAAATACTACCAAAATCTTTTTCAATATGTCTGTTTATTCACTATTTGCGTTTTCTCTTAATAACTTTTCAGAGAGTTACCTATCTTATATTACTACAAAAATTTTAAAATCTCAAACCAAACACATTTACATGTAGAATTTCTTAAGTTATGGACATTTGGTGGAGGGGCCTCACCTTGAGGCTGCCTTATAGAAGTTTTTGTGTATTGGAAATATAGTTGTACACTTGTACCCTCAAAAATCTTCTTAAATTTTACTTATCCATATTATCCTTGGGTGTAACCTCTTGACTGAAAAATAATAATAATATTATCCTTTGGGTGTAGTGTGTTACACCCACAATAAAATACAAAAAACAGCTAAAACTCTAGTCTTTTAGCACATTTTTGTTTCCACATGGAATAGACTAGAGAAAAACCGTTACAAAGAGGATCTATCTCTATCTTATTGGGTGGCTTGGTACTTTTCAACTTTTTCTCTTATATAGTTTATGAAAAAGAAAGAAACCATTAAAAATTAATTGAAAATTTAAGTACTGGTAGAGACACCTAACTTAAAAGCCAGCTGGAAATACATCAAAACTTAATGATCCAAAAAAAGCAGTTAATGACACCAACAACCAAGATACCAAGTCCAAGGATTACTCATTACAGTACTTACCTCCTTCCCTGATTATCAGTTAGGAGAGAGAAAATTACCAGCAAGACAAATTCAGCCTTAAACCCAAAACCAAGAAAGTTTCCACCAGCGATCAAAAAAAAAAGAAAGTTTCCACCATAATCACCATTCACCATCATCATTCTCTCTCCACCAGAAAAAAACAGAGCATAGAAAAAGACACACAGTTACAGAGAAAAGAGAAGAGAAAAGAGATAGAGAAAAAAAAAAGGTGGTGTCTTTATTGGATTTCTTTCTCTATCATCTCTAAATTCAACACAAACACCTTTCATTTCAGATCCAATATTTTGCTACACAGTAAACAAACAATCCAAAACCCCCCTTCAGATTAATTATTATTACCCCATCATTTAATTCTAAAGTCTGCTACCCTCATATCACTTTGATTTTAACGGAAAAAATTTCATCTTTCTCTCTCCTCTTTATGAATTTCAGGGGGTGACATTGATTTTTCCTCCTTTTTCAATTTTTCTCGTGCCCCCAATTTCGATTTCGGGAAAACCCTAACCCTAATTTTCCCGACAATGGCGACAAGGGGTTCAAGATCGGAGAAAGTGAAGCGAATTTTCCACCAATTTGATGTTAATAAAGATGGAGGTCTCAATAGAGCTGAAATGGCGGCACTTGTTGTTGCTGTAAACCCTAGGGTTAAATTTTCTGACGAGCAAATTAATGCAATTCTCGATGAGGTTTTTCGTACTTACAGCGAGTTCATCGATGGTGATAAGGGTTTAACGCACGATGGTCTAATGCGAACGTATGACGATGGTGCTGGTGATGTTGACCGTGATTTTGAAGCTTTAGCTCTTTATGTTTCTAATGAAGGTGATACCGCCATTGATGAAGCTTCAACTTCTTCCATTGTTGATGATCGAGCTGTTCTTGAGCCTCAAAAGAAGCAGAGAACAGCGGCTTGGGCTGCGTCTCCGAATCATGGGATTGTTTTTGATGATACGTGGAAATTGGTTGATGATTTGGAGGTTTTAATTAAGAGGTTGAAGGGAAAACAGGTTAAAGATGGGAAATCGAAGAATGACAATTTCAATTCGGATGTGTTTTCTGATGCTGGGTGGTCTAGGGAATTCGGACCGACGTCGTCCGATGAGAATAATAATAACGGTAATAAGAGGGTGAATTGGGTAGAATCAGGGCATGATTATGGTGCTTTTGTGAAGGAATTAGGGGCTTTGAGGACTAGAGCTGACGGGGCGAGGTCGAGGGAAGAGGCATTTGATGGGCATATGGCAATTGGAAGGGTTTTGTATGAGCATCATTTGTTTAAGGAAGGTTTGGTTAGTTTTAAGAGGGCTTGTGAATTGCAGCCTGTTGATGTGAGGCCACATTTTAGAGCTGGGAATTGTTTGTATGCAATTGGGAAGTTTGCTGAAGCAAAGGAAGAGTTTCAATTGGCTTTGGAAGCTGCTGAGACTGGTGGGAATCAATGGGCTTATTTGTTACCTCAAATTCATGTCAATTTGGGCATTGCTCTTGAAGCTGAAGGTATGGTTCTAAGTGCTTGTGAACATTATAGAGAAGCTGCTATTTTGTATCCTACTCATTATAGGGCTTTAAAGCTTTTGGGTAGTGCTCTTTTTGGGGTAGGGGAGTATAGGGCTGCTGTGAAGGCTTTAGAAGAGGCTATTTTTATGAAACCTGATTATGCTGATGCACATTGTGATTTGGCTTCGGCTTTGCACGCGTTAGGGGATGATGAGAGAGCTATTGTTGAGTTTCAGAAGGCTATTGACTTGACCCCTGGTCATGTGGATGCTTTGTATAATTTGGGAGGGCTTTATATGGACATGGGGAGGTATCAGAGGGCTTCTGAGATGTATACTAGGGTTTTGACATTGTGGCCGAATCATTGGAGGGCTCAGCTTAATAAGGCGGTTTCATTGCTGGGTGCTGGTGAATCTGATGAGGCAAAGAAAGCAATGAAGGAGGCGTTGAAGATGACAAATAGGGTTGAGGTGCATGATGCCATAGCTCATATGAAGCAGCTTCATAAGAAGAGGGTGAAGGCCAATGGAGGTGTTAATGGAGAGAATGCTTTCATTGTTGTTGAGCCCTCGAAATTTAAGACTGTCGGGGACAGGACACCATCTAGACAGGACTTGGCAACTGCTCTAGAGATTAGGGCTTTCCAAAGATTGTCGAGGTTGGGTAGGTGTGATGTGGATCTTGTGAAGAGGGAAATTAGTGATAATGATGTGCCACTGTCTTACTCTGGTACTGGTATTCCGGAGAAAAGCATTCGCAAGAATGTTCTCGAGGGAGTAATTCGTAGGTTACTTAGTTTCTTGAAGCCTGAGACCTTTCAAGAAGCTGTCAGAGCTATAAATGAGAGGATCCTGTCTGTCTTGGATGAGTCAGGGCTGGGTAGGGTGGATATTGGTATGTTTTATGCTCTCATTGCTCCCATTTGCGGTGGTTCTCCAGACAAGCGAAAACGAGTTGCGTTTGAAGCGCTTCTCTACCGCCCTGTTAATGAAGCCAATAGTCAGCTAAGAAAATCAGATGCCTCCAGGTATATCAAGCTGTTGAGAGCCATCTACATTCCTTCACATGGTGTGAGTGAAATGTTAGAAATTCACGGGGAGACAGATACTTCTACAGTATCTTTAACAGAGTTCCTTGTGATGTTTGATGATCCAGATTGGGGTTTTGGTATTATGTCCAGTCTTGTGAAACTGGAGACTGGGGATCGGGTGCGCCATGGCCGTTATATCTGCTCAGTTTGCCGTTACCCTATTACCGGTTCACGGTTTAAGGAGATCAAAGCTCACTTTAGCTTGTGTAATCATTGCTATAGTGAAGGTAAGGTGCCTTCTGCTGTGAAGCAGGATGAGTTCACATTCAGGCAGTACCAAAGCGAGGCAGATGCTGCGAAAGATAAGTTCAAATGTTTTGGTTCCAAAAAGAACCTGTCCTGAAATGAAATAATCCCTTAGTTAGTGGCATTTTGATGTGTATTATATCTATCTTGTTAGGGTAGTTAATTGGTGTGAAATTTATAGGTATTGGATGTGTGCAGAAGTTTCTTGCTCTTGTATAGTGATCCTTGTAGTGTTTTAATGTGATTCTTTCTGTTTCAATCTAGATATGCATCCTTGTTCCTGTTCCCTACTTAGAAGTGATGTGTCTTTGCATAGAATTGAGACATGTTTTATTGTGGTATAGGATCATAAGGGAAAAAATAAGTTTTTCGTGTTCTGCATTGCTGTCAAACTCATGATTGAACTAACTTACGAACAATGGTGGTGGTCTAGTAGTGAAAAAAGACGTCCCTCCAATAAATTAAGGGAAATTAGAGAGAGAGAGAGAGAGAGAGAGAGAGAGAGAGAGAGAGAGAGAGAGAGAGAGAGAGAGAGAATGGCGAGAGAAAGAGGGAGACCAGCATTTACACACTTTAGATTTAGTGGGACAAATTGGAGAGAACCAGAAGAGGAGAGGGATCAGGGGAGGTGGAGAATTGCAACCAGAAGAAAAATTAGAAATACATATGGGGATGCAAGATTTGCAGCTGAGGGGAGAAGTGATGATTCCCAGAATAGAAATAGGAGAGTATGGCATATGAGACAACAAGCAAGAGATGTTAGGGTCCCTCCACCCATCCTTAGAAACAGGCACATCCAAGTGAGGAATGAGAGCTCTGGGTTGACATCACTGTTTGTGGATAATCTTCCAATGGCTGTGAATAACAATGCAGTGCGGGATATGTTTTGGAGATATGAAGGAGTTGTTGATGTATTCGTTCCTTGGAAGTTGAGGGGAGGAAGAAAACACCGATACGCCTTCGTCAAATTCCAGAATTCTAACGAAGCTCAAAGGGCAATCAGAAATATGAACGGAAGGAGATATGACGGAACACCTCTAAGGGTGCAGGTTGCCAAATTTGGTAGAAGGGGAAAAAATGATCCTCAACCAGAAAAAAGGTATTTTCAGCCTCAAATTCTGGAAGAGAATAATAAAAATGAGTCAGAGTCTGAGAAAGAACCTCACAAGGAGAATGAGGGAACCCAAGGAGGTGCAGAGAGAATCGACTCGTCAAGAGTGCAAAATATTGTAAGAAATGAAGCCAGAGAATCAGGGGAAAAGAGTTATTTGGAGGTGACCACAAGAACTGGAAAAAGGAAACTTGACTTTCTCCTAAAAGCCTTGGAGGATGATGATGATATGGAGTACAGTAATAAAATTCTAGGTGAGGAGTTGGTAAAAGTTAGAGAAGAATTGCAGTTCTTGAAGGAAGATGGACAACCCGTCGCTTTAATTAAAGGGACACAATGTGAGAGCAATATGGAATGGCTTGAGAAAAGCTTGGTGGGATTTGGGCATAATGAACTCCCAGCAAAAGATGCAGAGAAGGAGATGCACGCAGATGGAGTATCTGGAATCAAGGTACGCTCAATGGGTGGTATGCTTCATCTTCTGACTTTCGAGACTACAGACATGCTGGAAAAGATGAAAAATGAAAGGGGTGAATGGCTGGAGAAATGGTACAGGGAGATCAGAAACTGGAATGATTTTGAAACGACGAGATGGCGAGGCACATGGATTTCAATATATGGGCTGCCATTAAACGGATGGTCTGAAGAAAACATGAAAAAAATTGGGAATATGTGGGGCAGAGTAGTTGCTTATGACATGGACTCTGTTAATTTTGATACCTTTGAGAGGTGTAGAGTTCTAATAATTACAAATTACATGTTGAAGATTAATGAATCTCTGTTTTTTGAGCTCAATCAAAAACATCATAGGGTGTCAGTAATGGAGGAGTTCTTTGATCCATATGGAGAAGATGATAGCTCAGATACAAGTGAAGAGGCAAATCCATTGTCATTGGTCAATTATGATGAACACAGGGAGGAAGACATGGAAACTCAACGAAGCACCCAAAATAAGGATGACGTCACTCGTGCAGCGAAAAACGTCACGCCCCAGTTGACCAACGGTAACATTGAACGGGCAAAAAATTTGAACGTAGCAGAGTCCGAGGAAGAAAATGACCAGTCCCTAGGCATGAGGGATGGTAAAGGTTGTGCACCAGAACCAATCCCAAGAATGATAGAAGATTTAGAAGTTGGAAATAATGTCCCCATTATTGATGTTAACACAACCAACTTTATTGATGTGGGGGTAATCGAGAGTATTGATGAGGGTTTGATTGAGGAGAATACAAAAGGGCTAGAGTTGCAAACAGGGCAACTAAGTGATAACCAATCTGTGAATGATGATAATATTGGGCCTACAGAGTTGGGTCAGGAAAACAGTACTGATTCCGTAAGCACTTCAGATCTAGGCCCATCTTATCCTCCTGGGTTTGAAGACGATATTCCATTATCCCGGTTTGTGGCGCATCACAAGGAAAAACTTGACAAAAGAAGGAGAAGAGTAGAACGACAGAGAGCTTTGGTGGTGGGTCGAGAGGGAGATACACAGGCAACACCAATTGTTATGGGGCACAGAGTTATAGGAGGGTCCAATTCGTTTTGTAGCATTCAACAAAGCAGAATGGAGTCCTCTAACCCATTTGCGATTCTGAATTTCGCTAAGAAAATGGGTATGACGTCGGAATCTGACAGAGACATGGTTACTAGATTAAAGAATATTCTCCGAGATTAAAGAAGAGGAGGAATGGGAGAAGATCAACGAGGTCTGAATTTCAAGTTACGTCCGCTAAAGATAGGAGTAACGACAAAGAGGGGAGCCATTGGAAGTTCATTTTGCTGTAAATTACATTAGATGTAACAGAAATGGCTTTTTCAGATAATAGAGATGTGGTTCTATGGAGTCAGGATGGTGTAAGCATACTTATGATATACTAGAGCGGTGGAGCAAGCGTGATGAGTGGCGGAGCAGGGGTAGTTCATAGCTACAAATTAAAGAATCATTGGTGTTTTGAATTCAATTAGCACTCTTATTTGATGGAAATCAAGATACTCAGACGTGGAGGAAACAAGCAAGAAGAATTATTGAAGTAAAGAGGCATGTGGAGCTATTGGTGGTGTGGTCGAGTACTCACCAAGTGTGTCTAGTGGCATGGTGCAACGATAGAGAGGATGTCCTTGGAATAGTCTGTTCATCAGATACAACATTTGTCTTCTCTATGAGGAGTGGCCGAACGCCGAAGCTAAAATCGAGTATAGACTAAGAGTAGCTAAGATTGTTTGGTTGAGCAAGGTCTAAAACGCACACAAGAGTTCAAAGCATGGATCAATGGAAGTGTAGGACTCACTATTGGGTTGCCAGAGATATTTTATTTGCATTTTGTCTGGGAGTGGATCTTGTATATTTCTATGCTGGATGTTGTTGGAGTATCTGTAATCTCTTAAGGAGTTCTGTTTCTGTTACTCCGTGAACTACAATCTTTGTAGTTGAGCTTTCATGAATAAAATGAAATTTAATTATCAAAAAAAAAAAAAAAAAAAAAACCACTAGTACAAATCAATTCAATTTCTCCTGGTAATAATCTCTTTTATGAGTTCATCATTGTGAAAAGTCCTTTCTGTGATTGCCGTAATCTCAGTAAAAGCAATCTTTCGGTAAATTGATTGATTGATGAGAACAAAAGTTTTGGGAATATTGTAAATCATAAAACACCTAAACTATCAAACATTTTGACGTTGTACACGTCATTGTACATGTCATTATATTATTGGTCGAGATCATGGAATTTGTCCGTGTATAGACGATTTATGTGATTTTATAGTATATCTCAAGTTGGTCTTGGGTAAAATGGCTTTAAAATGTGAGTAAATTGGTCATCTTGGATTAAGTAATTCCTTTGAAAGGTCATCTCTTTGTTCCTTTGACAAGACTAAGTTTGCCTTTCTGCGTTGAAATGATTTGGTGACTCTTGTTTTTGTACTATAATTAAATGTTGTTTAAGGCAGGACCTCTTCATAATTTGTTAGGTAGGGAATCATTTGCGTACGTGATTTCGAATGTGATAACAATGATTACTGAAAGCGTCATTAACGGATAAATTCATCATCATATCTGTTGGTGGCTTGATTATTACTAGCAGAGTAGCAGGAGTATAACTATTAATTTAATATTGATTTCTTTATTATTAAAGAAACTGCCTATTTTTCACCAAAAAAAAAAAAGGAAAAGAAACTGCCTATCTCATGTTGATTGATATGAACTTAATATTATGTATTTGGTAGCCAAAGTGATGCTTAAAAAAAGTGTTAAAGTTTGTATTAAGCAAATCATCACTTTTCAATTTTCATATGTACTCTTTGGAGACTCTTTCTTCACCCGTCAACTTCAGTTTATATCCAGGCTTTGAGAAATTTACCGTTATTTTTTTTTTTTATTATACTTTCAAGAGCTACTTCCTAAAAAAAGCATACTTGGGAATTATTTTTTTTACAAATTTATTACTTGGGAATTTTAAAAAAGTAGTACTCCGTAATCCGTATTATTCGTATCGATATAATTACATTAAAACGCAATGATTAAACCAGAGCTCACCACATCAGTTGCTGAATTGGCGAAGGACGTGTCAATTTACTTATGACGTGACATGTGACTCATGGCCAGTAAAAAAAGAAGAAGAGAGACAGTAACAACAATCAGACATTACAAAAACATAATGGTTATTAATTACTCCTTCATTCCCTTCCATTCATCCTCACAAATTTTTAGACATTAGTAGCTAATTTCTCTCATATATTGATGACCCACAAAAAAAGAAGCTAATTTCCCTCTCATGAATAGATGATGGCACCACACACCATCAATTCATCTCCTACCTTCCCATATGTTCAACGCTCGTATCTGGATCTCATCATCGTCGTCCGCCGTCTTTGCAGCATCGTGTACAACCAATCCCCATTATGATCAAGTTTTTCGTATTTCTCTTTGCGATAGGTAATAGGCATTTGGTATCTACACCTACTCTCTTTGCAAGATAATTCCTCCAACTTCATTAAACTTAGTACCATATATTGTTTTACATTGTTTTCTCTGAACAGTTATACCAACTTGAATGTTTAAAACTATTTAATTTAATTTTTAATTAAAAAGTTACGCTGAAAAATAGAAAAATATAAAATAAAATGTAAAATAAAATCGCTTCGAAAAAATTGGGAATAATTATGTGACTTCACTATAATAGTGGAGAGGGTTTTGGGGGTAGGTTTGGTGGCATATGGTGGTAGGGAGCCATGCTCGATACCCAAAAATCATGGAGTACGTAGACATGCCCAGTGCATAACTTTCATAACGGTAGGCGCTTCATGTCGCATCGCTTGCCTTCCTTCGCCCACAAGCCCTCTCTCAAGCGACTACCCACTAAAGAGTCTTATAAGGTTTAGTGTTTCTAACAGGAGTAGACATGCGTTGTGCATAACTTTTATACTGGATTTTTGAGAGTTCGGAGAATTATTTTCTAAAAGTTCTACCTCAAACTTTTCAAGTATATTTTTAAGTTACGGTTTTTTTTTTAAAAAAAAAAATCAAGGTTTATAGCTATTTAATTTAATTTTAATTAAAAATACGCTGAAAAATAAATAAAATTTCAAAAAAAAAAAGGGAAATCACTTCAAAAAAATTTAGAAAAAAAATATGAGACCTCACTACAATAGTAGAGAGAGCTTGGGGGTAGGTTTGGAAGCACGGGGTAGTGGGGATCCATGCTCGATACCCAAAATTTGTGGATTAGCCTCCGATGTAGTAAGAGACCCTTCAAGCCTACCAAGAACCCAGTAACCTACCCCTAGGGGCCTTCCATTGTCTCGTGCAATGTGGTACAAAAATATCCACATTCGTTCCGCGTCCTCCTGCAAGCTCAAAATACGTGGATTATAGCCTTCGTTTTTGGCTTCACGGGGCTTGGGTGTCATTTTTGCCCAAACTTGTTCAGGGGGTCTACCATGACCCTAGAGGACCCTCGGTGCCCAGGAGGGTCATCCGGATCCCCGAACTTCGATATCACCCATGCCTTTGGTGTTCCGACTCTTACACCAGTGTCCCGTAAAACGCCTATCAGGGACTGATCAACAACCCCAAGGGCCTCCCATGTTCCCTAGGGGTGTTCCGTGCAATGTGGTGCGAAAATATCCACTTTCGTTCCGGGGCCTCCTGGAAGCCCAAAAAACATGGATTGTATAGCCTTCGTTTTCGGCTTCCAAAGACCCGGGTGTCATTTTTGCCCAAACTTTTCCATTTGGTCTATCATGACCCTACAAGACCCTCGGTGCCCCAAGAAGGTCATGCGGATCCCCCCTTTGATAACCCATGCCTTTGGCGTTCTAGCTCTTACACAAGTGTCTCGTAAAAAGTCCTTACAAGCCTATCAAGGACCGGATAAGCGACCTCAAGTGCCTCCCATGTCCCCTAGGGGTGTTCCGTGCGATGTGGTGCAAAAATTTCCACCTTCGTGTTGGGGCCTTCTGGGAGCCCAAAAAAGGTGGATTATAGCCTTTGTTTTCGGCTTCCGAAGGCCTGGGTGCCATTTTTTCCCAAACTTCTCCAGGGAGTCTATTATGATCCTAGAGGACACTCGGTGTCCTAGGAGGGTAATCCGGATCCCCAAACTTCGATATCACCTATGCATTCGATGTTTGGTCCTTACATTGGTGCGTGCGACGTGGTGTGAAAACTTCGACCTTCGTTCTGGGGCCTCTCGGAAGCCCAAAAAACGTGGATTATAGCCTTCGTTTTCGGCTTATGGGGCCCATGTGTTATATTTGCACAAACTTATTCGGAGGGTCTATCATGACCTTAGAGGACCCTCTGTGCTCCGTAAGGGTCATTCGGCTCCCCAAACTTCGATATCACCCATGCATTCGATGTTTCGACCCTTACATTGGTGTCCCGTAAAAACGCCCTTACAAGCCTATTAGGGACCCGATAATGGACCTTGGGGGCCTATTATGTTACCTAAGGGTATCCCGTGCGATGTGGTGCGAAACTATCCACCTAAGTTCCGGGGCCTCTCGAAAGCCCAAAGAACGTGGATTATAACCTTTGATTTTCAGCTTCCCGTGGCCCGGTTCCCATTTTTGCCCAAAGTTCTCCAGGGGGTCTATCGTCACCCTAGAGAACTCCGGTGCCTTGGGACGGTCATCCGGGTTCCCGTACTCCGATTTCACCCATGGAACATGGGATATGTGCGCTGGGGACATGGCGCTGGCTAGGTGTTGGGACATGGCACATGGTTCACCCAAATTTTGTTTCAATAAATTTTTGATGTAGTTAGTTCATTTCGATCTTTGGTAGAAGAACTATATGACAGAGTATTCTCAAACTTGTTAATAAAAGGCTAATAATCGTTTTCTAAGCACTCGGTGATAGATCAAAGTTTACAGTATGACTAATTATAATAAGTAGAACTATAATGCAACAAATAAATAAGAGCATGTTTGGCCGCCTAACTTTTGCATAGGTTATACCTTTTCCCTATTTTTCCTCACAAACCACTCCTCCACCTCTCTCTCACCCCGTTTTCAACACTTAAAAGTAGAAGTGTCAAATTGAAATTTCTATTTTTGGGTCTACTAAGGAGTGTTTTGAATTTTTCAGAAGTTAAATAGGAGGTGAAAGTGGTAATTTGTAATGAAAAATAAAAGAGAAAATAAAAAGTACTCACAAGTTAGATCAAACACCACCTAAGTATTGTTAATTTTGTCATCAAACGATATCCAAACTGATATTCTGCTTTAACTCCATCACGTAATGTAATGGTTTCTAATCGTTGTTAGTTAAGCATTTGATTCCTTTTTTTGAGTGATCTTAAGCATTGATTCCTGAGTTGAAGTCTATCTCCTTCTGACGAAGTTACTTTGTTTTGGAAGCCTTTTCTAAGCAAAGATTATTATTCTTTTTTATTCCCCACTTCCAGTCAAATTTCATCTGAAAGTGTATCAAATACTAAGTTAATTTCAATCTTGCGGACGCTTGTTTGTCACCTCTATTCAATGGAATTATAATACATGCAAGGTCGTACACCAACAACCTCCGTTGTAGTCTAGGTGGTTAGGATACTCGGCTCTCACCCGAGAGACCCGGGTTCAAGTCCCGGCAACGGAAAACTTTTTTTTTCCCCATCTTCTAGAAACTATACTATCCATTTGTTGGTACTACATTGACGCGGTCAGTGTTGATGGGGGTGCCTCGATCATCATTCACTTGTACCCTATTTCTTGACGAGAAAAAAAAAACTACTTGTGATGCGAGTAATTATTAATTGATCCCAAGTTCTGAAACGTCAAACATTTAAAGCACCATCTGCTCTCTCTTTTTCCAGCGCCTACTACAATGCATTCAAGAACCATGAACATGTCATCCGCCGGGAATGACGAGAAGCAACTCAACCCGAATACATCTGCATACCCTCCCCAACTAAATGCCAACTTCTTATCCCTTGGGGCTCACCTAAATTCTTGAGCAAAAAACAATGCAAGCGGCGCCTTCGTAATAACAACAAACAAAAGGGGCTTGCCATGTTGCCTACCTGCTATAACAGCCAAGACAATTAGCCCACTTCAGTGACATGCTCACTTAGGTCACCAATGCAGATCTCATGCCTGATAATAGCTTTGCTAATCCTCATGCCCACTACCATATTTTCGTCGTTAGGTCAGCCACTACCCCCACCTCCACCACCGCCATACTCTTTATCACAGCTATTTTCCTCTAAACACCGTTCCCATTCTGATACCACTAGGGCAGGTTACGGGCCTGCCCCGGTTGAGAATGTTGCTCAGAATAGTGTCGATTGTCAACCTGATAACAAGCTGCAAGAGGAAGATTATGGGTATTGGAATCCGGTGCCTTACTACGATCCTGGAGGTGAGGCTCCAATCCCACATCACAAACTACCAAACTAGCTTGCAACCGTATTGATTCAAGTACAGAACTTCAAGGTTTTTATCATCTCCAAGAGTCGATAGATCCAAGTTGGCGCATAACCACCAGTTTTTTTTGTTTTTTTTTTTCAGTTTTCAAGCACTACCTCGGTTGGAGATGGTTCAAATAACTAGGATTCCAGGCACTGTACACTGCACCTGACAAGTTCCCAAATCTTCACCAGATTAGCAACATAATGTGCAAATGCAGTGACACATACAGTTCAAAAGCTCAGCTGCAGAGTTCAAACTAGAATAGAATTTCGTATACAAACTCAAGCATAGGGGTTGGTGAAAATCTGGATTCGTAGTATTTCTGGACTGTGTCCATCAACAATATATAATTTCAAGTGTAGGGAAGAAACTATTGCATTACAATGATAGCTCATGATGAGTATATTGACCTAATCAACAAAATTTAGTTATGCAGACCAGACGCAAAGACCAAATACATTTTGTACGGCTGATCACTCCCAAGTGTATTGTCAAATGTTGAAGAGCATCCTACATTCAAACTGGCAGCTGCTTGACCAAGTATCAGCACAGGGCAGTCAACAGAGACCAAAATTGCGGACCTCGAACATCTTGGACAGGGATGCCACTTTACCTGATAATCATTTTAGATCCAGCATTAGATTTTGTTTCTTTCCTTTATTTTTATTTTTTTTTGGGCGGGGGATGAATGAATGCATGACATGCTACTGATGATAATCTAAGAATCCTATTGGGCTTCCAAAATGTAGCTATGAAACAATACACACATTCAGACAAGACAGGACCTTTGCTTAAATACAGTGACCATGCTACTGATAAATAATACTCCTATATTGACAAGGTATCAGACTTGCATACAGCTATGGTACAGCAATTATCTATACAAGTTCAACACTGAGCACCAATTAAAGGACTTGTTGATCTTTGCTTATTTGACCCTTACAGGAACAAATGACTGACCATCTACTTCACCAATAAGTAATAGTGATGTAATGTACATATCAATGAAACATAATGAATGCAGGCTACAAGTAGTAAAGTCCCAACACTTAAAACATGGGTCTATTATCACAGGGCCACGATTCCAAAATCCCAAACATTTTGTAGCCAAAATGACTATTTGTGAATTATCAAAACCACAAGCAACAGAAGCCAGCTAGATTATTCAGTATCTGGGATTTATAACTGAAACAACCTAGGTTCAAAAGTTCAAAACGAGTCTTAATGGCCTGTGTGCTTCCTTAGAACCAACAGAGAAATAAATACAAACGTGCAGGTACAAGCACAGAGTCACACGTGTGCAACAGAGACATACACAGTAAATAATGGTGGGTTATTTCAAGTAAAACAGGTGATGGAAGGCGAAGGACGGCAGTTATCAATCAAAAGGACAAGTATGAAAAGTTTGCATGTCTGACAAGATAAATTTTTCACATGTCATACAAAGACGGAAACAAGCGAGGAGAGATATGGTTATCATATACTACAGCACCAGTACAAATAATAGAAACAAACATTCATATGTTGGCCTAGCTCATGCCAACAAGATCTATATTTCTCTAGCTTTTCCAGATCTTTTTTAGGGAAAGCAGCTACAAAGCATTTTCGGGAGATAGAGAGTAACCATGTACTTGTAAATATAGCCAAAAAACTACAAAAAAATTATATTATGTGGCCAGCCTAACTCATGCCAAGAAGAGATCATTTCTTGTGGTAGCAGCCGCTTTAGTTTATATGAACACCAGCACTTGAGAGCAAGCTACAATTTTATAATTGATCCTGACCACCACCTTGCATGAAATGGATATGAGAATGGAAAGACAGAACAGGAAACATGCAAAACACCCATTCACAAACAGTTAGAAAACATGAAAATGCTAAAAGATGAAAAGAAAAGTATAGGGATCTAGTGGGAAGAACTTGCTGGTCATATGAAGGAGAGGTTCCCCAAGTTTCTGTAACATATATGTAAACTTCATGAGATTTTTCTGCCTAACAAAGTGGCATCACGTTATCAACAACTCTCCTCTTTTCTTCTCACTTTTCTTTCAGAAGAGGGGGGGGGGGGAGGTGATCTTCATTGTCCAAAAAATAAGTTCATAGAAATATCGAGCAGCACTCAATGGGAGAAAAGAAAGGCCATCAGGATTCAGGAACCTCTGTCGTGCCTTGGCAGACCAAGCATATACTTACATAAGATGGATGGACGATGGACCAGAAAAAGCAGCAACTTTCTGTGCTCGGTTTGCTTCATCACGGTAAAATCCCTTCATTTCTTTCTTCAAACGCCGGGACTCTCGTCTTTCTTCCTTTACAGCAGCCTATGCACAAAATTTCTACTTCAGCTCTGTTTAAAATACACAAATTTGGTGCTCTCTTTTCGGGATGAGGGGGAGGGAGGGGGTGCACTTAGTATGGAAACTACATAAACTGCTACTATTTGAAACAAATTCACTTATTTGAAACTGGATTCCAGGAACATGGAGGCAACCATGACAAGATATCCATCGTGTTTTACTACACTGAGGAATGGTCTCTTTTATGCAATGTTTTTAAAACCGGACTGGACCGGTTGGTTCAACCGGGAACCGGTGGTCCAGCCGGTTCAATTAGGCGTTCAAAACAGTTGATAAGTGACCTGGCCAAAACCGCCTGGTTTTGGTCAAACCCGCGATTAACCGGGAACCGTCCGAGCGAACCGGCTTAAAAATCATTGAACTTACAGCTCAAACTTTGGACCTTAGCCTATTGGGCCGCCACCTGTAAGCCATATATGGGCTGACTAGACTTCCTAAGGTCTAGTTAGGCCTACAGGATCCCACATGTTGATTTATAAGATGTTTGGAGAACAATTTTCTTCACATCTTTGATGTGGGACACATGAAATGCTCAGCTGCAGAACACTTTTCCTCTTTTTTTTGTTAAGCAAGCATTTTCCTAGTTCCCTTCTCTCTCCCTCTCTCTCACGCCGTTACACAATGATTTCTTGTTTTATTTTTTCAATTAGAAAATATATATTGTAATATTTTATATTCATGTTTTTACTAGTTCAGACTCTTTACCATTTTTAAATCATTTTCTATTAATTTTTATCACCATTTCTATTATTATTTCTCAAATATATGAATACTATATGGCTACAAGAGTTTTTTTTTTTTTTATGTTTTTTCAGAAATAATTATATTTGTAAATATTAAAATATTAAAATTTAATTATGACATCGTCCGGTTTTTGAGCCCAGTCCAACCGGTCGAACCAGTTGAACCATCAAACCAGTAGGGCGACCGATTCGATGCCCGGTCCGGTTTTCAAAACATTGCTTTTATGTGGAACTGTAAAATGTTTAAATAAATACTCTTACAAAGAGGAAGCAGATACCTTTCTTTCCTTCTTCTCCTCTTTAGACTCCTGACCATGTGGCTTTCTTTTTGGCTGCTCTGTTTTGGCTGCATCTTTCACTTTCTCTTTCTCTTTCTCTTTAACTGCCTTCCTGCCATGTGGCAAATACTCTACAGGTAGCCTCTCCTTTCCTCCAAGGGAAATGACATTATCAGTGCCACTTTTCAAGGCCCCAGAGATGGTCTCAGCCAATTTTTTCTTCCTAGTAATCCATGGAGCCCCAATTCTTCCAGGGTGATTATCAAGGTTTGAGTATGTAGAGACAATGGTCTCACAATCCCAAACCTCAGATTCATCACTACTTTCTTCCACAATGACAACTTGTTCATCATCCTCATCTGCATTCTCATACTTCTCAGCATATTCGGCACATCGGCGTAGTATGTCAGCATCTGGAGCCTTGTAATTTTCATCAAACTCTGGGTCATCTATCTCATGACCCTTCAGGGTGTTATTGAGCTTTTCTGCAAGCGATACATCTTCTTCGGCTACTAAATCATCATACTCATCATCACTATCAGACCCATATTCTTGACGTTCAAGCTGCCATAAATCAGAAGGGAAGTTTCCTCAGTAACAACGAAATGCATTTAAACAATGGTAAAGATTATTTTACTACCAAAAAGGGTTATTGGCAATAAGAAAAGCAGCCACCTAGTGACATTTAGTTTGCAGCTAAGAATGGAGGGTATCACATGACAGCAGAAGGGAAGGTCAGCCTAATAACATGGTCTAATATGGTATTCTGATGCCCAAGGACAGGAACATTATTGTTTTCAAGCATATAAGACCATTCCTCTCCAATTTTCTCTTATATCAATGGGCAGCACACAATTTAACACATAGTGATTTGACATGCAATGGTGGTCAGAATATAAGATAGGCGAAAGAGGAATCAGATGGCCAACTTAGCACTTCCTTAAAACAGAGATAATCTTACCAAGTCAAACTGCTGGTCCAGCAAACGCTGAACTCTAGGCTTCTCATTAACACATCGATCCACCTCCACCACGGAGTTACTCGCTACTTCAGTGTGAACTCCTTGAAAGGTAAAAGACTCAATTTCATTATGAGCCTCCACCTGGGGCTTACTAAACGAAGTCAAACCCTTATCAGTATCTACATCTCCTGGTTCTCCTGAAATATTAGCCAGGACAACAAAGTCTTCCTCTAAATCCTCAATATCAGAACCAAATTCAGATTCATTGTCATTAAGTAATTGAGCAATTTCAGGATCTACAGCTTTCTGAACCCTCACATTCACAGTTTTCTCTGCAACATTATACAATGCTGTAGGACTTGTATCTTCACTTGCTTCCCTTATTCGCACTCTTGAAGCATCATAAGCCTGGGATCAAAGAATTCGCTTACAACTATTAATACTTGCACATTAAGCTTCTCTATTTTACATATCACATAATAGAGACGGCATAAAATATGAAAATGACAGAGAAATCATACTGATGGAAGAAACTTCACAAGTGTTTTCTTTGAACATTTGCAAAGACCATAAGAGGAGTATTCTTTAAGAAAGATATAACAATTACCTTAACATCATGAGGAAGATCGTGAAGAGTTGCCTTTGGGTTTTCATAATATGTTGAACCCCCACCAGTATTTCTAATCTCTCTCATGTGAGTTAAATAATTATAACCATCATCAGGAAATCCAAGCTCCAATATCTCTCTCCTTATGTGATCTGGTAAAGGTGCCGAACTACCACCTAACTGAATCTGAACTCTTGTTTGGTCATTGAACCCATCGTAATCTACATCATCAGGGGCATCGGCAAAGATTGAATTGGGGTCGTTCGAGAAGCCACCATGGTTAGAGTTGGAGGTATCTTCATCATTCTCATTCAAGCCACGAATTGAAACAGTATTATTATCAACCCGAACAAAAACACGATCATTCTCTGGCCCTTCAACGTAAACAGGATCAGAAGAATCCCGAGCGAGAAGGTGGAATGTCGCTGATTTTTTCTTATCAATGAACTTCTTTTTCCCCATCTAAACCAGAAAAGAAAATCAAATGTTTAGCCAGTAAATCCCAGAGATTCATCGCTTTGGAAAAAGTTATGCATGTTTCTATCTTGTTATGCCACAAAATGCTGTCAATAATGGAACTTGTAGTCTTAAACAAAGGAGCAACATATCAAATGATGCATTGATGCTATCTAAACTTTTTTCCAAGCTGAAAGGTGTGATAAGCTCCTACCGGGGTGTAAAGAGTACAGATAAGGCAAACTGTACAGGTGCGTCTGAAAGAAATCTACAAGGTTCCGCCGCAGTAATACATTTCTTGTCACTCAAGATAAATCTTTTTTCTTAAAACAAGCTTTTCAGTTTGGACTCTACAGATTTAGAGTCCATATTAAGTCTTCAACAGCATTCAGTCGAACTTCTTTTAACGGACAAAATGTATCAAATGAATGACTTCGATCGCAGTGCTTATCCAATACTATTGGTCCAAAAGCCCGAAAAGATAACTTAGAGAGGAGTGTTCATCCAGTTCTAGTTATTCTTATTTATACATTTATTTCATATTACTTACTCAACGATAGTAATTATTAATCATAACACAGCTACTAGTTCCTTCTATGCTTGCATCAATGAAGTATATCAATACTCATACAATTCTCAAAGTTAATCAAAATTGAAACTTTAATCAGAGTAGACAGCCCTAAACTATCCATATCTTATGAATTCAGCTCACATAATGTGCAACTTGGTTTGGGTCACGCTTATCAAAGAAAGTAAACCCTAACATAAACCCTAGCATAAACCCTAACACAACTGACAAGTTCCTAATGCACAGAATTTGGGCAAACAAAGAATTTTAATTCACGAAATTGGGCAAATAAAAGAGGGAAAGTAAAGAATTGGAAAATTTACCTTTCTGTGCAGCTCGTAATTTGCGGTTCAAACACAGAATGAGAAGATGAGTTGATATGACTTTTTTTCTACTTAATAGCTTTTTCTACACTTTGTCTATGTGCTCACGTGTTGCGAACAGGCGATTGTTGCAAACCAGAGTTAGGTAAAGTAATAAGAGAGGAGGAGCGGCAGATGGGTTAGGGTTTGAACTCAGATGAGTGAGGGAGATACAGAGAGAGAGAGAGAGAGAGGAGGAATGACTAATGAGCGAAGCCAAGGACTGAAGAGCAAGTGAGCAGTTTTTTTTTGTTTTCTTCCTTTTGCCACACGCGACTGAAGCGAGACGACGAATATTTTCATTTCCAAAAATTAAACTACTCAACGTAAAACCCAAATTACTAAACGCAATATTTTTTATCGCACCAAATTAAAAGCCAAACCCGTTGGCTTAGACCTGACTCGGGAGCTTTGGGTTTTTATCTGGTTCGGTTAATTTTGGATTTCAGTCGGGCTTAAAGCAGATCGATTTTTGATCGGATCAGTTTTTGCAGCTCTTAAGTGCGAGGGAGAGAAAGACAAGATCCAAAATGGGCATATGTTTTGTGCGGAGACTGAATTTACCTTACTAGCCTAAAAAAAATTAATAATAAATAAATTTTAATAATAATAGTAATAAAAGACACATTTTTTAGTAGAAAAAAAAATTATTATAACGATTCATGACAATAGGGTTGTAACGATTACAAGGTCATTGTAATGATTCATGATGATAGGGTCATTATAACATTACTCCACCCCGTCTTTAACCACTTAAATAATTATTCTGAAATAAATTCATGATAATACCTAACAACTTGTTTGGTTGCATGAATAAGACTGGAAAGGAAAAGAAAGGAAAGGAAGGGAAGAGAAAGGAAAAGAAAGGAAGGGAAGGGAAGAGAAAGGAAAAGAAAGGAAAGGTAAATAATTATGTTTCCTACGTTTGGTTGTATAAGAAGGCATTGAAAGGAAAATAACATTTTCCATTGTTTGGTTAATGTGAATTGGAAGGAAAGAAAAGGATTTTCGTCCAAATTCCACCGATTTGGGAGGAAAGGAAAGAGAGGATTTCATAGGAAAATTTTCCCATCAATTCCCTTCCCTTCCTTTTTATTTTGAAAACCAAACATGGGAAAGGTACTAGATTTCATTTCCCTTCCTTTCTTTTCCTCTCATTTCCTCTCTGCCAAATTAGCTCTAAATGTCATTGTAACGATTTCAAAGCACTCTTTCAAATGAGACCAATTTTAAATAGGTTTGGACGAGTTTTAAATGATTAAAAGATCAAGTTGAATAAATCAATTTGATTTAGTTTTCTTTTAGCTGAAAGAACTCTCTTGAGAGGACCATGATACACATACACTAAGTGTATATGGAGAGATATACACAAATAATCTTATCCCTCCACTTGTCCATAATTAAGAATCTTCCTTTAAAGCTTGTGGAGGAAAACTAGGAGTTTTGGAGGGAAAATAAGAGACCAATGGAGGGAAAATAAGAGGCCAAAGGAGGGAAAAATATGAGGTTTGGAGCCAAACAAAAAAAAGAGGGAAAGGGAATGTGAAAGACCAAAAAAAAAGGGATGAAAGAGAAAGCAGAAAGGAAAAAAAAAAACAAGCTCCATTGTTTTCCGGCGACATCTCGACGAAAAGCGAGTTTTCCGGCGAAAGAGGAGCCCAGTTGTTATCGACTTATTCCTACGGTTATACTTTTCTACCCATATTTTCCGGCAAAAACTTTACACCATTTTTTCTGATTAATTTTCCGGCAAAGAGTGTCCGTCCGTTCTTTGTTGTGGTTGTTTTTCTTCTCGTGTTTATCGAAGAGTTTTTTTCGTATGACAATCAAAACATGTGGTTAATGTATATACTGGTAGCAAAATGATTTTCATTTGTGAACTTATAAATGTCGTAGATGGTAGCAAAATTGGTATGATTGATGATATGCATTTGGAAGGCAGTAGTTTTAATTTAGTTTGTACTTGTATTTAGATTAGTGAAGTCCATGGCAGCAAAATGCATCATTGATTGCAAAATTAGTTAGTACTTGGATTTTTCGTTAGTGAAGACTTTGGTAGCAAAATTACATCTTTCCAAGTTAATACATGACCGCAAGCTCGCCTGGAAAAAATGGCTACCCAGAAACAAAAAAAAAAAGGTTTATCGGTTCCAACTCGACACTTTGAAATATGAATATTTCCGAGTGTCTAAGTAACTAGGAAATTCTATATTTCACTGATTTTAGAAATTTCTAATCTTCGCCGGAAAATAAGTTCGGCGTTTTAATGTCACCGGAAAAATAATTGAAGGGGTTGTGCCGGTCGGAGAGAGAGAGAGAGAGGGGCGGGTGAGTACCGTTGCAAGGTCGCTGAAAAATTGTAGGGGGAGGGGAAGAGTTGTTGTGGGGTTTTTTCCTGTGTCGGGAGTATTTCTAGTTGGGTGTTTAGCTTCTGTCGGCTGGGCGACGACTCTAATACCTGCACACACAAGAACGTTAACTAGCCCGGGGGGGTCCGGGATCCCCGCTCCGAAGTTTAAGTCAGTCTCGAGAGTAGTGCTAGTAATAATTCAGGTGAAAAAGTAGTCGTCTTTTCACATACCTGGAGACTGGTATTTATAGGGTGATGTTTCCCATGAAAGCTGTTTTTCGAGGTGACACGTGTCATCTTCAGAATGGCTCGCTATGTCCAGCTTCCTATGAAGGACACGGGCCTGGGGCAGGTTTCCTGGGCTGGACTGCTCAAGTGGTTAACAATTTAGGCTTTTGGGCTTGAGCTTCTATTTTAGGTCACAACATTTGTCCTTCAGGAAGGGCCTCTGCGGTGCGCACGTGGCAGGGGGGTTTCTGACTCCTTGTGAAGTGATGGGGGGACGTTTTGAGACTCTGGGGACGTTTCGTGTTCTTTGTCGCTTGCCCGTTTCCCTATATAAGGGTCGCGCTTGAGAGTGAGGTTTCATATTCGGACTTTGTCTTTTGTTGTCTGATTTTTCTTCTTAAGGTTTTGATCATGTCGTCTGCTGGTAAGTCAAAGGTCCTTTCCTCCCGCAAGAGGTCCCGCTCATCGCCGGGCGAAGGCAGTCGGACATCCTCGTTCGACGCGTGCCCCGACGCTCCTAGTGTCGGTGTCTCTCCTACCAGGCCCGTCGGTACGGCGGGGCTGGGGATGGCTTTGCCAACCTCCTCGGCCGACTTGGGTGAGGACTCTGGGTCTCCTCCTGTTGTTCGTGGCGTTTCTGCTGTGCATCGCGCGCATGGCGACCCTTTCGTCGGCCCGATCAACCGGGATTCTTATGAGAAGGGGCTGAAGTACAACTTGGAGCTGCTTAGGGCGACTACTATGGAGCTTCAGGAGATGGAGCTGAAGGCTGTTGTCCATGAGACAGAGCTGGAATTGGCCCGGGCCAGGGTTGAAGAGCTGAAGGTGAAGAAAGCTCAACTAACGGGCCTCTGTCGCCATCTGAAGGATGAGTTGAAGGCCGACGCTGCTCGTCGTGATGGTCGGGCTTAGTCGTCGGTCTGTGACTTCTAAATAGTAGTGTTCAAGCTTTGTTTGTTGTTGTTGTTTTTTTTTTTTTTTTTTTTTTTGGGCCCTTGTGGGGTTGGCCTCCCCTCGCGACTTTGAAATGAAATGGACTTGTTTTGTTACTTGTCTTGTCATCCTTTTTTCCCTTTGGAACTTTCCCATACTCCTCTCTGGAGTGTGGGAGGGTTTCAACGTGTTGCTGGACTGTTCCTGGTCCAGGTGTCTTTGTTTAACAATTTTTGCCCCAATCAAAGTTCGTTGGAGTTAGGGACATCCAGTCTGTGCTGTATGCGTAACGCGCCACGTGTCCATAGCTGATTGGCCTTAGCGTGATTATCGATGTTGAGCTTTGGTGGGTGTGATCTCAGCTGGCTGTGAGGAGTGCTTATATATTGGGAGCTCTAGACTCTCTTTACTAGTACTGAACCTCGTTATGGTTTCCACCATTGAGATTTCCACAGGCTCCAGTGATTCTTATGAAGAACCTGAGGTTAGTAGCAAATATAAACTTTGCCGATCTGCGCGCCGGTGCTCCGGAGGGAGTACCACTAGTTCCTGTTTTTCGGCGTCGAACATTATTCAAGCAGCCGGTATTAGGTATGGCGACCTAGTTGCCAATGAGTCATTGGGGGCTTGGTATGCTCGTCACTTGTCGAATCCTGCCCTTCCTCACCATGTTAAGCTGGCGTTATCTCAACTCATAGAGGAAGATGTGAAGCGCCATCGTCTTGAGTATGCGACGGCGTCGCCCTTGGCGGTGCGTCGTCCTTCTCCCTCCTTTCGTCGACCCTTCACTTGTAAGGGACGAGGCGAGAAGGCGGAAGAAGGACGAACTGAAGGCTCTTCGTGCAGAGATTGACGGTGTGCAGCGGGATCTGGAGGCAACGTCCAAATCCGTCGCCCTTATGACTATGAAGCTGGAGGAGGCTTATCGTAAGTGCGGGGACTTAAAGCGGCGTCGGGCTGAACTAGGGACCAAGCATGACCGGGTCTTTGGCGAACTGTCGGCCTTGGACACACCGTCGCCCTGATGCGTTCTGACGCCGTCTTGTTCTTCCGTCGTTGGTGGGTTTAGGGTAGTTTCTATACCAGGGGGGTTGCCCATTTGCTGAGTATGCCCTTGTTGGGCTTTCCTTATGTAACTTTTAGTGTAACTGACAGGTAGGGCCTTCTCTTTGCCCCGGTCTTCTGTAACGATCCACGTGTTCCCTGAACCTTCAGTGGCTAGGGGCGCGTCTATAAATAATAAGTGTTTCCTTTCACTCTTTCACTTTCACTTTCTTTTGTGGCATTCTCTCTCTACTTTTATCTTGAATATTTTACCTTTGGTCTTGACTTTCGTCCGTTCCTAAAATGATCAACCAACCAGCGTCGTCGTCTTCGAGCGCCGAAAAGCAGATTAGGTATCTTCGCCGGTCGGCCGCCGAGGCTTTGAAAAAGACGGATGAACATACACATTTTATTCCTCTGACTAAGTGGGTCGCCAAGCTGAAGGAGCCGGGGACTCCTCGCCTAACCTTTATCGCCAAACTTGCAATCCCAAGTGACTCTGATCTGGTTCAGCCTGAACCGACCGACGTGATGTTCTTCCCGCCAGATAATGGCATCACCATTCACATGGGAATGATGGAGGCGGGCTTTCGCTTGCCCTTGCATCCCTTTGTTAAGGAGTACATTAACGACTACAACGTCGCCCCCGCTCAGCTGCTGCCCAACTTTTGGCTGTGCATGAACGGGTATATCGCCATGTGTAAAGTGATGGGGTATCCTACGTCGATGGGAGTGTTCAAGGCTATGGTGAAGTTGGTCCCGGCGGGGAGTAATTCGCGTCGAAGATTGTATACGACGTCGATTTTGGAAGACTTCCTCTTTGTTCGCTATCCCTGGGACAATTATAAGGACTGGCGATCGAAGTGGGTTTATCTTGTCAGGAAGGATAAGGAGGCGTTTGAGGACATCCCATATTGGGATTGTGATGATTCCCATGTTCCTTGTGGGTCGGAAGCCGAGCCCTTGTCGTCCACTGATAGGGTTATCATGGATAGCTTTCGCTCGGTGAGGATTGTTGCGACTAGTCTTCCTGAGAAGAAGGCGCCCAAGTCCAAGGGTGTGATACCCCAATATTTTCTATAATTATAATATCGATTTATAATTCTTTTATAAATAGTTTCGGAGATTTAAATCGTATATTTATTTAACGATTCGATATACTCAAATTAAGCCATAATAATATTAATTATTATTATGGGAATTTCGGGATTTATAATTATCAAATTGAGGGATTTAGTTTAAATGGTTTTGTATATGAATAAGGCTTATTCATATTGTTTTAATTGGTTTTAATTAGCATTTAATTAGTTTTTAATTATTTTTAATTAGCAATTAAATCAGAAAATAATCCTAATTCTAGTAGGGTTTGACTTTCTTTGACCAAACACCTATATAAACTAAGAGATGGGCCAGTTGATCAGTTGCAAAAACTGAGCAAAAAACCCCAATTCTCTCTCTCTCCTCCCTCACGGTTTCTCTCTCTCTTTTCTCTCTCTCTCTCCACCGCACACCTTCTCTCTCTCCCTCCCCCTGCTGTCGCCAGCCACCGGCCTCCTCTTCCCGCCTGTAATTCCCTTCCCTCTCTTTCTTTCTCTCTTTCTTTCTCTCTCTTTCATGCTCTGTTTTTCCCCATCTCCTGTTTTGCTGAGCCGTGACTGTCGCGCCGCCGCCGCGCCACCAGACCGCGCCTGGGTGGTCGCCGGCGAGTGGCCGACGCGTCTGGGCCCTGCCCGTCGCTCCTCCCCCTCTCAGTCACTCTCTCTCTCTCTCTCTCTCTCTCTCTCTCTCTCTCTCTCTCTCTCTCTCTCTCTCTCTCTCTCTCTCTCTCTCTCTCTCTCGCAATTCCTCTCTCTCTCGCGATCTCTCGCGCTCTCTCTCTCTCCTCCGTCGCCGGTGCTCCGGCAAGCCACCGCCGACCATGGTGGTCGGTGGGTGGTGGTCTTGGTGATGGACTAGGTCGTGGGTCCCCATGCTTAGTGTATCACGGCCTAGATTCGATAAACTGATTAGGGTTTTGTTTAATAATTTCGTTTTAATTAATTTCGTATTTTCAGTATTTTTCAATAATTATTTTTATTTTTCTGTACTCGTTCGGAGTCCGAATCCGGATTTTCAAAAGCCTAGATTGGTTGGAATAAATCAAAGCATTTAATAAAAATATTAGTTTACAGTTTCAGTACTGTTTGTATTTTCGTATTTATTAATTATGTCTCAGTAATTGTTTTTAATTAGGACCAAACGGACAAGCGTGATCGGGTTGTGATTAGCCAAGTTACCTACTGCTTAGTGAGCGTTTGTTAGGTAAGTGATTGTGCCTACCTCTTTCCAAAGCCCCATCAAAACTATTTTGATGTTTTATGTGCTAATTGATTATTATTGTGAATTTAATATGCGAAGCATGATTAAATTATATTGTCGTTAATTATGAGAATTTGAAATATATTCTTCGCTGTAAATATGATTTATATTGAGTATGATAAGTTTATAAAGTTTTGTTAATTAATTAGTTCATATGCTAATTAATGTTTAATTATGGTGATGCTGCATTTCTAATATTATTATGATATAATAATATGTGCTATTTGGAAGGGGATATTATTGAGTGCTAATGAGCACCTACTATTATATTGGATGGTTTGTTTGCGAAAGTGTAATTTTTGGATATCATGATTTACTGCCGAAGTGCTGCCGAAATTTCGTTAGACATATATGAAGCATGATTATTGTTAATATGCATTTATGTCGTAATCGTCGTTATTATTATTCATTATCA
Organism: Tetragonia tetragonoides; assembly: GCA_038025085.1. Lineage (NCBI taxonomy): Eukaryota > Viridiplantae > Streptophyta > Magnoliopsida > Caryophyllales > Aizoaceae > Tetragonia > Tetragonia tetragonoides. Next base: position 10,153,081 of record CM076140.1, on the reverse strand, counting down.
TGAGCATGAAACAAAGTAGTATGTCGTGGTCTCGTTGTACCACTAGGTCAATCAATGCAAGTATGTGAATTGAATTAAATGAGAATAAGACTCTTAATGAATCCCTAGGAGTAGCCGAGCTATCGAGACTTATCTAATTGATGTAGTCTAGTGATGCGTGATTCCCAAGTTACTTTTATGGACACCTCGCAGTGTGTTCGGGACGAATCATTCCCCATTGTTTAATTCTCTACATATCTATTATTATGTTAGAGGTAGTGTGAGTATACACTAGCGTAAGTCCATGGCATGTCTATATTTATCTATGAACAGTATTGGTAATCGTTGTTCTATTCGCTCTCTTATCTCTCTAATCAAGATGGTTTATCTATTTGTGTTCGAATGATCACTAAAGCAAGAATTGCATGTAATTGAATATCGAGTATGCGTGTGCTTGATTGTATGACTACTTGTGCATGCAAATGAATTTCAATGATTCTTCTAAAACCCAGGTAAGGTTTGCGGAAGTGTTTTTACTGGGTATGGACGACGTTTATTCAGTTTATCTGATTTTTGTTTTTTTTGTTTTTCTCTTTTTCTTCTTTACCTTGTTTCCATCACGGAAACCAAAGTGCAGGTGTAGCTGAGTGAGGACGGTTTGCTAGAAGGTTGAATGTGGGCTGTTTGTTTAGAACTATGGATTTATTGGTTACCTTGGATTATTTGGTGTTTTGGTTTGTGTCCTTGAAGGCAAAGTTGTAATAAAACTATAATGGACTTAAGACCGCTGGATAGACAACTCTGATATTTATGTTTAATTTGGTTAGATGCTTCCTTTGATACCTAGTTTTCCTTTCTGCTTAGCATTTACTCATTAGCGATAAATGTTGCAGTAGTATTCCCTTGGGTCCGTGACGGTTCAGCGGTGTCGAGTCGTGGACAGCGACGTCGATAGTTCCATGGAAATCGTTGCGAATTCGGGGGTGTTACAAATGGCATCAGAACCCTAGGTTTAAAAGGTTGCATAGGTTTAATAAATGAATTAATAAAGATTAGTTTCATTTTTGGGAAAATAAAATATAATTAAAGTCATTGAGCGTAGTAGTCCTAGGAGCTAGGAATTACTTGAAATCACCTTAATTGTGATTTAAATGTTCTTATTGTTTGATTGTCGTTTTGTAGATGGCAATTACTCGTTTGACCGCGATGAAATCGACTAGAGGTAGAAAACCGCGAGCGATGATCGTTGCACCCTAGAATGAGGTGGAATACGTAGACATTTTCGATAGCAAGCCAACGCATGACGATGTCGTATTCGAGCCCGAGGCGCACGACAATGGCGCGCACGAGCTCGAGGTGGATCAACCCGCGCATGATGCTCGCGATGATGACATACCGCTTGAGCCTAATCATGACTTGGAAGCTAACGAGGATCCTGATTCTGAAGAGGAACCTACCGAGTCCGAACCTGAGGCCGACGATGCTCCTTCTGACGAGCCAAGCGTTGAGCCTAACTCTGTGGATCTAGAGATGCAATTTGAGTATGGAGGTGGAGTCCCTGATTCACCTAGCATGCCAGACTTAGAGGATATTGGTGATGCAAGCGGCAACAACTCCGTACCTCCTTCGGCTACTGCTGATGTGTCTCCTCCTGTGGAGTCTTTCTTTGCCACTGATGCCGAGCTAGATGACATTCGTGCCTACATTGATCGCGCATTCACTACGATCGAGCGTTACGAATATGAGAACCGTACGAGGATGCACCAAGGTTTCTGGGTAGAACTCTTACTAGCTGGCTTACCCAACCTACATCCTTGGAGAGGTCTCAAGGAGAAGTATGATGATGTGGTACTGAGGAGTGGCTACATCAACGATGGGAAGTATGGCAAAGGCAATCGTTGGGCGCTAACTTTTCAGGGTGTTGGCAATGAGCTATGCTTGTCCGAGTTTGAATGGAAGGTTAATCACGTCTTGGTGCCTGCTCCAAAGGACATATGTGAGAGTTGCTGGTCCTAGAAGCGCAAACTCGTGGATAACTTTAGAAGGCGCCTCATGCCTCAAAAGTTTAGAGGTGACGAGCATCCTTATACTCCATGTAGGGAAGTGAAGCCAAGGAGGGATGATGATGATGATACGCCTCCCGGATCGAAGCAAAACCCAGTTGCTGTTTAGTTATTTTGTTGGCTAGAGTTAGTCGTTTTGATTAGAAACATTATTCCACTTTTGTGATGGCCCTGCGTGGCCAAGTTTGATGATGGTGTGTGGTTGCCTAAGCAACAAATATTTTTGACTCATATTTCTTTTGCAATCTATCTTATTGTAAAACTATTTCGTTTGATTATATGAAAGTCGTTGTGATTTGTTTATATCACTGTCGTTGTCACATATTTGCATGGTTGACCAAAAGCATGAATGCTATCTCTTATCATCGTGACATGATGGGAAATCCATGTCGAATTTATGGCAAAATCGTTGTTGAGCATTATCAACTCTCTTGTGAGCCAAGTGCTAAAGCATATCAATATGATTAAGTGTGATTATCTATTGCCCTACTAAAATAGAATGGAGCCTCTTTATGTGCATTATGAACATCTTTGTCTATTCATGTGAGACCAATGTGTCTAAGGTGTTTTATATGCCTATCGAACTATTATGCATGAGAACTGAGAACAATAAAGCAAGTATGTTGCTTAGACCTACGATGTAAAGTCGATCTTCGAAACTTATATGCTATATGCTAAATGTCAAGAGAAAGGTTTCAATTACAACCTATTTCTCTCAATTAGACCTAAAAGGGTCGAGATGTGCAAATTGTGTGAATGGTGTTCATACCATTTTATATTCTCAGATTCGCGAAAATGTCAATCAACGCCGATAGAATCGCTAGACTCGAGGATGGTCTGACCGATGTGGTCGAGATCATGGCACGACAAATGGCATGCCAAGAAGAGATGGAAATCGCACAAGCCTCTGCAGCGCGTAGTTTCCGAGATTTTGACGCTCTTAAACTTCTTACGTTTGAAGGTGGTGTCGATCCAACAAAGCTGGAGACTTGGATCATCGAGTTCGAGAAGTTGTTTCTGGCTACAAATCGGCCTAACAACATGAAAGTTAGCTCTGCGACGTACTATCTGAAGGGCGAAGCTAACAAGTGGTGGAACGATGTGAGAACCGATTTACTTGCAACGCCGAACTTTAATTGGGATCGTTTTAAGGTAGCCATTCGTGCTAGATTTTATCCTAGTGCTCTACAACGCCTGAAGCAGCGTGAGTTTGAAGGGTTAAGCCAAGACAAGTTGTCTGTGGCCGAGTATGCTGCCAAGTTCAACGAGCTTGCTATTTTTGCTCCTAATCTGCTGACAACTGAAGCTGAGCGAATCGAAAGGTTCAAGGACGGACTGAAATGGGATATTCAACGTTTTGTCGACGGACAATCTTTCACTTTTCAGGAATCTTATAACAAGGCCCTGGACCAGGAGAGGATTGTTGGACGTCGTGACACGCATTTGGGAAAGAACAACCGCGACGAAGGCAATCCATCGCAATCGAATAACGGCGACAAGAGGCCAAGACCGAATGGCAACCACAGCTACCAAGGTGGTCAGAACCACAATGCGAATAGAAATCGTGACTCGAATAGTCATCGAGCTACGATAATGGTTAGAAGGAATACGCCTTGTACCCGCTGTAACAAGACGCATGCTGGTAAGAACTGCCGAGGTGACGTGTTGCAATGCTATGAGTGCAACAAACCGGGTCACAAAGCTTCTGAATGTTGGAGCCGAGGTAGGAATGGTAATGGGCAGAACCGCGATAACAACTACAATCGTGGTGGGAATAACAATGACTATCGTGGTAATGGTGGTAACTACCGTGGAAACGGAGGTTACAACAACAACCGCAACAATGCTGCTCCTGCTGTGAACAACCAAGTTTAAGCTCCTGCAACTGCTAATCCCGCGCTGAACAACAACAACAACAATAATAGAGGGGTTAATGATAGAATCTTTGTGATGAATCGCAATGAAGCAGAAGCAAACCCGAACGTGATCGCTGGTACTTTTCTTGTTCATTCTTTTCCCGCTTTTGTTTTCTTTGATAATGGTGCGACACATTCTGTACTTTCTAAGTGATTTGCATCTAAGATAGGATTAGAACCTAGTTTTGTGTGTAGTGCAAATATGAGGATGCCAGATGGATCAATCGCTAAGTGTAAAGCTTTGTATGAAAAGTGTCTGATTAGGATAGCTGGTTCCGATTTACCCACGGATTTGATTCAGATGGATTTGAAGGACTTTGATGTGATATTGGGAATGGATTGCCAAGTATAGGGCTAAGTTAGAGTGCTTTGAACAACGCGTTTCTTTGCGAGGACCTAAAGGTAAGAGGATCACTTACCGAGGAGTAGTAGTCAAGCCTAAGCTGAAGGTGATGGCTACTATGAAGGTTAAAGAGTGCGTGACTTAAGGGTGAAGCGATTTACCTTTGTCATGTGGTGGATACGATTCGCGAGACGGAAGCTCCGCAGCATATTCCTGGAGTTTTTGAGTACGCTGACGTTTTTCCCGAAGAGATTCCCGGAATGCCTCCGCAACGCATTATCGACTTTACGATCGAGCTTGCTTCAGGTTCTGCACCAATTTCAAAAGCACCGTATCGTATGGCACCTGCTCAGATGAAGGAACTGAAAACACAACTTGAGGATTTGTTACAAAAGGGATACATACGTCCGAGTGTATCGCCTTGGGGTGCTCCTGTTTTGATTGTACGGAAGAAGGATGGTAGTATGAGACTGTGCATCGACTACCGCGAGTTAAACAAGATTACGATCAAGAAGATACCCACTTCTCCGAATTTTAGATCTGTTTGACTAACTGCGTGGTGCGTCAATTTTCTCAAAGATAGACCTGCGATCAGGATACCATCAGTTGAGGATCTCTGAGCCTGATATTGTGAAGACAACGTTTAGGACAAGGTATGGGCACTACGAGTTCACTGTGATGCCTTTTGGGTTGACAAATGTGCCTGCAAAGTTTATGGACTTGATAAACCGTACGTTCCAGCCTTACCTAGACTAGTTCGTTGTAGTCTTTATCGATCATATTCTGGTTTACTCGAAGAACGCCGAGGAGCATGAGCAACACCTACGTACTGTTTTGGAGATTCTGCGAAGACATCAACTTTACGCCAAGTTGTCTAAGTGTGAGTTTTGGTTAGACACGGAATCTTTCTTAGAACACGTCGTGTCTAAGGATGGAGTGGCCGTAGATCTAGAGAAGATTCGAGCTGTTATAGATTGGCCAAGACCAACGACCGTGACCGAAGTTCGAAGTTTCTTGGACTTGCTGAATATTATAGACGATTTGTAGAAGGTTTCTCAAAGATTGCGCAGCCAATCACGAATTTGATGAAGAAAATGACAAAGTTTGTATGGACCGACAAGTGTGAGACTGCTTTCCAAGAGTTAAAGAAACGTCTTACAAGTGCGCCTATTTTGACATTGCCATCCGAAACGGAAGGATATGAGGTCTACAGTGACGCGTCTAAGCATGGCTTAGGGTGTGTTTTGATTCAACATGGAAAGGTTGTGGCTTACGCCTCACGACAACTGAAGAAGCATGAAGACAACTATCCTACGCATGATCTAGAACTTGCTGTTGTCGTATTTGCGTTGAAGATTTGGCGACATTACCTGTATGGTTCCGCAGTCAAGATGTTTACTGATCACAAGAGTCTCAAGTATATCTTTACGCAGAAAGAGTTGAACATGCGCCAAAGGAGATGGCTAGAACTTCTGACGGAGTACGACATCGATATCAAGTACCATGAGGGTAAAGCGAACGTAGTCGCTGATGCTTTGAGTAGGAAGACTCGACATTCGTTAAACACTGCTTGAGTGCTTCCTAAGGAGATCATACGTGACTTGCAAAGTCTCGAGGTGGAGATTGTGTTTCAAGGTGACGTTCAATGTACCTTAGCACATATGACTGTTCGACCAACACTGCTTGAAGAGATCAAAGATAAACAAAGTGGTGATGAGGATCTTCAGCGGATTCTAAAACACAAAGACGAGGGTAGGTCTGAGGACTTCACTTTGGGCCAAGATGGAATTATGAGATTTCGAGAACGTGTTTGCGTACCCAATGACCCAGATATCAAAAGTCAGATTCTGGGTGAAGCTCATAATACACCGTATTCTGTACATCCTGGTGGAGATAAGCTTTACAAAGATCTTCGCCAAGTGTTCTGGTGGAAAGGCATGAAACAAGATGACGCTGAGTTCGTAGCGAAGTGTTTGACATGTTAGAAAGTCAAGATCGAGCACAAGAGACCGGGTGGAATAGTACAATCACTAGAAGTTCCTACTTGGTAATGGAATTCGATTTCTATGGATTTTGTCATGGGTTTACCTTTGACACAAAAGAAGAACAACGCCATTTGGGTGGTTGTAGATCGTTTGACGAAGGTCGCACGATTCATCCCTATGCACGACACGTGGGAAATGGAGAAGCTGGCTGACGCGTACGTCAAGGAGGTCATGAAACTTCATGGTGTACCTGAAGATATTGTTTCTGATAGAGACTCGAGATTTCTCTCTAACTTTTGGCAGAAATTACAAGAAGCTTTCGGAAGCAAATTGAAGTTTAGTACCGCTTTTCATCCTGCAACAGATGGCCAGACGGAAAGGACAATCCAGACTCTAGAGGATATGCTTCGAGCGTGTGCCCTCGAATACCAAGGTTCGTGGGATAAACATATTCCGTTGATCGAATTTTCTTACAACAATAACTATCATTCAAGCATTGATCGAGCGTCATATGAAGCCTTGTATGGTAGGAAGTGTAGATCGCATGTATGTTGGAACGACATTAGCAAGACTGCAGTTTTGGGTCCTGATATGATCCGGTAGACTGTCGATATTGTGAAGGTGATTTAGACGAAGATGCGAAGTGCACAAGATCGCCAGAAATCATATGCAGATAGAGGTCGTAGACCTGAAGAATTTGAGGTGGGAAGCAAGGTACTTTTGCGAGTATCTCCTACCAAGGTTGTTATGCATTTTGGTCGTAAGGGGAAGTTAAGTCCTCGTTACATTGGACCTTACAAGATCCTAGAGAGGATTGGTGAAGTTGCTTATCGTCTAGCTTTACCTGTGGAACTTGAGAAAGTCCACAATGTCTTTCACGTCTCTCAATTGAAGCGATACGTACACGATCCAACTCATGTCGTTCAACCTGAAACGCTCGAACTTGATGAGAGTTTGATGTATGAAGAACGTCCAATCAAGATCACCGACGGCAAAGAGCGCTCGACTCGTACGAAGACCATTCCGATTGTGAAAGTTATTTGGTCCCGTCATGTTCAAGAAGAGGCAACATGGAAAGCTGAATCCATGATGCGCGAGAAGTACCCAGAACTCTTTCTCGAAGGTACTAATTCCATTCGAGTTTCGGGACGAAACCCTTTTTAAGGAGAGTAGAATGTCACACCTAGTAATTTTGTGTTTTGGTTACCGCTTTGCACGAGTTGCATGTTCTAGCATTGCATCCTGCACTGCTAATCGACCTAGATCACAACCGTAGTACACGCATTGCTTTGTCGTTGTCCTAAAATCGATTTATACCTTCGTATGGGTAAACTCGTTTCGTCGTTGAGAAGTAATTATTTCAGGTTTCAAGTTTCGGGACGAAACTTCTTTTAAGGAGGGTAGAATGTGATACCCCAATATTTTCTATAATTATAATATCGATTTATAATTCTTTTATAAATAGTTTCAGAGATTTAAATCGTATATTTATTTAACAATTCGATTTACTCAAATTAAGCCATAATCATATTAATAGGAATTTCGGGATTTATAATTATCAAATTGAGAGATTTAGTTAAAATGGTTTTGTATATGAATAAGGCTTATTCATATTGTTTTAATTGGTTTTAATTAGCATTTAATTAGTTTTAATTTTTTTAATTAGCAATTAAATCAAAAAATAATCCTAATTCTTGTAGGGTTTGACTTTCTTTGACCAAACACCTATATAAGCTAAGAGATGGGCCAGTTGATCAGTTGCAAAAACTGAGCAAAAAACCCCAATTCTCTCTCTCTCCTCCCTCACGGTTTCTCTCTCTCACCACCGCACACCTTCTCTCTCTCCCTCCCCCTGCTGTCGCCGGCCACCAGGCCAGCCACCGGCCTCCTCTTCCCGCCGGTAATTCCCTTCCCTCTCTCTCTTTCTCTCTCTTTCTCTCTCTCCCTTTCATGCTCTGTTTTTCCCCCTCCCCTGTTTTGCTGAACCGCGACTGTCGCGCCACCGCCGCACCACCAGGCCGCACCATCAGGCAGCGCCTGGGTGCTCGCGACGAGTGGCCGACGCGACTGGGCCCTGTCCGTCACTCCTCCCCTTCTCAGTCGCTCTCTCTCTCTCTCGCAATTCCTCTCTCTCGCGCGATCTCTCGCACTCTCTCTCTCTCCTCCGTCCCGGTGCTCCGGCGAGCCACCGCCGACCATGGTGGTCGGTGGGTGGTGGTCTTGGTGATGGGCTAGGTCATGGGTCCCCATGCTTGGTGTATCACGGCCTAGACTCGAAAAACCGATTAGGGTTTTTTTAGTAATTTCGTTTTAATTAATTTCGTATTTTTAGTATTTTTCAATAATTGTTTTTATTTTTCTGTACTCGTTCGAAGTCTGAATCTGGATTTTCAAAAGCCTATATTGGTTGGAATAAATCAAAGAATTTAATAAAAATATTAGTTTACAATTTCAGTACTTTTTGGATTTTCGTATTTATTAATTATATCTCGGTAATTGTTTTTAATTAGGACCAAACGGACAAGCGTGATCGGGTTGTGATTAGCCAAGTTACCTACTGCTTAGTGAGCGTTTGTTAGCTAAGAGATTGTGCCTACCTCTTTCCAAAGCCCCATCAAAACTATTTTGATGTGTTATGTGCTAATTGATTATTATTGTGAATTTAATATGCGAAGCATGATTAAATTATATCGTCGTTAATTATGAGAATTTGAAATATATTATTTCATTGTAAATATGATTTATATTGAGTATGATAAGTTTATAAAGTTTTGTTAATTAATTAGTTCATATGCTAATTAATGTTTAATTATGGCGATGCTGAATTTCTAATATTATTATGATATAATAATATGTGCTATTTGGAATGGGATATTATTGAGTGCTAATAAGCACCTACTATTATATTGGATGGTTTATTTGTGAAAGTGTAATTTTTGGATATCATGATTTACTGTCGAAGTGCTGCCGAAATTTCGTTAGACATATATGAAGCATGATTATTGTTAATATGCATTGATGTCGTAATCGTCGTTATTATTATTCATTATCATGAGCATGAAACGAAGCAGTATGTCGTGGTCTCGTTGTACCACTAGGTCAATCAATGCAAGTATGTGAATTGAATTAAATGAGAATAAGACTCCTAATGGATCCCTAGGAGTAGCCGAGCTATCGAGACTTATCTAATTGATGTAATCTAGGGATGCGTGATTCCAAAGTTACTTTTATGGACACCTCGCAGTGTGTTCGAGACGGATCATTCCCCATTGTTTAATTCTCTACATATCGATTATTATGTTAGAGGTAGTGTGAGTATACACTAGCGAAAGTCCATGGCATGTCTATATTTATCTATGAACAGTATGGGTAATCGCTATTCTATTCGCTCTCTTATCTCTCTAATCAAGATGGTTTATCTATTTGTGTTCGAATGATCACTAAAGCAAGAATTGCATGTAATTGAATATCGAGTATGCGTGTGCTTGATTGTATGACTACTTGTGCATGCAAATGAATTTCAATGATTCTTTTAAAACCCAGGTAAGGTTTGCGAAAGTGTTTTTACTGGGTATGGACGACGTTTATTTAGTTTATCTGATTTTTGTTTTCTTTTTTTTCTTCTCTTTTTCTTCTGTACCTTGTTTCCGTCACGGAAACCAAAGTGCAGGTGTAGCTGAGTGAAGACAGTTTGCTAGAAGGTTGAATGTGGGCTGTTTGTTTAGAACTATGGATTTATTGGTTACCTTGGATTATTTGGGATTTTGGTTTGTGCCCTTGAAGGCAAAGTTGTAATAAAACTATAATGAACTTAAGACCGCTGGATAGACAACTCTAATATTTATGTTTAATTTGTTTAGATGCTTCCTTTGATACCTAGTTTTCCTTTCTGCTTAGCATTTACTCCTTAGCGATAAATGTTGTAGTAGCATTCCCTTGGGTCCGTGACGGTTCGGCGGTGTCGAATCGTGGACAGCGACGTTGATAGTTCCCTGAAAATCGTTGCGAATTCGGGGGTTTTACAAAGGGCGGCAAGGGTTCGGCCTCCGTTGTCGGCGAGATCTCAACGAGGAGGTCTAAGGCCTCGGAGGAGGTTAAGTATGAATACCACGAGGTCCGGTATGCCCCGGCTAAGGGCTTGTTTCTGATGCTTGGCTATCTGTCGTATGTCGACTTGATCGCCAACCTCCCAAACAAAGGTATGCTTTCCTATCTCGTTAGTCCACTTCTTTATTTCTTCCGACGGAGTATCTGACTTTTTCTTTTTGCAGACGTTCATGAGTCCATGCTTGTCGCCTAGCATAGGGGTGAGGCCTTGGAAATATCCGCTCACGCCATGCCCCGGGTGTTGTCATATTGGAAATCCAGGGGATTTTCTTATGTCCCTACCGGCGTCGACCGGTCGCCTTCGCCGGGGTATGGCTCGGTTGAGGAGAGTGTTCGAGGCATGAGCCCTCGGGAGACGTCGTCTCTACATCTGACTGGCCCTTTTGTCCAGGCGAAGGTTCGTACCGAGGAACGATCCCGAGCAGCGGCGATCATTCGTCAGAAAAGGAAGGAGGACAGTAAGGCGTCAGCTTCACCCGACGAACCGCTGCCTAAGAGAAGGGAGCTGGAGCAAATACCGATCGAGGAGACGGTAACACCCGATGCCGTTGCGGCTCAGGCGACTACTCAGACGTCCCCGGTTGGTGAGGAGGACGTGAGTCTCTTACAACACCTACCCGCGTCTCTTTCTGGCGACAACCCCGACTATGCCCGAGCGTCGGAGGTGGGAGAGCAAACTCCATCGGCGCCGGGCGTTATCCTGGTGGTTGGACTGGATAGAGAGGAGGCCCAGCAGAGGGGCGGTGAAACCGGGAAGGCCTCGCGTTACTTGTACCATATTTCTGGCCAGCCCATGCCTTCCTCCGATGACATCTTTTGGAATGACGCTCAGAGGGAGGCGATAAAGGCGTTCGTCGCCCACGTGTCCACGCCGGTGGCAGTTGAGGCGCTTCTGGACGACATGTGTACTCGTGGTTCCCTGGCGTTCTTGCATGACCAGCTCTCTGTGGTGAGTATTTCCCTTTGTCCCTTGCTTTGTTTATTTTACCTGATTGCTGATGGGCGTGTTTTTGTCTTTCACAGGGTTTGGCCGTCTACACCGGGATGATCAAGAGAGGCCAGGACGTAGAGGAAGATTTGGAGGTCGCTTACGAGGAGAGGGGTATTGTAGAGCAACTCAAAAAGAAGGTGCAGTTTTGGAAGGGTAAGTTCCATGCCAAGGAGAAAGAGTACGAGCGCGTAAGGACATTTCCAACGCCGACCTTTTAAGGAAGGACTTAAAGCGGTTTGAGGACGACCAATCGGCATTGAGGTACCAGTTGGCCGATGCGGAGCGTCGCCAAGAAGAGGGCGAGGAAAAGGTAGCTACTTTGTCTGCGGAGGTTAATCGTTTGAAGGAGGTGGCGTCAAAGGCGACGATCGAGAGGGATGACGCCCTAAAGCGGGGCGAGGAGCTTTCGACTTCGGTTCAGACTTTGACCGCTGAGAATAAGTCTTATGCTGACAAGGTCTCTGGGTATCAGACGCAGGTGACGGCTATCTCGGAAAAGTTGAAAGTTTTCGAGGACGCCTCGTCCCAAGGCGACGTCGTAGAGGACTTTAAGCATTCGGAGGAGTATCGATCATATGGCGAGGCGGAGTATAGTAGGGGGTTTGTTGCTGCTCGGACTCGTTGCACCGTCGTGCTTCAGGACCTAGTTGACCCTGATACTCAGCTGGCGTCTTGACTGGCCTTGACAAGTCGGGCGACGATTCTGATTTTGAGAGCGGTTGAAGTCCTGTTTGTATTTAATGCTTTTTGCTAAACCGTCTTGTAATCTGGATTTTTGGCTTTTTGGGAATAGAAGCTTGACCTTTTGATACCACGTGTCTCTTCATCTTGCTTATGTTTTTCTTATATATATACATAGCTTGGCTTCTCTGCTTTATCTTGCTTTCCATTTCGTAATTTGCTTTCAAAACGAACGCAAGGATAGTAAGTTCATATGGCTGGCGACGGACCAACATTGGCTGATTCTTCCTGACTTAACTCTCTTCCCCAAGATAATCCAGGGGCGTCGTGTTCTACTTGCCAAGGAGACGCATCGGCGTCGAATCCGTCACTTCCGGGTGATGTTTCGGCGTCGAATCCTCTACCCACCATCGATGTTGCCCCGACGGTCACCTACTCGCAGGAGTATATTGATGCTCTGAGGGAATCATTAGTGTCGAGGAAGCCGAGGGCGTCCAAAAGGGCGCGTGTGCCTTCAGGTATTCCTTTGGTAGCGGAGCCTCTGGCCGTCAGAGTTTAAAATGATCCGTCTTTGGCCGCTCCTATTGCCCCCAAGGCGAGGGACATTGGGCGGCATTTTTCTCGTACGACGGATGGTAAAATTTTCATAGATGACGACGAGTTTGGGCGTTTGATTGACAGTGGGATGCTTGGAGAGCCGATGGCGTCGCAGGCGTGCGACATGCGCCGGCGGGTTAACGGTGGCGGGTCGGAGGATGGTGATGCTGGTGGTGGTGGGGCGGTCAGTGCTCGTCCTGACATTGCTGGCAACGCAGGCCCGAGTTCAGCCGGTGTTGAGGGTGATGGTTTTGGCATCCCACGTGACGAAGGCTTTTCGTTTTTCGAGGTGAAAGCATCGAGGGATTCTTTGCCCGTTTAATGGGTATGATTCCTTCGGCGGATTTGGCTCATATGTGTGGTCAGAAGGGGCGCCAGATGGACCAGATCCTTCACTGTGCCTGTGAGTTCATTGTTCGTTGGGCGGGCTTCACGCACTATTTCTACCCGTTGATGATCCAGGCGAGGAAGGTCCTCCAGGAAAATAGGGAGTTGCGGAAGGAGAACAAGGTGCTACTTAGCCAGGCAGAGGAGCACGTGTTCCTGGCGGAGGCGAGGTTGTAAAGCAATCTTGATAAGACAGCGGAGTTTGAAGAGGACAGTCGTCAGTTACTTGAAAGGATTGACGTTGTCACTGGCGAGCGGGATGACTTGGCGAGGCAACTTGAGGGCCTCAGGGTGGGTGGTTGTGGCTCTGACTGTCCTAATCTCCGGCTATCCGAGTCGGGTGCTCGGGAAAGCATTCATTTTGAATTGGGTCGAGCGGAAGAGCGGGGGCATTTTTACGAAGCCTTTTGCAACTTGTTCCCTGCCTCTGACTGGGTGGACTTGGTGAAAGAGCTCGGTGGCGTTTGTTAGCTCTGGCGGCCGTGTTCGCGCCGATCGCGATGGTGAATCTACTCAGCCTAGTGAGTCCGCTCAGCTTGGCTCCGGCGAGGAGTTGGCGAGCGCGCCAGCTTGTAGTTGAGGGAAAGGCTATGGTTGGGCATGGGGCCGCGGAACCATAGCTCGTGGATTTTGCTAACTTTCATACCGGGCCTTTTAGCTTCCATATGCCAGGGCCTCTGTTGTAAAGTTATGAATAAAGATTGTATGTTTAGTTTCGTCATAGACTGATTGTGTTTCAGTGTTTTATTCGACGTGAATTATTCTTAATGAACTGCCTTTAGCTGATCTTATTTTCAATCAGAGTTCGTAAAGAGTGCGATGTTAGGTGAAAGCGTGTGCTATTTTCATTCATGTAAATATTTTGCACCCTAAAGTGTTTACAAGTGAATGATAGAAGATTACACGGCTTGATGTCCTAGTCGCCTGACCTAATTTGGTGGTCGCCTTTTTGGCCGACGGGGGTCAGATGTGGTACTTCTTCAGGTTGCAGGTGTTCTATGTCCTTGGGATGGGCTCTCCGTCCAGTGTTTGGAGGCGGTAGGTTCCCTGGCGGACTTCTTCCTTGATCATGTGCGGGCCTTCCCAGGTGGCGGTCAGCTTACCGGATGTGGATGCCTTCCCTATAGCTTCAGTTTTTCTCAGTACCAGATCTCCCACGTGCAAGGGCCGAGGTCGGACCGTCTTGTTGTACTGTCTGGACATCCTAAGGCGATAGATTTCAGCTCTTAGAAGGGCGTCGCCCCTTTTTTCCGGTAAGAGGTTGAGGTCCTGTCGGTGGGAGGCGTTGTTGTTTTCTTCATTGTACATTAACACTCACAGGATTGGCACTTTAACCTCGATCGGAAGCACCGCCTCAGCTCCATAGACGACCATGAAAGGCGTCTCCCCCGTTGCATTCTTTCCGTGGTCCTCAGCGCCTAGAGCACGTTCAAGAGTTCGTCGGCCCATATCCCTTTGGCCTCATCGAGCTTCCTTTTCAGCCCCAGGAGAATCTGTTTGTTGGAGGACTCGGCTTGCCCGTTCGCCTATGGGTGGGCTACGGCGGTGAATTTGCCGGTGACGCAGTATTTCTTCAACCATTCCTGGAGCATGGGGGTCTCTAATTGTGCGGCGTTATCGAAAGTTATCAGCCGAAACGCGTGATGATATTGTGCCAAACAAATTTCCTGACATCTGCCTCTGCAATTTTGGTCACCGCTTCAGCCTCTATCCATTTAGTAAAATAGTCGACAACGACTATAATGAACTTGCGCTGATACTTCGCCGTCGGGAATGGCCCGAGGATGTCCATGCCCCAACAGGCGAAGGGCAGGGTGGTGGAAATGGGCTTAAGTTCTGAGGCAGGCTTGTGATACATGTGTGCAAACCTTTGGCATTTGTCGCATTTGGCTGAATAGGCGACGGCATCCTGTCTCAGCGTTAGCAAGAAATAACCCATTCTGAGGGTTTTTGCGATTAGCGCTCGTCCGCCGATGTGCGAGCTGCAAACGCCGTCGTGGAGGTCGGACAGCACTTTCTTCCCCGCCTCAGAGGTAATACACTTCAGCAAAGGTTGCGAGTATGAGACTTTGTACAGCTGTCCTTCGAAGAGAGTAAACCATTTGGACCTTCTCTCTACTCTCTCGGCCTCTTTCTTATCTTCCGGTAGGGTTCCGTTGGTGAGGAATTGACTGATTGGGTCTATCCAGGTTGAACTCCTGTCTAGGATCATGACCTCTTGCTTTTCTATGCTTCTCTCCGCTTTTACGTCCCAAAAGACGGATCGTGGGTTGTCGGTTTTTGCGGAGCTAGCCAGCTTGGATAATGCGTCGGCCTGATTGTTCTCAGATCGGGAGACTTGTGTGATCTTGAAGCTTCTTAGTTTGGCGATCAGCTCTGGAGCTTTGGCTAGGTAGGCTAGCATGTTTTTGTCTCGGGCCTCGTAGGTGCCGTGATTTGGCTAACGACCAACTGTGCGTCGGAGTGTGCTTGGACGCTAGAGGCCCCTGCGGCGACACAATACTCGATGCCTGAGATAAGGGCCTCATATTCTGCCTCGTTGTTCGTGGCGTTAAACTTAAACCTGAGGGCATATTCATAATCTTCGCCTTCCAAAGATGTGCAAATGAGGCATGCTCCAGATCCTTGGTTTGTCGCCGATCCGTCGACGTAAATTGTCCAAGGGACATCAGGGTTATATGACAGATTTGGACGGCGAGTACTTTCGGCGACGAAGTCCGCCAGGGCCTATCCTTTGATAGCTTTTCGAGGTTCGTATTCTATTCTGAGGCCCTGAAGGTGTACGGCCGATTTGAACATCCTTCCGGCGTTGTCTAGCTTCCCGAGGATGTTTCTCAGGGGGTGGTCTGATAAAACGACGACTTTGTGCGATTTGAAGTATGGCTTTGGCCTCTTGCTTGCTGTGTAGAGCGCCAGGACTAGTCTCTCAACGATGGAGTAGCTTGCTTCGGCGCCGTTGAAGGCGTGACTTGTATAGTACACGTGCTTCTGGACTTTGTCTCTTTCAACGACGAGGATAGCGCTGACCGATGTGTCCGACGTCACCAGATAGCAAAAAAGTTCTTCCCTTGGCTTAGGCGACACCATGGTAGGCACCTTTGTGAGGTACATTTTTAACTCGTCGAAGGCCTGTACTGCTTCGGCGGTCCAACAGAATTTTGGTGTTCTTTTTGATTGTGTTAAAGAATGGAGCACTTTTATCTGCCCCCTTGGCGATAAAACGCCTGAGCGCCGCTATGCAACCTGCGAGTTTCTGTACTTCTCGAACCGTTCGTGGTGGTTCCATGTTCGTGATTGCCGCCACCTTGTCGGGATTGGCGTCGATTCCTCGCTGGCTAATCATGTATCCCAGGAATTTTCCGGCTTGTACCCCGAAGACACATTTTTTGGGGTTGAGTTTCATGTTGTACAGCCGTAGATTCTCGAAGGTCTGCTGCAGGTCGTGAACGTGGTTGCCTCCGAGCTTGGTTTTCACGATCATGTCGTCCACATATACCTCGATTGAGTCGCCCAGCTGATACTCGAATATCTTGTTGACCAGCCTTTGATATGTGGCGCCAGCATTCTTGAGGCCGAAGGGCATGGCTTTATAGCAGTAAAGCCCATGTTCTGTGATGAAGGCGGTGTTTTCTTGGTCGACCTCGTCGAGGGGGACCTGATGATAGCCGGAGTAGGCATCCATGAAGCTCAATGTCTGATGGGCAGCCGTCGAATCGACCATCCGATCAATTCTTCGTAGGGGGAAGCTGTCCTTTGGGCAGGCTTTGTTAAGGTCAGTGAAGTCGATGCACATGCGCCATGACCATTTGATTTTTTAACCAAGACCACGTTACTGATCCAACCGGGGTATCTGCATTCTCTGATAATGCCGGCCTCTAACAGCTTCGCCACTTCTTCCTTCACAACTCTATTTCTTTCGTCCCCCAAATGACGTTTCTTTTGCTTCACATGGGTTGCTGTCGGGAGGATGTTGAGACTGTGCATAATGATGTCGGGGCTGACTCCCGGCATGTCTTTTGCGGAGAAGGCGAACACATCCTGATATGCCTGTAGGAGCTGGATCATCGACCGTTTCTCTTCGCCCACCAGGGAACTGCCGACCTTAACAGTTCGGTCAGGGCATAATTCATCAAGGGCTACTTCTTCCGATGCCTCTACGGCCTCGACATTTTCCGTGATTTCCTCCCGTGGGTCGATGTCGTCCTTGCCGGTTGCAACGGCGATGTTCATAGCCTCTGCCACCCATTTTCCTTTTCTTTCGGTTTTCTCCCGATCGGTTTCCAGGATGAGCAGGACCATTGTGGAGTAGCATTCTCTGGCTGCCTTTTGGTCGCCGTATAGGCTGCCAATTTCGCCGTCGTCGCATTCGAATTTCATGAGGAGCATGTGGGTGGCGACCACAACCCTTATTTTGTTCAAAGAGGGTCGGCCGAGGATGACGTTGTACGCGGAGGCGTCCTCTACCACCAAGAAGTTGGTAAAGGTTGTTCGGCACTTTCCTGGGGGTCCGAAGCGAACCGACAGTCTACAGCTCCCAAGTGGGTGGACAACCTTTTTCCCAAATCCGACAATGGGTCTAGTGACTCTCTGGAGATTTTCTTCGCCGTAATTCAGTTGTCTGAAGCAGTGGATGGAAATCAGATCCCCCAAGCTTCCACTGTCTATCAGTATCCTTTTAACCCGTCGGTCCTGGATTTTTAGCTCTACTACCATAGGATCGTCGTGGGGGGCAACAATCCGTCTCATATCTTCGTCTGTGAAGGTTATGGGCTTCATTGGTTTTGACGGTCCGGGGACGAGGAGCATGACCTGGGCGGCTTCCTTGACGTAGGCTTTGTGAGCGCTGATGGTTCTGTCGTCCAGTGGCAATCCCCCTGCGATAGTGGCGACGAAGTCGCCGTCGTCACTATCTAGCTCTGGTGGTTCTTCTTTTTCGCGACTGGATTGGCCACGGCGTCCCTCCGGACGTAGTTCTTGAGGCGACCTTGAGAGAGGAGGAGGCGAAGCGTCCGCTCGAGGTCCTTACATTCAGTCATGGTATGCCCCACATCTTCGTGGTAGTCGCAGTACTTGACTTTATCCCGGTATCCGTAGGGTTGTCGTATCCGACTGGGGTCCCTCAACCAGTTCTTGTCCTTGATGTCGATCAGGATCACTTCCCTTGGGTGTGAAAAAGGATATGCCTCGTCGCCTTCATAGGAGAAGCGAGTGGCCTTTCTGGAGGAGTCCCTTCGGGGCTTGGGGGCGCTGGTTGTCATTATTTCCGCGCTTCTCTTCTTTCCCGCCTGTGGTGGTGTCGCCTCTTTTTCCTTTTCTTTGTTGGAATACATGACTTCGGTCGCGGTACAGAAGCCTTCGGCCCTGTCCAATGTATCGCGAAGGGAAGTGACTCGCTTCTTCACCAAGGCAAATTTATATGTGCTGGGCGACAACCCTTGCAGGAAGTAGGAGTACGCAACTTTGTCATTCACTTTTTCGATTACTGTCTTTGCCGTGTTGAACCTTTTGAGGTATCCTCTCAGCGTTTCTTTTCGTAGCTGAACGATACTTGCCAGGTGCAAGATGGTTTTCTCGGACCATTTGTTGCCGACAAAATGGCTGATGAACTTCTTCGTCAATGTTTTAAAATTGTCGACTGAGCCGCGGGGGAGCTCGTTGAACCATTTGAGAGCTAGGCCCCGCGGTGTGGGAGGGAAGAATTTGCATAGGGTGGGTACATCAGTCGTGTACATGTACATGTTCGCCGTATAGGCGTCCACGTGCTCACTGGGGTCGATTAGCGCGACGCCGTCGTACACGGCTATGGCTGGTACCTTGATCTTTTCCACTCTTGGGGCGTATAAAATTTCTCTCGTGAAGGGCGAGTCAAGTCGCTTCTCATCCACATAGAGCTCTCCCAGCCTGCGCGACAATGATAGCACGGAGTGGTTGTCGGCTCTGTGGTCTCGGTTTCTCTCGTGCCCCTCGCTGCGTCGGTGAGAAGACGACACCTCGATGGTCTTGCCCCTGGAACGACTGTGGAATGTTCCAGAGCTGCATTCGTCGTCCGCGTATGGTGTTGAGATGGAGGCCCTGTCTCTCCGCGTGCGGATTATGGTCTGCCGGGCATCGGGTCTCGAGGAGCCGCCTTGATGGGTGGCTGGCTCCCGGTCCTCTCCTTTGTCTTCTCGCCTCAGATTGATGATACTCCGGGCGTTGGGCCTCGAGGGTTCTCCCCGCTCCCTGCCGGGTTCCTGTTCATTCTCCCGACGGTCCAGACGCTGGTTTAGGACATGACACACGTCTTTCGGGTCCAGGTCACGCCTGGGCAGGGGCCTTGGTCCTGTGTGGCCGAGAGCGGTCGTCAAAGGTGTGCCGAGGCTGCGGATGGGAAACGGGCGGTGGACCGGAGGAGGCTGTGCCTTCAGGGCGTCTCGAACTTCTCTCGCCACGCCCTCCATTATCTTTTGCTGCATGGTGGTTATGGCTCGAGTCAGGTCTCCCTCGTATACCAGGTTCTCGATGATGGGTTGGCCACTGGAGGTCGGCACTGAGCTTCTAAAGGAGGTGGAGGTGTGGGATGGGCGGCGTCGGGGTTTGGCGGGGGTTCCGTGAGGGGCCTCCGATCCCGACCCGTCGGTTATGTCTTCCACCTCCGTCATTTGATGATGGTTTGTATTGGTTTGATTTTTCGCTCAACTAGGTAGTACTCCCCACAGACGGCGCCCAATGTTGTGAGGTTTTTTTTTATGTGTCGGGAGTATTTCTAGTTGGGCGTTTGGCTTCCATCGGCTGGGCGACGACTCTAATACCTACACACACAAGAACGTTAACTAGCCCGGAGGGGGGGTTCCGGGATCCCCACTCCGAAGCTTAAGTCAATCTCGAGAGTAGTACTAGTAATAATTCAGGTGAAAGTAGTCGTCTTTTCACATACCTGGAGACTGGTATTTATAGGGTGATGTTTCCCATGAAAGCTGTTTTTCGAGGTGACACGTGTCATCTTCGGAATGGCTCGCTATGTCCAGCTTCCTATAAAGGACACGGGCCTGGGGCAGGTTTCCTGGGCTGGACCACTCAAGTGGTTAACAATTTAGGCTTTTGGGCTTGAGCTTCTATTTTAGGTCACAACAAGAGTCATCTGATTTTCTAATTTCTAAAATAACTATTAATTAATTTTATTAGTATTAAATGCTTGTTTGCTTTTCCATTTGAATTTCATATCCCAAATTTCAAAATCAATTGGAAATTTGATTTGAAAAAGATTCTTCCTCAAATTTAATAAGATTCGTTCAATATTCAAGCAAGTTGTCAAGTGTAAGGCTAGGATGATTTGTGTATATCTCTCTTCATACACTTAGTGTACATGTAGCATTTTCCCTCTTGAGATGATTTTGGTTTTCAATTTTTTTTGGTGAAAGAAAAGTTGTACAAAAGGCAAATTTGTCTCTTGAAAATATCATAATTAATGCTTCATAGGCTGTGTAATTACAGGTTGGAAGTTGGTCCTTGAACGTTGCCCAGGGTAGCATTGTTTACTATAATTGTTAATTTTTCAATTAGTTATTTTTTCAGCACCTTAAAAAAAATTAGTTGTTTTTTCATGTAACAAAAGCCAAGTATTAAAAGTAAATCATTAACACAATAATGACTATTATTGTAATGCTTGTTGCTTTTACCCCTAATTGGGAGCCTAATTTTATAATATTATACTGAATTACTGATATTTTTTTGGTGCTGACATTATACTGAATTACTGATATTGATTGGAGAAAGAAATAAATGATTTTGAACTCGTAGCTAGTCTACAGACTCTACACATGAACACATCTGACAAGAAAATTGTCCGGATTTCTTCAACTTGAAACAACTGGGCATCACACCGCCTGGTATTATGAGCTTCCCTGAATACAACAAGGTCCACAGACCACAACTCAATAACAAGGGCATAATACCTCAAGCAGTCAAGCCTCTACAGCCAATTACCATTGAAGGGATAATCCCTTCTCAAAGGTAGCATCCAACCTTAACAGCGCAAACCCAATTATGAGCTTAGAACACATACAATTTATGTCATACGCGCCTCAAATAGTTCTACAAACATCCTACAAGCGAACACAATGGGTGAACAACACAGCAAACAGATTGGCATTACGCCATAAAACAATCACACAAAACTTCAATGACCAACTAACAGTTTAAAGAACCAACTAAGAAAGTAGCACAATAACAAGTCTTTATTCAGCTCCTGATCTATAGCCTCGCAAATGGATCTTCAACCTTAATACCTCCGAGGAGGCATGCGGTCCATCATTCTTGCAGAAGGGCATTCATACGACATGTGCCCTCGACCTCCACAGGTATGGCAGATAATCATTGCAGGACCACCCATGCAATCTCTGCTCATATGGCCCATCTGTCCACAACTGCGGCAGATAATATCACGGTAACCTCCACCACCAAAACCACCATGTCCACCACCAAAGCCACCGCCTCCACCCCCAAAACCACCATGTCCACCTCCAAAACCACCAAAACGGCCACCACCAGCACCACCTACCCGGTCATTAAAAATGTCAGCCTTTGGGCATTGCCTAGCCAAATGTCCAGCTACATTGCACAAGTTACAAACAGGCTCATTCTGGCAGTCACGGGCAAGGTGGCCTGTCTTCCTGCAATTCTTACATGCTTTGTCATTTGTACACTCAGCAGCAATATGACCCTGCTTGAAGCAGTTGTTGCATAATCTCAGGTCCCCAGGTGGGAGTTCTGGGTTTGGGCATTCTCTGGCACGGTGACCAGCCTTGCCACATGAATGACAGATGCCCTCATTTGGGCAGTTGTTAGCCATGTGCCCAGGCTCCCGACAGTTCCAACACAATGATTTCGTGCTGCATTCAGCTGCAATATGCCTGCAACCAAACAAGCAATAGGTTTATCAACTCATGCTTTCCTCTGGATTTTCATTCCCAAATGCTGGATGCAAATGAAATGAAATCAACAGTAGGTAAAAATAGTTGGCCAGCAAATTATTACCCAGGAAGCCCGCAGTTGTTACAGACGGCAACATTTGGACACTCTCTGGCGAAGTGACCGGGTCGCTTGCAGTTGTTACAAAGATTGCTTTGGCTGTAAATTTTCCAGTAGAACAAGTTTACAAAGATTATTTGCAGTTCTACTATTAAGAACCAAAACGACCAAAAAGATGCAGTTGTTACAAAGATTGCAGTTCTACTATTGAGAACAATACGTCCAAAAAGATGCAGACATAAATATTACTTAAGAGTCCCCACATTCTATTACCAAGCCGTCAATGCATATCAGGATCCATATACACAGTTGCTCAGTCATATAAGGAGTCAGCAACCAAACCAATCTAAGATAAGCTGACCAGCGAGCCTGTCTAAGCCAGGAGAGAAATTCAAAGTTCTTTTCCAAATCAGTGACGGCTGGGAATTATTTGAACATAAACCTAACACGAACTCTAAGCCCAACAGGACCCTAACATTGTCCTAAGCAGAAAATTCAACGATAGAATGTCTAAGATGGCTTGCTCAACTGCCCTGTACATGTGCAGTAATAGTGTAATACCAGGTACAAATAAACTGAAAAGTGAACCTAACAACAGCCCATAAGTAGTCTGCAGTTCTCAAACATGTCCCATGGATCCAATTACACAAAAATATGTTTGTACAAAGGAGCAAAGTAAATGTACCACAACAAACAAAGGAATTGCTGACAACAACCACACCACATACGTGAAATAGCATAGAGTATAACTACAGGATTGCAGCCTCGCATGGAGCAAAGAAACAGCATATAATGGAGCAAGTCCCCATTAATAAGTCCTCCATAAATGTGTGCATGTTCCAAGGACTGTAACCATTTCAAATACCTACAGCTATCAACAGATTTATTCAAGCCACAAAAAAATTATAAATATTAAAGCAACAGCTGCAAATAATTGGCTGGAAATCACTCCTCACCAGCCAGCCGGCCCAGCTCAACAACACCATTGTCTACAAGTTCAGAGGACCTTCACAACTCCATCAACATTCATCAACATTACCCCAGTGCCTCCAAAGAGGCTCCCGCCTAGGCAGGGTAAGGGGGGGTCGGTTGTAGGCAGCCTTACCCCTGTGAGAGTCTCGCAGAGAGGCTGTTTCTGTTTGACCCAAGATCCGAAGTGCGACGACCATCGGCAACTTCACAATAAATAAGAAGTGCCGACAGTTTTATGAGCCATTATACTGCTAATCAACTTAAGCCAGCAAAAGCCATGCATAAATCTCAAAAAGAAAAAGCTACTCTGCACAAGGTCCTTTCAGTCACCAAGGTTTCATTCCAGATCCAATAGGTTATTGTTCTTAAAACTGGAAGTCTAAGTTTTGTTCATAAATCAAACAACAAAATATGGCAGCAATGAAGCCCCTCCCTCTTTATCTTTCGTATTCACTTTCACATATATTATCATCTCACAGAACGAAACAAACCCACAAAAGTAGTTACAGGACATTGTTAAAATCTGAAACCCCTCCCTTTTTATGTTTCATATTCGCTTTCACACATCTTATCATCTCATAGAACGAAACAAACCCACAAAAGCAGTTACAGAACATTGTTAAAATCAAACAACCTGAAACCCCGACGCGTCTCTCTCCTATAAGGAGCATCACGATAGGAAGAGCGCTGAGATCGCATTCTACGATCTCGGGGACTCCTGCTTCTGCTGCGGCTCCGGCTCCTGCTACGGCTCCTGCTGCGTGAACTCATTTTCAAAATTCTTTACCTCAACAATCTCACACCTGATTGTCAAACGCCAAAACCCACCTCCAAACAGCACCTGATGCTCTCCTGCCAAAAAGTATCCCCATCAATCCGCTGATTATCCAAAACCAAATTCCATTACGACAACCAACAAAAACCATCTACATCACACAAAAAGCGTTCAGCAGTCTACACCACAACATCTACAACAACAACCTACTACTACAACAACAACCTACTACTACTACAACAACAACAGCAGCAACCCAGTAGTCTACACCACACCTGTTAGTTAAAATAGAATCTCCAGCAACAACATATCCCCACTAAATATCACACACCAGAGGATAATTATGAAGCTTAGGAGCCAACAATTCTGCATAACACCACACTTGGAACTTCTCCCTTCCATGCTTAGATGCATAATTGAGCCTCTACACTCACCACATCAATGGAAGGCTAGAAGGTTGTTAAGGGCAGAAGACTTTAGGACGGCCAAATCATAAAAAAGTACATCAAAAAAAGCATTATAACACCAACGATTTTTCTACACGCAACACATAAGACTTTAACAGTCCTCCTGTAGCTTACAGAAGCTTTCTATGGAACGAGGTTCCCCAGTGAACTTCCATCACTCTGCTCCCAAACAAAGCAGATCAAATTTAAGCTTTCTCTGCCACTTCATGAGCACAAAAATTTATTTGATTTAGAAGGCCAATTAACTCTCTTTATCACGCAATAAAAATCATCATACATACACACATATGATCATGACACCAAGCAACGAGATTCTTATGATTTGATGTTACTAGCTAGAGTTACAATCATAGATTGTACTTCATATCACTAATATGCCACCTCACCTCATAGGGATTATGAAAGTAATCAAGAAAAACACTGCAACTAAATGCTGAACAACAAATTGGCGCATGTCCCAAAACCATTTCAATAACCCATCAACCAGTTGCACACATCACAACCTTATTTGAGACAAAATCACAGATAATATATATTACATTAAAACCATAGGACCAATGAAGAACTAATTTTTGATTTATTTTTCATAGTTGCCCATACCTACCCTTCAGCCCACTTTTCAAAATTCAACTAATACAAATGACAAACAATATTTGTTCTGGCAAAAATAAAGGATCAAAGAACAGCGAACAACTTGTTACCTACAATTGACAGTTCTAGACAACTTCTAATCATGAGCAAATTCACCTCCCTTTTCTTTTCAAGGGTTATTTAGCTCATCAAAAATCAAGTTCCCAAACACACTGTTAAACATAAACAAAAACAAAACAAAAACCAAAAGGGGTTCCAAAATAGATAAATTAAAAGAAAAGACAAAAAAAGATTATAAAAATCGATGACTCAAAGGATCCCTAATACATGAAAATCACAGATCTATAAAATAAAGAAACGAAATCTTACCTACAATATACTTATCTCAATCAGCGTAATAATAATAAGATTTCTACGATAACATACATAGATTGAGATTTGAGAGAGAGAGAGAGAGAGAGAGAGAGAGAGAGAGAGAGAGAGTACCGATTTGATATGTTCGCTGGCGTAGAAAGTTATCTGGCTAACGATGAGGTGAGGTGAGGTGAGGTTTTTCAGAATACCATCTCTTCTTCACGCCCGCTGGTACAATGCTATGTTACTACTCGTGCTAGTGTAGGGTTTTGTGGGCCTGTTTCTAATATCTGTTAAAGGGCCTAATATTTGGGTGCATGGTCATTTGACCCATTTAATTTGGCCCACTATTTCCTTTCATTGACTGCCTAATGAAACTTAGCATGTCTTGTGTGGACTTAATTCACCGTCTACCAAGAACATTAGTAAGAATATTTAGGAATATAGAGGGTATATTTAAAAAGAGTTAAACCATTAGTCAACTATGGACTAAGCCCACACAAATTTTTATAAATAAAACTATGTCCCAAAAAAAAATGAAACTATATCCAAAAAATGGAAAGTCGAAATGAAGATAATACACCAGGATTAATCAACAAGCAAAAATCAATGACAAGATAGACAGATTATTTGGTGGACTCTCACAAGAAACAATGTATCATTCTAACACTTTTTTTTTCTCTTGGCTAACACTCCCATCAAACATGTGTTTGATAAGAGTGTATTTCACTCAAAATCTCATCCCAATAAAAGTGTTTTAACATAAATTTGCAAATTAAAAGAACTTTTCAATAAAAGTAATGAGGCTAAAGGTCGTTCTGGGCCCTTCTGTAGCTCAAAAAACGTGGATTATAATATTTGATTTTCGACTTCTCGGTGTTCGATTATGATTTGCGCCCAAACTTTTTCATGGGTCTATTATGACCTTAAAAGACCCCCGACTCCCTAGGAAGGTCATCCATGTCCCTGAGCTCCGATTTCACCCATGCTTTTGGTGGTTTAGTCGTTAGAGTGGTGTCCTATAATATAGTCGTCCACCCTACCAGGAACCCGATAGCCGACCCCGAGGCGTTTCCATGTCCTCTAGAGGTGTCTCATGCGATGTAGTGCGAAAACATCCACCTTCGTTTCGAGGGCTCATAGAAGCTTAAATAACGTGGATAATATCCTTCGATTTTCGGCTTTTCCGGAGCATGATTGTGATTTTTTCCAAAACTTTCGCGGAGAGTATATTGTGGCCCTGGAGGACCTCCGGTGCACCGGAAAGGTTATTCGAATCCCCAAACTTCTAATTCACCCCTACTTTCGTTGTTTCAACCCTTAGAGTAGTGTCTTGTAAAACAGTCGTCCAAGGCTACCAGGGACACGATAGCTGACCCCAGGGGGCTCCCATATTCTCTAGAGGCGTCACGTGCGATGTGGTGCAAAAATATCTACTTTCGTTTTGGGGGCTCCCGGAAGCCTAAAGAACGTGGATTATATAGCCTTTGATTTTCAGCTTTCCGGAGCACGATTGTGAATTTTTCCCAAACTTCTAAGAGGGATTTATCGTAACCCTAGAGGACCTTTGGTGCCCCGAATACGGTCATTTGGATCCCCGATGACCCCGAACTCCAATCTCACCCATGCTTTTCGGTGTTTCAACCCTTCGAGTGCATGGTATATTGTAAGATGATTGTCCAAGCCTGCTAGGTACCCAATAGCCGACTCAAGGGGTCTCCCATATCCCCTAGGGGTGTCCAGTGCAATGTGATACGAAAATATTTACCTTCGTTTCGGGGCTTACATGAAACTCAAAAACATGGATTATAACCTTCGATTTTCGGCTTCCCGATACCCGGTTGTGATGTTTGCCCAAACTTGTCTGGTGAGTCTATTGTGACGTTAAAGGACATCCGCTGTCCCGCAAAGGTAATCCGAGTCTCCGACCTCCGATAAGCGAAAAATATGTGGCTTTAGGGTTTTCTCTCCCTTTACTTTAACAAGGATTATGGATAAGTGTTAACGTCCTAACAATGTATTTGACCTAACATTTAGGAATATTGATCTTTGGGCTGATTTGGTAATGAAGACCTTTTTTTTTGGTTACCGATCGTGGCGAAGAAGCACATCCCCATGCACAGACTCGGGTGCCGTGGAATTAATTGTGACTCATTTCAGATAACCGGTTGTGATGTTTGCCCAAACTTCTCTGATGGATCTACCGTGACCTTAAAGGACATCCACTGTCCCGTGAAGGTATCCGAGTCTTCGAACTCCAATGAGCGAAAAACATGGGGCTTTAGGGACATTAGGGTTTTCTCTCCCTTCACTTTAACAAGGATTATGGATGAGTGTTAATGCCCTAACGATGTATTTGACCTAACATCTAGTAATATTGATTTTTGGGCTGATTTGGCAATCAAGACCTTTTTTTTATTTTTGTTACCGTTTGTGGCGAAGAAGCAGCTTCCGATGCACAGTCTCAGGTATCGTGAAATTAATTCATATAGGTTGTTCTACATAAGATTTGAACTGAATCAAATGTCACCAGTTGTAACTTATTTACCAGTTGACTAAAACACCTATCAGATTAAGAACTCCTCATTCTCCGTCACCTCTTCCACTATCCCCTCTAACATTTGAAACTAGTAATGATGCCCAAATTTGCTGCAGTTTGTAAACCAAATAATGGATAGGATCCACATTTATTGTGTTAGATGTGACGTAATGACTCTCTTCAAAGACCAAGGTACCACGTAAAATTTTAAAAAGGCAAATGAAAAAGAAGATAGGATCCACATTTATAGTATTAGATGTGACGTTTTTTGGTTATAAGGTAACACTACTACATTGCTAAAAAATTGATTTCCTATCGGCTCGAACCAAAAAGTGTTTTTATGTCATTGAAAATATAGCATTAATGGTGAAAACAATGTTCAACAATTTTAAAAAAGACATATATTTCACAAAATAGCTCTATTAAATGCTACTTATCCTATGCCCCTTAAGGGTTAAGGCATATAATATACAAACCATGAATAGATTTTGTGGTTCCATTTTCAGGCCAAAGTTTTATACTTTTAAGACTTTTGTTCTGAAGGAGGTATGTAATATTGTTTGCCTTTCTGGATGTAGAATGTTAATTATAAGCAGTTAGTCAACAATGGTAAATTGGTAATGAATGATGAATGACATTGACGGGTTTTGTGCATAGTGAAAGTTTTCGATTTTATATGACGAGAGGGAATGTCTCCTTAACTTCCTATATCTCATTTGAAAATTCAAAAAATGTACATGTACTACAAGCATTTTCATCTATCAGAGATACATCCAAGTTTTGTTTTTGCTGGTCTTCAGCGATTAAACCCTCAAGAGTCAAGACAGCGGAACAGAAACGTGGAAATTAGGACAGCTGAGGCATAAAGATCAAAACCAAGGAATTCAAGTTAACTGCTTCGCCCTCTTCCTTCTAAGAGCAATAGCAAAGGCAGGTAACGAAGACAACACACATGACATGGAATGAGCGAGATTGCAAAAGGCAAGCAAAACCCGACAAGCAAGAGCATAATGAAGTCGGATACTACATATAAAATTGTCACTTGTGCAAAAAAATTACCTATGTCTTACAAACACCAAAATACCCATGTCTTCCAAATACTAAAACTCCAGAGTAGACTAAGAACACAGAACCTTAGTGAAATTTCTCTAACAAAATCTTTTTTATGCAGAATCAAAATCACTGTGAAACACCAAGCCACTTTGAGAAGTTCTCAAACTCTGTGTAGTCGGAATCTGAGATCATAGTCTTGTAGAACGCCCTTCCAGAAGCCTTGATAGTAGCACGCTCCTCCTGTATACACACAAACAGAACACACAAGAAGAATTGTCGTCAAAACACAAAACTATATACCCAAAAAAAAAAAAAAAAAACATATACAATGCCACGACAGAACATAGGAGCGATAGGACCCTGTTGACGATCATGTCAGGGTGGACTACAAAATAGACTAGGAAAGAAGTTGCAAAATAAACCTTACAACCACCGAAACAGTAGTTAAGAGAAGGTCACAATACCAAAATGTACAGCCCATCAAATATGATAATCCAACACACACAACACAACACAACCCTTTAGCTTCATTATGTGTATACCACGGCATAGGATATTTGGTCTACAGACAATACCATTTCCAGCGGAAAACAAAAGAAAAGGGGGGGGGGGATACAGGTCAAATATCAATCAACAAGCTTGGAAAAAGTTAGCAGTGATGCAAAGAAGCATACAGTAACACTAGAACAGCTGGCTTGGCAGCACTAAATATTTGAAGGTGATGATGGTGATTGAAATAGAGGTTTTCAAGCAAAACATGCTAACAGCGAAAATGATAGCAATTTGAGCGACTTCAAAATCACAAAACTTTTAGCAGTATAAAGACATTGCAACCAGAGTGAGCAATGGCAATCACAACAAATCACATGGGAAATACACTAGCCTGGTTTGTAACAATTGCTTTCAATTAACCTTACTGAACAGATTGAGGGCATGAAGATAAAAAATCACCCTAAAACAAGCTAACCAACAAGCTGAGATCCAGGCAAGCATATACACACATCTCAGAATTCATAACGTGAGGCTGAACTAACTTTACCTACTAACAATATGCCTAATGATGTCATTCTTAAAACATAAAGTATAATTCCAACAATCATCTACATATCTAATGATGTCAAAAAAATGAACCCCTAGAATTTGGTTACCCAGAGGCTGAACATTACATATTTACATTACATACGGACATACCCCTTCAATTAAACTAACTCACCAAGTTTTTGTGTTTTCACCACATCAAACTAGGCTAATTTCATTCGCCAACAAACCATCACAAAGCAACAAAGTCATACCAGTTCCTCATCAACAACACAGGACTAATACTACAATCCATTATCAAATTAAACAAGTATACTAGCAGGCATTAAAAAACATACTTTCAAATTTAGATATAGAAATGAATAGCAGATTACCTTAGACAGGGTAGTCCTCTTCTTGGAAAGCTTATCCGCCTTAGCAGCAACCCTCTGGTTCTCAGCCAACAAAGCCATCCTTCTAGCAGCCTTAGCATATGGGTTCAACTTCAACATAACATTCAAATTCTTCAAAGGATTCTTCTTCATAACAGCCCTCTTGTAATCCTTCTTAATAGGCCTAACTACTGACTGAATCTCATCAGAGTTAATAATCCTAGCTAAATCCCCATTCACCATTTTAGGCCTTGGCAACACATACTTATGCTTCTTCTCAGATACCTTATCAAACGACCCGTAAATTGAATCAAGCTTCTCAAATGCACCCTTAGTCCATATCACAAACCTACCCAAATGACCCCCAGGTGCCAATTTCAATAGGTTAAGCCTATCAACATGACAGATATCGATACCGGTGATGTTACGGAAAGCCTTAACCAACTTAGCTCCCTCACTTGAATACACAATAAGAGGACCCTTCCTGTTAATGTACCTCCTGTTCCTCATCTTACCCTTACCGGGCCGAATCGAAACCGAATCCTTGGCCTTTTCGACATCAGCCAAAGCGCCGATTTGCTTCAAAACCTTCAAAGCAGCTGAGGTCTTCTCGACGCTTTCGACACTGTCGGAGATAACAAGGGGGAGTTCAGGGACAGTCTCGATTTTGTGACCACGAGCCATGACGAGAGCAGGGATTGAAGAAGCAGCAATGGCTGAAACGACGGCGTATCGTTTCTCATTGACATTGATCTTTCTATGCCAGCGACGCCAGATCTTGGTAGGTGCAAACATGCGACCACCACGACACATGTTACCGAAAGCTCCTTGACCGGCACGGTGGGTACCACCACCGGGAACACGGGGGATACGAGAAACAGCACGGCCGGTACCCCATGATTCAGCGGAGGTTTGGTGACCGGCTTTCTTGGAAACGGCGTAAGGTTGTCGGGCATTTTTGGACATGAGAGAATGAACGTAGGTGACGATGTCGGGTCGGACTGGGGCTTTCATGCAGTCGGGAAGTGGGGATGTGGTGGTTGTGTCGGTGGCCATGTCGGATTCCAGTGACTGGATTGATACCAGTGGACGGACGGCGGCGGAGGTCATTTTGTGATGGTGAGGAGAGAGAGAGTGAAAATGAGATGAAGGGGAAGGGGAAGGGGAAGGGGAAGGGGGGATTAGGGTTTTGGAAATGGGGTGAGAGAGAGAGTGTGAGAGAAAAGTGAGTATATATGAGGAGGGTAACGAGGGTTTGGAGATATGGGCTTTGAAGAAAGGGTCTGGTATTGTGGGTTTGAGATGTTCGTTGTTGGGTTTATAATAGTAAGGTTCGAATGGAAATTGCCTTCTGTCTTATTTGCTGGACCCAGGCCCAGTTGTAGTGGCGCGTGTTTAATAGCCTGCTTGTTTTGGGTCATGAACTCGTGATAAAATATATGATTTTAAAATTACTTTTTGAAACTGTTTAACGTAAATTTTAATTTTTTTTTTTTTACAAGGACGCATGTAATGAGGAGGTTTTATTTTCCCTATATAGATGAGGATTCGAATCCTTGACCACTGGGTTGTGAGAGTGGATCACTTACCACTTGTACTCCCACCTCATCCTCAAATCCTAATTCCTAAATTATTTAACGCAAATTTTTTTATCTCAATACTCTCCAAAGTACCTTTTTTATTTGCAAAAATAATTTTCTTCCTTTTCCTCTCAAATTACCCTATTGTAATTCTTTTATTCAACGTAAAGAAATCAAAATTCTAATTAAAATGGATAATTTTTTGATGGAGGCAATACTTTTGACGAGATTAATGATAATTTCATATAGCTATTAAAATTAGAAATAGATTTTAATTCAAAAAAATTAGATCTAGGTTTTTTTTAATTCAATGTTTCTGTCTAGGTGGCTTGAGTGGTGGTGTGGGGTAGCACCTGGCGGCGGATGGGTAGGAGGTGGTGGTAGGGCGGCTGGCTAGGGGGTCGAGAGGAGAGAGAGAGAGAGTCGCAGTAGGAATGAGCGAAGGAGAGTGCGATAGCGATGACTGTTTTATTCGATTGACGGCGACAAAGACCATGGGGTCAACGACGCGGTGGGGTTGGGGTTTCGAGGGGACGGGGATGGGAGGGGGTGGAAGACGACTTCGGGGGTGGGTGGCAGTTGACGGCGTTGGGGCGGTGGTTTGTGTAGAAGTTGGGCATGGGAGCTGTTTATTTGCATATGTGAATTCCATTACGAGTAATTCCCTGATGACCATTATTATTCATGAGCTAACTATCATTATTCATGGTCATCTGCACACTTTAATGAGCTAAACAACCCCCTTTCATGAATAATAATGGAATTATTGAGCTTACTTATTCGTGGTCCTTTTTTCTTATATGGTTTATAATTCTTAGAGAGAAAGGAGGAGGAAAGGGAAAGTGGTGAGAAATTTGTTGGGGCATTATGGGATTTGACATATGTCATATATGGATTCAAAAATCCTATTTTATGAATCTCTCAATTTCTCAATATGCTACAAATCTTACCACATTATTACACCAATTTTAGGGCAAAATACCAAAAATATACAATATTTTATTCATTGTTAATCATGGTATAATCTGATTTTGTATAGCCAAACTTGTTTATTATTTTTGTTGCAATTTACTCTTATATCCAATATCAAATACAACCACTCATTTTATACAGCGAATTATATCATGCTATGCTTTTAAGTTTAAAAATAAAGATTGCTCTTAGAGACGGTGTATAGGCCTCATACTAGCCACGTTTGCTTTTGGTTTAAAATCGATCGTTTACTACTGTGTTTGGGCGTTTTGGTGTTTTCGAGTGAAAAAGAAAATGTTCATTGATAGTAATATTCAATGATGATGTGCAAAGATGTCGAAAGTGTTACGATTGGAGATACTCATTGTGTGAATGTGCTAATGATGAAGCCATTACCTATGAAGAATGTAAAGTTGTTGCCGAAGTACACGATGGCCGTGAAGAAGAAGCTTTATTTGAAGAGTACAAGCACACTCTACGCGAGGAGAGGCGGTCATCAAGGCAGCCATATAAATTGTAATAGTCTTCACTATTTTGAATGGGGATTGAAATGGGATCATTTTTTATAAAACAGTAACGAGTAACGATCCTTATCTCATTAAAAGTTACGTAAAGACCATCCTATAAAACTTTTTGTGTTCTTTTGTTATCTTGCCTTCTAAGTATGAGGTACGCGTACGCTCATCCTACTCTTTGTTTCTTTGTGATGTACGGTAATTATTATTATTATTTTTTTGAGTGAGAGGTACGGTAATTATTTTTATTTTATTTTTTTTTTGAGTGAGAGGTACGGTAATTATTAAAGGAAGGGTCAGCAACAATAAAAATAGAGATCTTACAGTTTATAAATAAACTGGTTGAAGTCGTGGCGGTTTCATTTAACAGTGATTTTCCTTTACCCTTGTTCTTGTAGACGGAAAGTTTTCCAACTGCATACAGGAAGAGAGACATATTGACAGTTATTCTGTTAAGTCGTTCTCTTGCATAAACTCATGTCAACCACCCCAATTAAAAAACAATTTAAAAAAATTTAAAAAATTAAAGGAAAGACAACTGTGTTAAACTCATCTTCTCAGACTTTCCGACATTTTAGGCCTTCCCCTTCCCTGACCCAAAATATTGTTTTTATTTTTGGGGATCAGAATTAGCTCTTCTCCTGGTGGGCTGAAACCTGGAAGTGAAATCCCTCACAAAAAATAATAATATTGTGGTTTTATTTCCAGGTCAAAAGCTTTCAACTTTCAAGACTTTTGTTTTGAAGGAGGTAAGGTGAAATTGTTTTCTGTTCTTGATTTTGATCCTTAACAATGGTAAATGATAATATGAAATGCCAATGATGGGTTTTGTTCAAAGTGAAAGTTTTGATCTTTACATTTACAAACTTTTAATGTTAAAAGTATTTTGTTCAATGAATGGGACTGTTTCTTATATTTTATCCCATTTGGAAATGAAAATTCTAAGAATGTACAATGTACTACCAGCATTTTCCTTACCTAAAAACAGCTGTGAATTGAATTGGATTCCTTTTGTTAGATAAGAAACTAGAAAAGAAATAAAGGAAAAAGACCCCATTTTTGATAATGTCAATTATTTTCTCTGTTATGTTCAATGTTTTGAGTTTTTCTGACAATGTCATGGTTTTGGTTTTCCTGATTCAGGAAACAAAGCTCCAAAAAGAAAAAAAAAAAGGAAGAGGAAGAAGCTGATTTTGTTCCAGGAAAAAAAAGGAAGGAGCCTATAATCGTCGTCTTTGAAGCTTTGACAAGATTACAAAAGAAAGGAAGGAGAGAACGACGAAGGGGAACGGATTGAGGGAGCTCCGGAGGGAAATGGGGTCGGAAGGTGGGGATCATGACCTGGTGCAGTATAATGCACAAGGTTCTGATGCCCGCCACGAGAGGATTTTTGTGTCTGTCAGATTAAGGCCTCTCAATGGAAAGGAAGTTCAAACCAATGACTTTGCTGATTGGGAGTGCATTGACAACACCACCATCCTCTTTAAGAACTGCCTAGCCGAGCGCTCTATGTATCCCAATGCCTATACTTTTGGTAATGAAATCGCCTTAGGAATGAAGTTTCTGTTCTTGATCATGAAATTCTTATGAAGAGATTTTTTTTTTCTAGCAGGAAATGTTGGTTGCTGTTATTTTTGTTTTCTGCATTTTCATGTTTAATCTTCTGATTTTTAAATTCTTTAGTAGGTCTCGTATACATATTTATATAATTGTATTCTATTGACTTTTTTTTGTTTCATTTTTTTTTTCTTCCTGTAATGGTTGATAGACAGAGTATTTGGGTTTGATTCCTCTACAAAGCAAGTTTATGAGGAGGCAGCTAAAGAAGTTGCTCTTTCGGTCCTGAATGGAATTAACTGTGAGTTGTCTTCTAGTCATGTTTTGAAATCTGATACATTGTACTTTGTTTCTTTGATGTTAATCTTCCCCTATTTTTCACTGTTTTATCTGGACTTATTCTATCTAGCAAGCCTCTTTGCTTATGGGCAAACAAGCAGTGGAAAGACATTTACAATGGGTGGAATTACGCAGTTTGCGGTAGCAGACATATATGGTTACATAAATCAGGTAAGCAAACAGATACATTCCTCTTGACATTGGCAGAACGGTATTAGCAGTCGCACTCTCCAGACTCTGAAAGCTCTAACATGAAAATGTGTTATTCGACCGTTTTACAGCACAAGGAGCGGGAATACGTGTTGAAGTTCTCAGCTATGGAAATTTATAATGAACATGTTAGGGACCTCCTAAGTGCAGAAACTACCCCTCTCAGGCTCCTGGATGATCCTGAGGTTTGTATTACAGTACTTGATCAAGTCATTTAAAGAATCATATCATGAGATGCCAATATAAAGGAAAAAAGTCTAAAGAAAAATGGTTTGCTTCACTTGACAGAGAGGGACAGTTGTTGAGAGACTTACAGAGGAGCCAGTGAGAGACAAGAGCCATCTTCTCGAACTCATTGCTGTTTGTGAAGGCAAGCACTTCAGAGCAGTTGTTCTTATTTTTACTCCAATTTTTTTTTTCTTTTTTGGTTGTTGTTGTTACAGGATCTCTCTAAATTAAAACTAGCATCTAATTTGGCCTTTACTTGTAGCTCAAAGACAAATAGGGGAGACCTCTCTTAATGAGACAAGCTCCAGATCTCATCAGATCCTCAGGCTGGTATGCCACTGATTTCTGAAGACTCTTTAGTTTATCCTCCATTCTTATTTGCTCCAACTTCTGATTGTATAAAATTATCGGGATTTCTGTAGACGATTGAAAGCTCTGCTCGACAATTTGGAGGTGGAAACTCGAGCATACTAACAGCAAGTGTGGTATGTTTAATCTCTTTAGCCTTCAAGAGGTTGTGATTATGTACCTTTTTCTTTTTTTTATCAAGGATATAAAATGAAGTTAGCAGTCATTTAAAACCACTTCCGTTGCACAGAACTTTGTCGACCTTGCAGGAAGTGAGCGCACTTCTCAGACATTATCAACTGGTACGAGACTGAAAGAGGGATCCCACATTAATCGGAGTTTACTAACTCTTGGAAAGGTCATTCGAAAATTGAGGTTCGGCTAACTTTCTCCAATCCCCTTTTTGTAAACATCTCTAAACCCAAACCAAAATATCAACTCACTGTATATCGTTATGCTTCCATATACAATGTCAAATCAATGTTTAAATGTCTTCAACCTAATGCATTATGTCTTGAATGCAGCAAGGGAAGAAATGGGCACGTACCTTATCGAGACTCCAAGCTTACGCGCATATTGCATAACTCTTTGGGAGGCAATGCCAGGACTGCCATTATATGCACAATGAGCCCTGCCCATAGTCATCTAGAACAAACTAGAAACACTCTCTTGTTCGCAAGCTGTGCCAAAGAAGTGAGTACCAACGCACAGGTCAATGTGGTAATGTCTGACAAGGCATTGGTTAAGCACCTGAGGAAAGAATTGGGCAGACTAGAAAGTGAGCTGAAAAACATGTCCCTGGTCTCCAGTAAGGGTGATGTTGTATCTGTTCTGAAAGAGAGAGAATCTCAGATTGAAAAGGTAACAAATATGGCCCATTTTCAGATACAAAAAGTTTGTTGGGGGGGGGGGGGGGGGGGAAGCTTACAGTTATAGAAGATAAATTATCTGGTGGATGAATTTGTTTGACAATGCAGATGGACAGAGAAATAAAAGAACTTAGTCGCCAACGTGACCTTGCTCAATCAAAGGTGGAAGAGCTGCTACAATCAACTGGAAGTAACCAATTTTCACAGCAAGAGGATGTCGAATCCCATCATCAAAGTTCAATAACCCGAGAGAAAATATCGTGGTTAGATGATTCATCAGTGACATCAGACTTATCAGATTACCAGCGCCTGGATGTGGACCTGGCAACATCTGAATCCTTCCAGTATCTTGAAGAACATGGCAGTTTTGACCTTAGCACGCAACAGCCTGATCTGGAGAATGCTGATCACAGCCTTTTGTCTGAAGAGTCCTCACCTCAACTCCTGTGTCACACCACAGGTGATTTTGGTCCGCCTTCTAATGATCCATCCCGTAACTGGGATGAAATGACCACTACAGGAAGGCCAACAGATGTGGGCACTGAAGATGACTGCAAGGAGGTTCGTTGCATTGAAGTTGAAGTGTCGACCATTAACAGGAAAACAGAATCATCAGAATCAGTAAATACTTCTCCTGAAAAGGAGGAAGAAATAGAGAATGAAAAGGAATTGGAAGAGGAAAAAGAGCAAGAAAGCTTCAATGTGGCTGAAATTGAGCATACCATGTCATCGGAAAAGAAGGAAGAAAAAGAGTCATATCACTCTGAAGCTGAGCATGATGCACTGGTGAAAAGGATCCAAGAATTGCAAAGGACTATCAATAGCCTTGTCAATCGCAACCTTATGGAATATCCGTCTCCTCGTTCAACTGAGCCAGAAAGGCTTTGCAGTAAAGAGTTTAACTTGAGCAGGAGCAGAAGTTGTAAGGCGGCTCTGGTTACCACTCCCACTTTGCCTAGTTTTGAGAAGATTGTGGTTCACTATCGCGACCAATCCTTAGGTGGGTTAAACTTAGAGAAAGAGATGATCTCGGGGTCAAGGCCAAAGGGCTTGCCTAGGACATCAGGTCAAAAGGGTGCTGAAGATGGAAAATTATCCAGACTAGGTCACCCAACGTCCATCAGGGCTGCTATAATGAAGGAAATGGAACAGGATATCAAAAACTCAGATGCAAGTGAGACTTCCAGCAACCACAGTTATACTGCAGGAACAAATGAAGATGCTAAACCAGAGTCTGACGAGCAAATAGGAGAAGAAACGGTGAGTGTTCTGAGGTGCTATTTCTCTTAAAAGCATGGACATTTTTTGGAGGCAAATAAAGGGGGGTCTACATTACATTGAAGGGTTTGAATGAGGAATTTGAGGGATCAGATCCCCTACCCCAAGTGTACTACTGGTCTACGGGAAACCCAAAAAACAATAGGGCAGGCGAAATCCTGAATTATTATTATTTTTTCCCAATCTCTGATTAATACTGGAAATTTGACTGATAATTGCCTGATGCAGGACGATACCACCGTGGAGGATAAATCCTTGATGCACGATGGCACCACAGTGGAGGCGGCCGAACCTAAGGACAGAAAATCTGGCGACGATGTGGGAGATGAGGCATCATTCGTGATGCCAATGAGAGATTGCATGTCAGAGGGATCGCCGAGCTCTGTGCAATCACCACTCAATTGGAACGAAGAATTCGAGAGTCAGCGGTGTGAAATAATCGAACTTTGGCATGCTTGCCACATACCTTTGGTCCACAGAACCTATTTTTTCTTGTTGTTCAAAGGAGATCCAACCGACAAGCTTTACATGGAGGTAGAACTCCGAAGGCTGTCCTTCATCAAGAACAGGTTTTCTCAGGGGCAGAAAATCGTGATGGACGGTCAGATTTTTACGCCATCTTCAAGGTACTTTACTTTTTAGCAAGCTACTATGCATGTATCTGCTTCAATATCCTGACCAAGGTTACAGTTATATAGATGTGATTTTTCATCTGCTTGTCAAGACTCTGTCTACACCTAAGGATAAGAAAATAAAGAAATCTCGTTCACCTTAACTCTAGTTTTCCATATCTTTTTCTTTCCATGTGAGATCTTTACCATCTGCTCTTTTTGATGAGACAGCATGAGAGCATTGAATCAAGAAAGGGAGATGTTGATGAGGCAAATGTACAAGAGAATTCCAGTTCAGGAAAGGGAAACCCTCTTTCAGAAGTGGGGGATCCCGATGAACAGCAAGCAGAGGAGACTACAACTGGCTCGCCGCCTGTGGGCTGACCCCAAGGATATGCAACACATCAAGGACAGTGCAACTGTAGTTGCTAAGCTGGTCGGTTTTGTTGACGAAGGTCAAGTGCCAAAGGAGATGTTCGTCGGTCCTAGCTTCACTCCCAAAACCCTAAACCGCAGGTCCTATAGCTGGAAGTCTAGCATGTCTTCTATAGCCTAGAAGCTTTCA
Source organism: Tetragonia tetragonoides (assembly GCA_038025085.1). Taxonomy (NCBI): domain Eukaryota; kingdom Viridiplantae; phylum Streptophyta; class Magnoliopsida; order Caryophyllales; family Aizoaceae; genus Tetragonia; species Tetragonia tetragonoides. The sequence continues at coordinate 10,113,791 of CM076140.1, read as the reverse complement.
GCTTGGATGTGAGCTTACTATTGCATTATCTTGACAGATCTGTTAAAAGGAACGCTAATCTGATTATAGGATTTAGCTCAGTGCTCTGTTAAGTATCTGATGTTGAAAACTAGTTGCTAACTTCTTCTTTTTCCTTTCCTTCTACTTGTTGTACATGATTATACCCAACTTTTCCTCATGACATGCATGTACCTCCATGGCTTCTCCTTTTTGATGCCTTATTCCGAGATAAACAAATCACTTTAGGTGTTCTCCACGAAATTAGAATATTAGAATTATCTGTACGAATTCTCAACAAAGTAAAAATAATAAAATTGGGATGCCAACTACTTAACTGCTTCTGTAAGCTAAACCACCAACCAATAGCTGATATTTGAAAATTTTCAACCAAATAGTTGAACATGAACCTTTCATTGTAAAATAGCTTAGGGCTAAACTAATTACAGTAGTACATCCAAGGTCAAAACTTGTTTAACATAAAATAAAAACAGCACAATCAAATACCACTTCCCACAATATACAGAGACCATCCTCCATTCAATGTGCAGGAGATGAGAAAATATTTACATTCAAGACTCTGATTGTGAGCAGCTCACGATTGGAGCACGGCTCCCTCCGTGATCTTCCACCCAGAATTGGAATAAGACATCTCGTACCTTGTTGTGTATGTTCTACTATATGAATCGTTGTGCTCTGGTTGAGTGACATCAGTTAACTGCGCTGACTCTTGAAGAGTTGCTTCCACCATAGCACGCTTACCATTCAGGGATACGGTTACACTGTCTATAGTCACACTCAACAGAGTATAGTCCCAAAACCAACCATGCTCAGCAATCTCTTTTGCACGATCCGTCCAAATCTGAAGCATTTTGCCACCCAAAACCTAGCAGTTGTTTCCAAGTATTAGTAAAAAAGAATATGTTATTTAATATAGAACAAGTGTTATGGGGGGGGGGGGGGGCTTAGATGGTATAGCTTACACGCTTCCAACTTGAAGGTTGGCGGTTCTAAGCTCATTGCCCTCAATTTCATAATTGAGGCTAGTATACTGGTAGTGGTATTGTTGCTACGGGTCTTTGGGCCACCCCCTCCCTCATGTGATGGGCCTAAGACCCCAACTACCTTGCCTAATCAATTAAAATAATGAAACCCAAGTTTGACATCATAACAGGACGCAGTCCCAGCTAGCATGACCCCATCCCAATGAGCAGAACTGAAACTTCACGAACAGCTAAGGGACATGCATTGTCAAAGCACCTCATAATATATGTCATTTTTCTAAGAAACAGAAAGGAGCAGCGCCGGCTACTGCCCATAGTGAGATGATTCATGTGTGGAGTAGCAATGGCACAGATGACACTGACAGAACACAAATGAGATATTTTGCAAGCAATGAGAGTAAATAACACAAATCTTTAACCACAAGAAAGGAACCTAAGCAATTAAAAGATGGTTAGAATGCCTACTTAAAGCCTAGCAAGTAGGATCTTTCCACGACTTTCTTCACAATTACAGTATATTAGACGATATATAGCCACTAAATTATGGGACACCAATATCTTCACATCGAAATCTCTCCTTAGAAAATGGCCGTTCAACTATCTAAACAATTTAATTTTTGCATTTCAAAATGAATGTGTTCTTCCCTGTTAAGACTTAAGGGGACATCTTAGTTATTTTCTCATTTTATCCTGCCACTTCAGCAATATGGTTTTTCCACACAACAAGATTTTACAACTTATTTTTCCTCGTTGCATGGCCCTCATAGATAACCAGAGGTAGTACATCTCATTAAATTCCAGCCTAGGCTGCAACATACATACCTTAAGGACATCAACATACACGTTTCCATGTCGTTGGTAACCATACAAACTTTTTTCTTCTAGATAAAACAGGTCGGCCAAACACATAAACATTGCTTCACAATTATCAAATAATTCAAAAATGTATGTTTTCAAGATCTCTTAAAAACAAAATTTAGCAGTTCCCAAGTCTACTCAATAATTCATTTATTGTACCTCTCCAAGTTAAGTTTCCAGATCATTTAACCTATTTCGAAGAGAATCCTTGAAATATTATCACCCAAAGATTACACCTAGGACAAGAACCATAAGAAGGCTCAGACTAACCTCTGGCAACTTTTCAAGGCTATGACTTGGTCCCAAAGCATGAGATTTTATAAACTGCCATCTCCGGACAAGAACTTCTGCCAGTCTCGCGTCCATTCTCGGTACCCCCATTTCAATATTTTCATTTACTGAGAGCCCTGCAAAATTTCAGAACACTATATTTAGAGAATAAGCATTCTTGCAACATTGAATCACTACAAAGTGTGTTACACATTGGGCACTTTCCAGCAACCAACTTTACACATTGGGCACTTTCCATGTTCTACATGCCGATTACCACTCTGTATCTATTGCACTACAAAAGACCTGTGACTAACGGTTCCGGCTTACTCGTCTAAATTCTTGAGAAAAGTCATCACTTGAAACCGTGGTAGTAAAACTAATAGTTTGAACTTTAAAATGCAATATTGCTTCAATAAACTAAAGTGTCAATCTCTAGCAATAAAAGAAAGATGCTCCACTTCTGCATTCATTCGGATAACTTGACACAGAACAGATCAAGGGAATCAAGAATCACCACCACCCCTCCAAAAAAAATAAAAAATAAAAAATAAAAATCATAATGCAAAAATGGTATGCAACTGCTCTGGACAATGCTGTAAGAAAAAGAAACATCTGGAAGGATCCACTACTTAAAATGGTAACTCCAAGAAAGTGCCTGGAGCGGACTTGAATGTCCAAAGTTGCAACGACTTTAATCATTGCATTTAAAAGAAAATGGTTAGCAGAATGGTTTTCATCAACCCTGAGGGGGTAGCTCAGCTGGTAAGACCTCTGAGAAGTACTCCAGAGGTCCCAGGTTCGAGTCGCCTCAAGGCCACTGGAGGTTTTACTGGTCGTTAACTTTAAGGCCCATGGGATTAGTCAAGCAAAGTTTGGACACCCATGTTATCTAAAAAAAAAAAGCAGAATGGTTTTTCATCCATTCTGCACAGTAATCTAAATGATAGCCTCTCCGTTCCAAAATCACAACATAATAGTCATCCTTTCTACTTTAGAAAGTTGCAATATTACTATAGTAGTGAACTTCATTATCAGCTTCAACATGCCGTTCTTTATTTAAAAATAAAACAAAAAATGTGTGCCTGATATAGTGATATATATTTTAGAAAGCAGTAGATTAGAGATACCCAAAAAAGAGACGGAAGATTAGAACAATCATTAGGTCATACCCACATTGGAGACATCAGAAGCCCTGGCTGAAGCAACATGCTCATGCCTTAAGGTAGAACCGCTCTTACGAGGTATAAGTTTCAAGTTAACCAAAAACGCCAATCCGATCACCACACCAGCGCAAATAAACTTCACACTTGCATCTTTTATCTTATCTGTAATGAGTTCTTGTTCATGAATTACATCAGCAAAATTTTTACTGGGTAATTCAACAAAATTTGAAGCATTATCACGATCAAGCTCCACTTCATTGTCCTCGTATCCAAATCCATTGACTCCAGTATCTTCTTTCTGTGTTATGCGTTCTTCACTAGAGCTTGAAGGAAATACCTTCCGCAGTGCTTGTATCACACTAGTTGTGGCATTATCAATAACTGCAGTAGCCTGAGCTCCAATCCTAACTATGGCCGCTGCTGCGACTAATGGGGAGCCACTCCCTCCCTCCTGCTGTTCTAAATACTTCAGAACAGTAGGATCATCATAATAATCCCCAAGTCTGAATTGTACACCTTGTGTGTCCCTAAATCTGGGAAAAACCACCTCCATCAGCCAAGTCTCCAACAATTTACAAAGCCCTGGAAGTGCATCATTGTCCTCATAATCCCTTGAGTTCTCGAAAATGAATTCTACTACTGATGGATCTCTATAGGATGAGTTTTCATTGTCCAGGCCAAACCATATCCGACACTGATCAAGGTCCCCAACCAACAGTGAGCAGAGACCCCTCTCTAGTGCAAAATCCTTCTCACGGTCTTCCTCATAAATATATAATGAGACAGGATCTGCTAATGCTTTGGTCTGAAGCTGTTGAAACAGACGGTCAGCATCTTTAATGCAATGAGGCTTCTTGCCAATGAAAGCTTGAGCAACAAGTGCAAGAGCTACTCCATAAGCTTCAAAGCCTTCAGGAGGAATCTCTTTTGGTGTGACAAAGAAAAGATCAACCTGTCACAACTCATAAGGGAGAAAGACAATTAGTAATGAGTTCTTGGATGATTAAGGGTAGGGCACAGGACCAGAAGAGAAGTGTATTTTATTGTCCACAGAATATAACTCCACTCTACCTACATAGCACAGTTTTCCTGTATCCATGTCAGTTCAATAACAGACATTTCCTATTTTTATTGCCATTGACGAATTTGACCCTCTTGACAAAACATGGGTCTTTCAGAAAGGGTTGTAAAAGTAGATAAGACCAGATGTTAAACAGTCCACCGATAGGTTAACCTAAATAGGTCAGGCCTTCAGCTTGACACCACCTTTCATTCTGATTTTTCCTAACCAGCAAGCTAAATAAGATATCATGTAACTCCTAAAGGATTTCCAATATATCTTCTACCTTCTCTTCTTCCTTATATTGACCCAATAATTCAACAGGTTGGATCTGTTGAACTCCAGCCCGATTGGCTTTACAACATTTCTTTAAAGTTTTACCATTAAGAGTACATTTGTAAATTGTCCAACCCTTAGCTTCCCCATACCCTTCCACCAAAGCTGGGGAGAAAAAAGGAAAGTCGCCAACGCTCTTGACAAAACTAGAGAAGACACTACAAGCAAATGTTGAACTAGCCGACAACATAAGCAAATGCTGAACTAACCTGTTCAGCTGCAGTCATATGTAGAAAGGCCTCATTCATGAAATCTTCACGAGTAAAACCCCCTCCCATAGCTACAGCACCACCACCTCCAACAGAACACAGTATGTTACGCACACCATGAAGTCCTTCAGCCCTTTTCTTCTGATAATCATCTGTAAGAGGCAAAGCCACAAGCTCCAATACATAACGAGGGTTAATCTCCTCCAATGTCTCATCAATCTGAGTTTGTAAATCTGGTGCAAGACTGCTAGAGCCTTCTTCCTACATGAAAAGCAGTACAACACATTAATAATTTTATGACATATGGGTCCAAAATATTGAGATTGCTCCAGGCCAAGCACTACAATACTTTCAAGATTCAAAGCTAATGAGTAACGAGCAAACTACGTGAAAAATGAACCAAGTTTTTTAAGTGTGGCCCTAAAGTTGCATGAAAAGCAGTACAACACATTTATAATTTATGACATATGACTTCAAAATATTGAGATTGCTCCAGGCCAAGCACTACAATACTTTCAAGATTCAAAACTAATGAGTAACGGGCAAACTACGTGAAATATGAACCAAGTTTTTTAAAGTGTGGCCCTAAAGTTGCCTCTTTATGCATTGAATACAGAGTTAGAGCCTATGACACTAGCAGAATACCTTTCCAGCACATAAGGCACCATCAGTGTCTAGATAACCAATGACTCATCGCTAACATTAACAAGTATAAGTGTATAATACAAGAAGCCAATCAGTCACAGCACAAATTCAACCTGCTTCCTTATACATATAGAAGCCTAAACAAGTGAACCAGAAATCATCAAGATGAAATGGGACCTCTATGGAATTTTGATTTTGTATGCAACCTGAGCAACCTATAAGAAAAGATTTCCTATGCAAACACAGCAACCCAACATAAGAACTGAAACCTCCTCTTTCTATGGGTAAAAAATAGCCTCATAAAAACAACACCAAGTGTGTAAAATTTACTTAAGGACACAGTAATACTGATTGAAATTATTTCTGTTTTATTGTTCTGCAAAAAATCATCAATTAGAAAACTAGTGTAAGCCTAAACAGCAAAAATGCTCCATCTTCTTATGCTATGATAAAACTTATACTTGAGACCCTTACCTGCAAGAGCTTCAAAGCTCTTTCAAGGGCTTCACACCCATAGACATAATCAGGAGGAGACCATCCCATTGCATCCCTCGAGATGTCAACGAAAGCTAGGGCCATGGCCAATACAACATCGTGCTTGAAAGACTTGGGCAGCGTCTCTTTCAACAAAGTGTTCCCAATCCTTAGAACCAGGTCAGAGTCTCCAACCTCCTGCAACACACACAATGCTCCTGGCACCTATAGCACCAAACAATACCAATACTATTATAGAAAGTCTACAAAATTTATATCATCAATAGACTACTCGCAGTCTGGAATATATGTTAATATGCAGTATATGTCATCAGTCATCACTTGATTTTTTCCTCGGTATCTCTTAATACCAAAAAGTACTGATAAATTGACACGTATAGGTATATTTCGATAAATTACCATAATAATTTTTAAGAAAAAAAAAACAACATTTTCAAGCAATTCATTTGGTGTATTGTGTATTCTCCCTACGGCCCTACCCCTTTTATATTTTCCAATTATAAGTAAAAAAAGTGAATGCCAGTACTAATACCTACGCTGATTATCCAAAACCTTTATCCTTCCTCTATTCATTCTTCAGTTTCACTTCCTATACAATCTTTTCACACTGTGATGTACATTAAGCACTAGCACATCATCTAGGCTAGAGGTAGTAGGCCCATGATCTAAGGCAGACTAATTTCCTACCATCTCTAATATCAAAAAGCATAATTTGTACCAACTTAGTAACAAACCAAAAATCGTTACCTTGCAAAAAAGAAAGAAGTAATAATGTATCATGATGGTATATGACCAATATTACCCCACAGTCACTTTCAGGTACTCATATAGTAATCAAATTACAGATCATCATCAAAAGGCACTTCACTAAACAATGCAACAAAAGTACAAAACCCTCAATTTTTCCTAATTCTCACACCACAATTCTCTTAACTCCCACATATCAATACTCAATTATACCTAAACTAACAAGTTTTCAACATACATTTGCATAAATACATAAACAGAGAAATGGGTTTAGTTAATTTTACCTTATCAAAAGGGACTTCAAAAAGGGTAGTCTCTTCAAAAGCTTCAGAAAGACCCAAATTATAATCCCTTCTAGAACTAGGGTTAGAAAGGGTATCACAAGCAGCTTGAAGAATTTGCCTTCTTGCAATAAGAGCATCTTGACTATACCCATATTGTGCCGGTTTCGAAACCCTAGCCTCATATGCCCTTCTTATACCATCTCCTAGAAAATGTGTCTCAGCACCCAACACCTAAAAACACAAAATTTTTTACATACAAAATGAGAATCATATAATATAATGATGGAACAACATAAAAAGATTGTATTTTTATTTTTTGTTTTGGTTCTTACTTGGTAGAAATTGAGGGGGATGGAAATGTGGCGGTCAGGAGGGGCAAGAGAAGGGGGGAGAGAAGTGAAGGTGTTAGTGGTGGTTTCAGTGGTGGAATTTGAAGTGGGGGAGAATTGGAAGTCGGAGATGAGGCGGTCAGCCCATTTGCTACCGGAAAATGAGGTGGCGCCGCCGGAATTGGTGGAGGACACGGCGGAGATGCGGTGGTTCTTGGTGGTGGTTGTGAAGGGAAGTGGGGGTCTATGGTAGCAGAGGTTAAGGGTGCCCAAATGTGAGAGTGATTCCATGAGAATTGTATGATGATTTTGTGTTTGTGTTGAGGAATAGTGTTAGTGTATAGTGTGAATAATGTACTAGTTGATGTTATAATGCTAAACCCTTGCTAAAATCTTTCTCCATCACCAAGTTTCTTTCGTTCAATCTTTTCCCAAATGTTTTTGGTCTGTGTCTGTTTTTTTGTTTGTTTTTTTAGTTGATCTTTTAAAAGGGAGTGATGACAGCCTGACAGGGTGACAGGCTGAGGCTAGTTTCCTGGCCTCCCGCCCTAGGAAGCTCCGACACTTTCTCCAAGTAGCCGTTCGGGTGTCGAACACGTGTTGGAGACACGCATCGAGACACGGCTGACACGCTGGGGACACGTGTCTTAGAAGTGTCTATTTTATTTCCTTTTTTTTAATTTATTGGAATAAACCCAACCCGCCTCGACACCTTTGAAACACGCCACATTATCGATACTACGTCGTTTTTGACAATTTTATTATTATTATTATTATTATTATTATTATTATTATTATTATTATTATTATTATTATTATTATTATTATTATTATTATTATTATTATTATTTTTTAACCCTGCTTTTGTTTCCAAATCCCACTAATTCTGTCTATTTAGTCACTTTAATTCTTGATTCTATTATGAGAATGTTTTCGAAATTATGTCATTATTGTTATTATTTATGTGTATGTTGTGTTTTTTAATCTATTTTAATGGAGTTTATTGGTGATTACATATTTAGATTTGATAAAAAAAAAAAAAAACTACAATTAATTTTAAAAAAATTAAAATTATTGTTTTGTATTATATCCTAATTTATAGGCTGTAAAAAAAATTATAATATAATAATTATCGTGTCGCGTATCCTACATTTTAGAATGTCGTATCGCGGTGTCCGTATCGGTGTCCGTATCTATATCCGTGTCGGTATCCGTGCTTCCTAGCTCCCGCCCCCAAGGCTATAGATGGCACTGGCCATGATTAGCGCGAGGCACGGCACGGTCCGTCACGTTTTTTCCATGTCACGGCACGGGCACAGAGGAAGCATGGTGAGGCACGGTTAGACATGGTACGATACGACAAGGCACGCCGAAAATTTAAATTTTATTTGAAAAAAGCTTGGGCACGGCACGTACGACACGAGCACGGCACGACACAAGCATGGACACGAGCACGACTGGGGCCTACCTTTTGGAAGAATCGGTACGACACGGCACAACAACTATAAATACGACACAACACGACACTATTACAAAATACGAATACACGACATGAGCACGGCACGAAGCCATCTTTACGAATAAAGGCCCCAACCAAAAAAAAAGAGAGAAAAACATAAATTGGGAGTGACAACCGTTGGGCTTTCACTCATCTGACTTGGGCAGTTGGTGACTTGTAGTTGTAGGGAGTATAACAATCGCATATGGCCTAAGTCCAAGTTTAAGTTGAAGTCCAAGTCCAGGTCCAAGTCCAAGTCCGTTCAGCTCCAGGTCCAGTTTACGATTGAGGAGTTTTTAAGTACTTTAATTATAAATTTGAGTATTTGGAAAGGATAATACTAAAGCCACTTGTCATTTGATTGGAAAATGTGATTAATTAAAGATTGTTTATCTATTAAATTTGTAATATCTAAAAATTATATAATCTAATAAGATGATAAATGTTCATCGACGGATGAACAGTTGACATTAGCAACCGTGAAATGCTTAACAAATAGTTTTGGTCACAAAAATATGTCATTTGAGACAAAATAAGGGTAAGAAATTGGTATTTTAACCTCAAAATTAGGAAAGACAATCAATTTAGAATGTAAAAAAGATTTTTTTTTGCTAAAACATCTTGAGAATAGAAATTTATGAATATACAAATAGTATCCTTGTACTTTTAACAACATATATATCACCTGAAAATGGTAATATAGTTGAATTGGTATTATAAGACGGATTTTAGCCAATAAATATATTAGTAACATTAGTTCCAGTTTTTATCTTTTTTAAATGACCTTAAATTATACCCCTATTTTCAAAGGAATGTAAAAGAGTAAGATATCTTAATGGCGTTACCATAACACCAATAAACTGCTAGGATATCAACTTTATTATTACCAAGTTGTTGGAGGGCAATTTTAAGTCCACTTAACTTTTCAAATATATGGGATTTGTCTTGTGTCTCCCATCAAATTATAGCAAAGCCATCATAAAAATTCTCAATTCTCGTTTACTTATCATGTCAATTTTCACTCAAAAGGTAAGCACATGAGTATATTTGAGATAATTAAAGATCTCATAAGCATAGATGTAAATCAAGCTATTGGTATTTGCTTCTCCACACTGGTTGCTTAGTCTCGAGACCTGAGGATATTTGCATATGCAAGAATGTCATCATTTCTGAAAGGAGAGCAAGAAAAGAAACAAGCAAAGTTGATCAATACATCAAACGGAAAAAAACAAATAAACTTGAAATTAAACAAAGAGTGTACTTTAATTTACAAGGATGTACCCGCTAAGCATTTCAGGTAGTATATAGTCTTCAAAGTGCTCAACAGGAGTTTGATTCTCTGGGGCGCTAATCATTTGTTCGGCCGTTATTTCATCCTGCAATAGAAAATGGATTGGCCAATTATAGTGTGGTCGATTGGTCGATCTTGTGTAGATTTGGTTTTCCTTAAACGAAGATTACTAATGCAAATATTTTAGGATATGAATGATATTTTATACGAGTAAAAATTTAGTTTTGCACTTATTAGCAAGGCAATCAAATCCAAATATCATGCGAAATTCAACATTTGCTACACTAGTGCATACATACATATTGCACATAAATCTGTATAATCGTATAGATTACCTTGCGTTGGCGAACATTTTGAAGAGATTTCTTCAATTGTTCTTCCATTTCCTTAATCTTTCCAATGTCGTTGACACACTTTGGATTCTCCCAAGAGCTACCAATAAATTTAAATTTCTGATATACATTAATAATGAGTTATCCTTTTTTAAAGGTTCGCTTGTTGGTCTACCCTCCCATAAATTTCAATAGTTGATTTTCTAGTCTTTATGTAACATCCCAAATACCCATCTGGGAAGATGGTGATGGCATGGGAACTGTAAATGGTTTAAAGTAAGTGACTTCGTTCGGCAATAATTGCTCCATAGTTACTAGCCCTCGAAATCTTTTTTCTTAAACAGAAAAGGGTAAAAATAAAGAAGAAGAAAAAAAAGATACCTTCTCTGGTTGTTGAGATCATCAAGTTCCTCCTTTAACTTATTTAATTCTTCTCGCATGTCCTGTTTATAACTCATATATAACATCATTACATTTATATCATAAAAATAATAGAATGTCTTGTGTGAATTTGACGCACTATAAAATAATGATAGTAGTGCAAATATTTTAGAATATAAAAGATATTTTTGAAAAGAGTCCATTGATCAATGGTAAATCAAGTTCACACAGAGTTTTTGCAATAATAAAATACAGTAGCAATATGTGTTTAGAAACTCCACTTAATGTTTTATGTACTGACCTGTAATCTCTTGACTTTCCTGTAAGGGAAACAAAAGTTGTTTGTCACTGATACAATGAGTAGATTCAATTAATTTTATTAATGATATATTGGGCATAACTGCTTGGTATATAGTACTTCTCCATCAAAATGCAATTATTTCTTTGTTATATATGTGATCAATTTTAAATTAATTAGAAATGAGACAATTAACGAGAGTTCTCACCGTTTAGTACAAGGGAGGGGAGACATACAACTCGAGAATTGAGATTTTGTTGGAACCAACGCAACCAAAAATTTAAACCAATGATTGAAGGCCGTACTAATTAAAACTTAGCTGGGACTTGTGAGGATGCATGTTGCAAAAAATTTCTCATTGTTCAAAGAAAAGGACTACAAAAATATAAGATTAACGCACCATGAATGAAAAAGCGACTGAACGTCGACATTGTATTCTTCGTTTTGATAATTAGCCTTCAGCGTCTGAGTTGCAGCAATAGATCACAAAAATTGAGTGAATACCATATAAAGAAAAAAAAAAAAAAAAGAGTATTCGCCCTATACTATAAGTCCGCCTTATAAGAAACCGATTGAATCTTTAATCATTTTGAAGAAACCTTTAATAAATTGCTCGAATAATTAACAGAAGGGGAGGAATCGTAAGGGGAGGGATCGTCAGTGGCCAATTGTAGATACATAGTACTCTTTACGAACCACAAATACTTTACATTAGACTTTTTGCAATTTTCAAGATACAACTTTGACCACATATAACTCTTGTAATATGAATGTAAAAATTAAAAAAATTTGATTATTTGAAATGAATCCAGCAAAAATATATTTATGTTGTAAAACTTTATAATTTTTCAATAATTAATTAATTGTCAAAATTTATTAACTTTGACCAAACAATCAAATGTAAAGTTATTTGTAGTCCGTGTTAGAACATTTTTAGAGTTAATAGTTTTTGTCTCTCATGGTTTGCCATGTGGCAGTGGTTATATGTAGATATGTCTAAGTGAGAGATAAAAATAAGGAGAATGGACTTTCTTCTTGGACAAGGAGAATATAATCTCCTTGGATGGTACAAGGTTAGTGGTTTAATTATAAGATGAGATTATCTTCTTAAGTAGTTAAACCATGTTATTATGTGATAAAGGACTATATCAAGATAATGTACCATGGACTTTTGGGATGATCGTTTATCATCTTGTTTAAGACAAATATCAACAACACAAACACGTTAGTGGAGTATGATTATGGGGCAAACAATCTGTGACTTCTTTGTATCCCGGAAGTTGTTTCGTGTAACCCGGTCATTCCTAGAAGGTCGAAACTAAACTTTCAGGAAAGTGTACTTGTACATGCCTAAAAACCATATCCAAGTTCCTCTTGTTTATCGATATCCAATAATTTGTACTAACAATCTGAAAATTTAGTTTATCGAATTTTGGATATGGCGGTTGAATTGTCATTAATTTGACAATGTTAAAGAAGTCAGTTTCGATATTGGTGTAGCCGAGTACGAGAATATGTATGAGCACATTCATGTAATGATCAGATCAATATCAAGATAAGTTATATTTGTCACTTATTTGTGGATGTATTTGTTGGTGCGTATATTGTTGAAGTTAATATATATAATCATCACTTGATTATGGTATGTGGTGTGCGCATGCATGATTAATTTATTTAAGTGGCTACATGCAATTGGTGTCTCTAATTTCCTTGTGTTTTGTCCGCATGTATGTTCTTGATATAATAATCAACGTAACTGATGCAGAAAAAGGAAGTTAGTGCTTCATTTGCTAGTTGGCCTTTTGTGCAATGTTTTCGCAGATTGGTCGATAATGAAAATAATCCAAAATTAGTTATTGTGTTGCATTGAAATTACTGACAAGGGAGGCATGCGTCGGTTAATCAATGTTTGTATTTGTTTCTTTATTTTTCCCAGGGCCATCTCTGGTATTTCGGAGGCTCTGTGCAAACTTGTGATAAAATTAATGTTAACCCCTAAAAACTATAATACACAACAAAAAAATTTATAGAAGATGGTGAAATCATTCAGTCAAATAGGAATAGAATGAATTGTATTGCATGCTTTCTTACACTTTGCATATTAATACGAAACTTTTTTTAGTTTTTTGGGCTAGACCCACTAACCATTAACCAAAATAGGGCTCCTTAAATCTTGGAGCCCGGTGCCGTTGCTCCACTTGCGCTTGCCAAGAGCCGGCCCTGATTTTTCCATATCATGATGATATCCATGGTTTTAAGTTTTAAAATGATGTTACTTCACCATGAGCATATATGTGCGAATAGTATGCGGTTGAAGTTTATAGATGCGATATCATTCATGTAATTGAAATTAGAAGTTCTCATAAAAGAACAAGAGAGTTTATGTAATTAACCTTGCGTAATCATTGAAGTTCATGATCTAGTTTGAAGTTGTAAATCCTTTTTTCTATGCCATGTTGCCATAAAATGTGGTAGTATAATCTATTTTGGCATAAATAAAATGATTATATATCCTTGTGGAATATTGCTAAAAAGAAATGATTTAAGTTCATGCCGAATTTGGAATTTAATGTATTAAATTCAGAAATTAATTAATTGTGATGATAGTCCATGAATATTTGGATTTTTACAATTAATTTTATTTACTATTTATAGTAATTCACTAGTTAAGTGAATGTTATTAATTGTATGAATTGTTATGACACATCACTATAGAAATTCTTGGTCATGGTGAGGATGTAGTGATGGTGACTTATAACATTTATATGTTTTGGATCGATCATAAATTATAGTAGGGTGTACTACTATGAATTAGGTCTTCAAAATCTAGACGGTTTAGTCTAGGATATTTGTGTGCACAATGTTGAATAGTGGTAAACCATGAGGGATGTGTAAGCCTATATAATTTAAATCACCAATGAGGAAACCTCAACTTAACGCTTGATAAAACGTCAAGTCTTGAGTTCAATGAGTAAAAGTACCTCATAAGAGTGATTTGCAAGCGCTCAATAATTTGTATTGACATCCAAGGAAAGGGAGTGCTTGGATCTTGCAATGTAAGCGAGGTTGAAATAAAATTTCTTAATAGATCCTTGAAAAAATGTTTAAGTTACAAAACACGATGTAAATGTCTACCTATGTGAGTGTGAAGTGTGGCCGCTTCAAAAAGTCTTCGACTTGGCTTTATATACAGCATATGGACGCATGACCTTTAAAGCGTCAAGTATCTAATGTTGTTTGTTATTAACTTGTGTGTGTGTGTGATATCTTCAATTTTCCAAAGGGATTATTTGGTTCAATCTTTAAGACATTAAATTAATTCGGAATGTTGGAATGTGTATTACACTAAGCGTTAGTTCAATCTTTAAGACATTATCGTTTAAGCATAAGTTTGGAAAATTGTTTTAAATAGAAAATCAAAGCATTTTTAGCTTACTCCAAAAATAGAGAAGGATTGTTGGAACATTTTTAGAGTAAATCGTTTTTGTCTCTCATGGTTTGCCATCTATGGTTATATGTAGATATGTCTAAAGGAGAGACACTTGTCTCAAATATCCACATATGTAACCACCACCAACTTCTAGTAACCAACTTGATCTGGACTATATATAGAGAGGCATTGTGAGAGATAAAAATAAGGAGAATGGACTTTCTTCTTGGACAAGGAGAATATAATCTCCTTGGATGGTACAAGGTTAGTGGTTTAATTAAAAGATGAGATTATCTTCTTGAATAGTTTAACCATGTTATTATGTGATAAAGGACTATATCAAGATAATGTACCATGGACTTTTGGGATGATGGTTTATCATCTTGTTTAAGACAAATATCAACAACACAAACACGTTAGTGGAGTATGATTGTGGGGCGAACAACGTACTCTGTGACTTCTTTGTATCCCGGAAGTTGTTTCGAGTAACCCGGTCGTTCCTAAAGGATCGAAACTAAACTTTCAGAAAAGTATAATTGTACATGCCTAGAAGCCATATCCAAGTTACTCTTATTTATCCATATCCAAAAATTTGTACTCACAGTCCAAAGGGAGTATAAGAGATCTTTACCTGAAGGTTGTCGAGCCTCCTAGGTTGACATGCATTGAAAGAAGAAAAAAAATGCAAGAGTTAAACCAAATTACCAAAGCTTATGTGTATATGCTAGAAGTATAAAAAAGAAATAATAATAATTACAACTCACCTATCAATGATTTCAAGGTTTTGGAATAATTCTATAACATTTTGAACCATATATTAAAATAAATAAATAAATAAATAAAACTTCCTTAAAAGTTGTTCTCTAGGTTGTAAACTAATTAAACAACTTACTACAAATTTAATTCATGAGAATTTTCTAGCATTTTCATTAAGAGATTTAATTCATTACTAGTTTTTCACCCCCATAATATTTTGTTTTATTTACTTTATTAGTTTATAGATTTAGATAGAGATAAATTTTACTTTTTAACAAAAAACTACTTACATTTGCACCAAACAACATCTCAAGCTATCAATATGGATAAATAAATAAACTTATATTTCTTATGGCCTTCGGGTTGGACCTTAGGTTGTTCAAATAATCAACGAGATCAACTCAAAAAAAATTAAAATTAATAATATCACCTCTTTTCTCTATCTGTATAAGAAACCTCGAAAAACCTTGTCACCACATCTAGTAAGTTGCTGAAATTCAAAGAAAAAAAGAGAAGGAATTTTATTAAAAAGCACTAGAGCCTCATAATAAGTGATAACTTTCTGTTATATTCACATAAAGAAAATGAGAACGAATTATCCGCTTCTAAGATAGGGGATCCTGATATTTCAAATCTCATAAAAAAAGAAAAAAAGTAGAGACTCAAACATATTGGAGTACACATCTAGTTCATACTTCATACACATGATTTCTTGCTTATGTGCATTATATTAGCATTGAAAATTTACCGGTATATCGAAATAATATAATATACAACTAATCAATTATCTATACTTCGTCCGCTTAGAAAACTTCTTAAATTTTGTAAAGATATGTGTGAATCCAGAAATATTTAGCTCTATGAAATAACAAATCAAAATGTTTTGGAGAAAATAACATACACTTATTGGTGTTGTCGCTAAAATATTATTAGAGTAAGACTCTGTTTGATTCACCTTAATTTTATTTAAATTCAGTTCAGTTCAGTTCATGTGTAACTTTATCACTCATATAGTTTTTTATTCCGAAATAATTTCATGATGATAATTATGTCATCGGAAAGATTTCAAAGCATACTTTCAAATGAGTTCAATATTAACTATATTTGGACGATTTTTAAATGGTTAACGATAGGTTAATTAAACGGAGCCTAATTACTGCGCTTTCAAACCTATCAAATTGGTTGGCTGAGTGATTATAAAAGTCGCAATTCAGAATATTTGAGTACAAGATCTATATCTCATTAGATTTGCTTAAAGAATCTTTCAAATCCCGTAACGACATTTATATCATCATCAAACCGTTAAAATCCAATGAACTTATCCTCTATGAAGTAAACAATAAAGAAAGGGTGTTACTAAATACCGCCCCCTTTTTACTAGCTACCGCCCCCCCAATTTCCAATTTTATCCTCACCCCTTTTCCTCACTCACTCTCACTCATCCCCTCTTCCTCACTCACTCTCACTCATCCCCTCTTCCTCACTCACTCTCACTCATCCTCACCACCACACCATCACACCGGCAACCACCACCACTCACGGCACAATCACCACCGGTAAATTTTTTTTTGCGCATTTTTTTTGCACAGTCGTCTGAAATTTTCGACTCACCGTTGGGTGAGTCGTCTGCTAGAGGCGACTCACCCTCCTTGGGTGAGTCGCCTCTAGCAGACGACTCACCCAACGGTGAGTCGAAAATTTCAGTCGACTGTGCAAAAAAAAATTATTATTATTATTTATTATTATTATTATTATTTATTGTTATTATTATTATTATTTATTGTTATTATTATTAATATTATTATTATTATTATTATTATTACTGATTATTGTTTAATTAATTAAAAATGTGAAATGGTAGAGGGGAGGAGCCGGTAAATCGGTGCCGAGCTAGTTCACATTTTTAATTAATTAAACAATAATCAGTAATAATAATAATAATAATAATAATAATATTATTATTATTAATAATAATAACAATAAATAATAATAATAATAATAATAATAATAATAATAATAATAATAATAAATAATAATAATAATAATAATAATAAATAATAATAATATTTTTTTTTTTGCACAGTCGTCTGAAATTTTCGACTCACCCTTGGGTGAGTCGTCTGCTAGAGGCGACTCACCCTTGGGTGAGTCGGAAATTTCAGATGACTCACCATTGGGTGAGTCGTCTGAAATTTCCGACTCACCCAAGGGTGAGTCGCCTCTAGCAGACGACTCACCCAAGGGTGAGTCGAAAATTTCAGACGACTGTGCAAAAAAAATGCGCAAAAAAAAATTTACCGGTGGTGGTTGTGCCGTGAGTGGTGGTGGTTGCCGGTGTGATGGTGTGGTGGTGAGGATGAGTGAGAGTGAGTGAGGAAGAGAGGATGAGTGAGAGTGAGTGAGGAAGAGAGGATGAGTGAGAGTGAGTGAGGAAAAGGGGGGAGGGTAAAATTGGAAATTGGGAGGGCGGTAGCTAGTAAAAAGGGGCGGTATTTAGCAATTCACTAAATAAATCGTCGACAAAAAAAAACTACATTCTTTTTGTTTTTGTCGTAAAAGTTAATTACAGGATAATGTAATGTGCGTCAAAACGAATCAAAATTGTTTGCGAGTGACTATAAAACTCTTCAAAATCAAATTAGTGTATGTTCATTTGTGTATATATACCAATAAGTCTTGTATGAGATCGCCTCAAGGTGATGCTATCTCTATATACAAGCATGACGTCGACATGACATCATACTTATATGAGAGGTCGCCTCATACTGACATCATACCTATATGAGAAGGTCTCACCTTAAAAACGCCTCAACTACTCAAGTTGCTTACCTATACTGCCCCAAGTAAAGAGTAGGAATTCCAGTAGGAGAAAATGCAAGGAGGAGAACATCGGTCCCGGTAAGGACACTCATTTCTTTCACCTTCTTGTTCACAATTGATTTGTTATGCAAATAATAATGTTCCCGTGAGAGCTCTCCATTCAACCTCTCCAATTGTAGCCTTGGCCTCACCATTTTGCAAATATTTTTTTTTTCCTTTTCTTTTTACCAAAAAATGATGATGGCTAAAAATTCATTTATAATTCCCTCAAAATCAAGTGGGTTTATATAGGAAGATAGGATTTTATGAATTCAAAAGTGGGTTTCAAAATTGGAAAGAATCCGGAGATGCAAAATGAGAAAAATGTTGTATATTTTGGGGAGTGAATCACAAAATAAGGAATGAGATTTTAAGATTGGAGAAATGAAGTTTAGCTTAAAGGTCACGGGCTTTGCATGGAAGGTAATTAAATCTTCACTATTTAATTTTTTTTGCACAAAATCCACGTTGAGATTTCATGTGAGAATCAGGAATACACTTTTCTTTTGTGTCAGTTTCAAACTTTCAACGAAAAATGATTGGTGAAGATATATTTTTTTGATATATGAAACTTTATTATCCAACTACCTTCTTTTTAAAAATGAAGTCAATTTCTAAAGAGATGACCTAACACACTTTTGTATAACCTGTCCCCCCTCCCCCCCCCCCCCCCCCCTCAAAAATAAAGGAGAGAAAAAAAATTGACTCACATTTTTCTTCACTTTCGACCGCGTTGTACACCAATGCACCATCCCCACAGACCACAGTGACTATTTATATATTAGGGAAACTAGAAGCCAAGAATTGTTAATCATCTTACCTTAATGTGTTCAAAATGTGTTTAATTTCGCGTCTTTTGGACCTTTCTCCTCTTCTCAATCGTACTTTTCTTTCTAGGACTTGAGATTACGAATTTCCCAAAATTTTCGACCTACATAGATTATTTAGCATTTTTAGTTTCAATTTGATGGTGCATTAAACAATTTATTTGGGTATTCAAATTCTTAACCTTATGATTCAACAGTTCAAGTCAACTAGTAAAAATGATTTAGCACGACCACATTAGGAACTTAAAACAGCCTCTTAGTTTTGTACTCCTATATAGGGTAGGCTCAATTTATTTTCTTAGAGGAGGGAGAAAATGAGCAACGATCTCAAACCATGCAATAAATTCTCAAATACATGGAATCAAATCACCATTTCAAAGATTTGGAGGGTTTGCTTTAAAGTCTGCATTTTAGATCCTTATCCTTTCGTTTGTCTTGTCCCTATTCAATGTTGGATCTAATACACGTGATGTACATGAAGATTATGATTTCTAAGTTGTTTGGTCAAAACTTTGAGGATAAATTTTTAAAAAATTTGCTTAGAATAGTCCCAAACGAAAGCATTTGAAACACCCTTTCTTCAAAAATAACACAAACCTTCTAGAATCAATCAGTGATTGTTACAGAGTGAATTCTAGCTCAACATTTTGCTATACCATGAACAACTATAACTTGACAGGCAACAGAGGATAGAGGAAGCATCAACAGCCTCTGATGAACCTCTCTGTCCCATTCTGTAATCATAGTAGGCATGGTGATTTTCATCTCCTTCAAAACTGATGCGAACTTTAAAATATATGCTATCAGTGCAATGCTTGCAATCTCATTCTCGTAATCTTCGAACCATTGTAATTCAACACGTTCAAGGCAGGATAAACACTTGAGCAAAGGTATAGATGCAAATGAGTAGCCCGCACATAGTACCTGATGAACAGAATCCACATAATTCAGACATTCAAATACATATGCAGAAAATCTTGAGAGGGTACGGTGGGGGGGAGGGGGGAAGAGTAAATGTCATCTGTGCTTACAAATTCGAAAGTCAAAGACTTCAGCTTAGGAGCACATTCCAGTATCATATACGTGTTCTTGCCAGACTCAGATTCGAAGCTCAAACAGGTCAAGTTTTCAAATATTGGTGGATTGCTTTCAAATTCGTAACACTGCAAAGAGATGAACATTTATTTCTTATAATTGCGTCAAAAAATTGAGGAGAAACAAGAATATTGAAGAGATGAGGCAAAAGGGAATAAACTTACTCCTTCTCCTGCTAGCCTCAAAGTTTTCACCCCAGATACTTTTCTGACAAGTTGACGTGCATATTCGACATCATCATAATACTCAAATTGGATATCCGCTTCAATGAGCGAACTCGGATCACCAATGACATGCTGTTTCAGACCATCAATGAGACAAAGGTACCTCAAGTTTAGTGCTTTGATGAAAATAAATGCTTGGTGTGTCTTAGGCATGGTATCAAGTATTTCTAATGATTTCAGGCTCAGGGACTCTACATGAAGAGTACTAGTTATGCCATAACAATATGCAATACTCAGCTCTTTAAGGACAGGGCAACCTGATGAGAGCCTCTTTATAAACTCATCATTTGGAAGCTGTAGATTCGTAAGGTGGACGATCTCAAGATTTGGTAAATGCAAAGGCATTTGGACATTGATAACAAACTTCCCAGCTAGTTTTAAACTCACAAGTCTCTCCCTGGAAAGAAACTTTGTAGGCAGAACGAAAGGCCCTAGCTGCTCTTCCAAATCACCAAATGAATCAAAACAGATATCGATCTCTCGAATTTCACGCCTTGTTATGGCACTCAGCCATGAATTGATAAAGAAGACGTCATAGTCCCTGCGATAGAGAGCAAAGCGTAAACATTGCACATAGGATACATCATTGTGAAGCAGAACCCTATCTATAAAACTTCTAAAACACATCGCTTGATGCCATGTGAGGCGTATATCAGAAAAAGAGCCAGGCATCTCAGTAAAGTCAAGAGCAGGCACTTTGGTCCATAGATACTTCCATCGTTTTGACAATATGCTGGTCTTAACAGCAGACTTTGTAGGGACCAAAGACATAATACGGCAAAGAACTGTGTCTGGTAAATGGCTGATATAATCTACAGCTTGATAATTCCCAATAAGTCTTTGATTCCTCAGGTTTGACATTGCCACCTTCCAAGACAAGCACAGGGATAAGAACCTGCATTCTTTTCCAGGTTCAAGCAAATGCAACAGCATATAGTAAGAGAGAGATGAAGACTTCAAGAGTACTTGAGAATAAGAGTGAAAATGTGAAATAGACCCTAAACTGTATGAATTACACTCCCCTTACTAAATGAATCTTTTTTGCTCATCAAAAAGAGGGTGCAAGTGAACAGCGACCGAGGTATGCCCTGCCACATCATGTTCGGACTCTCGCCCTTAGGATATGAATTACATCTATGAACATGGTGATAAAAGCGACAATAACAGAATACCAGTATTCATGTTTGAATGGGTAAACAAAGCAAAAATAACAAACATATTGATGATCTTCTAACTAACTATGAGTTATCAATGAATCTTCATCTACCAACAATATGTCATATGTGCAACTAAATTACCCAGAAATGCCACCCAATAAGAAAAAGGTATAAAAAAAAGTGAGACATGAAATACCCACAAAATGTACATGGAAGATAAGTTCAATACATTGATCAAACCAACAATAACAACATTTTAGGATCCTATAACAACATTTCTTCAAGGAATATGCTAAAACTAGAGACTTCAATTGAACTATAAATGAGCGACCTCATACTCTCATAGCAAGAATTGAAAAGGGCAAAAGTGAACCGAGAATGAAATTGGGAAAAATGAGGGTTTGGTAGCGAGATTAGTTACCTTGCTTTCTTCTTCTTCTCTCTCCTCGTATTAGCTTAGCCGTACTCGGCAAAGATGGCGATGAACTGAGTTACTGACCGGAGATGGAAACGGAACCCTCTGCCATTTCTTCATCCCTCTTCTTATGTTTCTGATTTTCTGGCCCTAGTTCTTTTTCTGCAACCCGCTTCTTTATTTGTTTTTTTAAAAAATGGATTTAAATCCTTCTCTTAATTTATTATATTCGTGTGAAAAATATGAGTTTTGCCCTTAAAAAAAAAGAGTTTTGACTTTTTTTGGGTGCAAATGAGTTTTGATTTTTAAAACGATTTTTTTTTGTGCTGAATGTGCGGGTTCTTCCTTTTTAATACGGCATCTTGGTCTAGTGATTAAAAATGTGTTGAATACATTCGGTCCTATCCAATTCAATCTCCCCAATAATATATTGTGCTGGTTTGTGCGTGCATAAAAAAATATATAGTGTTGGTTTGTGCGTGCATGAACTGTTTGATCTCTTTGCTACCACTGCTTGGGCAATTTGGGGAGAGCGCAATAAAAGAATCTTTGAGAGCGTCAACAAGAAACCAGCTGAGGTATTTCATATAGCACGCAAACAACTTGAAGCTTTAAGCTCTGGGCTGGGTGAGCGGCCATCGAAGAGAGGACGCATCCCAGGACGTTGGAAACCACATGAGGATAACTTTATTAAGGTTAATGTCGATGCTGGGAAGACAGGGGATCGTGGAACCAGTGTGGATATTTTGTGTGCAGGGATTCACATGGGCAAGCACTCGTTGGAGCAACAATGAATTTTGTTGAAGATTGGGATGTTGGTATAGCTGAAGCGAAGGTTGTGTTCTTTGGTTTACGGCTAGCTAATGCTCATCATCACTTTGAGCATGTCATAATTGAGTCTGATAATGTGTTGGTTATTAATGCGTTGAAGGCTAGTAGTAAGGGTGTGTCTGCTTTACATTTGGTTTTAGATGATATCCTCGACTTAGTTTGTTTATTTTCTCGTGTTGTTTGATCTTTTGTTCGTAGGGAGGGTAATCGTGTAGTTCATGAGCTAGCACATGTGCTACCTTGGGACGTAGGAAATCGGGTTTGGTTGTCAAGTTTTCCGAGTCATGTAAACAATGCTATTGACTGTGATATTGCAAGTTTAATGGAAGGTTAGTATCGCCATGGGCGATATTGTTTTCAAAAAAAAAAATAATATATAATTTAGTTTTGGACATCCTCCCCAAACATTCATATAAGAGGTGGTAGATAAGTGAAACGTGCCCCTCAAAAAAAAATATTCATTGTGTTTGAAAGATGCACAAACATTATAATTAAGTAAACTTTGGAATTTTTATTTCTTTTGATCTTTAAGTAAACTTGAATTTTTATTTCTTTTGATCTTTAAGTAAACTTTGGATGTTAAAAATGCAGGTTACACTGGCTATTGTAAGTACAACACATACAAAATAACGTTGAGATTAGTAAATAATATTTTTCTCTTATATTTATTTTTATCCAGAGTAATGCATTAAACGGGCACTATTGCACTATAGGAGTATTACACAATACTTCATCATTCCAAAAATGAAAATTTCCAAACTTTTTAAGTAAGGTGTTAACTGATTTCCCCCTGGTTTGCCCCCTAAAACCCAGTGATTTTTACATATTCCCATCAACAACTTTAACTCGACAGGCGGCTGAGGACCTCGGAAGCATCAGTAAGCTCTCGTATAACTCTTTCTGGCATTCTTTGCTCACGGAACACATGGAGATTTTCATTTCCTTCAAGACTGATGCCGCCTCCAAAAAATACGCTACCAATGTGATTACCACCTCAATGTCTTCAAACCATTGGAATTCAACACGTTCAAGACAGGATAGACACTTGGGCACAGGTCTCGATTCGAATGAGTAGTCCGCATACTGTACCTGATGAACAAAATCCACGCAATTCATATAAAAGCTCAGAAAACTTCCACGAGTCAGGGCAGGGCTGTTATAAATCATATATGTGCTTACATTTTCGAAAGTCAAAGACTTCAGCTTAGGAGCACATTCCAACAGCATATACGTGTTCTCGTCAGATTCAAACCTTAAACAAGTCAAGTTTTCGAAGACTGGTGGCTTACTTTCTAAATTGTGGCACTGCAAATGATATGAGGTATTAACATTCTTGAAAATTGCTGTGAAGATTTGCAGGAAGCTAATATATTGAAGAAGAAGAGAGGCAAAAGGGAATAAACTTACTCCAATTCTTCCTAACCTCAGAGTTTTCACCCCAGACACTTTTCTGACAACTTCAAGTGCACATTCAACATCACCATAACAATCATAATTGAGATGTGCTTCAATGATCGAACTGAAGTCGTCAGTGATATGGTGTCTCAGAGCATCTTGGAGACATAAGTATCTGATGTTTGGTGCTTTGATGAAAATACATGCCTGCTGCGTCTTATTCATGGTGTACTGTATTTCTAACTTTCAGGCTCAGGGACTCTACATACAGCATACTAGTTATGCCCGTACAATCTGAAATAATCAGTTCTTTAAGGACAGGGCAACCTGATGAGAGCGTCTTCATAAATTCATCATTTGGAAGCTGTAGGTGAATAAGATGGACGATCTCAAGGTTTGGCAATTGCAAAGACAATGGGACATTGATCGTAATCCCGAATAGTTTTAGCATCACAAGTTTCTCACTGGAAAGAAACATTGTAGGCAGACTAGGCTCCAGTGGCTTACTTAAACATATAATTTTGATGTAGATCTCATGGAATTTACGCCTTGTCAGTAGATTCAGCCATGATTTGAGATGGAAGCCATCATCTCCTTGCAAGAGAAACATATTAAAGTGTAAACGTTGCACATAGGATGCATCGTTGTGAACCAGAACCCTATCCACGAAACTGTTGAAACAAATCTTTTGCTGCCATGTGAGGCTTATAGAATGAGGCATCTCAGTAAAGTCCAAGACAGGAACTTTTGTCCACATATACCTCCATCTTTTTGATGAAATGCTGGTTTTAGCAGCAGACGTTGTAGGGACAAAAGATAGAATATGGCAAAGAATTGTGTCTGCTAGATTGCTGATATGATCTACATCTAGATGATACCCAGTACGCCTTTGATTGCTCGGGTGTGACATTGGCACAGTGGGCTCCTGACAAGAGAAAAAAAGAAGAAGTAAGAAGGCAAAAATAGGGAAAAACAACTCACACTCTTGCTCAAAGGTTAATCAAAATATAAAAGGGCATAGCAGCAAGTCAAAGTTAGCAAGAAAAATTAGCACTCTGCAAAACCAATGTGAAATGACTTGGCTACAAGTATCTAACACGAGCGTGTAATCAGCATGTTAGACTTTACTACAAGATTTTGCATAATATCGGCCTAAAATAAGGTGACCAAGTAGTCGTGTTTTCAGATAACATGTGTGTCCAAGCTTTGCTTGACTAATCCCATGAGCTCTGAAGTTAACGACCAGGAAAACCTCCAGTGGCCTAAAATAAGTGACCAAGTGTCAAACCCATATCAGCATATCCAACAGTCCAAGTATCCTAATTAAGGTGTAACCAAGTGTACATGTTACATAACCAGTTAATCACAATTACACACTAATAAAGAACCAAATGAATACAGCTAGCAGTCAAATTTTCTAGCGAAGAAAAAAGGTATTCAAAAAGCAGCAAATGACACCTAGCTACTAGCTAGAGTGCTAGACAAATAATGAACTCCACGAAATGGTGTCGACTGAAGCAGAATTTCACACAGCTGTAGTTCAATCTACGATAGCATTCAGACAAATTCAACTTAATACCAAGCTGGAAGCAGGCAATAGTAATTCATATAATAACTCAAATTCAGAGATCACGTCATAGCATTGCATCCCTCTACGGCCCAGGAATTACTGGGTACTTAGAGATGTATACATTACCACTGATGTTTTATAGAAATGGAACAACCCTGATCTAATGGCCCATATATCCGTGAACTTAACAGCCAACTTCAAGATAAATACCCATGTTTCTTCATTTTATTTTTACCTGACTCATGTATCAATCGATTTTCAATTTCCCTAGCAAGCATGTCTTCTCGAAGAATAACTTGCTTAGTTGTTCATTGAATATTGGTGAATGGTAATATTATGCATTTATGCTACAAAAACAAGGGGAGGGGAAGTCACACACTAGGTTTTTATTTAAGCTTTGGTTGGTTTCAAATAGGTCAACGTTCCCGCCAAATACGTCACTTTTACAGTGAATGAAGATTCTGGTGCTACTATTTATCTACTTCTCTCTTCTCATTGTAGTCCTAACTTTCCACTGTCAACCTCTACAAAGGGAAAAGAGGGGGCAGTGGGCTCTAATCGGCTTGTGACAGGTTTGGAAATGGCTCAGTTTTAGCAGTAAGCCTTCCTTCCATCCTACTACCTTCAAATTTTACTGCTCAATAAAGGATCATCACTTATAAACACAAATTATAAGCAATAATTGAAACATACTCATTTGGTCCGAGAATAATAGTCAGTGAAGTCACTCTAATGGCGTAACATTAAACTAGTGATGTGACCACTAATTCTGTAAATAAAGAGAGTGTTCTCGACTCACGAGCCATGATAGTGTGAATGAGGGGTAAAGACTACCTCAAAAACTCATATGTGGTTTTGAAGCTAGAGAATTGAAGGACGAATCGGCCTTCCACTAAATCATTAAAAGTTAGGATGGAATCAATACAACAGGAAGGCAAACAATAACTCACAAATGAATTGGACTGCACAAACCAAACTGATCAAGCCATCATCCACCAGAAAGGTGTGTTTACGAGACAAGTTCAATACATGTATGACGACAACAGCAACAGCAACAACAACAACAACCCAGTATGCCCCGACAATCCCGCCAAGGCGGGGTCTGGGGAGGTCCAGATGAACAGCAACAAAAACAACATAACATATTCCTTACAAATCATCATGAATAAAAAATGAGTGAAATGTTATCCAACCAATACATCATGTGCACAGAAATGCCACCCAAACAAGGAAAAGGGGGGAATTGTAATGGAAGAAATTTCAAAATGCACACTCACAGAGTAAGATATTCATAATATAGAAATTGGGTTATTGTGAAACTATGGTTTAATCTGATAAACCCTAGGTGAATTGTGAATTTGTGAGCGACCCAATAGCCAATAATTGTAAACAGCAACAAATGAATTAGAGAAAATTAAGGTTAAAAGGTTTTGCATGAGAGATTACCTTGCTCTGCTCGGCCGATTAAGCCCAGCCGGAGTGAACGGCGTTACAGAGCGGAACTGGAATGGAACCCTCCGCTGCCACTCTATAATGGAGTCCTCTATATATGTCCCGCTTTTTTCATCTTTTCACTGCAAAAAGTCATTTTCTTTTCTTTTTTTTTCCGGCAAGCATTCTCTTTTCTTTTTTCTGACAAGCCTCTCTTTTCTTCTCAAAAATATATTCCTATTTAATCACCTTCTTCTTTTTTTTCAAATAAGTCATCATTTTTTTTTTCGATATGAGGGTGATATGTGTAGATAAGACTGTAATTTGCACCCCCAATCGAAACTGGATACATAAGTATTTGTAACTATTTCAAGAGAAAAAAATCATTTCTTCTTGCAAGTGTGCTAGAGATTGAGTTCTTTTGTGTCCTTTTTTTTTGAGTGCAAATTACAGCCTCAAATTACAGCTCCGTCTTAATGTCTTTCAAATCAGAAAAAAAAAAAAAAAAAAATCTTAATGTCCTTTTTTTTTTTGGGTGCAAAGCCTCAAAATGAAGTTGTACATACTCACATAGCATCCGTCTTTCAAGATTTCCTTCACTTTTTTTTTGAGAGAATATCAAGCATTTTCATATACGGAGTATCTGGGAAAAAAGAACAAATAATAGTTGATCATATAAGTCGAATATGTGCCGTGTTTAATCTCATCCCCTCTTCCCTCTTATCACTCTGTTTTTTTGGGGGAATAGGTAAGAAGGGCTCACAACTTGGAGGGATAGTAAGGGGATCTGAAATTATGAACAATGAAAATCAAACTTATATTTTGTGGGTGAAAAATAAAAGTGGTACCATCACTCCACTTTTTATCATGGGACTTTTTTTTTGCTAGTCAACTTGGTAATGGGTATATACTACAAATTTCCCAAAGTTTACAACCAAGATCGTTTAGCACTTTTTGTTTGATTTTGATGGCGGATTAAACAGTTTAGCTAACTTAGGAATTAAAATTGGGGTAAGCAAAATCTTTAAGGGGGTGTTTGTTTCAAACATCTAGAATAGAATTACCATGAAACTTGATATCTTTAGGTTTGGAATGAGAACTCCATACCTGATATTATGTGTTTGGTTCAGTTCAAAATTGGATTGAGAATCAAGTTCTATTGTTTGGTTAACTCATGTTATGGAATCAAATATCAATTATTATTATTTCATATATGTTTTTAAAACTTGTCTAAATTTTAGGCAAGAAAAACTTGCCTAAAATTTAAGAGGAAAAAAAAAAAAACTTGCCAAAAACATAAAAAATCATGTTTTACTTTTACTCTTTTATCGCAATTGAAAAACCCATTTCTTTTATTAAAAAAAAACCAATTCTACCTTTCTCTCTCCTCTCAGCTTATCCCAACTCTCGTCTCTTTCACGGCACTACCGCCGCCGTCGACAATAAATTCTGACCACCGAATTCAATCAAACCTCGATCACTTCTCCAATTATGTAATTTTCTCTCTCTCTCTGGGGCAAATAATCATTGCATGCAACAAATGAGTGGCCAATGACAACAGATCTGGAGCCAACAACTCACGATTTTTGGTGATCGACCACTAAGTTATGGTGGTGCGGATGGTGGTGAGTAGTTTTGGGATGGTTGAAAGGGGCAGCGAATCGGAGTTCATGGTTGAATGGTGGTGCGATGGTGGTAGGCTAGATGTGGGTATTGAGAAAAATGAAGGACAAAAAAAAAAAATGAAATAAAGAAAATTTTGATACCTGGAGGTATCGGAATCAGAAACCGGAGGGAAGGGGGAGGTATGAGGTGGTGCCACTTTGGGGGGAACTTGAATCCTAGAGGTATGAAGTTCCTGATCCAAAAATGTCAAACCAAACAGAAAGTATCAAGTTCTCGAAATCTTACGAAACCATTCCATTCCCTGAAGCTGAAACAAACAGACCCTAAATTCATTGTACAACTTTTCAAGTCCATTTTTTCAACTAGTCAAGATCTTTATTCCTTTTGGTTGTTCCAAATCAATTTTGAATCTAATATGCCGTGATATATTTCATGAAGTTTACGGTTTCTAATCTGTTCAGTAAAATCTTAATGATCCATCCTGTTTATATGTTGCTTACAATAGTTTCTAGCAGCCAAGCAATTGCACCACCCTTTATTTCGAAACAACATGATCCCTTATGCATGGCCTAGTAAAGTCATTGATTCTTACACATTCCCGTTGAACTCTGGCTCAACATTAATGGTACACCATGAACAACTATAATTTGACAGGAAGCAGAGGCCCTAGGAAGTATCAACAGCCTTTGGTATACCTCTCTCTCCCCTCTCATCCATTCTGTAACCGAAGCACGCGGAAAACAACTCATGTAGATTTTCATCTCCTTCAGAACTGGTGCAATCTTTAAAAAGTACGCCATCAATTCAAACTCACCCTCGTCGTCTTCAAACCCTTGGAATTCAACACGTTCGAGGCAGGACATACACTTGAGCACAGGTGTAGATTCAAATGAGTAGCCCCCACATAGTACCTGATGAACAGAATTCACACAATTCAGATATTCAAGTTTAATTTAGATATGCAGCAAATCTCGGCGGGGGTTGGGGGTAAATTCCATCTATATGCTTACAAGTTCGAAAGTTAAAGACTTCAGCTTAGGAGCACATTCCAATAGCATATATGTGTTCTTCCCAGACTCAGATTCAAAGCTCAAACAGGTCAAGTTTTCAAAGACTGGTGGCTTGCTATCAAAATCAGAGCACTGCAACTGCAAAGAGATGAACAATCTTGATAACTTCTATAAAAATTTGAGAGGAAGCTAGAATATTGAAGAAATAAGACAAAAAAGAATAAACTTACCCCAGGTCCTGTTAAGCTCAAAGTTTTCACCCCAGACACTTTTCTGACAAGTTGAAGTGCACATTCATCATCATAATAGCTTTCAAATGCGAGATGTGCTTCAATGAGCGAACTTAGATCACCAATGACGTGCGGTATCATATCATCTGAAAGAGAAAGGTACCTAATGTTTGGTGCTTTGATGAAAATACATGTCTACTGAGTCTTAGGCATGGTATGATGTATGTCTAATGTCTTCAGGCTCAGGGACTCTACATACAGTGTACTAGTTATGCCATGACAACAGACAATACGCAGCTCTTTAAGGACAGGGCAACAGGATGAGAGCCTCTTTATAAATTCATCATCCCGAAACTGTAGATCCCCAAGGTGGGCGATCTCAAGATTTGGTAAATGCAAGACATTTGGGTATTGATGACAAAATTCCCAGTTAATTTTAACACCACTAGTCTCTCCCTAGAAAGAAACTCCAAAGGCAGAACAAAAGGCCCTAGTTGCCTCGGACTAGGGTGTCCAATCTTGATAGAGATCTCGCGAATTTCACGCCTTGTTATGACACTCAGCCATGAGTTGATAAAGAAGATGTCATAATCACTTCGATTGAGATCAAAGCATAGATATTGCAGATAGTATGCATCATTGTGAAGTAACACCCTATCTATAAAACTTCTAAAACAAACCGCTTGCTGCCATGTTAGGCTTGTATCATAAAAAGAGTCGGGCATTTCAGTAAAATCAAGAGCAGGAACTTTGGTCCACAGATACTTCCATCGTTTTGACAATAAGCTGGTCTTAACAGCAGACTTTGTAGGGACAAAAGATAGAATATGGGAAAGAACTGTGTCTGGTAAATGGCTGATATAGTCTACAGTTTGAAAATTCCCAATACGCCTTTGATTGGTCGGCTTGACATTGCCACCTTCCAAGAGAATAGCAATTAGAGTAACAGACAAGCATAGGAAGAACAACTCGCAATCTTTTTCCAGGTATAAGCAAATGCAGCAGCATATAGCAAGAAATAAATATGAATATTTAATGAGTACTTAGGAGTAAGAGATGAGATAGACCCTAAAATGTACAAGGAAGATAACTTCAATTACATGTATGAATATGATGGGTAAAAAGCAGCTATAACACATAAGAGGATACATGTATGAAATGGTTAAAAAAGCAAGAATATCAGCATATATGAGGATCTTCTAATTGAGTATGAACATATTTAATGAATTTTTATCCACCCAACATTATGTGCAATAAAAATGGCAAATGGCAGTATGCCACCCCAAAAAGAAAAAGAATAAAATTAAAAAATTTCATCAAACCAACAATAACATGATGTCAGGTTCCTATATGTAACTGACCATGAGTTTAGAGATTATCACATTAATGAATTTAATCCTCCAAATTTATGAAATTCCAGAAACATGCTACCCAGAAAGAATAAAGAGGAAAAGAAAGTTCACAACGGCTACTCATACTCATACGCATAGTGTCAGAAAATATTGTTCTTCGTGGAGTGTGCTGAAACTATGCTTTGATTTAATAACCCCAGGTAAATTGAAACTGTAAATGAGTGACCCAATTGCAAGAATTGAAAAGAGAAAAACTGAACATACTGATGACATTGGGGAAAAAATGAGAGCTTGGTTGAGGTTTTACTTACTTTGCTTAGTTGCTTGCTTTCTCCGTCTCTCTCTCTGTTGCTCCGGCTATTAGCTCAGCAGTAGATTGAACCGGACTACCGGAGCCCTATGTCATTTCTCTTTCCTCTTCTGTTTCTGGCCGAGCTAAAACGTATCCCTGCCACCGTGTTTTACCAATTTTCCTAAATATGCCATTGTACTCTTTATTTTATCAAGCGTGCCACTGTATTCTATTAAAAAAATCAGAACTACCACTTTGCATCAGGGTAACCGGCTACAGCAGGTTGAATAGAATTTTTTGAACAAAAAATAAATTCTCCCTAAAAATAAACCCCACAACGTCCTTAACAAAAACCCTAAAAATATTCACTCCAAACTTTCCTGCTACTATACGTGATATGTCCATCCAAATTCCATCTAATATTCATACCAAATAGCAAAGGTTTCTCAAGAAATTTGGTGAAGACTCCACAAAAAACAAGCAAATTTGTGTCAGGTATGTATGCTAAAGACTTTTTGTTTGTCTTATATAGATTATAAGTACCTTAAAATTTTGGTTTGGATGATCAATAAAATATAGGTAAACATTTTTTTAGCACTGTCTATGTATGCTTGGTGGTTCGGCATCGTTTTTTTTTTTTTTTTTTTTTTTTTTTTTTTTTTTTTTTTGTATCCACAAAGCAGTATTCTAATGATTAAAAACTCTATATTGAATATGCTCTAGTAATAGTAGTGTCAAATAACCATAAAAAAAATATAGAGTATGCTGAATTTTGTGCATATTTGGAGATGTTGACATTATTCATTACATAGCATGTTGATTAAATTGGATACTCGAATTGGTGATCACATGATTGAAAAGTTTTAAATTATGAAACATGAATGTAGGATATGTGAATATGTGATGAATAATGTCTCTTATTGTGTGGCACATGATCGAGATTCTGAGTGTTGGTTGTAAAAAGTTGTACTAGTATATATATGGTTTAATGCCAAAAAAGGTTTTATAAGAAATGTTACTGAAAAATACTTGGTGCATGCAGGATGAATCAGAATGCAATATTGCATATATACCATGGGGGTATGTTTCTTAAAATTCCTCATATGATCTATGCCGAGGGAGAGGTGAGTGTGGTAGACTATGATATTGATTTACTAAGTGTTGATGATCTGGTGGAAGTTGTAACAAAATTAGGTTACAAGGAGGATAATATAAAGACAATATACTTCAGTAAACCTAATGTAAGATTAGAAGAAAATCGTTTGCCACTTACATGTGATAAATCAGTTCATGAATTGATTAGCTTGTGTCAGAAACAACCTTTTGTGAACTTGTATGTTGAACATAATGAAAGTGGTGGCAATGAGAAATTGTGTGATGGTGAATCTGACTCTGAATATAGAAGTTCTGATGATGAGGCAGATGACGAGATAAATTTCTGGTCTGACCCACATCTGTACTCTGATGAAGATGATGAGGAATTTGTACTTGTTAGGGAAAAGTTCAAGAACAAGAAGATGGAAAGGAAAGAAGTTGCTAAAGAGTTGAGGAATGATAAAAACAAAGGAAAAAGAGTGTTAAAGAAGAAGGGGAAAACAGGCAGGCTGGAGGGAGGGAACACACAAGATAAAGGGATAGATGTGGCGTCTTCTAGCAGTACATTGGTTGATAAAGGCTATGATTCAGACTACCAAGACTCTGACAATGCCGATAGTCCTGAAAGTAGTGAGTCGGAAAGTGATGAAGGTGATAAGCCAAAAAAGAAAAGAGTTATATTCCCTAACTTCAATGTAAACACAAGACCTGCGGACATTGACTTTGAAGTAGGCATGGAGTTTGTTGATAAGAATCAGTTTAGAGAAGCAATTGATCATTATAGAATATTAAAAGGTTATGATATCAAGATTACAAAAAGTGACAAAATAAGGTGTCAAGCTGAATGTCAAGCTCCTGGTTGTGAGTGGAGGTTATGGGCTTCAATACCTCAAGGGAAAAAATCTTTTCAAATCAAGACTTTGCCTACTAAACATACATGTAGTCCTTGTAGTTTTGAGAAGGGCAGGAGAAGGATGTCGAGTAGTTGGCTGGCAAAAACTTATGTGGAAAAGATAAGATTGCAACCATTCTTGAGGTTAAGAGAATTTAGTGTCATGGTTGAGCAAGAACATAATTTTAAGCCAACATTGTCCATGTGTGCCAGGGCTAAAAATAAGGCTCTTTCGATGATCATTGGTGACTACACCAAACAATTTGGGATGATTAGGGATTATGCACATGAGTTGTTGACAAAAAATAAAGACAGTACAGTAAAGGTCCATACTGAAAGAAATGAGAAGAATGAATGTGTTTTTAAGGGAATTTACATATGCCTAGCAGCTTTGAAGAAAGGATTTTTAGAGGGTTGTAGGAAAGTTCTTTCTTTGGATGGTTGCTTCATTAAGGGGCCTTGGAATGGGCAAATTTTAGTTGCAATTGGTAGAGATGCCAATAATCAAATGTTTCCAGTGGCATGGGCAGTTACACAGAGGGAGAATGCTGAGACATGGGGATGGTTTATGGAGCTTTTACGCACTGATCTTGAGCTTGGTATTGGCAATGGATGGACTATGATCTCTGACCAACAAAAGGTTAGTATTGATGTATTGCATTCTAACTACATGTGACTAGCAATAAAAAATCTCTAACTACATGTATGCTGATTTTAGTCTATTTTGTAATTATTGTTATACTTTGGCTTTTTGACAGGGTTTAGTGGACTCCATCTCACAGTTGTTCCCCAACGCAGAGCATAGATTATGTGCAAGACATGTATATGCTAACTTGAGGAAGAAGTGGAAGGGTTTACAGTTTAGACATATATTTTGGATAATTGCCAAGTCTACCACTGAGAAGGAGTTCCAAGAGCACATGAAGGAGATAATGGACTTAGATGTCAAGGCATGGGAAATTTTAATCCAAAAGAATCCAAAAATGTGGTGTAGAGCTTTTTTCACAAAAGCCGCCAAAACAGATTCAGTGGACAACAATATGGCCGAGGTATTTAACGGGTATATCCTAGAGGCAAGATACAAGCCTATAGTGACCTTATTAGAAGAAATATTTACATGCTTGATGGTGAGAATCGCGAACAAGAAGGACTGGGCTGAAAATTACGAGGCCGAAATATGTCCTAGGATATTAAATAAGCTAGATAAGGCCAAAGATGTTGCAAGGTGGTGGAAAGCAACCAAAAATGGAAATGGAAGTTATAGTGTTAGACATGGATGTGATGGCTATATAGTGGAGTTGAGAGATAGAAAATGTTCATGCAGATCTTGGGACTTGACTGGTATCCCTTGCCCACATGTTGTGGCTGTGATGAGGGAAGAAAAACTCAATCCGATTGATTATGTTGATGACTGCTACAGCATAGACATGTATAAGAAAGCATATGCACATGCTTTAGAACCTATTAATGGGCAAAATATGTGGGTTGCATGTTCTGGAGATGAAATTGTAGCTCCTCCATTCAAGAAGAGAAAGAAAGGAAGAATGGAACTAAAGAGAAGGCCAGAGGCAGGGGAAAGACGTTCACAACAATATGGAGCTGTATCAAGGAAAGGTGGTTCAA
The DNA here is from genome assembly GCA_038025085.1 of Tetragonia tetragonoides. NCBI lineage: Eukaryota > Viridiplantae > Streptophyta > Magnoliopsida > Caryophyllales > Aizoaceae > Tetragonia > Tetragonia tetragonoides. The sequence continues at coordinate 10,078,481 of CM076140.1, read as the reverse complement.
CCAAGTGTAGCAAATGTGGTGAACTTGGCCATAACAAAAAAACATGCATAAAAAGAGTGCAAAAGCTTCAGGTCTGTTCCTCTACATTTTCTAATTGCCTATCTAGCTAAAGAAACGAAAATAAATTTACAATACGCAATGTGATTTTTGCTGCTTTTATGTATAGATCAAAAGAGGAGCTATTCCTAGTACTGGTTCTACCATTCCAGCAAGTACAATGAGCTTAACTCCGTCGGATGCCGTTGTCAGTCAATCTGTTGCTGCTAGTAGGGCGGGTGAAGGTTCAAGTAGTCAAAGAAAAAGGAGAAGAAAAAGTCGGACGTCAAAAACCAGAGATAACATTTCAACACAACAAAGCCAAAACAAGTGAAATTGATGGCTTTTTTTTTTTTTTTTTAGTTTGTTTCAGTACTTATCTTTAGTTTCTTTTGATGTTTTTTTTAGGGAGTTCTTTTGATGTTTTAAGAAGTATGGATATCTTGATGGTTGAATAAATCAGTTTGATCTTTTCTGGTTCACTAGTTTATGAGTAATAGCAATGGAGTAAATTCTTCCTGCAAGTGCTTATCAATGAGTTCTTTAGCAGTTTGTATTGTCTGGGTATGGAGTATATAGGCTTTTTTGGGACATATACGATATACCCAACTTCTTCAGATGATCTCTTTTGTAAAAAGATCTAATATGATAGTCTCAACTCCCAATTAAAGATATCTGAGCAAAGTTGTTTCGCTACCCCAAAATCTGATGATGTAAGGGTACGTGCTTGCTAGTTCATGAACGATTATATCAATAGAGTGTGGAGTTGTTATTTTATTTTATTTTTTGTTCAAAAAATTCTATTCCACCTGCTGTAGCCGGTTGCCTTGATGCAAAGTGGTAATTCTAATTTCTTTTACAGAGTACAGTGGCACACTTGATAAAATAAAGAGTACAATGACATATTTAGGAAAATTGGTAAAACACAGTGGCAGGAATATGTTTTAGCTCGTTTCTGGCCCTATTTCTGTTTCTTGCTTTTCTTCTCTCTCTGTTTTCTTTTTCTTTTTTTTTTTTGTTTCATTTTATAAAGTTAGCTGTTAAGTACCACTTGAAGGATTAGCTCACATTTTCTTCTTTTTTATTTGGGTACAGATGAGGAACAAGGGTAAGGACAATATGTATGAGATTGCGGTGATTTTAACCGGGGACCTAATATACTTAGTATCTTAATTTTACCCACTGGACCAATACTTCCTTAATCTCCCTCTTCCTTACAATATCAAATTTATGTGTCTTTTTTTATGTTTGTATAACGAAAACAAAGAAGTTTATTTAGTAGACCATCTAGAACATCTAACAACTTGCCCACCACCTTTACCAGAGTGCGAGAATTGCTATTTTGCAAATGAAGTGGGTAATATTCTTGGTGAGTACCTAGCCTTGCAATATCGTCACTAGGACTCACTATATGTCTATACAGCAGCTGGATTTCAATCCAATGAAGTGCATCGCCAATATTAGATGAATAACATTGCATATCATGTAATTTTACAGAACTCTTGGATAAAAGTGCAATTCAGCAACTTCGATATTCACCTTCCATATGTACTAATGTCTTGTATGAGCAATGTGTTGTAGCTTAAAAGAGGTAGAGCTCAATATACATGGAGTTCAATGATGTGCATATGGAAACCAAAAGAGTGACAACATTAAAGGTTGGCTAGATGATGACAATATCAAGGAAATATGAAGACACAAATGAAGATCAAGTGTTTAGCTTCCTAGATGTCTTGTATATGCCTTAGATTCGGAATCATAGAAGTGGAACAATTGATTTTGGGAACAAAAATCAAAACCGAAGTTTCTGGTGCAAAGGGACCAGCGTCAGTACCCTGTTCCCTTGCCCAGACGTGGTAAACATTTTTATTATAAATAAAAATTTGGTATTAACTCAACTTTTCTTTAAAATGTTTTTATAGGCTTCTTAAGTTTATTCACCAGATTTCCAGCTACAAAAACATTGATTACAAGGCAAAAGCTTGAGTGTTAAAATGAGTTAGAATAAAGCAGAATCTTTTTATGGAGCCTTGTGCTAGCTTTATGTTGAACAAGCAACCTTCACATGTGCTTAAACTTTCTGATTTTGAAAGGCTATTTGGGTTCTACAAAGTAGCCTAAGATCACATGAAAGTTTTAGCATATGTTAAGATTTGATTTCCAATATATTCACTTTATGCTTTTTCATTTAAAATGACAAAAGCTTTCCCATAAACTTTACCCAATGCAAATATTCTCATCTGATTTCTTAGCCAACATTTGACTCTTTAAATGTGGTCTAAGATCACATGAAAGTATTAGCATGGGTTAAGGTTTTGTTTTCAAAAGATTCACTTTATGCTTTTGCATTAAAAATGCCAAAAGCTTGTCCATAAACTCTACCCAATGCAAAGATTCTTGGCTGGTGGTTTAGCCAACATTTGGCTCCCAAATGTGGGCTAGACATCACATGAAAGCTTTAGCATTGTCCAAAGTTGCTTTTAGAGTGCCTTAACTTTTGGCTACTTTAACATAAAGTGCTTGTGGCCTCTCCTATATAAATGGGAGCTTGTGCTACTGATTTTCTAAGGAGGAATGACCAGAGCTTCATTAAAAACCTTTCAAGCCAAAATCCTCCTTTCTTCACTTGAGTAAAATAGTCATATATTTTCTAGTGAAGTAAAACAGTTTTCTGACCTTGTTCCAGCACTTGTTCCCTTGCACTGTTCACTTCTCAAATCCGATTCTTTGGCACTTAGGATTTATTTGTAACCGATTAGCTTTGCTAGAAGCATTCAAAGGTTAAATTGTATAATTTTCTTAGAGTGTTTTCCAAGCTAGAGTTAGCTTGTGAGAGCTTGGCAACTTGAGTGAAGTTGTAGCTTGACAACTTGTGAGTATGTTGTTGGGTGCTTGGCAACTTGAGTGAAGTTGTGTCCTTTCCAACTTGAGGGAGTTGTGGGAGAAAGTGAGTGCTCAAAACTTGAGTGAGTTTGTGAGCCTTGCCAACTTAAGGGAGTTGTGTAAAAAGAGTGAGTTCAAAACTTGAGGGAGTTTGTGAACTTTGCGAGCTTGAGGGAGTTCGGCGTAAATACAAGTTAGAGTTAGCTTGGTGAGTGAAAATCAGAAGATCAAGTGTGTGGAGTAACAAGGAGGTGAAACACATTAAAGTGAGTGAGAAGTAACTCTTTGGCCAACAAGAGCTTGTTGGTGTGTGTGTACTTAGTCTTAGGAGTGTAAGCTATGTACATGAGTTTGGCTCGAATAATAAGAGAAAGTATTTGAGAAATCCCACTAAGATGGGTCATGGTTTTACATCCAAATTGAGCCTTGGATGGTTTCCACGCTAAAATATCGTGTCTCCTTTACTCTATATTATCACGTTTCCGCACTATATTCTGTCCAATAGGAACAACTAAGGGAACACCATTCCTGTGGTTGGTCCTTTTCCATCAGAAACAAAAATTAGCCGAAAATTGGAGACCCAATTCAACCCCTCCTTCTTGTATCTTATGAAGTGCATTCTATCAATTGGTATAAAAGCAGGTCTCACACAAAAAGTTAACCCCTTTTGAGAGATCCATAAAAGTGAGTGCACCACCTCAAACACAAGATCCAAATACTTCTCTAGCTCCTTTGTTTGTTTACCAACTTTGTAAGTTGGTAGATGGTTTATATGAAGATCTTCATCCAAGCCGAAAGTTATGGACTTTGGCAACTTGTTGCTAAAGGTCCTTTCATCATTGATGAAGTGAAGAATAACAAAGGAGAAAACGCACACAAGCTAAAAAGCAAGATCAACGACAACAACCTCCAAAAGTTTGAAAAGAATGTCGAGGCCATAAGATCTCCTCATGGTGGCCTTGATCCAGAAGATTACAACCACCTCGCCTCTTGGAACACCACAAAGAAATTTCGCAATGCTTTTAAAGTTGCACATCCAGAGGAACGACAGAGGGAACAACGTTCCTTAGGCAGTTCCAACTTGCAAATTATGATAGCAGTTGGGAAAGGCTCAGATGAGAAGGAAGCGAAAGAACCTAAGGCGAGAATCGACTTGATAGCAAGAAGCAACACCAAATCAAAGAGGAAATCGATTGAGGTAAACTTTCACATGTTCAAAGAAAATTGAATGTTTCTTGTACATTTAATTTGATTGATTTGATGAATGTTTTCTTTGATTATTTCCTTGATATGTGGTATGAAAAAGACATGTTGCTTTACGCTTTTTGTGGGCTGATATTTTACCTAAGAAATGTTGTTGTGAAAGAAAGAGGATTTGAATATAAGAACACAATTCTTAGGAAACAATGTCTAGTCCCCAAGGGAACATTGACAGGAACAAGTGTAGGAACAGTAACATTAAGTTTCATGTTGTTAAGTGTACTCATTGCTTTCAAAGTACATGATGCTTGTGACTATATTATATGCACTAATATGTTTTATACATGTTTTGAGTCTTTGACATCTGACCTAATTCTTGTAAATGATACACTACAATTTTAAAAGGTCAAAGATGAAAGATTACAAGATTACTTAAAACATATTTATGAATGTGTCACTGGGAACAATGTATGGAACAACACATGGAACAATGTCCGTCAGATAGTTTGTTGGCTAATTTTTAACCACAATAAGAATCGTATGAAGTTAAGATTAAAAGGCAATAAAGTTTCATGGAATTTAAGTTCTAAATGTGTTATGTTGCCTTGTAATCATGGTTGCATGTTTTGTGGTAAAATTGGCCTTTACAACTCAAGTTGTAAGGCAAGAAAAAATACTCATGAAGTGAATTGTCAACATGTGAAATTCATGTGTATCAAATGGAGTGTTTTGCTAGCTGTTTTCTTTGAAAAGGGACCCAAACATGCTTGGGTTTCATCTCACAACTATTTGAGTGTGTAGGTGATAGTGGGAGAGAGCAACCACTTATAGCACATGGTTAGTGTTGCTCATGAAGTGTAATGAAGGCATCTCTTATATTCTCTCACTAATGGCCTTGGATGATGGAATTACTAGCAAGCTCATAGGTAAATCAACATTACACTTCATCAACTATCTTGCCAAGGGATTAATGCATATAATCTCTTGAGCATTCACGATTATGTTATCATGGGTATAATATTCTTTTTCTTCAATGATTATATGATTGTGAATGTTAAATAAAATAAAATAAAATTTCAAAAAAAAAATGTGAATGTTGTGGTTGAGTGGAAGTTACACAACATTGGTTTTGAAAGGAAAAATATTTCTTCAACTTCCCACATAGTTTGTAATACTTGGTTGTTGTTGATGATGATCTTTTGTTTGGCACAAATGATTGGAACATGCTAAGTTATCATAACATTTTTGCAAGTTGATCATTCATGAAACTTAGTTGTTACTTTGTGTTCAATTAAGTTACAAATGATAAGTTATGTGATGCATGTGCTACGTATTTACAATTGAGATCTTTTTTCAAGTCAATCTACATGGTTAATACTCATATAGTCACTTGAATTCATTCACATGTACTTTGTGATCTTATGAGTATGGTAACTTGTGGTATCAATGATGTATGTGTGTTGATGTCGTTTGAGTGATACATGAACTTGTTTCTTTCTTGCAAATAAGGAATCATTGACACAATTATTGTATTTGTTAGAAAGATTCAAATATTATTCGGACATCAAAGCATGCTTATCTATCATGAAACCACAATTGACTATGGGAAATTCATTTAACATTATGTTGAGCATAATATTCATCGTGAGCCATTGCATTTATTGATCCTTAATCCCTATGTGTTTTTTAATGGAATGATTTCTATAATTATGCATCTTCGGACATTTGGTTAAATGTGTTTTGTGCATAGTAATGGGAATATGTTTTAGGGAAATTTGTTGCAAGAAGATATGATTGGTTTACATGATTACTCACTTAAGTAAGGTTGTGAAATTATCAAATTTGTGTTTTGATAAAACTAATACCTTGCTTGAGAATGTATTGCATGATGATGAATGAATTATTACACTTGTAAGAGATCATGTTTATTGTGAAAGTATTGTGCCAATACTCTACTCTATGAGAACAGGGAAGGGAACAAGGACTTTATGATTGTTCCTTCCATGTCAGAAAGTGGAGTACTATAGACAGGGGGAAATGTAACAACTCATGCACTTGGTCCCTTCGATGTTCCTTGTATAACAGAATGTTACTAATTGTGAGCAGCAAAACAATAACGCTTTTCATAAGTGTTCGATCTTACAAGCACAATAGCTCACTTCCTTTGGATCAAATCATTAGCAACTTCATCAAGAAAATCAAACTTCTCTGGTTCATATGTTTGTGATTTCTATTACATATTTTTCTAACATTGAACCTTAGGTGTACCTTGAGTTCTTGCAGAAATCCATTCAGGTTAACCCACATAAGAAGAGCTTAACAAATTCAAAAGAACAATGTTTGGCATTATGTAGTTGGAACCATAAACAAAACGATGACAATGGGACCATGGTAAAGAACAAGGTAAACGGTGCAAGGGTCCAACCAATGAGAAAAAATTGATTTGATAAAACCCTTGCCCCAAGAGTCATCCGTATCCTTTAATTGTTTGTTGCAAACATAGATATCATACTCTATTATATGTACATCAAACATGCTCTCTTAAATTCCCACTTAAAAGATGATGTATTTGTGAAACAACCTTTCTACTTTGAAAATCAAGATTTTGCTAATCATGTTTTTAATTTGGACAAACTCTTATCGAGATTCAAAAACTCTAAAGTTTGGAATTCTTGTATGTTTGTCCTAATACAAAATGATTTGAAAAGAAGAAAGGTTGGTCACATATTATCTCTAATGGTCCTATATAATTTTTGTTTGTGGTAACTTATGTATGCAATATATTTGATGCCACTATCCCGAATATTGAAGATCAGAGCATTGAAGATGTGGGCGAGGAGTATTTTTCAATTTTGTTGCAGAGATGTTTTTCCTAAGACATCGAAGTGGATAGGAAGGACGGTGACATTATTACTTCATGTAAAATGCATGATTTTATACATGATCTTGCACAAGAAGTTGCAGGAAAGGAGTATTTGATTTTGCCCTCAAATGCAAACTTCTCGGGTGGGAACATCCGTCATCTATCTATGTTCTCCTCACCAACTGCCAATGATTATTTGGTCAACATGAAGATGTTGCGTACATTTATTTTGTCGCTACTACTCTTTTGGACAACCTATAGAATCAGAGTTAAAGCTGGTTAAGGCGGTTTTAAATCGATGTAGATATTTGAGGGTGCTGGAAATAAAGTCTACTACCATGAAAAATATACCTAGTTCAGTGTGTGAACTATTACATTTAAGGTATCTTGATCTCTGGGAGTCTTGAGTTGGAGAAGCTCCCTAAGTCGATCACCAAGCTTCACAATCTTCAAGTATTGAAATTGTATTGGTGTAGTAAGTTGAGGGAGTTGCCAAAGGACCTGAGTAAACTAGTCAATCTTAGGCACTTGGATTTAGAGCATTGCAATAGGTTGACTCATATGCCTAAAGGAATGGAGAGGTTGACTTGTCTCCACAAATTGAACAGGTTTGTAGTGGGTGAGGCAAATGGGAAAGAAGCTCGGGTTGGACAACTTGAAGACTTGAAAGCCATGACAAATCTCAGAGGCGATCTTTATATTGATTTAAGGCTGTGTTCGGCTAAAAATGTGGCAGATGTGAGACAAGAAACAAATGTGTTGAGCAAGGCAAATCTGAAGACTCTAAGAATAACATTTGAGGAGAGTAGTGTTGAAGGAGATATTGAGGAAGCATTGTTAGAAGGCCTCCAGCCAAACTGTGGTCTAAGAGAGATGGAGATGAGTCATTATAAGGGTTTCAAACTACCAAATTTGAGCTGCCTGCAAATTAAAAGAGGAACTAATTATGTTCCATGGCTTGTGAGATTGGAGCTGGAGAAGCTGCCAAATTTGGAACATCTCCCATGGACACTGAGTCAGTTCCCTCATCTGAAATATCTTTTACTTTCATATATTCCAAAATTAGAGTATATAGAGGAGAAGAAAGGGGATGCAGCAGCAGGTAATTCAGTTTCCCTAGAAATAACATTCTTTCCATCCCTTGAGGAGCTTGAGTTAATACCATTAATGAGTGCCACGGAGTGAAATCGTTGCCGGAATCCATGCGCCACCTCACCTCTTTAAAGAGCCTCCTGATAATATGTTGTGGTGCTGCCCTCGAGGAAAGATGCAAAGCCCCAAGCGGGGAGGACTGGCCCAAAATTGAACACATCCCCAATCTAGATATTCGGAGGTAACCTGAATTCTCCGTTGCTTATTCAATTTCTGCTCCCCAGAATACCAGGTACCGTACAACCCAAATAATCTACTTCTTCAATTTCTTTTCTTTCATCATCTCATTCCTCTCTGTCCTTGCTAAATTCTGTTGAGTCAATTACATTACAAATACTTTATTTAATAAATTTATTTTTCTGGTTTGTATCCATCCCCTTGTTTTTGAGTTGCCTTTAAAGTTGCAATTGGATTCTACCCACCTCTAATTTTTCAATATTGTTATGTTTCACAGGATTTTCACCAAGGATTGAGACTACTGAAACTGTCAATAATTAGTCTGCCAATGATTGCAAATCTAAATCTATTGTTATTTATGCTCCTGTGCCAACTGTGCTGCTGCTGCTGTAATTGTGTAGCACCTTAGTATTCAAATGTCTCTCAACAAATTGTATATCTATTGCCTTCTGTTATTCAATCTAATGACTTGCAACACTTTCTTAAATACAAATTATGGCATATGACACTATGCCAGAATGTGAATGAAACCGAGAAAGGACCGACCACGTGCCTGTAACACCAAGGATTGAGATTCCTGTCTATCTGGTGATGCCTTAGCCCTGAATATGGTGCAATCTGAAGCTCAGGTGAATTCCCTTATCCAACTTGCTCTTGTGTAGTCACAGGTGCTATCAATGCGGTAGATAACCCAACACCTACATGCATGAAATTATCTACCATGTAAAAGATAGAAATACATCTTATATTTACATACACCGCCCCCCCCCCCCCCCCTCCTCCTTTTTTTCTCTTGCCTCCATAGTCCATACCTATCATCTCTTCCCTCAGTCATCATTGTCTAATATACTACTCCCACTCCCCTCACCTACCTGTGAAGTGGCAAGTTGATCTCCCATAATTTTTATTTCATTACTGTACAACTATTTCTCAATTTTCAACATTCAAACATCTGATATGAATATTTGTGCACAAAACATCCCCTATTTCGTGTAGAATTTTACTAAAAGCTAGAAAGCTGCCGTCAGTACACCTCTCAGCTCGAACTTTATTGTACATGTTTGCTTTTTTCCCCTGTACTGTATATGTATATACTGCTGGTGAAAATGGAACTTTGAGAATGCCTTTCTTTATTTTGGTAATCATAGGCATAAAACTTGGTCATTTCTGCTGAAGAAGGAACAAGTGGATGAAATTATGCGTCCTGAAATTTTCAACAATACAGTGATAATCCTCTTGGTCATCATAATCTTATAGTATCATTTTTCAGTCCTGTCCCAGAGTTTTATTGGCAGAAAAGTTATGATCATAGTTGTAGGGAACTAATTTTTTTCTCTCCGCTGCTCAAGAATCTGCTGTTAGGTGAATTACTGCATTGTTCTTGTTGTTGTTATTGTTGTTGTATCTTACTTTCCTGCTGCTTGTGATTCTTCTTTTCATCCACCCTCACTTCTTCAATGGTGACAAGGAGCTTGATAATTTTGTGCGCACTCTTTTGGGGCAGAGACTGTTGACCTATGCTCAAGGAGAAAACAAGGAGAGAACTGATATGCTATGAAATTGTGTGCATTCTCTTGGGGCAAACTCAGCTTCAATGGTACTTGATCATCATAGATATTGTATATTTTTCAATTTTAACCTCTACTCTGATTACACCCAAGAATACAAGTAATGCTCAATGTTGGGGGGGTATTCCTATGTATGTGTTGAAGTTTGTTTGACAGATCTCAAGATACTTCTATGTAAAGTAGTTTAATGCCATCACTATATGTGTTGAAGTTTGTCTGACTGATTTCAAGATCTCTATATGAAGTAGTTTAATCCCATCACCTCTAAATACATAGTAACCTCACTCTGGTTCAATCTTCAGGGAAGTGACTAAACTCTTTTCGCCCTGATGTTTTTGAGCCTGGCTAGGGCTTGTAATCGTAGGAGCTGAAATAGGTGGTTAGCTAACGCGACAACAATTATTGCTGCACTTCTACTGTCACAATAGAGAAATCAGACTAAGATTCCTGAGTTCCTAAAATCCTAATTAATAAGAATATCAGAATCTGACATCTGAACTTATTTTGCTGCAAATAGCTTGACATGGGTGACAAAAAAATTGTCAGTATACTCTATTTCTTTGAAGGACATTATCTCTGTTTAACATTGGATAGAGAATATCCAGTTGATATTTACTATTCATTCTTCTTTTTGGCAATCAGCACACCTGTTCTTGCCGAGACCATCTTCCAGTTCCTGTAGGCAAGCAGATTTCTCTTGTTGACTGAGAATTTAATTGGTCAAGTAAGTCTCCAGCATCTGTTGTATGCTTTGAAGCTCAAGCTCTGGCAGCTTTAACTTTTTGCTCTATGATAATATATCCATTAGCCATGGCCCATAGCAACTGGAAAGGTTTCTTAAATTTTTTGAGTTTTGCCAGACATTAAACATAGGACTTCCGTGAACCTCCACTTTTTCCACTGTTCTGTCCTGCAAGCATTGTGGTAAAGAAATTCCCTAGTCTAAGTGCAAAATTTTGAAAAATATTGAACAAAATGGACAATTGATGTTCATGAATTTGTTACTCTTTGCAGCAACAGCAATGACTGAAATACCGGAGAAATGACAGGTCTCCTACCACACTAAATGTTGGTTCCATGACGATAAAGTTAATCAGAACAGATTTATGATATCCAGAGGCTGCTAACAGAGGTGTGGAAGTGGGAAGTTGAAATGGAAATGGAAGTGGAAGTGGGAGAAGAAAGAAACCATTGCTGATTCCCCCTTCAAACCCCAAGAGAAACGGAACAGGAAATGCATTCCAGGCTGGAATGTAAAGCACATTGTTAACTTGTGGCACATTGCAGATATCCTGTCATCCTGTGTAGGGTATCATTGTTGGATGTAAAGCACACTGTTAACTTCTTCTTCTTTTTTTTTTTTTTGTGGTATTGTGTTAATCTAGACTTATGGTGGTTTTTTTCACCTGAAAATTATCGAACTGAACTTATTTGAACTGAAGTGATGTTATTTGATTCTTTTTCAATTTCACCTTTAACCATTGAAAACTCGTCCAAACATATTTAATATTGGACGCATTTGAAAGTATGTGTTGACATCTTTGACACATATATTATCATGAATTTATTTTGAAATAAAAAATATATTTGAGCGATAAGTTCCTATTTGTATTGAATTCAATTGGGCTGAACTGGACTAAAAATAAGTTGAGGAAATACAGTCTTAGTTCATCCAACCCTTTTTATTCCTCATGGATAAAGGTATGCCTTTTGCAATTCATAATTGTATATCACAAGTTATAAAAATGAAATTTAAAAGGTATGTACAATGTAAAACGAGAGTTATGAGTTATTCCAATTAAAAATAATCAATTATGAGAGTCATCAATTCCTTTCTTGTTTAAGATTCAAGAAGTCCAGTTACAATATATACTCTTGTTCAAATGTTATGTACTTGAGTAAGGTAAGTACGTAACTACTTAAACTATCATGATATCTTATATTAAAGTTTTATAAAGTATAAGATGAGAGAATTGTATCGAATCCCTTAAAATGTAGATAATATATACTTAGATATGCTCTGTTCTAAACAAAGCTAAGAAAAAAATGTTGAATATTTGAGAAATAGGAAGAGCATGAAACACTGAAAAATGAAAATTAGGTGTTCAGTTGAATCTGCTCTAGGTTTTGTCTTAGGAGTACTAATAGCTTTTTGTAGCTAATTGAAATTCTTTATAAATAAAATAAAAAATTGTTCTGTTTTGCTTATCATAGAATAGACATTGATAATTTGGTTGCAACATCCATCACTTTATTTTATGGTGAAACAAACTGTGGGAAAAAAAAAGAAAAAGAAAATTCGCTGTAAATAATCCGAAGTTCTACTCGTGTGCCACGAATAATTCCAAGTCATAAAATATTACTTAATAATCTTAAGTTGCAACTTATGTGTCAATTTTAGACCCCGGTGAACGGTGTTAGATATTCCGTTAGTCAGTAATGACGTGGCATCTCTAATTAGGCTTCCTTCTTCCTCTGCCTTGTGTCAGACAGTCTGACATCCCTCTCCATGCCGCCTGCAGACCTCCAGCTCGTGCTTGGTCCCAGCCCTTCACCGGCTCTCCCCGCAACCGCGCCCCATCAGGAGCGAACTCAGCAAGCAAATCCTCAACAAGACCATCACACGACGATGATCCTTTGCTTAAGAACCTATCAAAGGAACGTTCTTTTACTACAATTCGCTCCTTAGCCTTACGATCAAAGCCTCAAAGGACATCATCGTCTTCGGAGTTTGAGGTAATTTGTTTGTTCATTTTTGTGGAGCTTGAATTATACAATTGGTTGGAATTAGGACTTGTAATTTGTAATTTCGAATTCAACTTTGGTAGTTTGTAATCGACATCTTAGGAGATTGAGTTTGGGTTTGCTTCCCCATAATCGAAGCAGCAGCAGCCGAAAGCGCATTCGAAGCAGTTTGAGTTTGAGTTTGGGGTCTTACTGGCTGCACTTTTTGCGACCCGCTTGGTGAGTGGACTGGTTGTGGGGTGTAGAAAAAGTGATGGCGTGGTGGTGGAGAAGAGAATGGTGCGGTGGCCTTGTGCCGTGGTGGTGGTGGGGGCGTAGAGGAGGCAGAAAATGGAGGAAATGTTGGTAGGAGAGAGAAAATGAATCAAATAAATGGAGGTCATCTGTGACATTTTTGCACAAAAGTAAAGGAATATTTAACACCGTTTACTCAAGTCTAATATTGACACGCAAGTTACAATTGGGATTATTAGCTACTGTTTCCTGAGTTGAGATTATTTATGGCATATATAGTGAAAATTCAAATTATTTAGAGCAAATTTAAAAAAAAAAAATTCATTTTCTATACTTTATTTTTTTACAGGTTTACTAAGGTAATCTTTTACCGAAGAGAGTCAAAACTCGAAAGAATAACCCAAATGCGAGCGGAGTGTCCCAATTTTAGAAATCCACAGACAGAATTGCGACAAGATGGTGGCGATGACACGGCTTTTTCCGCCGTGGATAACAATCTCTGCGACTCCGGCCACCACATGGTGGCGTAGCTTGTTTTCCTGCCCACTATTCACAAATTCTCTCTCCTCTTCTCCTTCTCATCGTCACCCCAAATACGCCGTAGTTTCATTCTGCTCTCACTCTCCTATCTCTTCCTCTGACGACGATAACCCCTCCATCACCCTTCCACACTCTCCCAAACAGGTCTCTCTCTCTCATAATAAAGAAATTTGAAGTCGTTTGGTTTTATCACTTGCTTCATAGTTTATTAGTTTATAATGGGTTTCAATTTTTCTACCCCTTTCTGTTATGAATTTTTTTTAGTGATACCCAGATGATACTTTTAATTTCATAGTTCTAAGAATTATTCATTTTCTACTTAATAGTGATAATTTTTGGTGGTGGCAGGGAATTTTGAAGCCTGGGCTGTATCTAGTGGCTACCCCAATTGGTAATCTTGAAGATATCACTTTACGGTATGAATTAATCTTTACAATAATTTATTTATTCGTACAGCAATTTATTAACAGTTATTGATATGTTTTAGTCTGATTTCAATCTTTTAGTTGAGTATATAAGTATTTAAGCAGTAATGTAATGTGTGTTGCATTTAAGTGGAAATGCATAAGCATGGATAAAAATAGTTTATGATTACTGTTACTATGGTTGTGAATTTAAGGTTAGTGTGTTGTTCATGCTCTCTACGGACTGAACTTGTAAACTTTGAATTGAACATGATAAACTGTGTTTCATAACTGGGATTTCTCGCTTCCTTACTTTTCATCCTTGCCATTTTGGTTGTAGTGCTTTGCGAGTGTTGAAATCAGCTGATGTTATACTTTCTGAGGACACCAGACATTCGGGAAAGTTGCTTCATTATTACGGGATTAAAACGCCTCTTGTGAGTATATTAGGACCAATCTTATTCAAAACGTTGTTATGACTCCACAGGCATAGTTGCGTAGACTTCTTTGTGATTGCAGCCTTTTTGTTTCCAGATGAGCTATCACAAGTTTAATGAGGCTCAGAGAGAAAGAACAGTTTTGAATCGTTTGCAGCAGGGCGAGATTATCGCTCTTATTAGCGATGCTGGGATGCCTGGAATAAGTGACCCTGGAACAGAATTGGTAATTTGATGCATCCTTCTATTTTTATTTACGAACTGTATGCTGGCTCTCACATCCTCATAAGAATTCTCATATAAACTATTTGGTAGTGCTGTTTCCCACACTTGTGGTCATTATACTGTACTGCATTTCATTTATCACTTTCTCCAACGTCTTCTTTCTTTATTGTTCCCCTATCGGTATGGTACATAGATTTAAGTGATACATTTCTCATAGTTTCTTGTACATTTCAGTTGTGACCTACTTGCAGAGATATATCTATTGGGATTTACTTTGAGAAAAGCCAGTGTCACCAAAAGTCTGTCAGTTATGCTTGCCAAGACTCTAGCTATTAAATCACTTTTGTTAATTAATATACCATCTTATATGGCCAGAATACCCTTCTTAACTTAATCTTGATTTTTACTCCATACAAATTTTGTCTCCTCCCTAGCTTATCTTCTGCTGGACTGCTGCATTTACTTGAGCAGACATTGCAGTAAGAGTCATCTCATTTATTTGTTTGGTTAACGTATGTTCTTATTGGTACTAGTTGAAAATCAAGGTTCTGCTTAACTTATGAGTTATTTCAGCTACAATTGGCCAAGTGTGTATATTCCATAGTCATGATCATGAAAGATGAAGTTGGATTGATCTGTTAATTTTCCACAGGCAAAGTTGTGCGTTGAAGAAAAAATCACTGTAGTTCCTATCCCTGGACCTTCAGCTTTCGTTGCAGCTCTTTCTGCCTCGGGTTTACCCACTGATGAGTTCACCTTTGGTAATTTGCTTGCCATGCTGGCATCTGAAAGTCATCAGGAGTTTATATCTATAAGAAAATAAGACTGAAAGAAGTTGGGTTTCAACCATTTCTGTTGTTGATCTAGTTGGATTTCTTCCGAAGCATGCTGGAACTAGAAGAGAAAGGCTCTTACTTTCCGCCGATCAAAATGCAACACAGATATTCTTTGTTCCACCACACAAGCTTCATCAGTTTCTAGAAGAATCTTCATCAATTTTCGGTGATTCAAGGTAAATATTTACTATATAGAATTGTCAGACACAGGATCTTAAATTAGTGAATACTAACACATCCTCCAGGTTCATTTTATGAGGTGACAAATTCTGATGGTTGTTTCCAGTTGTCACTAGTTTGAGCCCCCTTTAGGCCACTAAAGGTCCTGGCCGTTAACTTCAGGGCCTGGGGAAAGGAGTTTGTGTAACCGGCAATGCCCTGACACCCACATTATCAAAAGTAATGGCTGTAGTGTTAGAAATTGTTATCAATACCTTTTTTTGGATACATATATAACGTACAAAGAAGGCACATATGCCTCCGTCTGTCCTTCACTTCTATGATTTGCAATGATCTCACATCCGAATTCTGATGGTATTCTCTCAAAAAAGAAAGAAAAAAAGAACAAAATTCTGACGGTACTCAAAAGCAAATCTATTGGTATGTATCTCAATAGAGTTTCCGTCATATTTGCTTTTTAGTTGTCTGCTTAGTGTGTTTGATCTTTATGACTTACTGGGTTGATCCCTTGCAAATTGCTAAGTTCGAACTCTGTGTTTGTCAGATGATAGTAGAAATGGACGCCACCAAATGTGCTCACTAGTGGTGGCACTTTCCCCTTTTCTTTTTTTTTGGGGGGGGGGGGGGTTGTGGTGGTTCAGGGATGGGGTTGTGGGGAATCTGACATCCACATCTTGTTTTCTGTATTCCTGGTTCGTGTGGAACTTCTCCCCCCTGAAAACATTTAGAGTAGATGAAAGTCAAGAGAAGAGAAAAGTGATTTTTGACTCTCATCATGACAAATTGTTGTGCTTTGTGTTGCTGCAGGAGATGTGTCATAGCTCGAGAAATTACCAAAATTCATGAAGAGGTATGCCTCTATTATAGGTCTGACCTCTGTTAGTTATTATGAAAGTTTATGGCTAGGAGATCCTTTGTGAGTAGAATGAGCTAATGTTGTTGCTGCGATGTAGTAATCTATTATGTTTGAAGTTGCCTGGTTATTTTGGCACCGTATATCCCTAATGTCAAGTTTTCAGTCGATCTTTGCTTTATAAGAGTACATTGACATCCTTGAGCGCCTTTGCAGTTTTGGCGTGGTACTTTGCTGGAAGCAAAAGAAGCATTTGCGGCTCGGAAACCAAAGGGAGAAATTACTTTGGTAATAGAGGGAAAGGCCAAGTGCATCGATGAAGCTCCACAAGATTCTGAGATTGAGGAAGAACTCAGAGAGCTTATCACCAAAGGGCAGAGTTTGTCTATGGTATGATTGTTGTTGGTTCCTTCCCTTGCCATTGCTATTGCATGTGCATGTTCAGTGAAATGCTTGGTGCCTGTTGAATGGATCATAAATGCAAAGGTCTCTGGAAGAGGTTTTGCTCCTTGATTTTCTCAGAAAGAGCTACTGTTACTTGAACTCACGGACAAGGATCAGTCATGGGTGTTGGCCCAAGGATTGGATCCAGCTACTTTAAGAAGTTCCTTCTGATTTTGTTCATTTAAGTGTCCAAATGTCCTATCAAATCCGGTTATGATGGTCAAATACATGTAGTTTTGCAAGTGACACGGAGAGGTAATAATCTCGTTTGGGTCCTTCTCCTTTTATGGTCCCTTGGAGTGGGCCAGTGGGAGTGGGGGTTGGGATTTCTGCTTGATATATTTGGTGGTTGCATGAGAAAAAGAAAAATAATTCAAATCCCAGATAGGCTCTTGTAATTTAAGTACTTAAATAGTGTAGAAAACTTTCTCGAAAAGAATCGCACTCCTTTTTTTTTCGTTTTTTTTTTTTTGAGCGGTGGAAACGGGGAGGGGGAAATGATCCTTGATTAATAGCCAAACGGCTGACCAATGAAAGATCTAAAATAACGGGGGGCGGTTGTTAGACTTCCTTTTATAGAGTTGTGTCTGTTGCAAACTCCCTCTGTTTACAAAAGAATGGCCTCTATGGTAAAGAGGTCTGGGTTATGTGTGGGATTGGGTGGTTTATTTGGCTTCTCTTTGGGCCAAGGCAGTTGGGGCCTTAAGGGGGTCCCCCTTACCAACGTTGACAGTCTTTGGGGAGATATGTAATTTTTCTTTCTTTTTGAGGATGCCTTGTCCTCTTATTTTGTAAATTGCTCTCTTTTTTAATAAAATTTTTATGTATCTCAAAAAAAAAATGGTAAGAGCTTTTGTCCCAGAAAAAAGTGACCTTAAAGAATTCAAGATAAAAAAAGGGTTTGAACTTGCAGTGTTACCGTTGACTGTTGAGCATACTTGTAATTCACTTAGTACAACTAATACTTCTAATTTTAAATCGTGAATGTGGCTAGTAGAGTAAATTATGAAGCTTATATTAGCACTGCAATTAATTTCAATCATAATCTTAAAATGTATGAAAAAACAGAGGTAACATTTTTGTGGACGGAGTGAGTAATTCTTCTCCACTCTCCAGCTCTTTTTATGAATTTGTCGCGTTCTTTATTGGACAGCAAGACGCAAGTCATTATTTACCTTCATGCCATATTAATAGCTCTCAATGCTATTATATGTTTGCTAATAGGCTCAAGATTTTCGTAGGCTGTCAAATTGGTTGCTGAAGGGACATCAAGGAAAAGAAAGGATATTTATTCACTCGCATTAAGGAAATTTGGGAAGCACCTTGAGGTGGAAGAGGAATGACTTGATTCAAACATGGTACTGGACTAGTTATACTATTAGGTTGTTCTGTCTTGTATGCACTTGCATTGCTTGTATCTTGAATTCTTGACTTGTTTAGGTACTGCTAAGTGCGGGAAAAGAGATACAACCATGATTTCGCTTTGATGTGTCCGACCTCTTAGGAGCTGGGGCTATATTCTTTAAAGGTATGAGTCATCCTTTTGTAATTATATACTCTGGTTTTCTGTATATACAACTGGTAACAACATAAGAATCACAAGAACAAAAAAAATTGAGATTTGAAATCAATTTTTTTTACTACTGAACGCTCATCTTCAGCAACCTAATCATTTTTAGGCGAACGTGGTAGTCTGTAAAGATGGATTTTTCGGTACTTGCTTTTGTTAGTGTAGAATTTGAGCTGTGTACAGGTTACATACCTGGTTAACGAATGTACTCAGAGAACAAAGTTGGGACACTTGTCTGTAAGGATTTGAAAAGTTTTCTTGTGTTTTCGCTTTTCTGTCACATTGGTAGATATTGGAAAGATCTATAAAACAATGTCGTTTCTAACTTTTGTTAAATAATCTGAATTTGACACACTATGTTTTTCAGCCTTTTTACTGCTAACTTTGGGCCTTAGGTTCACCTTCATCAGGCTTCTGGTTGATCCGTTCTATTCTAATGTACTAGAGTACTTGATGAGAGTTGATGTTTCATCTTGAAAATAAGTCATGTCCTAGATTGAATGCCATGCTTCATTCTCAATGTATTGTTTTTCAGTGAACTTCAAGTGATGGATAGTGAGAACTGAGAAATGCAAAATAGTACTTATAGAGGAACTTGATAAATTTTTTGGGATGTTCTGAAGTAGTGGGAAATTGAAGTAGGAAATAAGTGTAATTAAACAAAGCCAATTTTTCAGTCCTTTGCCTTTGTTTTGGTTTTGGGTAAAGAATGTCATGGGTTCCAATCCTGTCATCCCTCCCTATTCTTCTCAGCATGTCCAAAAGCATCAGGCTACATGAATATTGGGCAGTTATGCAGCTTTGTTATTGTGCTGTGCTGCTAGCAACTGGACCTCTTAATTTATAGTTCAAAGGCCAGGGCTGAATATTCACCCTAACTCATGTAATGTTTTGTGATTATATGCATTGTTTGTTCATCATTGCATTTAAGTATTGGCAGCACAAGTGAAAGGCTGGAGTTCATGTAGACCATTTCCACGACTTAATTTCCAGTAGTGTTGAATTCTGTGGTGTCGTTGGCTTTTTGATGTTTCAGAGTTCTTAAACCATGCCAGGCTTTGATATCTGAATCAAATTTTAGGGCCAAGTTAATTTGTCATACTTGAGATTTATTGTGGTCAGAGTAGGATGGCTACTTTTGAGTATTAGTTTCAGTTCATATGCTTTATGCTTCTGTTCTGGAAGTGTAGGCCAAAACACAGTAAATATGTGTAGTTTTCTTATATATCAATTTCATGTCAACGTTTGTTTGCATATCATCGTATAATACAATTGACATTGATCTCTTGTTTGTTTAATTGGCTTGTGCCTAGTTGCATTCATGTATCTTGATGCTTGCATGTTCACTCGTATCTACGATGGAACAGATCTTTCTGGCATTAGTTGGTTGTTTGTTATTTGATTACATAAATATAGAAACTTAATTACTATTGGCAAAAGTCCACAAAAGTTGGAAACCTTGAAATACTTTTCGACAGCATAGCACAGATTGCACACAAGTCCTTGAAGATTGCTGAAGTATCCTAAAAAAAAGAAGTCCTTGAAGATTGCTTTTCCGAAGCGCTAACCAAAACTTTGCTTCTTTCTAGCGCAGCAAAGCGGCTGTAGAAATCGGCGCTTGTAACTGGATCGTTGAATCCGAGATATTTCATGGGGTTTACACTAGTTACTTGTCACGAAGATATTGCTGCAAAGCCAAATTCAAACTCCTCGTAATCGTTGGTAGGAAGATTACATGGCAACATGAGTGATGGTCTATTGAAGATATCCGCTTGAGACCAGAGACCAGCGCCCAGCGTATGGAAACAGATTAACAGAATTGTCCTGTCGCCTTCATTTCACATGTAAGTGGTCCAGCAATGAATTTTTTAGACTTCATTGATTTTGAATCTATGACACTATTGGATGTTGTAACTTGTAAGTCCTGATATTAGTCTGTGAGTTAATATCAAGGGCAGTCAAGCAATTGGAAGTTGGAATTATTTAAGATCTTCAGTTTTCCTGGTTGCACTTGCCCAGATGGGCCCTTGTTTGAATAATACCTTAATGATATTTGACTAATTTTCACAATTTGAATTTTGTTCCCACAATCTTGGGGATCTTATAGCCTTGTGTAAGTTTTGTTATGATTGGCTTTGATTTCATTATGATTCAGGACTTGTATTCCCTTTCTTGCAATTCCTTTGTTTTCTACTGATGAAAATTTACAGCTGAATTAAAATGATCACAATGAGAAACATAAGTCAAAGGTAATCAATTCCTGGATATGTTTACCGATCTTAAAACATACTTTCCAATGAGTCTAATTTTTAATATCTTTGGACGAGTTTTAAATGGTTAAAGGTAAAATTTAAAAAAAAAAAATATCAGTTTTTTTAGTTCAGTTTATTTCTATTTTTTTTTTCAGTTGAAAAGAAATGGTCCTTATACAATCATTTTCCATTATTTTTTCCAAATCGGAACAAAGAGCAACATCAACATTGATCGGGACAAGAGATTATGTAAGGTGTGTATTATTGTGTCGGTATATACAATTAGGCCCTGTTCTCTTCAACGGAATGGTGCGGGACGGTGAGGAACGGAACGGATTGGAACGGAACGGAACGGCGCGGCGCGGATAAT
This sequence comes from Tetragonia tetragonoides, assembly GCA_038025085.1. NCBI lineage: Eukaryota > Viridiplantae > Streptophyta > Magnoliopsida > Caryophyllales > Aizoaceae > Tetragonia > Tetragonia tetragonoides. Next base: position 10,057,512 of record CM076140.1, on the reverse strand, counting down.
TCAAAAAAATGTGAGACAAAATGAAGTACAAAATGCGGAACGGAACGGAACGGAATGCAGCATGGAATCGACGAAAAGAACAGGGCCTTAGAGATAGATTCAGATGATTGTAATTTGAAATTAAGTCGAAGGTAATCGATTTCTGATCAAGGACTTGTTTATTTGTTCTGTCGGTCATTGTTTTTCCCCGCCCATTTTGCAATCAGATGGCTATATTATTAAGCTTCCGTGTTTAGCAAAAACTGCGAAGTTCTTATATACTTTCTGACTTTCGATTAGTCCTTTTTGTTTAAATTTTCTTTTTCTAAATTGCAACCACCAAAAGGGTAGCTGAATTAAACACCAATCAGCTGTTGTTTACTACTATTGTCCAAATATCTGATTATGTCAATTAAATTAATAATCCCCTTTTTTTTAGAGTAATTAAATTAAATAAATACGTTTATATGAGTAGAGGAGAAGAATTCTTAAGCAACTAGAAGCTAAGGTTGGCTACAGTGATGATTACGTGTCGATTTCTGTTTGTTGGGTTCAAACAACCACATATTAAATTTAATTGAATTTTGTATTATATTTATCTGATTGTCTAGATTAGAAGTAATGTCCAAGTCTTTCACACACAAAAAAAAGAGAAAAAAAAAAGGAAGTAATCTCCAAGGTGTGTTATTATTTTAAATCACAAGTTTTCTGTTGTACCATTCAGCAAATACTTTTTGGTTAGTTGATTTGGCTTCATTCTAGATGGCTACTTATGGAAGATGAGTAGATGACTATCCCATTTAGCGCAGATATAATTTGATTTATTTTAGTGAAAAATTAAATGAATTTTTGAAACGACATAAAGAATGAATTAAAGGAAAACAATACTTCTTCTTTTCCAATCGTTTTCTTGTGTGACGGCCGCATAGTGTGTCAACCTACAAATACAATTATCGTTTTATCTTTTAAATATACATTTTTTTTCACTTCAAAGTATCACTTTTTCGTTCATAAGTCTCATTTTTGTTTGTGGTTGTACAATGCAACTCCCACATAAAGAGTGTAAGATATTATGCTTCCTGCTTCCTCTTTTTGGAGTGAAAGCGGTGGTTGGTCACAAAAATTCATATTAAAGCCCATCTTTTAGGAAGTTTGGGGGTAATTTGGTGAACAAAATGGTTATTTTTCGAAGATAAAAAGTAACTTAATTTAACTTTGTCGCAAAATAAAAAACATATTTAACAATGCTATTGTATGTCAATGATCCATTTAATAAAAGTTGGTTAATATAGTAATTCAAATATTTTCTTCACCTACAAATCACAGACATTTTGGATAGGTATTATGCCGTGTGTCCGATATTCGGATATGGCACAACATCGGCACCAAGACACGATCTCTTATTTATGATTTTTTTTTTACTTAAAACTTACTTTTTAGGTATGACCAGTATTGGATGAGTTGTTGTCAATGGCTCATTGTGTCAGCCATCCATCCCTGTTTACAAATTCTCCTGGCATTACAACAATGGAAATATATATATTACTTAAACATCTTTTCTCCACTGCTCACATGGGGATCCAATTGAAAGCGAAACATCAAAGCAAGTAAACAAAATACTCGTATGATGATCAGAGTGAAAGCAACTTAGCTTTATCATGAGATTATAATCTATGTGTTGTGATCGAACTTAGTGTACTAATTTCCATTAAAATATATTGATGCTTGTACTTTGGGAACAGGAGCTGGTCGTATTCACTTTGCCCTTTTAATTGAATGAAAGGTGTCTAAATATTTCAAATTATATTTTGACATTGCAAAATCAATGTCCTTGTAAGAGAAATTGGTCACATTGCATTACATAGAATTATTTATGTGGATGGCTAGATGTTGGCACATGCGTCATATGGCATATGGTGTATGGTGTCAGTCACTTAACTAGACCTAGTACAAAATGATTGGGAAGATCAGATCAAATAATGTTATGCCTTTTTGAGTCAGGCTCAACAATTTGGGATATTATTACCTGATATGATCAGATATTGCAGCTTCCACTATATACTGAACTGAACTGAACATTACTAAACTGGACACTATTAAACTTAATCGGACACAAGCACACAACTGAACTGAATTGAACACAACTTGATATGTGAGAAAAAAAATTATGTTTCTGAACTCAGCACCACTGAACTGAACTGAACATCATTTAACTGTATTTGAAATCACTGAATTAACATTTGAACTGAACTAAACTGACTGTATAAGCTCTAACAAACGCACATTACTCTCAATTATATGATTGAGGATGGTATTTGTGTGTTGTATGGGCTTATGAGTTATGAGTCATTTCCCCTCTCCTATGATCTATAAGCCGGCTTTTTTGCCTTATCAAAAAATATATATATATAAAAAGAAAGAGATTTCACCCTCCAAGTAACTCTGTTTCTTATGGAAAATGGAGAGGATCCTAATAACTCTGAAAATATAATGTGTCTACAAACAATATTAATGTTTGTTCACGATGATAATTACTCAAAATATACCCTTAATCATTATCACAAAAAAGAAAAAAGAAAAAAAACATAAAACCTAATTACAATTTTCTTTTCTGAGCAAGCTAAGGAAAAGAAAAATCATTATTCATAAAAAAAGATATACGGCATTTACAAATACGATTTTACTTATACAAAAGCAAATCTTAGATAACAACATGGATGATGTCTTCCAACACTACTGCTTGAAAACGGTGTCTCAAATGACTCCTCAATTTTTGGGATGCCTATGCATAATCCCTACAATCGAAACGAAATAACCACAAAAAATGATGCATGTATTTGAAAGTACAACTTTTCTGATTTCTAAGAAGTGAAAAATCCTTTTGATTGAGAAACCTTTTCAAAATGATCATATCTTAGACAATCCAAACTTTAGTAACAGGATTGTTTCACGTTTAAATTACAATCTACGTTAGCACATCTTGGTCTTGGACCAATGAGTAGGCATAATTGGTCAATTATAATGGTGACATCCCAAGTACAACCAACTATCTTCAAGAATGATGGAAAGCACAACTTTAACAATCCAAATTCATGCACAAGCCTTAACCAACTCTTTTTTTTGTTGTTGTTACACACCCATTTTGAGGCCTCACACCAACTGATCTACCCTCAACCCCCTTCCTATAGAAGAAAAAAAAAAGGTAAAAACTTGATTATCTTCTTTTTCCAACAATTCACTCATTACAAAATTTTATTTTTGTAAAAGCTTTTTTCACTTTGTTGTTCCATTATTGGTTCTTGATAGCCAATCATCATAGTCTTTCTTTTCAACGCCAACACCCAGAAATCTTCAACGCTTAAATTACTCAAAAAAATTGCAATTTCCTTTTTTTTTTGAGATTTTTTTTTTGCAATTTCTTAAGACAATTTCCGGCAGATTGCATTTATTTGGTCCAACAAGACAAATTCAATACAATAATTTGGCAAAATTTTGTGGATACCCATTTACCAACCAAGCAAGAAAAAATATTAAATACTCAACAAACCACCAAATAAAAATCCCAGAAATGTATAAATTATATATGAGGCGTATATACTGAGGAATCGTTTCCATACGTTAAAACGTGTGATGTTGTCACTATCACCTACTCTTACGAATAGTATAGTATACAACTATGTCCAAAGCTAACCCCTCCATTAATATATTCTTCCCTTATCACAAATGCCCACAAAAAGATTTGATTTTTTATTAGCTTTTGTGGGTCAAAAATGTCCACAATACAAATAAAGTTTCAATCTTTTTCACTCTAGTATTCTTAATAAGTTCTTACCCTGCAATAAGAGAGAGAGAAGGTGATGAGGAGAGAGAAGATGGGTATGCGTTTGAATGAGGTTTAAGACAGTGTTTAGGTCTACCAACTGGTAGTTAGGCTTCTTAAACCCCTTTGAAGCAAACAAAGAAGAAGAGAGAGAGAGAGTGAGTGATAGAAGAGACACCAACAGCTACATCAACAACCCATTTCACCTTTGTGGTTAAGAGCTTCTTGCTCACACGTGCCAATGGTTGGGGTATATAATCATATTAATTTATAAGGTAGATAATATTTAATATTGAAGAAATAGAAGGTTGTGGTTAACTGTTCTTCCTCTCTCTAACCAATTTTCTATTTGATTATATTAATTCTTTGTGGGTATGATATAATATTCTAATTAGGTGTGTCATTGTTTGATTGAAAAGGGTTTCTGGGGGTGGGTTATGGGAGATCTCTTGGGATCAGTTTGTCTTTAGTGTGGGAAGGTTTTATACTTTTTAGCAGTTTTTAGCTCATTTGTTCCCCAATTGAGGCACAACATCTTTTTGAGGTACTTAAAATTCCATGAACCTTTTTGGGTGTTCTCTCTTTTTTTTTGCTCTTCTCCATTTTTCCCTCCCCACATATGCTGTGTTGTTGATTTAATGATGGTTTATATGTACTTGATGCTTGATAGTGGTTTGTTTTTATGATCTGGGTTGACTTGCTTCAACTTCATGATGACCTCATCAAGGAGCTAAACCCAATTGATTTCTAATTCTGTGGTTTGTTATTCATTGCTATGAGCTCAAGGGTAATCATTTGTTCCTTTTTTCCCATTTTGCCAAGTTTCTCTTAGTTCTTATTGGTAGGGTTCTTGGATGTTGTTTATGTTTACTGTTGATTCTTTGTACCCCATAATTTCAATCAATTTCTATGTTAGAATATTCTTTCATCCCTATATTGCTTTAGTTTCATTGAGTTTGATAAGATTGTTGGATGTTGAAGGACAATTCTCACTTATACAATCATTTAGTGAAGAATCAATTTAGTATTTCTGGTATATGCTTATTTGGCCCTCAGATAATTCCAGAATTATGTATTACAGTTTCTCAGCACTGAATGAATTTATAAGGGAATGTTTTTGTAAAAAGAGATGTGTAGAAGCTTTGACAGATAAAACTGATCATGTGCTTTACCTTTTTCTTAGGTTTTACTGGCCCAGGAACTGATCATATGACATGTGAAGATTACTGTTGATGTGCTACTCTTGGATTTGTTCTTCTGTACTGTAATTTTCTGACATAAAAGTGACATTGAAATGGCCACTTATTACCCTACCTCAAGTGCTCAAATTGATGTCTTGTCGGCACCATATGTCCGGGACCAAAAGTTTGCATCATACTCAGAATCACCTCTTCTTCAAGGTAACATGATGATGTACCTTAACCCAGCTTCCTCTGCTGGGGCCTTCTCAGAGATTTCACCTGGTTCTTCAATGAATCCCCAACATGGTGTTGAGATTCCTTCAATGACTGGAAGAAATGAGATGATGTTCATCCCACCTACTGGTGATCCAATGTCTATGCATACCATCAGTGGGCCGCTAAACACGGCAACTGGAGACACAGTTGGTAATTCTGTTCCTGGGGAGCTTCAATTGACATCAAGGAGTCAGATGAGCATCGTGGATGGCGAGCAGAGTTTGCAGGGTTTATCGCTTAGTCTCAGCACACAGATGTCAACTGCTGTTTCTACAGCTTCATTTCAATACCAATATTCGAACCCAGGCCTCTCCTCTGTCTTAAGTCCTCATCTGGCTTTATCTGCTGAGAATAGTGTCAGGCCAATGGCCTGCAAAGTTGATGAGGCATCCCCAGGCAAGGATATGAGGAACAATGATTATTTTCCTTATGATATGCATGGTGATGGGAGCAACACTATTAGATTTGGGGCGCCAAATAATCAACAATTCTCGATGAACCCGAAAGCAGTAAATTGCAATTCGTATCAATATGATCAAGCTGGAATTGCTAGTACTATTTTGAAGTCTAGGTTCCTTAAGGCAGCGCAACAATTGCTGGATGAAGTGGTTAATGTTCGGGATGCTCTTAGGCGGCCTGAGTCTGAAAAAGACCAAAACTCAAATAAGGTAGATGAAAGTTCAAAAGAGTCTAGAGGTGGATCACAGCCAGCCTCAGAAACTAATGAGGCAGCAGCTGGCTCTGGCTCCTCGCATGAGCTATCTCCTGGAGAGCGACAGGAACTACAGAGCAAGTTGGATAAGCTTCACTCCATGTTGGATGAGGTAAGCCCATAACACAACTCCTTTGTGCCTATTTCTAAGATGTTTTGTTCTACTCCAACATTCTTATTTGTTTTTACTTGTGTTCTTGCCTTCTTGGTATCCTTAGTTGTTTCTTGATTTGGATTGCAGAGCTAATTTCCTGTCATTATTGCTTATTAACATATTATAAAATTACCTGACCATATAATGTTTCTGCGCGAGTAGACAGAATTGTAGATGCAACTATCCTAGATGTTTTATTTAGATGATTGTCATAATGATTTAAAAAGCTGGGCAAAAGTGAGACTGCGTTTCTTAGATTAGTTTTTGGTTGCCTGATGGAAAGACTAAGCAATTAGCTCTGGTGCTTAAGGTTCTGCCACTAAATCCAAGCAATATTCTGTGCTTTGTTGGCTGTTAAATGTGTTTGTTATTCTTTGGTGGTGAACAATATAGTGTCTGTTAGAACTTCCTTCAGTATGGTGAGGTTCTCTACCTACCACAGTAAGAATTATTCACAGTATGGAACTAGAAACAGAGGTTTTGCAAAATCTCAAATAAAATGGGGTAAAGGGTAAAGGAGGACCCACTGTCGAAAGCTCTTATGGAGGTTAAAAGAGAGGAGCTATGGGCAGAGACCAGAGAGCCAGAGTTGCAACAATTCTGAGAGAAAAACTCTCCTTCTCATGGTAGCAATAACAGTATGTGCATTTAACCACTATGGCATGAAGTAGCTAGGGACATCACCTTGATTTAGTCACTTCAATTATACTCTGGAAGACTAGTACTGATGCATTTTCCAGGAAGTGGAGTTACCAAAATTTTTGGAGCAATCAAGAGTTAAGACTATTTGAAAAGATTACTGCTTCTGGTTAGTGGTTATGTTGTATCACTTGTATGTGTTCAAATTAAGTCTGTCAGATGAATTGCTATGCATTTGGAGTGCAATGCGAATCAAATGATAACTTCCAGATAGGAGTCAAATTGTGGAAAAATGGCGCCATGATGCAAATTGAGGATGCTTTTGTTTCTGTCTGTCATATACTCATATAATATCTGCTGTCACAATTTTGTTAGAGACACTGTTAAAATGAAACAACTATAAAAATCTGGATTCAGATATGTCCTAGTTTGTGCTGGCATTTTATTGGCATAACTTCGAACCTGAGATGGCGCATCAACTTGCTTTTGAGGTTGCTACTTGTCAAAGACACTGTAAAAGAACTGGGGACGTTGAAACTTTTGTATTTTGAGGAAGCAGATGTGAGCAAGGATCCATCTTCAAAACGAAACCACTGCTCTTTTTTCTCCATTTTTCTAACTCTATCGTGTGCGTACGGTTTCTGTGCCCTTTCCCCACCTCTAGGGGTGTGTATGATTGTCAAGGAAACATTTGTCTACACTTTCTTGTTGGCTTTTTGTCTATAACTGTATCTTCTTGTCATTGATCTTTCCGAGGATTTTAGCACATCTTACTCATTTCGTTTGGCTATAGGGCCATGGTGAGCCAAATCATCTTATAATACTCTTAACCTCTGTGCTCTGCTTGTAGGTAGACAGAAGATACAAGCAATATTGTCACCAGATGCAAATCCTGGTATCATCTTTTGATGTGGTAGCTGGGGGTGGGGCAGCTAAACCCTACACTGCACTGGCCTTAAAAACAATCTCCCGCCATTTCCGATGCTTGCGTGATGCCATAACTAGCCAAATTCAAGGAACCCGGAAAAGCCTTGGGGAGCAAGATGGTCCGGGAGGTGCAATTCCTCGTCTTCGCTATGTTGATCAGCAACTCAGACAGCAGAGAGCCCTTCAACAATTTGGTATGATGCGGCATGCTTGGAGGCCACAGAGGGGCCTACCTGAAAGTGCTGTAACAATTCTTCGTGCTTGGCTCTTTGAGCACTTCCTCCATCCGTATGTTCCTTGGTTCTCTCCTTAGCCTCTTAAGATTGTCACTTAAAAGTTAAAATAGATGAATATATGCTTATGTTTGCATGTTTTCTTTTTTTCTGTGCTCTACAGATACCCCAAGGACTCGGAGAAGATTATGCTGGCTAGACAGACAGGATTGACTAGAAGCCAGGTACTGAAAAAGGGAAGGCCATATAGGGCTGATTACAGTGTACTTCTCAAAATATTTTGGCTCATAAAACTCAAGGACAGAAACGAAAAGAAATGAAAACAGAACGCTTCAAGAGCAATGTAAATGTAGTATATAACATAACTATAAGCACTAAGCAGATAAAATTTATGGGACACTCCTAAATAATGTAATGTGATCTATATGTCTTTGCTTTTGATATGCTGCGTAATCAATTGAAGGTCTTAAATTAAGTGGGTTTCACTTTTGGAGTCTGTCTTTGATCTAGGATGAAATATTGCTTGCAATATGTACCTATGTGGTTTGATTGACCACTTCTGTTCTTTTACTGAAGATATATTTACCTGTGGATCAGGTGGCAAACTGGTTCATAAATGCACGTGTACGTCTTTGGAAGCCAATGGTTGAGGAGATGTACAAAGAGGAGTTTGGGGAAGCAGATATCAATTCCAGATTTTCACTAGAAGATACACCCAAATATGCAAGAGAAAAGTCCTGGGGGTCCGAGGAGAAGAAAGAGGAGGTGCAGGAAAGCGCGACATCCATGGTCCATGATAGTCGTGATTCCAACAATGGTGCCAACCCTGGTTCAGAAACGAAGGGACCCATATCATCAGCCGGGTTGCACATTGGTGCTCTTGGAAATGATGGCAACCATGGATTTTACACTAATGGAACTATGGCACCTGACCCAAATGGCGGGGCATATCTTATGGCTACTACTTCTGCATACCAAATATCTGAGTTGGGCAACTTTAGTGTAGACAACAGTCAAGTGTCCCTTGCCTTAGGCTTAAGGCATCACGAAGGTGATGTCAACCCTTTGTCGTCTGGGACTACTTTCCGGGATAATGGGACTGCAGAAACTACCATGGGGGTGACGACATCAGAGTATCCCTACCTGGATCAAGTGAACCAGCAACATAGGTTTGGTAACTCACATATTCTAAGTGATTTTGTTTCCTGAATAAGATTCACTTTATGCATAGTGTATACACCATATCTTACATGAATAAATCAGTGTCATGGTGAAAGGAAGAAACCAAGATTAGACCATATACTGAACCTTAGAATTAGTATACCTGCATTCTATCTCCTGCTGTTCTTATGAAGCATCTGCGCGAGGCGAAAATCAAGCAGGCTGCTGATTTGGAAAAGGCACGGAGTTGTATAAATTTGATTGGGTATTGTTTAGATGATTCCCAGCTGTGATATAATAATAGATACTGGGCTGCAGAATAGCATATATTTTGTACAAGATAGGATTCATGTAATTTTGTGTGACTACTTGGAAAAAAAAACAGGAAAAACCAAGAACAGAAGAAAAAGCATATAGTTGTCCTGATATGTAATATTTTTGTACCATCTCAGTTGAATAAATAAAAATGATAAATGAATACTTCAAATTGGGTTTGCAGTTTACTCACCCTATGCTGGATATGCAAGTTTGCCTTGCCTATATCCATTCTTTCAAAAATGTCCAAAAATCAAGCTTTTTCTAACTATTGGGACCCTTGGATATGTGGTACATCTTTGCTTCATTATGCACCCATGAAGTTACAATTGGAACAAAAACATTTTATGCTATCTAGAATGCACTAATACAGACATATGGGGAAATGTCATTAATATTGTATAGAAGTGAAAAACTCAATAACTGTCAAAAACATGTGTGTTATGTTGTATCATATCGTGTTGGCGTATCGGACATACCACACCTTATCTAAGTGCCGCATGTGGGCTAATTCCTTTGTCATGTCGCGCCTTGTCACACATCCATGGATGCTTCATAGCATGTTAATTTGTAGTAATTTGTGAGCTTTAAGATACAAATCTACAATCTGCCAAGTCTAGTAAAATGGTATGATAATGATAATGCAGCAAAATGATACTAGAAAAATAGGATCTGCCTTAAGATTCATTTGTACAATTGTACCTCTAATTATCAGAAGCCCTTCCAGTTGTTTTTATCTTGCAAAATTTGTCATGATCTTTTCACCTCGAGGAGCTGATTTCACCATTCCAATGCTAAATTCATCAGCAGCTGATAGTGGGGTGACAAGAAGAGTTAGGACTTGGGGAGTAGAATGTTTTCAATTCAGTTTTTGTTTTTGTGCTGAAACATTGTTCAGATTTTATGCAGAGTGCACACAGTGCAGACACTCTCCTTTAATCAGAGTGGTGGGCCTTTCAATGAAACTCAGTAAATTAAGAATTCAAACATTCAACCCTCAAAAAGCAAAAAAATAAAAAAAAAATAAATAAAATGTTGTATCAGAGGGTGACAACTCCCACAAAACAAAGATTGTAATCATTACAAAACAAGAAATCCACCATACTTCAGAGTTTATCAGACCAACCTTATAAACATACCCAGAATCCATCCCATCACCACATACCCACAATTCAATCAACCAACCAATCTCTCTCTCTTCTTTCTGGTCAGCCTAAGAACCTAATGTTCTTCCTTTTTATTTTTTTATTTTTATTTCTTATTGTTTTTTTAGACATTTTTTTGAGTGACTTTTCTTAAGGAAGATTATGTGATTGCAGTGTCCTTTCAGTATCTATGTCTAACAGATGGGAAAGAAAAGAAGAAAAGGAGATTAGATATTCTCATACATGGGTACAGACTTACACAAGCAGACAATCTTAAAAGTTAAAAACTCAGAGAGTGTTTGAAAGATATCCCACTTTTCTCTCTCCTTTTCCCTGTATCATAGAGTGAAGAAAGGAAGAGGAAAAAAGAAAAACCCAGTAATAAGCAGGAAAAGAAATGAATAGAAAAACTTTTACCATTATTATTCATTTATAAAGAGAGAATAGAAAGAGAGTAACTTTTGAGTCTCCCAAAGAAAAGAAATTGCAGGCTGTGAGTGAATGCAGGATTGTTTGTTGTTTTGTAGTCAGGAAAAGAATTGGGGACCTTTCCTTTACCTGTCAGTGTCATATTCTGCATTTTTCCACTGGGTTTATTTAGCTTTGCTTTTTGGGAGAGCCTGTACAGGTCTATGTTTCTTAGCTTCTCTAGCTTTCTTCATCTTTCTTGCATGTTTTTCTGACATTTATTTTATATACTGTACTGCATTATTGTTTATATATATCTATAGAGAGAGAGAGTATATTAATGAAGCCTAAGTATGTTAATGCATCTGATAATAAATTACTTTGATTTGCTTTAGCTCCTTTAAGCTAATATAGTTAAAGTGCCAGGGACTAGGCTTGTTTTGTGACAACATTCAATGCCTCTCAAAACCCTTATCTCTCTTTCTCTCTTTATATATTGATGGAAGCTAAATTGTGATGCAGCAGCAGTATTAATAAGGGGGGGCCTTTGTTTGGATGTCCTTTGGGAGCTGTTTTCTTTGCTATTACTCACACTTTGACCTGTCTTTCTTTCAGTTACTATTAATGGTTTAATTTGCTACATGTACTTTGCTTTAGTTTGAGGTCTCCTTCTGTCATCTCTTCACTGTTTACTATCTCAACTGTCTCGTGTCTCTATTGCAGGGTTTAGTACAAACTTCAGTGACTTCCTTGTTTAGTCTTGAGGTTTTTACCCATTAGATTTATCATCTTTTTGTAAATGACCCAACTACCCAATTCCATGTCCTTCTCAACCTAACAAATTTAAGCCTATTACCTATTTTATTTTATTTTATTTTATTTTAAAAAAAAAGAAATCAAATTTCCCCCCTACAAAGTGAGCAAAATTAGATTCTCACTTCTGAGTTCCTCCCTTCCATTTTCTCACCTCAGATTTGGCTCCTTTCACCAGAATCTTTGATGAAGTTGACATGTTGATGTTTATGGCAATTTCCTGATAAAAATACTTTGCTGTCAAAATACGCTCTTTTGGTCACTATGGTTTCACAAGGGACCCAACCCAACCCAACTTCATCAAGCAGTTTACACCACTTCTTGAATTCAAATCCCATTACTAACCAAACCCAGTTTGAGAACTCTCATTTCAATGCTTATGGCTCTGATATTAATGTAAGGATCAACACTACAAACCCATTTGAAGATCAGTCCCTTGGTACCCAATTTCCATCCATACAGTCCCTAGGTGATAGGATGTCAAGATCAGTAAACCTTGTCCATCATGACCCTTCTGTGGTAGCTGATGATCAATCTGATATGGCTCACACTACCAGGCATTTCATGGACCTCCTTGGTGCATCAAATGAGCCGAACCATGGCTCGAATAGGCTCTCGCTTTCGTTGGGGTCTCGGGTTCTTGACCCTTCCAATTCAATCCAATACAGGCAAAGGACCATAAACCAAGAGTTCATACACCAAGCTTATAACTTGGTTAGTTCCTCTGGTGAAGAAACTTGTAACCCTGCAGGGGACTATTCTTTCATGGGCAGCAGTTCTTTTGCTCCATTTAGTGTTGGGAATTCGATATACTTGAAGCCCACTCAATCCATTCTCGAAGAAGTGATTGATCTTGGAAGCAAAAACATCGATTTATGCGATGTAAAGAGGCTGTTTTTGAGTGGGAAGGGACTCTCTACTGAACTGAGAGCAGAACTGCTAAGCAATGGATTTGTATCAGCTGATAAACATGATTTCCAAATCAGAATTTCCAAGCTAATTACTTTGCTAGAGCAGGTGGGTCATCTTTGTCATATTTGATAGTATGTTGAAATATTTTGATATGATCTTTGACATAATAACAGCTGAAAACTTGTTTGAATTTTAATCTTTCAGGTTGAGGGAAGATATACCGAATACTGTCAGAAAATGGAAGAATTGATTTCATCATTTGAAGTGATAGCAGGGGAAGGGGCAGCAAAGTGCTATACTGCTTTAGCCCTACAAGCAATGTCTAGGCATTTTTGTAGCCTAAGAGATGCCATAGTATCTCAAATTAAGCTGGCTAGGAAAAAGTTATCACCAGAGTTGCCTAATATTGGAACTGGATTATCCAAACTAAGTCTGTTCGACCGCGAGGCACGAAATGCTAACAACAGGATGTCCCTCCAGCAGATTGGACTAATCCAAGGCTCACATCGACAGGCATGGCGGCCTATCCGAGGTCTCCCAGAGACCTCGGTGGCCATCCTGCGTGCCTGGCTCTTTGAGCACTTCCTTCATCCGTAAGTATAGTAAAGTTCATAATGCATATTATCCAATATTTCTTATGACAATTGTTAATTCAGGGCCTTTATGTAATTTTTGTGTGTAGATATCCAAATGACTCTGAAAAGCTTACCTTGTCTTCACAAACTGGTCTCACAAAGAATCAGGTAAAATTTGCCTGTAAAAGTTGAAGATTTCACCTAAGAATTTATAAGCTTCATCATGTGTGTTTCAATCATTTTGGTGATCATTTTCCTGTATATTATGTAGGTTTCAAATTGGTTTATAAATGCAAGGGTAAGATTGTGGAAACCGATGATTGAAGAAATGTATAAAGAGGAATTTGGAAACTCATCTGTGGATTCTTCAGGGGAAGGTCTTGCTGATCGAGCAGATGAATGATAGTATGACTTAGAGGAACCTAAGCTTTTGTAAATGAACTACATTAGATGCATTAGTTAAAATTAGAGCACATTGATCTCTTATGTTTAAGGAGAAGTTAAAATGTGATTATTTTTTGTTGTAGTTCTGTAATTAAGGTTAAGTCAAGCATGTAAGGTAAGGATCGATTTGTGAAAATTGTCTACGGAGGCTTAAAGAACCATGCTATGTTCCGATTTCCGAAAGCAGAAGATGAATGCCATTTGCTGATCTTAATTCTCTTATTTTGAGTAATGGAGCTGTTCATTTTGCATCTGTGCATACTGCATAACAATACTTTGCTGAAACCCTTAAATTCGGAGACTAATAGTTACATTGTTTCTTAATAATCCTAATTCATAGATAACTGTAGAGGTGATTTTCACAAGAAAATTTCTGATACTTTTATAAATTATAATGAGATGTGTACAGTGTTCTTGAGTTATCAAAATGGTTAGAAAGTTAGGATCCTAGTAATCATATCATAAGGGGTCATAGATTGGCATAGAATCTAGGAGTAGTAATTTGGAAGTTAATGAAGTTCAGCATATCATCTCTGATCATCTCTCCAAATGCATCATTAATTGCACAAAATCAGGGAACTGTTATGTAGAAATTGAGAAATAAATGTAGTAGGAATACATTGTACGGAAGCTTTTACTATTTTTGTTGTTTCTCCCAAAAGCTATAGAATTTCCCCTAAATGGATACTATGTGACATACTAAAAGATGGGAAGGAAGCGCCTCTATTATTGCATTCAATCAAATGAATTAATAAGGGTAAAGTAGAACAAAAGGAAAACGCAAAAACTTGTATGAGACTGTGGTGACTTTAAAATCTAGTGAGAAATAAGCAAGTATACATGCTTCAAGCTCGCTTAACCAAGTTCAAGTAAAACACGAACTTGTAAACAAATTGTTTAGTCTTGGCTAGTTTAGTAAACTTTTGTTCGTGGAGTGGAGTCATAGTTAATTCATTTAAGGAATGTCTTTTCCCACTTATCTAATTAGTAGTTCAATTTAGTAAAAAAATAACACATTAATAGTAAACCTAATTTCATAATCTTTATATTCAAACACAAAGAAAATAAAATAAAATTACGTGACGATGTTTGACTTGTGATGTGTTTCTTCTACAGAACTGAATTGAATCATGTCACTGAAGTGAATTGACATAGTTATAATTTTTACTTGAGTTCACATGAATCTTCCATGCATAACGGAAAATGCCGCAGACAGAAGGGTAAAAAAAGAAAAAGAAAAGAAAATTACCCTCCAGGCTCCAACCGTTATCCAAAAGGACTAGAACGGTCACTACAAACCGCGTAGCGTTACAACCAAACATAAAAATGCTGCGTTTTATATCTCTCTCTCTCGTTCCTCTACAACCACAAACGGACACTCGACCACCTCTTTCTTTACTCTTTTACCTTTTTCTTTCTTCAAACCAAAAATCTTCAATTTGCTGAACTTCAAATTGATATTCATACCAAAAACTCAAGAGAGAGATGAGTGGAAGTAATTTCTGTTCAATAATCCAAAGTTCATCAACTTTATTAAACCGTGTTCAATCCTATTCACGATGGTCCTGTCAAATCCCATTTCAATTTCCTATAAATTTGAGAACTTTGACAGAAACCCATAATACCCATAATTATAACCCAAGTCTCACTCTTGTAAAATGCCTTCAAGTTCAAGGTGGGATTGAAGGGATTCTATCTCCTCTTTCTGAAATTGAGGAAGTTCAGCAGCCTGTGAATGGTTTTGAGGATGATTTTGAAGACCCAGAAGAGAGAGAAAGTGAGAGTTGGGAGGATGTAGAGACAGAGACAGAGGAAAATGAAGAGGATGAAAAGGATAGGCGGTTCAGACTGCGCAATGGGAAAGAGGTCATTTTTATTTGTGTTTGATTAATTCATTGTTGTTTATTTGTAAATTGCATTTGATTTCTGCTTTATGTGTGCTAAATTTGAACTGGGTTTTTGGAAGTAGATAAGTAAATATGAAGGGGTTTTAGGGGTTTGGAGAGAAGTGAATTGGTCAATTTCTGGCTTCAAAAGCTCAATTTTATACTAAACTGAGACTGAAAGAGAAGTTGTTTTTTTTTTTTTTTTTTTTTTTTGGGGGTGGGGGGGGGGGGGAGTATTAGTAAGTGGTTGGGAGAAAGGTAAAATGGTGAAATTGAGGCTTGAAAAGCTCAAGCTATACTCCTCTTGAGATGGAAAATTTTGAACAAGAAGGGCTTTTTTTTGTTTGTGAGAGTGGGATGGGGTAGGGTGGGGTGTTTATTTTTTATTTTTGGGGTGGAGCTCAGAGAGAGGGAAGTGAGTGAATTACAAAGGGGAATTATGTTATGCCTTTGAAAGAGATGAGCCAGATGGGTTCAGTGTTGGGCAATTGAATTTAAGGCATAGAGGGGGCTTGGCTACTTGTTTCTGACATGGATACGAGTTCAGGCGTTGGGCTGCACTATTTCCATACAATTATGCTTGAGTATTAGCCTGTAGTAGAGTCATAACCATGCCAATGCCGGAGTCTACTATGTCTGACATAGGTATTTCTAGTTGAAACAAAGAGTTATTCTCAAATAGTTATCTTATGTTGACAGTTTTGAATAGTTTGCACTTTGCAGCATTGGTTCAAGTTGTAACTGAAATGTATATATGGTGTATCCCTTCATGTTTCATTGTTTGTATTTTGAGGTGGGTAGTCGAAGGCGATGATGATGATGACCTGGGGCATCGGGGGTGGAGTAGCAGTGATCGTAAAATAATTTGACTCAGTATGGAGATTTCATGTGTAAATGGTGTTTACGTTGTTGTTATCATGCAATGTTTATGTATTACAGTTAACTGCAACTAGTGCTGGAAATTTAGGTCGCTATTTTAAGAGAAATCATTCTACGATTTAATGTTTGACAAATTGCTGTTATTTGAGGTGTTGGCAAACTTTAGTAGTTTTAGAGTTGGCTTTATTCTCTGGAAAAAATGTGAAAGCTAACAGAAGAGAACTGTGATGTACTTTATATTGAGGGATAGAAAAGGTAGACTCTGGGTGAATGGAGCTGTTTCTTCTTTGTCGCTAAATCTCTAGGTTCTGTTGGTTTGAAGCTTTCATGTTTCTTTTCCATGTCTGACACATAACCTGTAGCTGGGACCTACTTCAGTAAGATCCTTAAAACAAATAGGAACCCTAGTTGGACACTTCTAACAAATGTGAAGCTTTTGATGACAAGTTTGAGTAACATAGGTTTCAATCATAGAAAAATGAAGGCAGTCCATTGCCAAAGCGTCCTTAATGTAATGTTAGGGAAGGACTACTGCATTTTCAGGCATACTGCTTTAATGCTTGAAGCCTTACATTGGAATTTCAGATTCTTGCAGAAAAAGCATATCTTGTGGGTGTGGAGCAAAAGGGTGTTAGGGTGGATGCTTTTGGAATAGAGGAATCTCTGGATGAATTGGCCCAACTAGCTGACACGGCAGGGCTTCAGGTGGTTGGCTCTACTTATCAAAAGTGAGTATGTGGTGGATTTTTCTTCTACATAATGAGTTCATGCACTCAGGTGCACAATATGATGACAAAAAAAGCATAGGTCGAGTCATTTTTGGGCTGAGCTCTTTCATTAATAATGTATTAGAGTTTTCTATTTATAAGTAAAAATAAAAATGAGAAAAATACTCCCTCCGTCCCATGATTACGTTGTCAATTACTTTATCGCGGTCTCCAAAGCACAACTTTGACCATAAATAACTATAAATCTATAAATATAAAAATATGATTTTTCAAAAGTATTATTAAAAATGAATCTAACAATAAATTTTTACATTGTAAATCTTTATATTTTTTCATAAATTAACGGTCAAAGTTTATAAAGTTTGACCACCATAAAGCAATTGACAACGTAATCATGGGACGGAGGGAGTATATATTTTTGGTATTTTGATAACCACAGGCCTCTAAAAGTAGCGAAGCTTTGCACTTCACACCTTCTCTCTTGGGCCTTTGGAAACACCCCTTGGTGAGGGCGGGGTTTTTATTTGGGGCGGTTGGTACCATTGGGTCGGGGGGGGGGGGTGGCGGGGCGAGTACGAGCATCATGCAACAATATACGATTGTATGACTGCACAGCAGTGATGAGTCTGAGTTTCCTTTTCTTTTCTCTTTTCTATGTCAATGTCTACTTAGGCCTTACTGTGGTATTGCTTCTGTTTTCTTTGTAACTAAGAATTCTAGTTTGGGGCATGTTTGTGCGTCCTCTTCTCATCTCTGGCTCCAGAGCATCTCCGATTGGATTAGAAGGTCTGCATTATAGTTTTCATGTTCAGAGACTGTTATATTGTAGGTCAAATTGCCATTTCTGGTGTGTTATTGTACCTACCTTCATCTGCTGCTTAGTATCCCTTCCCTTGCCTTAATAACTTTCACTTGTGATTTTATCCTTCAGGCTTGCTGCGCCGAATCCAAGAACATATATTGGCTCTGGCAAGGTTTCTGAAATCAAGAGTGCAATCCATGCATTGGATGTTGAAACATTGATTTTTGATGATGAGCTTTCACCAGGGTGAGATTGGAATAAGTTTTTCAGTCATCAGTTCACTTTTTGTCGATGTTGCAGCTTAGCTATGAACACACTTAAGTTGCTTAAGGCTCGTAGGAGGATTTTCATAATGTGTCAAAAATAATACTTGTGAATCTTATTCTACGAAGGTTGTCCTGAGGAGCTTGAGAAGTTCTCTGAGGTTTGAATCGTTTGGGTGAAATCAATTAGCTAAGTTTTCTGTCTGATTGTTATCCTCATCAAGATCCCCCATCAATTTCTTTATCAATGCTGTCTCCATGATGGATGGGATTGCTAGCTCATACTTGCCCTCTTATTTACATTATGGAAGAGATAGTATTCTCTGTAGCTGTGGAATTTAAAAATTTATACTATAAACACTCCCCAAGAGGGAAAAAGAAAAGGGTAATGATGAATTTGGTAACAAGATCCAAAGATTGTCATTTGGTCACATGGGTTGAGAGAGTACATATAAATGTTTGAATGTCATGGAGAGAGGGAGTTGATCTTTATTATTATAAATCTGGATCTATTTCATTCTCAATATCAATATATGCTGCAGGCAGTTGCGTAATTTGGAGAAAGCTCTTGGCGGAGACATTAGAGTCTGTGACAGGACAGCTTTAATTCTAGATATATTCAACCAGAGAGCAGCAACTCATGAAGCAGCTTTACAGGTAATTGTTATCATGAGTTGAGATACAAAATGGTAATGTGACTGATACCGATGCTAACGGGAATATGATTAATACCCCTCTCTAAGGTTGCATTGGCACAAATGGAATACCAATTACCACGATTGACAAGAATGTGGACTCACTTGGAACGACAAGCAGGAGGGCAGGTGAAAGGTATGGGTGAGAAGCAAATTGAGGTGGACAAGCGTATTCTACGAGACCAAGTAAGTAATTTCTGTAGTGATTCAAAAGGAAATATATACCAGCCTGGAGTTCTTAATTTTTGCGCAACAAAGGAAATGCCACTATCAGCAACCTAATAGATTTTGTGCAAAAGGAGCTTTTAGGTTGCATCATCTATTGTATAGTTGCTCCCTTTTGTTGTTAGTTTTCTTCTTTCTTGCTTTTTAAAACAGTTCCCATAAATTATTTTCAAAGCAATGCTGGTTTCAACTAGTATGATGCTTCACGAAGGATCATAGCAATTTGCTGTCTCTTCCCCCACCCCTCAGGAAGAACGAGTAACTCTTTAAAGATTCTTGTTGCTATGTAGCTCAATAAATCCTTATTGGTAGGATTTGGTATGATGTTAAACTTCTGACGTTCGATCCTCTGAGATTGCATCTATTTATTGATGTTAACCCATGAATTTTGACTTCCATATGTGTAAATCATTTCTTGGGTAGATTGGTGCTCTCAAGAAAGAACTGGAATCTGTACGACGTCATAGAAAGCTGTATCGGAATCGTCGTGGGTCTGTGCCTATTCCTGTTGTATCTCTAGTAAGTTAATGTATACCTTCTTGGTCAGTTATGCAAAATAAAAAATCCTTCCTTAATATTGACGATGACCAACCATTGTGTTTATCAATACTAAGGTAGGATACACAAATGCTGGAAAGAGTACACTGTTAAACCAATTAACTGGAGCGAATGTTCTTGCTGAGGATCGATTGTTTGCTACACTTGATTCAACTACAAGAAGGGTGCAGGTTAGTTGGTTATATCTAGCAAGTTATTTCATTATATCATCAGAGCAGAACCTATCAATTAATACCTGGCCCCTGTAGTTAGGTATTAGTCATTCTTCTCGTATGTCACCTAGTATGTACTAAAGAGCACTTTCTCCTTCGGGAGATTGGTGATCCTGGTTGTTTTACATTTTTTACTTTAGAATGAGTTTTAGATCTGTTGAGTCCAAACTCCATACCATGATAGTTCTCTTCAGATTCTTGTTTCAGGACACAATTTTGAAACCTGATCTTCAGTAGATGGCTTGTTTGCTGACAAGGGAATTCCCCCCCCCCCCCCCCGCCTCTGATTTTCAGATGAAGAATGGGAAGGAGTTTCTTATAACTGATACTGTCGGATTTATCCAAAAGTTACCCACTTTGCTGGTAAGTTTTTCTTCCGATTCCATAATGTATAATATCAAATGGGGTTATTGAAAAATGAATACTTCTTAATACTCAATATAAATATGTGGTTGCAGGTTGCTGCTTTCAGAGCCACTCTAGAGGAAATATCCGAATCATCGCTTCTGGTGCATGTGGTGGACATTAGGTATATTTTGGTTTTCATGCTTTCATCTAAATCTTGTTTCTTCCATTATCTTATTATACTGCTTCCGAGTTTCAGCCATCCCTTGGCTGAGCAACAGATTGATGCCGTAGAGAAAGTGCTGTCAGAATTGGATGTTTCATCAATACCAATATTGATGGTGTGGAACAAGGTATGATGGAGAAGTAATTGAGAATCCACTTCCAAAGACTCGTATTCATTGCCTCATTTGTCTTGTTCCTATATCCTCTTTTGGTGATTTGTGGAGCAACCCATATTTCTCTGTGCTGTCTATGTGTGCAAATGAACTTGTACAACATCAACTATTAGCTGTTGAAACTGGTTAGAAATAGGCAGTCACTTATCATGATGCTTTTAATTTGGATAGCGAATCGAAGGGGGAGAGGTTTGGAGTGAGTGTAGGCAGCACTCAGAAAAAGGGGAGGGCATGGGAGGGGAAGCTGATTGCAATAAATAGTACATGCATATCACAAAAATGGGAGACCAAATCACTAGGTTCTGTTGCCAACAGAAGATTGGCTCGACTCAAACGTGATTTACCAGTGTCTCCTTCCTGTGGTGGGAGGTCACAAGAAGAATCTGGAGCCTAATGGTTTGATTGTGAAGGGTAATTGGTTAGAAGTGTCGGCTGGGCGTAATTTCATACAGTCTATGCACCTGACTCTTTTCAGCTGGGAGAGATTGTGGCTTCTTCTTGCCCCTCCCTCCAATTTCAATCCAAGGTAGCTTCTGACTATTTTCAGTTAATAGAGGGGTTAGATGTCCTACGCAAGAGAGCTTGGTTGGTTTCACACGCCACTCAAGTTCAAATGCTACTAGAGGTGTTTAGGGACCCCTCAACCCCACCCCACAAAGTGTCTGGCTTTCAACCCAAACTTTGGGCCAGTAGAGAGCAGGGTGTGAAGCTTCTCTTGTGGCTTGCCTGTGCTGTGACTCTTAGAAAGCCTTGCATTGCTTGTAAATTGTAATTTCTGGATTAAGAAAATATAATCCAGTTTTTCTTTTCTGAGTTGATCAGAAATAGAAAACTGTATAGGTATTGCAGTTATATTATGGCAAAGTTCTGTTCAGATGTGTGCAAATGAAAATTTAGAAAACTGAACATTTGTTCAACTTCTTCAAGAGAACAAGAAGGCTATCACTAGCACATGCGAATACATAATTCTGATATGTGGACCGAAACATTTCAAACTCTTTGATTCAATACTTCTGATTAGCTTGAGATTTTTTTCTTACAAGTTTTTTCTATTTCCTAAGGTGAACACTATATTTGGTCGCACTTGTATTGTAGTGTGACATTGTTGCTCATGTCAGGTTGATAAGGTTAGTGACCCCGAGAAAATTAAGACGGAAGCGAAACAACGAGGGAATGTTGTTTGCATATCTGCTATGAATGGTGATGGACTAGATGACTTTTGCAATGCCATTCAGGAAAAGTTGAAGGTGACAATGATATCTCCTTGTCTCTAATGATGATCGAATATATAAAAAATTTCCAGCCTGATGTGAACATTCATACACTTTGAAGCGATATGATTAACTTGCTTCCATGGATTGTCTTGCTATTCTAGGATTCTATGGTATGGGTTGAGGCTTTGGTGCCATTTGACAAAGGAGAACTTCTCAGTAGCATCCATCGGCTCGGAATGGTTGAAAGAACTGTGAGTGAATTTATCCTAGACTTTGGCTGGATTCTCTTATTTTAAAATTTTCAGTGATACATTACACGTGATAGTAATTAGCAATTTTGGACGCATATCTTATAGAGTACTGTTTTAGATAGAATTTCCTTAGTCTACTGAAAATTCTCACATCCTGAAATTTACCAATCTATGTGGCAAATGTGATTTCCTCAAAACCTGCAACTTGTCCTTGATCCATGAAAAAAAGCTAGAAATTCGCGTTCTATGCCACATGACTACAGGAGGTTTTGATTTGTGAACTTTTAGTATGCAGGAGTATTTGATTTATGCGGCAAATGTGATTTCCTCAAAACCTGCGACTTGTCCATGATCCATGAAAAAAGCTAGAAATTCGCGTCATATGCCACATGACTACGGAGGTTTTGATTTGTGAACTTTTAGTATTCAGGAGTATTTGATTTTGATTCGTATACCATTCTTGTTTATCGACTTTATATATGATCA
The DNA here is from genome assembly GCA_038025085.1 of Tetragonia tetragonoides. Lineage (NCBI taxonomy): Eukaryota > Viridiplantae > Streptophyta > Magnoliopsida > Caryophyllales > Aizoaceae > Tetragonia > Tetragonia tetragonoides. The sequence goes on along the minus strand of CM076140.1, from coordinate 10,034,876 downwards.
ATTATGTTTGAAACATGAATTTTTCCATGGGTAATATACGGAACTTAGCAAGCATGTCCTGTGGATATTGCATTGTAACTAGAAACTGATGACTCCTCAACTCATATGCTGGGGAAATTACATAAATTCGTCAAATGAACATTCTATCTTGAGTTTCAACAATTTTCTGAAATAGTGTATGATTTCAGGATTATACAGAGAATGGGACACTGGTCAAAACATATGTACCACTTCGTCTAGCCAGGCTCCTTACCCCAATGAGGCAGTTGTGTGCATCGTCATAAATTTCAGCTCACTACGTGGAACTCAGCTACAACTTTACTTCCCGCTGCGAGTTTCCACAGAAACCGCCCTAGGGCTTGTGCATCTTCTGTCTGTACATAGTTTCATCTGTAATGTACATACCACAAATGGTTCTAATCAATAGAAATTAAGCTTGCTTTGTGTCTGTATCTCCGTCTCTTTATCTTTTAACCAACTTTGGTCCCAGTGAGACTCTGTTGATCTTAATTATTGTTTGGATAATGTAACATAATATTGTACGTACGCCGTGCATTAGCTGCATGAGATTATACTTGTTAATTAAGCATGAAGTTGTTGCAAAGCCCTACTCGTCAACGCGGAAAGGCTAGTTGTAGTACCAAAGCAATTACGATGATTGTGGTAGTCACTGGTCACATATCACAGCAAATGTCAAAGGTCAGTAACAATTTTTTGGAAGCTTTCGTGTCTTGTGGGATCTTTGGGACGCAAGCCATGTGCTGTTAGTAGGTTGAAAATTTTGTGACCCCTTTTATTTCCCTTTGCCTAAATGTTTGTCAAAATTGCTCAAATGTTACTAACGAAGAGCAAATGTGTCTGCCTAAATTTATGACAAAGCATCAATTTTGGACTTCGAAGGTTTTTGGGGGGGTTGCTTTATGATCATTTTCTTCCCTTTATGTTGTTTTTGAAAATTTAAGCAAAATAAGTTTGATTCAACATTAATAGATATCTGATCTTCTGTGAAAATTTTCGAACAACCGATTTATGTGGGATCGCGAGAGAGAGACAGAATTAAGTGTGTTATATATGAGGGAGTGATTTTGCCAAGGCAGTAATAATTACTTATTTCATGGCAAATGCCTCAAGTAAAAGCATCATTTGTCTTGGAACAAGTAATTGTCGCCTTGATAAAATCATTGCCCTTATATAGTTATAAAGTATGTGTTAAGTTTTTGTTTTTAAATTATTCAGTTATGGAAGAAAATTCCTTAGGCCTTACCTGCTTAGCCTAACCTGATACGTACAGAACTGTAGTTGCGTTAGTGACTCAATGGCTTGAGATAAGTTGGGTTTGGTTCGGACATCTCACCGAAGAAAATAGAGAGTGAAATATCATCGTACTAATTTTCTTTTTTGCTCTTTTTTCCTTTTTTTTTTTTTATAAAAACTGCCCCTTGACAAATTAGTAGCAAGTCGATGCCCAATTAATACAATTAATTAATCAATGGAATTCCTTGGGGCAATTGTTTCCTCTATTTAAACTTCGTAGACCCAGAGGAGTCATGGTTCTTAAGCAAGCTTACTGTATTAGCAAATCTCAAAATTTGCGCACTGGAGCAGGTAAACCTAGACCACTGCCCACATAAAAGGACCTACAACAGGTCATGCAAGCATCTATGAAATTTATATGATATCATAGCATTTTATCAATAATATCAAATTTTGAGCCAAATATATAGGCCACTAAATATTATTTTTTGTTATTACTAACAATGAAAAAACCTGCTGAAATTATGTCCTTTTTACTATAATTGTCTGATTGATTTAAATTTTTAAATCCAAATGAGCATTTGGTCAATTTTCTGTTATATTTCGAAACATAATCTAGCTTTGTTGTCTGAATGATTCCAAAATGTGCTTCATAAGAGCAGGTAAAACTAGAGCACTGAAGAGGAATGATTGAAATAGTCATAGCTTAGCCCTCACAGAAACATCAGTTTTGGGAAAAAGGATTTGGTAGAGTGGTTGATTTCATAATCATGTCACCCCTTTTTCCACCTCTATATAAACAGACCGTTCTAGCCAACAGTTCCACACAACATAAGCAGCAACATACACTGAAAACTTAATAGAAGTTCTTAGATCATCAACATGCCTTCAACCATGCAGCTCGTGCTCGTGTTTCTTATCTCATCCTCGACGATCTTGGTCTCCCAGGCTGACCCTGGTTTTGGTTGGGGATGGGGCTGGGGCTGGGGTAATGGCGGTGGGGGTGGAAGCAACTACGATTCCCTCACTCCGAACTTCTATGACTTCACATGCCCTCAAGCTAATGACATTGTCGTTTCAGTCTTGGAGAACGCCATTGCTCAAGACCCTAGGATGGCTGCCTCTCTACTGAGGCTTCACTTTCATGACTGCTTTGTCCAGGTTTTGCATCTCTTGTAACTGATCGTTTATGTTTCTGTTTCATTGTCCAATAACTTTGCCTTACTTATAAGGTTATTTCATGCAGTATAACTAAAACCTTTGTTGCAGGGTTGTGATGCTTCTTTGCTACTGGATGATAGCCCCACAGTAGTCAGCGAGAAAAAAGCCAAGCCAAATGTTAATTCCTTGAGAGGCTTTGAAGTGATCGATGAGATCAAGGCTCAGTTAGAAGAAGCATGCCCGGGCATAGTTTCTTGTGCCGATGTTTTGGCCTTAGCAGCTCGTGGTTCCACTGTTCTGGTAAGCCAAACCATGCCTTAATTAAGCACCAAAGTCCAATTTTTGATTTCTCCTTAAAGTTTTTGTTATAGTTTCACCACAGAGAAGAAAACTGAAGCTGTCAAAATTGTTCTAGTAATGCAATATATGCTTTGTTATATTCAATTTCTTGTTACTGATTAGCATTTCTTGGTGGAACTGTACTAATGAGCAGAGTGGAGGTCCTGACTGGGAGCTTCCCCTAGGAAGAAGGGACTCAATGACAGCCAGTCTCAAACTTGCAAATCTTAACATTCCTGCCCCTAATTTCACCATCTCAAAGCTTGTTTCATCCTTTCAGCAACAAGGCCTTGATCAAACAGACCTCGTCGCACTCTCAGGTCAGTGTTATTTCAGATGTTCCTGAATTTTCATTTCTGATCTGTAACTACATCAGATATAATAACAATGCCATGAATTTGCGTGTATGTATCTTTGTAAGGACAAAAAATTTTGAGTAAAAATAGACGATTTGTTAGTATTAGTATTATCGCTGTCAGAGAGGCTGTTTCTGAAAGACGGTTATGTACTGCAGGAGCACATACTATTGGAATGGCAAGATGTTTTAGTTTCAAGCAGAGGCTATACAACCAAAACGGTAACAACCAACCAGATGTGTCCCTAGAGAGAGCCTACTTAAATGATTTAAGGTCAGTTTGCCCTTCATCAGGAGGTGACAACAATATTTCTCCCTTGGATTACTCAACCCCACGAGCATTCGACAACACGTACTACAAGCTCGTCTTGGGAGGCAGGGGACTCCTCTTCTCAGACGAAACGCTTCTCGCAGGAAATGTTCCCAACATTGCTGGGTTGGTTAAGGCCTATGCTCAAGATGAAGCCCTCTTCTTTAATCACTTTGCAAACTCTATGGTTAAGATGGGCAGCACTAGCCCTCTCCTGGGATCTAATGGTCAAGTTAGGAAGAATTGTCGCCGTATTAACTAATTTGTGATTGTCATTAGAATGAATGTTTGTGTTTGTAATTTATCTGATTATGGGTAGGATTCTTGGATTTGTGGTTCATCTATGCGATTATTTTCCAATTGCGAAAGCGCGATTGGATTAGCTTTGTGGTTTATTAAGTTCTATCTTTGATGCTTTATGTACTTTTCTAGTTCATTGTAATGAAATTTCTATGTAAGTGTATAGGATTTGAAGTGGAATTCAATATTATTAATATGGTGTTCAATCAACACTCATTTTTCTACTCCCATCTCAATAACTGCTGGTCGTTTCGTCTGAACATTATATGACATGATCTATGTTGTTAAATACTCCATATTTCACAGGCCTAATGTAAAATGGACAAATTTACTGATTCCCTCTGTGCGGAACTAGTTGTGAACTTGTGACATGATGGCAACTCCAGATTTAGAGCATTTGATTCCAACACTTCCGAGTAGAAGTTGTATCTTATCTAGTCTTGGGAGTTCATATAGTTCTTAATGCATATTAGATTTAGTGGAGTAGATGATAAAGTAGTCAACTTCAATCCTTCCTAAAATGCGGGGACTTTATTATTCATGATGTTTAAGTGACTGAACGCTTTTTTGTCGGGCTGACTTAGGATCTGTTTGATTCATCTGGATAAAACTGATCTGAACTGAACTGAGCTAAATTGATTTTTTAAACTTGACTGTTAAGCATTTAAATTTCGTCCAAACATAGTCAATATTGGACTCATTTGAAAGTATGCTTTGAGATCTTTCCGATGACATAATTATCATCATGAAATTATTTCGGAATAAAAGGCTATATGAGTGATAAAGTTACACATGAACTGAACTGAACTGAACTAAACTAAACTAAACTGAATTTAAATAAAATTAAGGTGAATCAAACAGTGCCTTAATAATACAATATTCATTTTGTTGATACTTATAGGATGTTGGGACTACATTTTTAAACAATGGCTTGCATATATACACGTCTTATTACCAATTGCCAAAATATTTTATTTTTTTTTTATAATTGCCAAAATATTTTTATTAACTAAAATCTATAGTGGAATTATGTAGATTTCAGATGTCTACATTCATAGCATATGACAATAGATTATAAACTAATACATAAAATATTGTACTGCTATCAGCTATGATATGCTATAATCCTGGTGGACATTGAGATGAGATCAGTAGGCTACTATCTAGTAGACGCGCCTTCTATAGGCTGCGCTTGTGCTTGCATTGTTGGTTAACGGCGGAGGGCAACGGTCAAATACTCAAAAACAAAATAGTTCATTGAATGTCTTAACCGAGTTAACAATATGTACTGTAAGACACACTTGCAAGGAGTTAATCTCAAGCAAGGTTTGACATATCTTACCTAATCTACTTAATTAATACAACCTTTTTTTTTTAATAATTTCTTCGTTTAACAATTGATGCCCTTTCCTATAGGAGACATCCTTTTTTGGGGTTGACATATAATTAGAAAACATTCTTCACAAAATCTTATATAAGACCGTCTCACCGTAATTTCGTGTGAGACAATGGTCACTTTTTAGTAAAACAATGGTCACTGGTTCATAATAAGTAACCCTTAGCTGGCATTTCTAAATTGTGATCTCATTTTGGTGTGAGTTGGTCTCACACGGACTTCCTCAGCATTTCGAGACACCTTTAGCTATAACATCTTCAGCTACTTTTTTAAACGTTGGGTAATCGGTCGGTAATCCTAATTAGCGACCCATTTAGCCTACTTAGCGACCGTTTTGGGCGGTCGGTAAATCGTGTGTTTTATTTGTAGTGTTACATATCACCCCTGCAAGCCATATCTCAAAATACCCATAGTATACCTCGTGAAACATAGCTCAAAACCTTTTATCTTCAATTATAACATTGATTTCTTTTTTAAGAATAATGATCTGATCTTAAAACCACTTGCAGTAGTCTTGTTAGATGTGAACTGACTTGAGTTAATTCTGTTTTGTACTGAAAGAAAGAAAGAAGTTCAAAGGTAAATTACACAATCCCTTCCCCCATAACCAAACAGCAAACGTATGTCTCAATCTAACGATAATAAAATTGAAAAGTCCAGCAGGAAACTTAAATTTCATGCGTTTAAACATAATTCGTGTCAACTTTATCAAATCATGTAATGTAGTAGTAAAGTGCAAGAAAACAGCCGTTTCTTACATCCCCTAATCATTATATTTGTGATAAACACACCAATCCATGTTGATTGTTCCTCTCTATATATACTCCATCTCCAAATCTTTGTTCTTCACCACTTCCAAAGTCATTATTACATCTTTCATTTCATTACCAAACATAGCTAAAACAACAACCACAATTCACAAACAATATAATGGCAACCCATTTCTCTGTTCTTACAATCTTCTTTGTCATTGTCTTTTGTTGCTTGATCGCTAACACGAACGCCCGATTAGTGACACAAAATAAGTTGTCATGGAAAAAACTCATAGTTGTCGATCAATCGGGCAAAGGTGACTACAAAGACATACAAGAAGCCATTGATTCAGTTCCTTCAAACAATGTGGACACCATTCTTATTAAGGTTGAGCCTGGTACTTACAAGGAAAAGGTCATTGTTCCTGAAGATAAACCATTCATAATACTAACCGGGAGGATGGCGGAAACAACCATCATTACATGGGATGATAGTGGGGATATACAGAAGTCTCCTACTGTTAGTGTCTTGGCTTCTGATTTTGTTGCTCGCTACCTCACTATCCAGGTATCGAATATAAAAAATCTCATGCATCACACGGGCATATAACTAGTTACTCATCCATACATATATAGATGAAATTTTACATTTTTGCTTAATCCGCCTTTTTTTTTGTTTAATTTGATGTTTCAATATTTGATTTTGGTCGATATTTGGGTACAGAATACACATGGACCAGGCGCAAAAGCAGTGGCATTGAGAGTTGCAGGGGATAGGGCTGAATTTTATGCTTGCAAAATTCTGTCATATCAAGATACACTTCTAGATGACCAAGGGAGACATTTTTATAGCAATTGCTACATTGAAGGAGCAACTGATTTCATTTGTGGCAATGGAGCATCACTTTTCCAGGTAACTAATAATTAAGGCGCTCAATTAATTATATGTTTATTAGCTTATTAATGATCATTGTTTTCCCTTGAGACTAATTACCAAAAACTAATTTGTGCAGAATTGTCATATACATTCGATTTCGGACATAAATGGAGCTATAACCGCACAAAGTAGAGGGTCACCAGATGAAGACACAGGATTTTATTTTGTGGATAGCAAGATCACTGGCACCAAGAGTTGTACACTAGGAAGGCCATGGGGTCCTTTTTCAAGGGTGGTATTCATAGGCACTTACATGTCCAAGGTTGTGGTGCCTCAAGGATGGGATGATTGGGGCAAACCCTCCACACATAGGTATGTAGCTTGGTCACTATTTAGAAATGTAGGGTCACTTATTATGAGTCGTGCTCCTTATTTCACTAACATGTGATCCTCGTCTCAGTACCAAAAGTTTTGATAAGACCGTCTTATACAAGTTTTTGAGTTTTGAATAATTAGTTTTAATTTAGGCCTAATATATAAAGTAGTTCTTAGCTTATTTAACATTGTGCAGCTCGGTGTACTATGGTGAACACAATTGTGATGGTCCGGGAGCCAATAGATCAGGAAGAGTTGATTGGTCACGTAGTCTCTCCACCGAAGAAGTGTCTACAATTTCTAAGGATATGATAACTGGCAAAGCTTGGATCAAGGCTTGAGTGATATTCAAGATTCACAAATATATGTATTACTATTAAATGTATATAATCTTTGGCGGGAAACTAAAGCATCTCAAGAGCACTACATGAAATTCATGTGCAATTACATGTTAGTTCTATTCTTTAATAACTTATTCAATGGTAGCTAGGGCCGATATGTGATCGGATTGTATATTTGTATGTACTACTGTCTTATATAAGAAGCCATGGATTTGATTACATAGACCTTTGTCATTTTGTTTCTGGTTATTTATAACCATTGATTCATTAAAAATGGAAGGCTATACATTTAGTACTACAGACTGACTGTTCCACCGTGAGACGACTACAATTACATTTTGAGCTAAAAGTGTTACTTATGTATTCAAAGGTATCAAAACAATATCGTATTTCGAATAAATTTGACCGTTTTATGATGAAACGGTTTTACATATTTCTGTAGGAGATTCATGTATGATACGAGAAAAACATATTTTAGAAAATTTAGCTCTTGTAGTTTCACTATGTAGAGAAAACGGAAGAGCCTTTCCTCCTCCTCGCAGATCCCAGGTATCGGCCATAACGACCAGAGACTCAATTTCATCATGCATAACCAAAACTCATTTTTATGAATATATATATCACCATGTTTTGGTGTTCTTGCTCTTACACCACTTTTATACCAGTGTTTCGTAAAACGTCTTTCAAAGTATATCAAGAACCCGACAACCTACACCGGGGGCTTCCCATATCTCCTAGAGGGCTAGAGGTGACCCGTGCGATGTAATGCGAAAATATTCACCTTACTTCTGGGGCCTCCCGGAAGCTGAAAGAATAACGTGAACTAGCATTCGTTTTTGGCTTCCCAGGGTTCGGGTGTCATTTTTGCCCAAACTTTTCTTGGGGGTCTATCATGACCCTATAGGATCCTCGGTGCCCGGTGATGGACATGCGGATCCCCGAAATTTAATATCACTCATGCATTGGGTGTTCTGGCTCTTTCACTAGTGTCTTGTAAAACGCCCTCCAAAACTATCAAGGACCGGATAAGCGATTCTGAGGGTCTCCCATGTCCCTTAGGGGTGTTCTGTATGATGTAGTGTGTAAATATCTACCTTCGTTCTGAGGCCTCCCTGGAAGCCAAAAAACGTGGATTATAGCCTTCGTTTTCGGCTTTCCGGGGCCGGGTGTCATTTTTGGCCAAACTTCTCCGGGAGGTCTATCATGACCCTAGAGTACCCTCGATGCCCCGGGTGGGACACTCGGATCTCCAAACTTTGATATCACCCATGCCTTTGGTGTTCTGGCTCTTATATCAATGTCCCGTAAAACACCCTTCCAAGCATATCAGGGACCGGATAAGCGACCCCGAGGGTCTACCATGTCCTCTGGGGATGTTCTGTGCGATGTGGTGCGAAAATATCCACCTTCCTTTCGTGGCCTCCCATAAGCCCAAAAAATGTAGATTATAGCTTTTGTTTTCGGCTTCCTGGGCCCGGGTGTCATATATGGTCAAACTTCTCCGGGGGTCTATCATGACCCTAAAGGACCCTCGATGCCCCGGGAGGAACATCCAGATCCCCAAACTTTGATATCCCCCATGCCTTTGGTGTTCCGGCTCTTACACCAGTGCCCTGTAAAACACCCTTCCAAGCCTATCAGGGATTGGATAAGCGACCCCGAGTGCCTCCCATGTCGCAAGGGGTGTTCCGTATGATGTGGTGTGTAAATATCCACCTTCGTTCTGGGGCCTTACGAAAGCCCAAAAAATGTAGATTATTATAACCTTCGTTTTCGGCTTCCCGGGGCTCGTGTGTAATTTTTGGCCAAACTTTTCTGGGAGGTCTATCATGACCCTAGAATACCCTTGCTGCCCCTGAGAGACATCCGGATCTCCGAACTTCCATGTCACCCATGCCTTTGATGTTCTGCCTCTTACACTATTGTCCTGTAAAACGCCCTTCCAAGCCTATCAGGGACCGGATAAGCGACCCTGAGGGTCTCGCATGTCCTCTAAGGGTGTTTCGTGCGATGTGGTGCGAAAATATCCATCTTCGTTGCGGGGCCTCTTAGAAGCCCAAAAAACGTAGATTATAACCTTCGTTTTCGGCTTCCCGACTCTTGGGTGTCATTTTTGCCCAATATTTTCTGGGGGGTCTATCATGACCCTAGAGGACCCTCGCTGCTTTGAGAAGGACATTTGGATCCCCGAACTTTGATTTTCCCATGCATTTAGTGTTCCGACTCTTACACCAGTGACCTGTAAAACGTCCTTCCAAGCCTATCAAGGACCCGGTAAGTAACCCCGAATGCCTACCATGTCTCTTAGGGGTGTTTCGTGCGATGTCTTGTGAAAATATCCACGTTCGTTGCGAGGCCTCCCGAAAGCCCAAAAACGTGGATTATAACCTTCGTTTTAGGTTTTCCGGGGCCCGGCTGTCTTTTTTGTCCAAACTTTTTCGGGTGGTCTATCATGACCACAGAGGACCCTCGGGGCCCCGGGAGGGACATCCGGATCCCCGAACTTCTATATCACCCATGTCTTTGGTGTTATGACTTTTATACACCAGTGTCCCGTAAAACGTCTTTCCAAGCCTATCAGGGACTAGATAAGGACCCAGAGGGCCTCCCATGTCCCCTACAGGTGTTTCGTGCGATGTGGTGTGAAAATATCCACATTCATTCTGCGGCCTCCCGGAAGCCAAAAAAACGTGGATTATAGCTTTCGTTTTCGGCTTCCAAGGTCCCGAGTGTCATTTTTGCCCAAACTTCTCCATGAGGTCTATCATGACCCTAGAGGACCCTCGGTGCTCCGGAAAGGACATCCGGATCCCTGAACTTCGATATCACCCATGCCTTTGGTGTTCCAACTCTTACACCAGTGTCCCATTGTTGAGATATGATGATTTTGATGATGATAAATAACTGACACTTATCAAGCTAACATTGTCTTGCTAAGTTTTGTTTACAAGGAATCAAGAACGGAACAAGAACGGAATCAAGAACGTTGTGATTTGATAATCTTAATGTTGATGCAATGAATATTGATTCAAGAACAACATGGCATGAAGTTGGAAGTTGGAGCTTTATTGTTTTTATTAGACTTCATGTAAGAGAAGTCGTGCTTGAGTCATTGAGGTTGGAATCGAAGGTACAGTTGGTAACAGATGAAGTAACAGTGCGTGAGTTACCAAGTATTATTGAGTACGTAAGTTTTATACGTGTATTTATGAAAACGGTTTTAAAGGGTTTTTCTTTATAAAATAACTTAATTAAAAGTGTTTTCAGAAGTATCTTTTTAGTACTCAATATTATCTTTTTAGTACTCAATATTATATACAAGAGTTTTATTTAGAAAATCCTTTTTAAAAGAAGTCTAGTTGGATTAGAACTGTTTGTTTTATGGAAAGTCTATTTTGCTTGGAAAACAAACTATTGTGTTTTAAACCTAATTGATTTCTAGGTTGATTTAGGTTGCCTATATAAACCAATGTTCACAGACTTTATCACTGACGAAAATCACATAGCAAAAACGTGAGATTTATTGAGTGATTTCATAAGAGGCGTCCTGACTGTTACTGCACGAGTTACCTTCACTGTTACCTTGGAATTCGCCGTGATACTTGAGCACGGTTTCTCATAAGGTTTGATTGTACCACTTTAGCTTATTGAGAAGCATATTGGTAAGATTTATTTGTTTAGAATACGACTGCCATAGTAGATAGTTTGGTTCTTGAGTTCGAGGTTGAATTTAGGAAATACGGCTCAACGGTAGATTAGGGTCTATTGTATTAAGTTTGGTTTACGGCTCTTAGTGGAGTTTGAAAAATCCCTCAGGGTCGTGGTTTTACTTCTTGGTTGAGCTCAAGAAGGTTTCCACGTAAAAATCTGTGTCACTTTATTTATTGCTTTGTTATATTGCTTTGCTATTAATAACATAGTAACTAATAGGTTAACAGATTGTGCTTAAATTGATAATCCGCGAAAAATTTCAATAACTCCCTAAGACTCAATTCACCCCCCCTCTTAAATCTATCCTTGAGTATAACTATTGGTATCAGAGCAGGTTCCCTTGAGTACAGGTTAATCTCTGGAGAGTAGACTACAAGGATGGATTCAACAAACTACGACAAGTTCGAGAAAGGTAAGCACTTTTGCTTCTGGAGGAATCGAATGGAAATATTCATTAAAGCCCATGGACAGCCAAGAATCAAGGACAAATAATTCAAAAGGGAAAATCAAGCAATTACAGTTGCGTTTGGGGATTCAGATTTAGATGAAGAACCAACGGAGAACCCAAACGCTAAAGCTTTCCGTTGCTTGATGGCCCACAATAATGAGGAAGAAGAGGTAAGCCTTGAAACTCTTAAAAATAAAATGCATCTGCTCATTAAGAAACAATTGATGAATGTTTTGAGTATTTGCATTAGTGATTGCATGGATCTTCGTGATGAAAAGGTTCAACTTGATGACGGTTTTGTTTCTTTAAAGAATGATTTGAAGGATTTAACAAAACTAAAAATTGATCTAGCAAAAGAAATAAAAACTTCAAAGATGAAATCTTTAAATTGAACGAAACCGTCTGCAAGCTTGAAAATGAAAATAAGATCTTGACTAGTAAATTGAATAAATTGCAAATTGAAATTGATGCTAGTTGGACTGTCAACTTATGTGATTCAATTGATTGCAAAGAGATGAAACTGAATTTTGATAAATTAAAATCTGATTTTAATATGCTGGAAAAAGAAAAGGTTGATCTTTGCAAAAAGTTAAAATCGAATGAGGTAATAGGTACGTCTGCAGGTAACAATCAGGGAACTTGTGCTGAATGGTTCCAAAGTTACCAGCCAATAGCTAGTAGGTCTGCAGGTAACAATCAGGGAACTTCTGCTGAATGGTTCCAAAGTTACCGTAACAGAAATAAGCAAGGCTTGGGATATAAAAGACCGTGGATAGCTTATGACCTTAAAAGAAAGTATGTGAACCTACCCGAATGGAAACTTTGCATGTATTGTGGTAAAACAAGTCACATAAGAGTGGAATGTCCAAGGAGAGAAAAAGTCTTTGAGAGTAATAATGGTTATGCTCGAAAGAGTTACAATGGCTATGTTAGAAAGGTTAAACAAATATGGGTTAAGAAGTCTGATTTGAATGTTAAATTTGTGAGAAAGGGACCCAATCAGATATGGGTTCCAAAGACTAAACCCTAATTAAGTTTTGCAGTCACGGGTGAGGGGGAACGACCCGTGGTACCTCGATAGCGGTTGTTCCATGTATATAACATGAGATAGACTAAAATCATTCTCTCACTCAATGCCTTCAGCGGTGGAAGTGTGATGTTTAGAGACAATAATAAAGGTGAAATAACCTTATGTAGGTAAGGTAGGTAAGTCTCTCATACACTCCATATATAATGTTCTTTGTGTCGAGGAAATTTGATGAATTTTGCAGGATAATCAAAGTAATGATTTTGAGATTGGACTAGTACACTCATATCCAGATGAGAAAGCAATGAATAATGAGAATTTGAAGGAGCAAGTTGCTGAGCTCCGAGATGCAATTGCTGAGGGGGAACAACGAGAAGTAACATACAGGATAACAAGCGATGACGCAATGAAACGGGTGTAAAACACTGCTGAGCTGTTCCCGGCATTTTACTTCAGAAGTTTCCTCAAATCGAGATGTCACATTCTTCATGTAAGTCTGTCTTGAAGCATGAGAAATCATGGTTCGGTTCTATGAACTTAATCATAAGTGACATTGACAGGTAAGTAGAAACTCGGTCTCAATTTCTTTTGTATGCTCATTATGATTTCTTATCTTTTGGTGAGCTTACTAATATTCATGATATCCCAGTGGATTGTATTTGCAATATGGATCAAATTGTTGATATCTTTACAAAAAACCTTTGATTAGAGAACAATTTGAGAGACTAAAGCTTGAGTTAGACATGATTAGACTGACCTAAAGGTTCATGATTCATACCCCCAATGATTGGCTAGTTTATGTAGAAACTTGCAAACAAGTGTATTTTTTTGTGTGAATATACCATGTGCATATGAGATCTTTTTGTAGGTCACAAGCAACTCGCGTGCCGTAACTGGCATAACCACTTGCGCCAAGTGTAAGTAATGACTCACAAAAGATCTGATGATATTACCCTTACGCTTCAAACGTTGAAACTGAGTAACAAAGTACGAGTTCATATGTACTATCACTGTTTTCCCAACTGTTACCTAGCCATCAGTTACCTACTATTAAAAAAAATCGTTTTATTCTTTTCCGCAGCCCTGCTCCATTTTGATATATCTATAAGACGGTTCTACTTCCTATATCTTTCCAATTATCCCACTCACCCAACTTAGCTCAAACACTATCTTTATCCTTCCATTTATAAAAACCCACCTCTCTGTCCTATCTTTTGTCTCTTCCCTTGAAGGTTGTTTCAACAATGAGAAGAAGGTGAATTGAAGTTGCAGTAGTGTTTGGCATGTGATTCATGTAATTGAAAGAAAAAAGTGAAAGTGGGGTGTGAAGAATGAATGGGGAATTAACATGAAGATGGTTGTGATCAGGGTTCTACATGCATTAACATAGGGGGGAATTAGATGGAAACACCAAAGTCGAAGAAAGTTCTACTATGACCAATATATGTTCTTCAAGAGGCTAACTTTCTTTTACAATTGCTTAAGTATGTATATTGTTGAAATCACCAGTGTTCTTAGTTAAACATATAGAGTGGTTCAAAAAAAAAAAGAAAAAAAAGGAAAAACGTTCAAAAAAAGAAAAGAAAAAAAAAGAATCACTCGTATGAAAATCATTGTGCAATTCTTATTTGATACTGGTTAATTATTATTATCTTGTCAAGCAATTGTTGAATTCACTTACAATAGGTGAATAGCTCTACCGAAACTAATTGAAGGTTGCCTGTTTATTAAGAAGGTTAAGTAGAAATATTTTTGGTGATCTTATAGATGGTTTTGATGATTCTATTGAAGACATAAGCAAAAGGAATGGTATGGAGGTAGAAGAAGAAGTTGTGATGCTTATATGGTCGTGTCTAACTATGTTTAATTGAAGGTTGCTTATTTCTTAAGAAGGTCAAGCACAAAGATTTTTGGTGATATATGGATGGTTTTTAATGATTCTCGTGAAAACGGAAGCAACATGGTTGGTATTAAGGAAGAAGGAGAAGTTGCAATGAACTTCACATATGTGTTGGAATATTTTCTTAAGGTTCAAGAAGGGAATTCAAATTGCAAGACGAAAAGGAGAGAGGGAACTCGAAATCATATGTTCTTTGTTCCTAGCCTATTTTCTACTTATTCCCTGAGCCTTTTAGCCTATTTTCATCATACACTTCATCTTCCCAAGTGGTTTGCATTTGAGCTTATTACTCTTACTGCTTAGTCTTTGACTGGTTTGAATGGCTAATATCATTAGATTGCTTGTATGAGCTAGTTGATCACTTGGTTTACTTTTGCAGGTGCTTAAACCCTTGGTGGTGATGTTTGTGACTTTCTTGGCTTAAATATGTGTGTGTTATTTGCATTCTATTTCACTATGCAGCTTTTGCTTTTCGATGATGCCAAAAGGGGGAAGAATGTGATGCTTATATGGTCATGTCTAGCTATGTTTAGTTTGAGTTCTTAGTTTCTTACTTATATTGTTTCTCTATTAGGCCTTTGTTATATAATGATCCTAGATGCTTGATTGATGTATATTTTCTGTTTATAAGTTGATTCCTTGGACATGTTGGGTTTCATTGTGTATGCTTAATGTTTGGATAAGCATCAATTGTTTGTCATCATCAAAAAGGGGGAATTTGTTGAGCTATGATGATTTTGATGATGATAAATAATTGACACTTATAAAGCTAACATTGTCTTGCTAAGTTTTGTTTACAAGGAATCAAGAACGGAACAAGAACGGAATCAAGAACGTTGTGATTTGATAATCTTAATGTTGATGCAATGAAGATTGATTCAATAACAACATGGCATGAAGTTGGAAGTTGGAGCTTTATTGTTTTTATTAGACTTCATGTAAGAGAAGTCGTGCTTGAGTCATTGAGGTTGGAATCGAAGGTACAGTGGGTAACAGATGAAGTAACAGTGCGTGAGTTACCAAGTATTATTGAGTACGTAAGTTTTATACGTGTATTTATGAAAACGGTTTTAAAGGGTTTTTCTTTATAAAATAACTTAATCAAAAGTGTTTTCAGAAATATCTTTTTAGTACTCAATATTATATACAAGAGTTTTATTTAGAAAATCCTTTTTAAAAGAAGTCTAGTTGGATTAGAACTGTTTGTTTTATGGAAAGTCTATTTTGCTTGGAAAACAAACTGTTGTGTTTTGAACCTAATTGGTTTCTAGGTTGATTTAGGTTGCCTATATAAACCAATGTTCATATACTTTATCACTGACGAAAATCACAGAGCAAAAACGTGAGAAATTATTGAGTGATTTCATAAGAGGCGTCCTGACTGTTACTGCACGAGTTATCTTCACTGTTACCTTGGAATTCGCCTTGATACTTGAGCACGGTTTCTCATTAGGTTTGATTGTACCACATAGCTTATTGAGAACCATATTGGTAAGATTTATTTGTTTAGAATACGGCTGCCATAGTAGGTAGTTTGGTTCTTGAGTTCGGGGTTGAATTCAGGAAGTACGGCTCAACGGTAGATTAGGGTCTATTGTATTGAGTTTGGTTTACGGCTATTAGTGGAGTTTGGAAAATCTCCCAGGGACGTGGTTTTACTTCTTGGTTGAGCTCAAGAAGGTTTCCACGTAAAAATCTGTGTCTCTTTATTTATTGCTTTGTTATATTGCTTTGCTATTAACAACGTAGTAACTAATAGGTTAATAGATTGTGCTTAAATTGATAATCCACGAAAAATTTGAATAACTCCCTAAGACTCAATTCACCCCCCCTCTTGAGTCTATCCTTGAGTATAACACCCATAAAACGCCCTTCCAAGCCTATCAGGGATCGGATAAGCGACCACGAGTGCTTCCCATTTTCCCTAGGCGTGTTCCGGAGCCTTCGTTTTCAACTTCCGGGGACACGGGTATCAGTTTTACCCAAACTTTTTCGTGGGGGTCTATCATGGCCCTAGAGGACTCTCGGTGCCTCTGTGAGGGTCATTCGGATCCCCAAACTTCTATATCACTCACGCCTTCGGTGTTCCGCCCTTTACATTGTTGTCCCGTAAAAACGCCCTTACAAGCCTATAAGGGACTACATAACAATTTACTGGGGCCTCTTATGTTCCCTAAGGGTGTCATGTGCGATTTAGTGCGAAAATATCCACCTTCGTTGTGGGGCCTACCGGAAGCCCAAAAAACGTGTATTAGCCTTTGATTTTCGGCTTCCCGAAGCCCGATTTTCGTTTTTGCCCAAACTTCTTCGGGAGGTCTATCGTCACCCTAGAGGACCTTTGGTGCTTTAGGACGGTTATTCGGGTCCCTGGACTCCGATTTTACCCATGGGACATGGGACGTGGCGCTTGCTGGGCGCTGGAACATGGGCCACCTATATTTTGTTTCAACAAATTTTTGATGTATTTAGTTCATTTCGATCCATTTTCCACTATGATAATTTTTGATAGAAGAACTTTATAACAGAGTATTCTCAATTTTGTTATTAAAAGACTAATAATCGTTTCTTTAGCACTCAGTTAAATATAGATCAAAATTTACCGTATGACTAATCATAATAACTAGAACTATTATGCAACAAACAATGTCATTTAGGGGTAGGTAGCTCTAACTTTTATAGAGGCACAACACAAGTCAATGAATTGACTTTTTTTTTTTTTTTGTCAAAGGCTAATACACGGCTAGTGAATGACTATTACCATGACTTGAGGGCATCCCTCCCCCAACGCTTTAAAATTTTCCCCAAATAAATTAAGAGTGAGGTTGCGGATGAACCGCTCCAAATCCCGCATTGGTGTTGTTTTAGTTTTATTTACTAGTTAATCACAAAACCAGCATCAAAAAAGAAATTTTTTTTATTACAATAAAGTTAGAAGCGAGTCAACCCATTAAAAAAATTAATTTAAAAAAAAAAAAAAGCTGAAACACACTGCTGCGTGTCGCATGGGTATACACAGTTACACACTAGTACAAAAGAAAAAAGAGTTAAAAATTCATATACTTAGAAGTTAGAACCTAGAACCGAAGGTCAACGGTGTATTTAAAAAAGAAAGAAAAAGATTAATGTCAAGAGCCGAGTAGGCTAGTAGCTAAAGCTGTTCATAAAAAACCAAAATCGAAAAATCGTATTGTAACCAGGTAAAATTGTACTGAAAAATAGGCTATCGTATCGGAAAGAAAATATAATTTCGGTACTGTAACCAGGTAAAATTGTACCGAAAAATAGGTTATCGTATCGGAAAGAAAATATAATTTCGGTACGGTAACCGTACCGGGAGTAAATGGCCGGTTAACCGTTGCTTACTCTCCCCCCAGTCCCCATTACTCTCCCAGCCGTCTGCCATTGCCACCGCCATCTTGAGTTGCTTCACTTCTGATCTCAACCCTTAATGAAATAACAAAAAATATTATAATCCGTGGACTTGAAGTTTGGTTCAGTGGTGCTTCCATTTCCATGTCTCTTTTTCTCAGTTCTTTATTCTTGTGAACCATTGTAAATTAGTTAATTGGCTCTGATTCAGTTCCAATTTGTAATCTCTTTTGTTGCGTTGCTTTTGCTACTGTCAATTTACATTTTCTCATGGTTATAATATGACAAATTCAACTCATTTGTTGTCTTCATTTGTTGATGGTGAAGTCAATTTGGATTTGCAAGACTTTGTTGCTGCTGCCTCAATGCAGGTTGAGAAAGAATGTGTTCTAGAATTTTATTTTGAAAATGAGAAAATTATTTCGGTTAACCGTATCCGTACCGAAATTATCGATTAACCGAAGTTCGGTTAACTGATATTTTCGATACGATTACGGTTCAGGAAAAATGCAAATCGATATTTTCGATTACCGTACCAAAATATATTTTCGATACGGTTAACCTACCGTGAACAGCCCTACTAGTAGCCCAGCCGATATGATCGTGCATACCTTTTTGGTGGTTAACCCCGGTATACGATTACAATGGTCAAATTTCCAATCGGATCGAAGAGCAATGCACATGCACTGAATGTCTTAAAAATTTGGCAACAGGACACTAATTATCAAATTAAAGAATTAGAATACAAATCACAAGAATATCTTAACGTTTATCTCTCTAGCACCCCATAAAAAATCAAATATTTATTTATCCCATGTTTACAGATGAAATGTCAATATCAAATTGTCAATGAGGTCTTGATTTAGTGGTTAAGACAGAGGCCCGGGTAAATTAAATCTAAGGTTCGAATTTCCCCTCCTTTATTGTAATTAAATTTATTGTACTGGTCTTTCACCAAAAAAAAAAGAAAAAAGAAAAAGAAAAGAGAAGGATGAAATGTCAATATGTCATATATAGCAGTCATACCAAAGTCCAGTTCTTATGCCTTATCGCCTAAAATGAAATAATTTAATAATGTAATGGGTAATCTTCTTACCCAATTTAGATAAAAACTTTAGAATTATAATGTTGCTTGAAAACCTAATTAAAGATCGAACATTTCATCTAGGTAGGATGAATGTTTTTTGTTTTAAAATTAAAACACACGGAATTGATGTCTGCTTGCCAGAAAAGCAAGTCATTCCTAATTTCCCACAAGTCCTTCGCACAAGAAAAAAGGGGGAGGGAGTCGTAGACAAGTGAAAATCTAACAAATTTGGGAGACTATTAACATAGCCAATACGAATATGAATCTTGACTCAAATTTATTCTTGAGTTAATAAATAATGTTTCGAGCTTTGACCCATTAGATTTTGACTCTGATAAAAGTGCGGTAACTACAAATTAATATTACTTTGATTATTTTAACTTTTCATTGCAAGAAAGTCACCCTCTAAGAGTCGATCCCAAATTATAACCGGGGATAATTGGTAAATGCAGCACTTTACTATATATCCACTCCAAGCTCATATGAATTTCAATTTGATTACTTTTATTATTTCTAAAATTCGTCGTTGAAGATTAATGCACATATATATTAAGAAAATCCTCGCTTTTAGAAGCATAGAGCAACTTGATTAGAACACCCTTCTATCGGAGAACCTATATGTCACATATATGAAGATTGACCAGGTCCAGAATAATCCTAATGTATATAGGGTTTCGGTCTTAACCATTAGACTAACATCTCATTGACAAAAAAAATAAAAATAAAGTACTTAATTAATAAGACTAATTTAACCTTTGACTAGATGTGCTTGCTTTTAAACAAACGTCCATATTATTCAGATGTCTGATCTAGAGGTTTTAATTGAGACAACACCAATGAATATATTTGATGATAACAAGAATCCTTTTAGATTTCACAAAATAATGAAGATCCTAAACCAAATGTCAAATTTTAAAGCAGTCCATATAACTGTATAAATATAAGCAGGTTTAAACTCGTTGCTAGTGACGAGAAAAAAAAAACCCCAACTTGTGTTGCACAATCGTGGGTAACGTGTTTTCCAATATCACGCTGACCTCCTGACAACTCCTCCTCTCAGCAACCCAAAAAGATGTCGAAGTTCTTCACCCCGCCTAAAACTTGAATCCAAAATGCTTTTTGTGCTAACATCTATCCCCACTTTTTCGTGTCAACTGCAAGAAAACGGCGTTTTATGCAATTTCATCAACATTTAATGTACCTTCTTCACCTATATATACACAACTCCCTCAAATCTTTGTTCTTCATCACTTCCAAGTCATATTTGTCTTCTCTTAAGCGTTTATTCTCTTACAATATCGATTATCATATATATGTTGTAGACACCAAATTTGCATCAAACACAGAATCACAAAAAAATAGTGTTTCATTTTATCTTAACAACTACTCTACCTTTATAAAAAGGGAACGAGCTAGGGAGATCATCATTATAACTAATAATTATTAGTACCATGGGATTAGTCCGTTGCCGATTCTTGTTCGTTGCATTGTTCACCATTGCCTTGTACAGTTCGCTAAGGGCTTCTAGTGCTGATGCTCGAGCAACAACGATGACAGCCATGAACAAGTTAGCATGGAAGCGAGTCATAACAGTTGATCAATCAGGCAAGGGGAATTATGTGAAGATACAAGACGCCATTGATTCGGTCCCATCTAATAATGTAGATCCTGTTTTTGTAAGGGTTGAGCCTGGAGTTTATAAAGAGAAGATTGTTGTGCCTAGTGACAAGTCCTTCATAACACTTAGCGGTAGGAACTCTGAAACTACTATAATCACTTGGGATGATTACGGTGATATATTCAAGTCCCCCACCGTTAGTGTAATAGCATCGGATTTTGTGGGAAGATACCTTACTATTCAGGTATCTTCCCACAAAGACACTCACTGCATTTACCAATTATCCCCACTACAATAATGATATAATCCTATAGCAATTGTCAAATGCCAATGATTGCATTGGTTTTTTTTTTTTCAAATTTTGGCTAATTGACTTGAGCTTTTTTTTTTTGTAGAATTGTCATTTGCATTCGATATCAAAAGATAATGGGGCCATAACAGCACAACATAGAACGTCAACGGAAGAGAACACAGGGTTTTACTTTGTGGGATGCAAGATTACTGGGATACAAAAATGCACATTGGGTAGACCATGGGGCCCTTATTCTAGAGTGGTCTTTGCTCATACTTACATGTCTAGTGCGGTCTTGCCTCAAGGATGGGATGATTGGGGTGGACCATCTAACCAAAGGTACTATTACTTTACTAAGAAATATTAAATTCGCTAAAATCTAGCTACCAAAACATTGAGAAAACATGATTCGTATGGAGTGAGTGTCTCATACACTTATCATTGAGAAAACCCAAATAATTAAAAACAAATTTATTCCGTTATGAGCAATTTTGACGAAATTAAAAAATATTTGATCTGATGCAGGACCGCCTACTATGGTGAATAGGAGTGTTATGGTCCAGGAGCTAAAAGGACAGCAAGAGTTGAATGGTCACGTAGCCTTACAAACCAAGAAGCTTTACCCTTTGTGACTATGAACATGATCGATGGCACATCTTGGATCAAGGGTTAACAACTTAACATTAACTGAATTCCTACAACTTTTTCTCTTTTTTGGTCTTTTTCAACAATTATTCATTTGAAAAGGCACATTAGCTTGTTTCTAGATACTCCTCCTAGGCGAAATTTGCATTGTACCATTATTTGTAAAGTGTTGTACATGTATAGCTCAATTCACAACAACAATATTATAACAGGGGTTTACATTTCTCACGTGTTCTTCTAAATATGGGTTTATTATTTATCGAGTGAGTAATAATTATACTCCCACCATCCCAAAATATCAATCGCGATTATTATTTATCGAGTGAGTAATGATTATACTTCCACCATCCCAAAATATCAATCGCGATGTCGCATCTTGATGATATAGGTAATATATTACATATTTTATAAGCTCCCGGATATCCATAAAATCCTTGTGTTATACAACTTACACTTGTGATCGAACTCTCGTTACGTGCACCACTCCATCTTGCGATTATTGTCAATGACCAAGAAATTTGGCTATATACAGTTGCTGTCACAAGAATTGAGCACTATTCACTGTTCAATTACCATAAAAACTCCCCAAGCAATTTCAACTAACAATTTCCATAATGACACTTTTTGTTGCTAAAATAAAACTTGAGTTTAAACTTAAATTTTATTTCCAAATTTTCTCGTTCATTGACATCATTGCTGAAGTATGTCAAACACAATTCCTAGAAATGGGCAGAAATATTACAGTATATGTAATGATGCTGAAACGCGTTTCTTAATGACGGCTGTACCACTTGAACATTAATTAATAGGATCTTAGCACATAGTTTTTCAATTCATGAAACTTTTTATCTTGCTAATCTAATATATATATATATATATATATATATATATATATATATATATATATATATATATATATATATATATATATATATATATATATATATATATACATATTAACTGGATCATGCACGTTGCTGCATTGACACGTGTCATGCCATGTCAGCATACCCAATCAGCATCATATCCAGTAGTTAATGCTATGTCACTTAATTAATTAAATACATGCATGAACCTTATAATCTAATTAGAGTATGATACATGAACATAAACAACATAAATACGGTTCATGAACTTAACCTAAATTATACAAAAGATTAGGCACATCGAATTTAATAAGGGAGAATTGTCACAAGTAATAATTTTTATACATACATCTTGATTTTCTAAGTAATTTTATATCTGAGCAATATAGTAGAAAATAATTATTGGGCATACATGATTAAACCCTATGGAAATGGAGAAACATAGTATTGGTAGAACGTGACCGTGAATAAGGTAGTCGTAAACATAATTAATTTCTTCAACAATTATTTTAATTAAAAAAGAATGAGAACATTGATTGATATATTCCGATGGAGTCCAAATAACCGCTACATACCAAATAATATGACGCATAGGAAATTTAACATATTAAATCGAAGTATGTTAAGAAAATGAAAATTATATTGTAAAAGTATTTTCTAATAAAAACCCAACAAATATTCTTTCACTATTTTGAATCTAAATAGTTTTTCGTTTCAAATTTTCGATGTTGAGTTTTGACCACAATTTTCTCATAAATCGGAGTACGTAAAAATTATGAAAATTATATATGGTGAAATTACTTTCCAATACGAATCCAACAAATATTCTTTCATATTTTGAATCTAAATAGTTTTTCCACAAATTGAGGTCAAATTAAACATGACGAACATCTAAAATGACAGTTAAAAAGGGCGGGACACTTATAATCCATGATATACTAACAAGGTCGTGCATCACAATGGGTATGAAAGAAAACCACGACAATTGTTGTATTGACATGTGGCATCCATGTCATTGCATACATAGGCGACATTTCATGATTCGATGTATTTACCTTAAAAAGTAGGCGAAGTTTAGTTACTGACTTACTACTCTCACTAACCATTAAAATTATATCATTAGTATTCATAAAAGTTATTGTTCCATTCTTTAATGACTTAAGTTTCATAAACAATAATTTTTTTTAATATATCACGTCAATCGGCATATTTCAACGAGTAAATATTAACTCATTAAGAATTTTCAAAAAAAAAGAACATACTATAAAAATGAATCTATCGTGTACTAAAATTGGATCATACACACTGTTGTATTGACACGTGTTCTGCATGTCGATCACCATATCCAAAAGTTAATGCCAAATTAACCAATTAATAAGGATAATGAACCATGTTATCTAATTAAATTAGGATACTTGGAACATATAAATATTTTTTTTGAGTGAAAGATACATGAACCATAATTAAACTTAAACTAAACTATGCTGAAAACTAGATACAACGAATTTAATAAGGGAAAGTAGTCACAAGTAATAGATGCATAAAGTCTTCTAAAAAAAAAAGAAGTAATAGATGCATGAAGACTTTAAAACTAACGGATAAATTCACGTATTATGCATCTCAATCTTCAAAGTGATTTCGTATCCCAACAAAAATACATGATTCATGGAGATCAAGCAATATGGTAAATTGGTAAAATAATGTGAACAAGGAAAACTAATTTATCTACATGGATGAAAATAATCGTTGCCATATCACATTACATGACACACAAGTAATATTATATAAAAAAATATTTAAACCAAAGAGAGATAAGAACCAATAGTAGTATATTGACTATTAATAAAGGTAGGTAAATAAATTTATGGACTACATAAGTACACAAATGTGCAAATGTGTTGGTTGATAGAGTATATCAAGGTGTGGGAATATATCATTTAACTAATTTTGTGATTAATTATTTAAAGTATGAAAAATATAAATTAATTTATCCATTTAAATCCAAAAAACTGTTATCGCATGTCACATAAACAACTTTATAGTCCACATAGCACAACTTTGATTTTGTACAGATAACTCTATTTTAGTTATTATATACACTATGAATAAATTATTAATTTATTTTCTTGATAACATTCAAAATATATTTTCTAATGATAAACTACAAGCCCGTGCATCGCACGGAGCATACACCTAGTTATTATTAGTAGGAATGAAGCCAATAGTATCAGCACATCATTAGTGTCATAATCTAGTACAGTAAGTTCCAAAATAATATCCAGCACCATGATGATCAAACAGATAAACATAAAATCCAGATACTGTCAAATAAGATAAAGTTAAAAATTGAAGCAGATAAGATTGAAATAGTTCCACCGCCACCTTTAAGATCACTTTAAATTCCCACAAACTTATATTCTAGGACATTATAATTTACACACAATACATCACTTTCCAGCAAAAGAAGCACTTAGTTCATCAAAGAAAGAACAAGAGAAATTCAGCAAAGATCGAAAATATCCTAGATGGGTTCTTTAATGTCAGGATGGGACTCCCCTGTTAAGGATCCCAAATTTGGTAATTCCCTAATCTCATTCAGTTCTTCTATTCATTACTAGTATAACTATTACTAGTTCTTTATCCCGGACCCAGATTCATGTTTACGTTTTTCTTTTTGAGACGTCTCACAATAATCTTTACGTTTTCTTATTTGATAAGCTTGGCTTTGACATTTGACAAAATTGCCCTCGCCTTGCACGGATTTGGACCATGGTACATTTATGATGAACTATAAATCTATAATGATTATTTTTGTTGGATTTCAGCAACACTAATGAGAAATAAGTCACTGACTAATGAGAGGATTCAAGACTTTTGGAAATTAAAGAAGAAAACAGAGGAAGAACATCTTAAATCTTTTCCTTCTACACCAAAGGTAGATATCTCTGATGAGGTTATCTCCACTGAAAAAAGCTTCAAAAGATCGAGCTCTTTGCCTTTGGTTGATACAAAGGTTGGTAAACTCATACCGGCTGGCAAAAAAGCTGATATAGACGATGTTGAGGATCTTATGAAGAGAGATTGTTGGTAAGTTTGCTAATTGTTACTATTATGTGTATCAATTTAGTATTACAGTACGTATATGTGTAATCTGAAACAAGTTACTATTGATTACGATTTAACTAGCTTTTTACACTGTTTGTTAATCTTGTATTGGGGAGGAAATTTATTAAGGGTAAAAAGGTCTAAATCGATTCGATCCGAGATGTTGACCTCTAGTAAACCTAATTTTAATGCAATTTTCTGCCAATTGATCTTGGTAAATGAATCTGCACAGGGGACTAGGCCCGTCTAGCCTAACTCCTACAAATTCAACTTTTTCTCTAAAATTTGTTCTTATTTACCTCATTTAGAAGTGAAAGGAGAAGGAGAAGCTACAATTTGTAACTTTTCATTCTAATCCAATTGTAGTTTTATTTAAACTTCTTAGAAGTTGGAAATAGAGGAGGGAGTAGATGAAAAGGGAGTGAGCAAGAACAAATTTAGGAGAATAATGAGAAGTTGGGAGAAGGTAGGCCAAACGGGCACTTAGAGAGTGAGGGTATATTGAGAATATATGTATTGAAGTTTATTTTTCTTGGTATTTGGTCAATTTACCAGCGTAAGGAAGAACCTTGAACGGAGGTAGTAATTTGTTATATTTTGTTAGAGCGTGTGATGAAGATATATGTAATCTTGACATTTATACTTTGTTGAATCAATCATTCACTTTCAGTGTTTCACATACTTATACTTGTAATTGGATTTTATGTTTTCTCTCGGCTAGATGATTAGTGACTAGTTAGGGATAAAATTGCATATATGAACATTTCTTGCAAGCGCGATGCAATATGAATAATTTATTTAATTTTAATGGTCTTGGTAAACAAATAAGCATGGTTGCAAATAAATGCAGGTGGACAAGGAGCAACTGGGCATTCCTGAATGAGCCACCGGTGATAGCAGCAGAAGTGCCAAGATACAAGTATGCCTCACAGCATCATGTTGCTAATAGCTTGGGCACAACAAAACCTGACACCAGAATTGCGGGCATATGAATATGAATATTTCGAGGGTCCTAATACTCTAGTATATATGTATGATATATCCAAGTTCGTCAGGAATTTGGGGTCCTAGGTTGTATAAATTATGGGTCATCCTGTAATTAATTAATTACCCAAATAATATAATCTCATGGTCTAGCACAGCACTCTCTATGTAGTTGCTGTCTCAAGTGGTTGCTAGTGGTTCATGGGTTTCTTTTTTTGTTCCGGTTTTGGGGTGATGTTGTATAATGGTGTTTGTTCTTGTATTGTATGTTGTATCATAGTCTATATAAGCATGTAACATATACCAGTAGACTAGCAAAAAATGTAACATATACCAGTAAAACCTTTTTTTCTCTTTTTCTGTAGGGCATGTAAAATATAATACTGGTAAGTAGTAAATAGCTAGAGAAGGACCCAATTTTGAAAAGTATACTTTCCCTTTTCTTGTTTTTTCATTTTTATTGTTTGGTTATTTGTCATGTTTTTGATTAAATTTTGAAGTTAAGAAGTATTGACAGTTGATGTATCACGAAAACTTAAAAAGGTTGTTCAATATTAGTTTTTAACTTATGGTATGTTTGGATAGGAAGATTCATTTAGAATCATGATTTGGACCAAATCTACTATTTAGATGGGCAAATAATTGTAATATCGTACTTCGGTCAAATCCCACAATAAAATTAAAGTTTCATGTTTGAATCTTGTTTTGAATACACTCCAAGATCCTTCATTTTTTTTAGTTACCATAATCCAAGACAATATGAAACTCAATTCAAGATCTGTCATTGCCAACCTCTCGGTCTCGACCACTAAAGATATTTCATCTTTCTCATTGTGCTAAAAGATTCCGCTATGGCTTGATGTCACCATTAAGCAAATTAACTTAACTAGCTAGACCAAATCCGAGCAAAGGTTTTTCACAATGAGATATGTGGCCTCTTGGTTTATCTCCATTATTGGATATGAATGTTCCCATTATTGGATATGAATGTTTCCTTTTAATTAGCTATTAAATTTAATTTTTAATTATAAAAATACGCTAAAAATAGAAAAAAAAATTAGAAATTACTTCAAAAAAATTGGAAAAATTTTATGAGTCATCACAATAATAGTAGAGAGGGCTTAGGCGTAGATTTTACGCTACGGGGTGTTGAGAGCCATGCTTGGTACCCAAAAATCGTAGATTAGCCTCCTATGTCCATTAAGAGGTCATTCAAGCCTACCAATGACCCGATAACCTACCCTGTGAGCCTCCCATGTCCTTTAGGGTGTCCCGTGCAAATGTGGTGCGAAAATATTCACCTTCGTCTCGGGGACTCCCGGAAGCCCAAAAAACATGGATTATAACCTTCGTTTTCGGCTTCCGGGGCCTGGATGTCATTTTTGGCAAACTTCTCCAGGGGGTCTATCATGACCCAAGAGGATTCTCGGCGCCCTGTGAGGGTCATCCAGATCCCTGAACTTCGATATCACCCATGTCTTTGTGGTTTCGATTCTCACATCATTATCCCGCAAAACGTCATTCCAAGCATATTAGGGACTGATAAGCGACCCCATGGGCCTCCCATGTCCCCTACAGATGTTCCGTACAATGTGTTGTAAAAACATACACCTTCGTTCCGGAGTCTCCTTTAAGCCTAAAAAATGTGGATTATAGTCTTCGTTTTCGGCTTCTTATGGCCCGAGTGTCATTTTTGCCTAAACTTTTGCGGGGGATCTATCATGACCCTTAGGGTTGGCCACGAGCCGAATACTGCCAAGCTTGGGTTTGGCTTGTTTTAAAATTTTCGAACTCGAACTCGGTCCGAGCCATAAAAATTGAGCTCAAACTTGGCTTGATTAAAAATTACTGAACTCGTGCTCGAACTCGAACTTTTATCGAATTTGTCAATTCTTCTTTAATCTTTCAATAAATGTAGAACATCTCTAATATTCCATGAGATGAAATCGCCAAATGATATGAAAATAATTTATAGTTCATTATCCTAATTGTTTATGGCTAACAAATTTTGTTCACTCAATGAGAATGCTAATTAATTTTACGAAAATAAAATTTGAAAAATTAAAATGACAAACAAAATAGATATTTTAAGAAAACTATTAGGAAAAACAAACATTAGTTATTTTAAATTATACAAGAAATAAGAAAAAATGTAGAATATGCCTGTTTGTTTGAGGCTCACGAGCTTTCGAGTCGAACACCATAAAGTTTGGGTTTGGTTCGTTAATTAAACGAGCCTAAACTTAAAGTTTGAGTTTTGTTCGTTTACTAATCGAACCCAGCCCGAGTCGAGCTTCTACCGAGTCGAAATCGAACAGTTCACTAACAGTTTGGCTTGTGGCCACCCCTAATGACCCTAAAGTACCCTCAGTGCCCCGGGATGGTCATCCGTATCCCTGAACTTTGATATCACGCCCATGCCTCTGGTGTTCCAACACTTACACCAGTGTGCCGTAAAACGCCCCTCCAATCCTATCAGGGACCGGATAAGCGACCCCTAGGGCCTCCCATGTCCTCTAAGGGTGTTCCATGCGATGTGGTGTGAAAATATCCACCTTCGTTTCGGGGCCTCACGGAAGGCCAAAAAACATGAATTATAGCCTTCATTTCCGGCTTCCGGGGCCCCTGTGTCATTTTTTCCCATACTTCTCCGAGTGGTCTATCATGACACTAGAGGATAATCGGTGCCCCATGAGGGCCATCCGGATCCCCGTACTTTAATATCACCCATGCATTTGGTGTTCCGACCTTACATTGGTGTCCCGTAAAAGCGCCCTTACAAGCCTATCAGGGACACGATAACGGACTTAGGGGGCCTCTTATGTTCCCTAAGAATGTCCAGTGTGATGTGAAGTAAAAACACCCACCTTCGTTTCGGGGCCTCTCGTAAGCCCAAAATACATGGCTTATAGCCTTCGTTTTCAGCTTTTGGGGGCTCGGGTGTCATTTTTGCCTAAACTTCTCCGGTGGTCTATTATGACCCCAGGAGACCCTCGTTGCACCGGGAGGGTCATCAGGATCCCCGAACTTCGATATCACCCATGTATTCGGTGTTACGACCCTTTACATTTGTGTCCCGTAAAAACGCCCTTACAAGCTTATCAGAGACCCGATAATGGACCCCGGGGCCTCTTGTGCTCCCTAAGGGTGTCCCGTGCAACGTGGTGCGAAAATATCCACCTTCGTCTCAACGCCTCTCAGAAGCGCAAAAAAGGTGGATTTGTATAGCCTTTGATTTTCGGCTTCCCAGGGTCCGGATTCCATTTTTGCCAATCTTCTACGGAGGGTATATCGTCAGCTTAGAGGACCTCCGGTGCCTCATGACGGTCAACCGAGTTCTCGAACTCCGATTTCACCTATGCGACATGGGACATAGGCGGTGTGTGGGACATCAGACATGGCGCTCGCTGGGCGCTGGGATATGGGACATGGGCCACCCACCTTTTGTTTCAATAAATTTTTGATGTTCTTAGTTCATTTCGGTTTATTGTCTAATATGATAATCTTTGTTAAAAGAACTTTATAACACAGTATTTTCAAGTTTGTTAATAAAAGACTAATAATTATTTCCTAAGCACTTGGTCAAATATAGATCAATGTTTAGAGTATGACTTATCATAATAAGTAGAACTATAAGGTAACAAACAATGTCATTTAGGGGTAGATACCTCTAACTTTTATAGAGAAAGCACAAGCCAATGAATGATATATTTTTTTTGTCAAAGGCTAATACATGGCTAGTGGATGACTATTACCATAATTTGAGGGCATCACTCCCCCAAACATTTTAATATTTGCCCTAATCACATTAAGAGTTAGGCTGCAGATGAACCTTTCAAAACCCCGCATTCAGTGGCCGATCCACATGGTAACAATCATTATCTGAGTAGTAGCTCAACTGGTAAGGAGGCCTTTTGTTGAGAGAGTAGGTCCCTGTTTCGAAGCTTGCTAACCTCCCTTTTGTTTCATTTAATATTTTTTAAAGTACTTCACTTTCATTGGACTAAGCATCTGACAGCCCAACTCTATATCTACTACTCTTTTGTCATTCATCTTTTTTGTTTATTTATTTTTATTTACTATTGTCCCTTATTTTCTTACACATCCGCCATTTTTGTGGCTACTTTTTAAGAATTTCTTTATATCTACCATTGTGCATATAACTATTTTTTGTTCAAAGGAATTTTATGATTCACCTTTTTTTTTTTTGAGTGATTTGAATTGTGTGTACCCTAATAATATTTTATGCCCTACACTTTTCTTATTATTGTGCATACCCAGTTTATAAATTCTAGATCTGCCACTGCCCGTATTGGTGTTGTTTTAGTTTTATTTACCAGTTAATCACGAAATTAGCACAAAAAAAGAAAAAAAAGAAGAAGATTACAACAAAGCTCGAAGCAAGACAACCCATAAAAAACATTAAATAAAAAAAAACCGAAAAGAGCTGAAATATCATGTATATCGAACTGGCATGTACACTAATTAGTTATAAATATCCACCAGAAACCAACATATTAGGTGTGTATCTATACTCAAATGATTTTTATATTGTCGATGATATCAAGTCTCCAAAGAAAAAAATGTTGTTACTCGCAAACTGGGTATTAGAAATTGTGACTGCCTTTCCATGTTATGTTCTATTTATAAAATTATAAGAAGGGATTTCAATTCTTATTCTTGTGCCGGAAGCTATTTAGATTAGACCTCATACTTGGTAATAAAAATTTCAATAAAACTCGAAACAAGACAACTCATAAAAAAATATTAAATAAAAAAAAAACAAAAAAACAGAAAGAGCTAAAATATCATGTATATGGAACTGACATGCACACTAGTTAGTTATAAATATCCACCAGACACCCAACATATTAGGTGTGTATCTATACTCAAATGATTTTTATATTGTCGATATCCAGTCTCCAAAGATACTGGGTATTAGAAAGTGTGACTGCCTTTCCATGTTATGTTCTATTTATAAGATTATAAGAAGGGATTTCATTTCTTATTCTTGTGCCGCAAGCTATTTAGATTAGACCTCATACTTAGTAATAAAAATTTCAATAAGTTTTGTGTGAGACCAAATTATAGAAAGATAGATAAATATGTAGAAATATAGGGGTCACTTATAATGATTAGCGACCGTTGTTTCATTAAAAATGACATCTGTCTCATCAAAAATTACAAAAAATACGTCTAATGTAAGTTTTTGTGTAAAATCCTAACTTGGCTAGTTAACAAAAAGAAAAAAAAATACTCTCGACCCACCCTTATTTTATTTATACAAGACTTAGTCTAATTCTTTTACTTAACCCTTGTCTTTCACAAAAACTTTTATAAGACGGTTTTTTCGTATCTTTTGGTGAGAATGTGTCACTTTTCAATGAAGTAAGGGTCACACTGCTCACCATAAGTGACCCCTACATTACTAAAAAGTGACCCCATTTTTTTATGAGCTGGTCAGATTTGCTGTCATTTCTTATTAAAAAAAAAAAAACCCCTCTTTTCCTTATTTTAAAAAATAAAAACCCATTCCTCACCAAAAAAACCCCTTTTTCTTTGTACTGTTTTCTTAAACATACGTTATTACCAAACTAATTATATCACAACCTTGTTGAGCCTTCCCCTAAATAATTGAATCTGCCCCAATTATAATTGCTTCCTGATGCGGAAGTGAACCACTCCAATTAGGGAAACCAAATGACGACTCAAGTATCACACACCTGAGACTCCGAGAGAGTGTGACTGTGACACTGAGAGACCGCCATTCTCACCATCTTCCACAAATCCCACCTCCTTTTTAACTTTTCATCTTCTAATTCATACCCAACAAAAACCCATATTCAGATTTCACCAAACATCAACCAAAATCCAAAACCCTAGAAACAGAAATGTCCCAAAACAACCCCAAATCCCCAAATTGACGAAATCCCTTCAAACACAGAAGAGAGAGAAAGGAGACAATGGCGAAGCCACATTCGCATTCATCAAACCCATCAACAACAGCGTTGCATTTAAACTTACACAAGAAAAAAACATGGCTTTTTATGATCCTAGCTCTCTTCTCTGTTTCAACCCTAATTGTTATTCTTATGAGAGCCACTTTTTCTGATTCGTGTTCTGATCGTCTAACTGAATATCGTTATGGGACTAAAGATCCGAATCAAATCTCGAAACCCTCTTCAATTTCTTCTCAAGCTTCTTCAAGTCCTCTTTATTTCATGAAGTCTAAGCTCGTTTTGTTGGTATCCCACGAACTCTCTCTCTCTGGTGATTCCTTTTTCTTTCTTTCTTTCTTTTTTTTTTTTTTGAAATTTGATGTTATTTTATGGGTTTTTAGTTTTAGTTCATTTACTGTGCTGTGTGATGATTTATTTAGTATTGTTTAATTGCCATGATTGTTTGTTTCTCATTGTGTAGATTCATGTGGTCTAGAGTGAGCTCTTTCCATTTTCGGTTGAGTGTAGACTTGCCCATACTATATAAAAAACTTTTTTTTTTTTTTATTTTGGAGGGGTGGACTGGAAACTATGCAATGGGAGTTGTGGGTTTTATTTTAATTTGTAATGGATTTGAAGGGAGAAGTGTAATGAGTTGGGAACTGAAAAGGGTACCTGAGATGAGACAATGTCTATCTGTTTCATGATATATATGCATTGACACATGTTGGAGGATGAATGTTTAATTCGTGAGTACTTGGGATTTGATGGTTTCAATTTGTGTGGTTGCAGTTTTGGAAAAAAATCTAATGAGGTGATTTTAATTAGGAGTGAGCTGAAATATTTAGAATTTAAGATCCTTTGTAGTTATTATCAGTTAATTGAGGTGATCGGTTTTTATTAAGTTGTATTGCCTGAGTTTGGCTCCAAAGTGTGCTCCTTTTCCTATTGGTACTTTCCTTTTGAAGGCCAATGTTCCCTTGAAGTTGAAGGTGAGAGCTTTTCTTTGGACATTGGGATTGGAAAGGATCAATACTAATGATATGCTCCAGAAGAAAAGGGCTGGGATGGGGCTATTTTACCTGCAATATGTGTGCTTTGCTGTGCCAGTAGTCAGTCATGTTCATATATTTTCCTTCACTGTGACATGGCCCGGTTTCTGTGGTGTAAGTTTTCTGGTGTTTTGGGGGGAGTATTGGCGTGCCCCTGCCAGTGTGTTGGAGTGGTTGCTGTCTGCAGGTCCACTTTGTCGGCTTTGGGAGAGATAAAGAGAAGAAGCTATTTTGCAATTCCGTGGTGTTTGTGGCTGGAGGGAGTGCAAGAAATTTGTTAGAGGGACTTCATCATCTGAACTTGTTTGGGATAATAACTTATTTAACCTCATTGTGGCCTAAGGCAAGTGAGGCTTTTAGGAGCTATTTAAGCTCTGAAGTCCAAAGGAATTTGGCTAATTTGAATGTTTACTTGGATCTAAAAAAGAATACGAAATAAGAAATAAAAACGAATCTCTTCACTTAAGGAAGCCAGAGGTTCCAGAAACTACTGTGTATTTGTCCCCTTCAGTCCCCTACAATAATAAGACTTTGGCAAGGGGTATCAAAGTGACTTATTGAAGGGTATCAAAGTGACTTATTGAAGGGTATCAAAGTGACTTATTGGCTGCTGGACAAACAATAACTTTGGTCAATGCAGCAATTGTAGCTTGTAACTGCATTCACATGCATATTAAGAATGGCTGAGAAAAGCTAAAAGGCTATGTATTATGAGGCTCAGAGACTCAGTTTTGAGGTTTAGAAACATATACCCGTGTTCTGTTTGGTGATAAAGAGGTAGGGTAAGGTCTATTTTGTAGGGTTCTCAGAGCTGTTCAATGACTTTCCAATAAAGATGTACTTGACTGTTGACAGTGTTGTATTTGCTGCAAAATGTTAAGCAATGCTTTATTGGAGAAAGCTATATTTGTCGGTTTAGTTCTTGTGGAGTTCCTTGGGCTGATAGTGAAGCAAGATTGATTCAACCATAGAAGACACTGATTCATACTGCATACACCTTGAGGACATTGGTGTCCGTGGTTTTGGTTTCTTTTTATGCAAGGCAGAATGCAGCAAGTTCTATGGACTGGATAGGGGGAAAGCCTGTCTTCCTTTTCTTGATTCCTTTTAATTTCACAGCCAAACTGCTAGCGTGGATTAAAAACTTTGTGTTTTTGCTGGACCTTTTAAAGCAAACTATGGACTGAACTGGGTTATTGGCTTATTGCCAAGTGAATTGAGGCCAGAGAGAATGGTTAACTAGATTTGCCATTTGGAAAGTTATAAAAAGAATTGGGGGCTTAGATGTTGTTGACTTGTGAGAATTGATTTTGTTTAGAGGAGTCTGGACTCTGGAGTGCTTTGATTCTTGAAAGTCATTATATGAATCTCTGGGAAATTCAGGGATTTTTTTTTCTGATGCAAATGAACTCAGTAATCTTGGACTTATGGGGTCAGCAACAACTGTTATCATCAATTTGTGTTGCTGGTGAAATGAAATGGCTGTCGCAAGAACAGTCACTTTACAAGTCAAAGCATATGAAGTTTGGTAAAGAAACACGTTTATTTTGCTTTTGTGTATCAGATGATTACCAGGGCTATTCACGATTATTGGTGTTCTCCCAACAATTGACTCATGAAAGGAAAGCTTTTTTTCCTGTCCCCACCAAATGTTTGATTTAATCAACTTTTAAGGTCTGGATATTGAAGAATGCTAATTCAATTCTAATTCCTGATTATTTAGTCTTGTACCAAAGCTCCCTAAGATGTTCTTGCTCTTGTTAATAGTCAAATGGTTTAGACTCTGATAGTTGCCGATCTAGGTTAATCTGCTACCTGATTGGCCTGTACCCTCAGGCCTCATCAGAGTCCCTTTAAGCTCTCTAAGTTACAATACCCAGTTTACATGTATGAAGAATCTTCCTATGGTTTAACTATGTAATCTGAACCTCTTCCTCTCCCTCCATTCCACATCCATGAATTTTTTTCCTGTTTTTTATCCCCCTTCTAATCTTTGAATTTGATGTATCTAATGTGTGGTCAGGTGGACCTCTCTTGCTTATGGAACTCGCATTTCTGCTAAGAGGCGTTGGTGCGGAAGTTGTATGGGTTACTTACCAAAAACCAACAGACCAAGATGAAGTTGCATATAGTCTGGAGAACAAGATGCTGGACAGGGGAGTTCAAGTAAGACATCTTCAATTATTTTTCTCTTGAACTTAAAATGACTGGTGATTAAATTGTTATTTGATTGCTATGGTTTTATGTCCAACTCTTGTTTCTTCTAACAAGGGACTTCTACAACCCAGGTTTTCTCTGCAAAGGGTCAAAAGGCTATAGATACAGCTCTTAAAGCCGATCTAGTTGTTTTAAATACTGCTGTAGCTGGGAAATGGTTGGATGTGGTGCTGAAGGATAATGTTCCTCGTGTTCTTCCCAAGATTTTGTGGTGGATTCATGAAATGCGAGGGCATTATTTCAAGCTGGATTTCGTGAAGCACCTACCTTTTGTCGCGGGTGCTATGATTGATTCTCACACCACAGCAGGCTATTGGAAAAACAGAACTAAAGAACGCTTGGGGTACACAATCACAACCTTTACATTGTTCTAATTTCTAGTATTCCATCCTTCCTTTGTTTCTAGTTGATACTTAGAGGCCTGAGGGAATTCATAGGAATTCTAGATAATAGTTTCTTGTTTAGCTACATGATTTCATTGGCACCCTACTGGTTTAGTGCAAGAACTGTCCTCTTTTGGTTGTCTGCCACTTTATGATGCAAATGGCCATGAACACCACCTCGTACGATAATTTCACAATTAATCGTTGTGAGATTGTTCGCATTTTTTTTGTGTCTTGGAGAAGTCATTTGCCTGGTATGTTCCAAACGTCTAACGGTACACTCTCGGTTATGTATACTTATGCATGGGAACATGTGCAACCATTTCATCTCGAAAAATTTACAAGTCTCTTAAATGGAGATAGAGTGGGGCTAGCTGGGTATCTAGCGGTCCTTTGAACATGGGTGAAAATGCAATTATACGTTTGAATTATTATGCAAGGAAATGTGGTTTGAGTCTTTGTTCTCTTGTTTTTGATTCCTTAATTCAATTAGATCAATGTAATAGTATGCTTATACTCTATTTCATCTGCATTTGGCTGCATCTCACCTTGATTATTTATGCACATCTGACAGTATTAAGATGCCGGACACTTTTGTGGTGCACCTTGGTAATAGCAAAGAGCTCATGGATGTAGCTGAAAACAGTGTGGCAAAAAGAGTTCTTCGTGAGCACGTCCGAGAAGCTCTTGGAGTACGGAATGACGATTTGCTATTTGCTATCATAAATAGTATGTGTCGACCTTTCATATGAAGTTTATCTTTTGCCAATGTTTGCTTGGGGAGGGGGAGGAAAGGAAATTAGGAGGTAGCCATGTCAATGTTTTGACAAGGCCATCTGTCAATATATTTTTTCTTTGTAAGTGAAAGGAATAAGGATAAATATGGGTAGAGGGAACGGGGGGTGGGCAGAGAAGACGAGACTGGTTCTTTTTATCAAGATGAAAACCATTGGTTATGGTTTGAAATGAACGGAGAGAAAGAAGGGGGGGTGGGGTTAGATGAAAATCAAACTAGGACTGTCTATACTATATTAAGGTCCTTCTCAATAAGATTATCTCTAGGCTTTGCAGAAAAATGAAGTTTGAATTGATGTATAGAAGGCCATAATACATCTTTGTCACCAATTTCCACCAGGGTATTCCCAGAACGCGCCTTGCTTCTCTATAATGTGGAAAATCAATTTTGATTGATTCATCAGTAGGGACGTTTATGTGACCATTGCCTTATGCCTGAATGGAGGCATTAAGATCAAATGCCATACTCTATATGCTGTATTATTAGTCATTTGTGCCATAGTAAATTCTGTGCTTTTGTTATCTGAG
The DNA here is from genome assembly GCA_038025085.1 of Tetragonia tetragonoides. Lineage (NCBI taxonomy): Eukaryota > Viridiplantae > Streptophyta > Magnoliopsida > Caryophyllales > Aizoaceae > Tetragonia > Tetragonia tetragonoides. The sequence continues at coordinate 9,997,450 of CM076140.1, read as the reverse complement.
CATCATAGTAACAGAGTGGAAAAGGGTTATATTAGGAGCTAAGTGTGTGGTAATGACTACTGATCTCATGTGGCTCTTGGCTCCTTAAATGTACTTCGACTTTGGGATATAAGTTATGGTTCTTTTGTGCTGGTGGGGCAAATGATGTGGTAGTAAGTTGCGTTTGAGATACATATTCTTTTTTTTTTTTTTTTCCTTTCTTTTTAGGGGTGAGATGAGATACATATACTTACATGCAAACAGTATGTCATCTGGGTAACTTCATGTTGACTATGTGATTGCAGGTGTTTCTCGGGGTAAAGGTCAGGATCTATTTCTACGTGCATTCCATGAAAGCCTACAGCTTATTAAAGATAAGAAACTGCAAATACCTCCAATGCATGCAGTGGTTATTGGAAGCGATATGAGTGCACAAACAAAGTTCGAAACAGAACTCCGCAGCTTTGTTACGGAGAAAAAGATTCAAGATCGTGTTCATTTCATTAATAAAACCTTGACTGTAGCTCCATACCTTGCTTCTATTGATGTTCTTGTCCAAAATTCACAGGTACTTGCAGCTGAGACATAAACCTGTCTTGTATGTCATAGATTTTAACTGTACTTTAAATGACATTAATAGCTTTGGCTTTGATGTGTTTTTGCATCATGTCTTTTGTCCTGGAAATAATATTCTTTGTTTTTTTCCTCTTTTATTATTATTATTTTTAATTCTATAAGACCCAGAAAGAATAGTTGGCTTAGCTATGTGAGACATAATTAACTGGCAGTAGCTTATTTACATTATTAAAACTTTTGCTTCATGTGGAATTTTACTGTTGTTTTAGGAGTGATCATTGTGCTGTAGGCTGTAGTACATCATAGCAAAGACTAGTTTATGATTCCATGTTGTATGCTCAATTTGGTCAAAGTGTGTTTTATGTATTTCTTCTTGCAATACATCTTGTAGCAAACATAGAAAGATATTATTGAGATTCATGCTTTTCGTGGTCCTCCATTTGTACAAGTCCCTCGTAATCCTGATGTCATTGTAAGTTGTGATATTCACCCAAACTTGTATTTAGTCAATTTCTAAGCGTTTATGCTTGTATGTAGGCACGTGGAGAATGTTTTGGGAGGATTACCATAGAAGCTATGGCCTTTCAGCTTCCTGTGCTGGTAAGTTTATCTGCACTACTATATACTCCCTCCGTTTCTGAAAAATGATAACATTTATTTTTTGAAGGTCAAACTTTACAAACTTTGACCATTGATTTCGGAAAAAATATAAGGATTTACAATGTAAAAATACTATCGTTGGATTCGTTTTAATTAGTACTTTCGGAAAATCTATTTTTTGTAGTTTATGTATTCATATAAACACAAATATTTATGGTCAAAGTAGTGCATTGGAGACCGTGTAAAAGTAAATGTTACCATTTTTCAGAAACGGAGGGAGTACATTCTAAACTCCTCCACTAGTGGGAAAATGAGATTGTTTGATCTGCCTCATTGGCCTCATTTCATTTTATTTCCATTCAACTTCTGGTATATCCCTGATCTATGATAAATCAATAAATTCGGCTTGTGGGACTCAAAATGGTTGTACAGTGTCTTAAGTGGATGTGTTCTCTGGGTAAAGAATATTGCTCAATCCTTCCACTTAGGGTAAAAGTGGACCTAGTGTTCAACTAATAGCTCAAGCTCAATTAGGGCTTTGGTAATGCTCGCTCATTTACTAGGTGAATTGGGCTTGAGCTAGACTCATATATGTTCATGAGCTATCCGCTTACTATTAGTCATTTTAAAGCTCATTTAAGTAATAGCTTGTTGATAATATCATTTCATCTTTTTTTCTTTGAAATAGAATTGTACATATTAATGATTGATGTTAGAAAAATTGACACGGTGTAAATGGGAAAAGAGCGAGCTAAGTTTTGTAAGCAAATTAATTATAAATGAGTTATTAATCGAGTAAAGCATAAATATTGAGCTGAACTTGACTGTGTGAGTATTGCTCAAAACTAAGCTCATGAGCAAAAACGTTAAACAAGCCAGGGCTGAGCAAGAATTTTCATGTTTGCCTATGGCTCGAGCTGTGTAAAATTAAATAGCCACGCTTTGAGCAGCCCGCTACTCGGCTTGGCTTGTCTGATGTACATCCCTCCCATGGTGGTTACCTTGCAGCTATATACATTCAACATTTTGCATTTCTTTTTTGACGCAAAAAAGTAAATGGCAATGACAAAGGCATTTGCCGTTCCCATGCTTTTGATTATTGTCCAAACTCTAAACCTTTTTAAGGATGTCAACTTTGTTGGCACCCTTTTTTTTATTAGTTTGCCTTAAAATTTCAACGTTTTGCAGATCTGAGCTTAAAGATGTAGACCAGTAATCTCTCTTTGTAGACCAAATAAGTTAAAAGAAACCTGTCCTTGTTACGTCCTCAGCTGTGGTGCAGATATACAAGATGGGATCATTGGTTTTGTCAACCACGAGAAAATTAAATCTGAGTGAGCCTTTCTTGTTGTTGAACAGTTTCTTCTAAATGCCACCTTGGTAGACAGTAGAAAGTGATTCATGAAACCATTTGTTTTCTGACTTGTGCTTCTCCTTTGTCAAAAGTGAACATATTTTTAGCATTGCGATATTGCTTATTAGTATCTGTCAAGAATGAGTGCGACATCTGCCATTTTAGAATTCTCTTGTATGAGAACGTTAGTATTGCTTGTATTGTGGTTTCTGATCCCATAATTGCCGTGACTCTGAAATCCACCAGGGTACAGCAGCTGGAGGCACCATGGAGATAGTTGTGAATGAGACCACAGGCTTGTTGCATCCTGCTGGAAAAGACGGTATCACTCCTCTTGCGAGGAACATAGTGAAACTAGCAACACATGTCGAGAGGAGGCTAACAATGGGAAAGAAAGGCTATGAGAGGGTGAAGGACAGGTTTCTTGAGAACCATATGGCGGAACGAATAGCATTTGTTCTCAAGGAAGTGTTAAAGAAAGCAAAGAACCACACTTGATTTGTCAAAGAACTTGTCATATCATGGCTGAGGTATGCGCCGCGCTCCCTATTAGATGGTCATTTTATCCTCTTAAAAAGAGGAAGGGGTGGAGAATCCACCTCGAAAAGTTTGTACAATATTAGGCGGGAAGTTTTTTTTTTAATGAAAAGGATAGAGCAGAATTGGAGCAGTTTTTTTTTTTTTCACAAATCACAGGTGTACATGTAGAATATTATATGGAAGTAAAATATGCCTTTCTTTCAGTTCGATGTACACTTTCAATTTGTTGACACGTTTTTCTATTAAGTTTTTTAATATCAATCAACCTTGGAATAGTTGCTAATCCTGATGGTTTTCATTAGGGGTAAAGCTGCGTACATCTTGACCTCTTCAGACCACGTCTTAGGTGGGATATTTACTCGATTGTTGTCGTTGATGGCTCTCATAAATTCCTTCACTTGATTAGCTATTTGCTTTAATTTTCTTATACATTTATTTTGGATGAGTAACCAGAAACTGAACATGAAAGGTGAAAAGAACATGACCATTGTTATTTGTTTGCACGTAATTGACAATGATATTGATGGGAATGCATTATGTCAATATCAATATAAAGAAAGAAAGCAAAATAAAAATCTGGAGTTTTGTTCTGTCGGCAAATGACGATAATAAATGTTGGTTCGGCCCCTTGGCATTTTCATTTTCAACCTCCACGACGACTCTCTTCATTGTTCATCACATAAATTGGGATTGACAATTGACACACACTCGAGATGATTATTGATTATTGATTATTGATTAGCATTAGCTTCAAGTAACCTGTTTTTATATCACCAATTCCAGCCAATTAATTTGTGTAGTATCCGCTATCTACCCCAAATTGATGGAAATTAATAGCGCCGGCCGGCGAAGTTGACCTGACACCTTTTTAAGAATCAGGACATGAGAAATAATTTGACAAAATACTCCATTTGTTCCAAACAAATGGTTACAATTGCTTTTTCAAGGTTTTAAGTTCGCAAACTTTGACCATAAATTTGTGAAAATATACAAAGATTTATAATGTAAAAGTACTGTTGTTAGATAAATCTTAAATAGTACTTTCGAAAAATCATAATTTTATAATTTAAATATTCATATAATCACAATTATATACGGTCAAAGTGGTGCATTGAAGACCGTGAAAAAGACAACTGTAACAATTTATCTGGGATCGAGGGAGTAGTTGGTTAACTCATCAGGCGGGCAACTCTAAAACATTTTTTTTCCAATAAAAGTATCCGTTGGTTATTAATACATTTTTTTTTCCCGGTAAAAGTCTCCGTTGGTTATTAATACATACAATTACAAAATTTTGTAATGACACATTGACATATACTTGCATCACTATTGCGGGAGGTCCTACTCTAATTTTTTGAGCATGACGGTTGATGCTACTTGAACTTGGAAGAACATCAAAGATCATAGCTGTGAACAGAAGTAGCCAGCTCACCTTCGTAAACTTTATAACATTATGCCCATGGGTATAATTTAAACGGTTGAAACTTGCATGAAAGGGACGACTGAAGGTAAGGTTAACTCGGATAAGTTTGTTTGTGATCAATTGTCATAAGCTTTACAATCCCCAGGCCAACTACGCAAGTACAGTATAGTAATTGTTATTTGCTCGATATATATGCTCATGCGTGACAAATTGAAAACCATGAAACCAAAGATTGCCTTCACAAATAACATGTTTGTGATGATCCTAGTTGTTTTCTAATTTGGTTTTCGTTTCTTTAATTTGCTTTCAATGAATGTTGTATTTGTACCTAGATTGAACATTACTTCAGCATTCTCACCGAGGATTTCCACCCCGATTGTGATTTTTTAGGTTGTTCGTTTGTCTTTTGAGTTTTGGAATACAATCAAACAACCTTCTGATGAGAAAACCACATGCTGAATGTTGTCTTTTCTAATATTTCATAGTCATATAGCAGATTAGATCGATGTAATGATCTCTAAGGTGACGTTGGAAATTTTGTTTACTATAGAACTTGTCAATGGCTAATTCATGCATCAAAAATGCATGATGCAAATTGCCATACCAGAATTTGGTCCCCCAGCATTCAAAGTCGAAACTTTTCCACTATTAGGCGTTTAAGCTGATCGAAGTCACGTTCTAGCAGGTCCCAATATAAAACAATGTAATAATCTCTTTTGATATACTCCATATATTGTCTTTTCCACAAATTAATAGGATGAATGAGACCCAATAATTTACGTTACGGAAAAGAAAAAAAGAAAGTCTCATATCATTTGCAAAAGAAAAAATCCTAAATTCTAGTAACAAGATGATCATATTCATTCATGCCACCTTCTTCACGGTGGTTCGCTTAGTGAGTTTGTACTTGACCATTCTCATGATTTTGTAGAACCAAAATGCGCTTACAAGCTGTAGCCCCGATGCCATTGCCTGGATCACATAATTCAGACTTTGTTAAAACTCACCACACACACACACACACACACACACACACACACACACACACACACACACACACACACACACACACACACACACACACACACACACACACACACACACACACACACACACACACACACACACACACACACACACACACACACACACACACACACACACACACACACACACACACACACACACACACACACACACACACACATATATATATATATATATATATATATATATATATAATCGGTACATAGCATAACACGGGCAAAAACTAGTATATATTAGATGAATTAATTCAGAATTTACCTTTATAAGGAGTGGGTTATTGGCAGATAGAGTGACATATAGGAGATAAGGTCCACCTACCATCCTTCCAATTGAAAATATGACTGCGAACGTTATCTGCCAAAACATATACAGCCCATTTTATGCGATGATCAGCCATATATAGTTGACATGAACCAATGGTAAACATGTTCAATTTTTTTCATGCTAATTGACTAATTTCTAGTATAGGAGAAATCTTGTAATGTGTTTCTGTAGTTGACATGCTAACTGACTAACTTCTTCTCCTTCTCCCACATTCGTTCTTGCCTACCTCATTTTCATCCACTCCCCTCTCCATGAGTGAATTTTAAAAAGTTGAAATAAAGCTACAAAGCCTACAATGGGACTAGAAGTTAATATGGTAAGAGTATAAGAACTCACATCAGCAGCCAAATTGAGATCAGTGTCCTTGTACCCTAGTTCTTTAAGAAGCTCTCTTAGGTGCAGAAATGGGCTCGAAAGCTCTGTTATGATCGCGGCTGCCATCATCTCAGACCCACACTGTGATCAAATTGAACAAATCAAAACTTCACAATTATCAAAACAAAAATGAAATTAAAAAAACAAAATAGAACAAATTTTTACAAAAAAAAGAAGAAGTTATAAATAACCTTTTGATAGGTAAGTCCAGCTAAAAGTCCAACAATGCTGACCAAGTGGTGGATGGTGTTGTCAAGATTGGGTTTTTTGTCAAATTGGGAACATATCAGATCATAGATGAGATAACCTCCTGAAACTGCCAATGTTTGCATCTGCATTTAAACTCACAAAATAACACAAAATAAACCCAGAATTTTGAAATGTGTACTATTATATATTGTGGGCAATGATGATCTATATATATATTGATCAAAATCTCCACAAGGAATAAAAAATTTAAAAAATTTAAAAAATTAAAAATATAAAAAAAAAGTCTAAGGACCTGTTTGGGAGTGGAAGGTGAAGCCGAAGGGCAAACCGGGCAGCTCCAATCCTCAATAGTGAGACATGCCAAAGTTACAACTAAGGTGGCATGAGTTGTTGAAACAAGCCTGTTACAGAACTCGAAAGAGCGGTTCGGTAGGAGTTTTCTGATCAACAAGAAAAGGGTTGTCCATGAAATTACTGATACTATCAATGTGTTTACCACATAGTCCTCCATTTTTTTGTTATAGGAAGAGAGGAGAGAGACTAGAGATACCAGTTGATGGGGAGGGAATAGGAGTTTTTCTACATGTATGATAACAAATGAGGTCAAAGTAAGCCCTTTTTTATAATGTTAGAGAATAGATGGCCGTTGGTAACAATAACATGAAAGACTTACGTACTAGCAGCCAAACAGTTCCATATGAGAAAGCTGAAGTCAAGTTTTATGTGGAGTTGGCTAACCTTACGTAGTCACGTAATTATTTCCGAAACTGGTTGAGAATTAAATATATATAGATGCAAAAGCAAGACTGATAATCAATATTCAAGTGACCACTGAGCTAGAAATTGCTACCAATAACCTTTTTCTACTTGTAAGCAATTATAGCCTCTTGTAAGCAATTATAGCCTGCTGGGTTAAGATCTCTTTTTGAATAAAGATTCAGAGATATCGAAATTTGTTTATGAAAAGATTCAAGCCGTGATCGTCCAATTACGCTCACAAAGTTTTAAGCTAATTATTATCTTCTTAGCAAATTTTGTTTTCATATTGTTAATCCACAAAAACTCGTATCGGGAGGCGACCTCAAGGTGGTGAGGCGCCTCATACAAGCATAATGTCATGTTAACGTCATATATATTTGCATGGTTATAGAGGTTACCTCACCTTAATATATACCGCCTCATATTATTAATCTAGTACTCCTGTTTTAATAAGAATTTTCATAGTAGGTAACGTATGACCATTCTATATATATGAATGAAAAATTTCTCATTTTTGATTAAACAAAAAAGAAAGCAGTTGAGCATTGAATATGAAAATGACCTAAAGGTGGGTGGGGGTTAGGTTAGGAGTTTAACTGGGTTTGTTAACAAATCATTGATCGAACTATCTGTGTAGCAGCGCAGACAGGCAGATGTGAGTACAATATACTGATAGTCTGATATACACATCCATGCATATATATGAATTATGATTGTTCACATATAACATGCCTTTTTTTTCTTGCTGTTACGTACGTTGACAGTTGAAGGAGTAGTAATTTGAGTTCGGTTCTCTGCCACATACTACATCTCATCATATCAGCATGCATAATATTTTTTTAAAAGAGTTGCAAGAAATTAGAAAGCGTGCGAGTATGATGACCAACCACACACATTTGATTTTTCCTTCTTCTGCCCGTCAAGGTCAACCTACCACTATTAAAGATTTGCTTTTATTTCTTTATTTATTTTTTCTTTGTGCCACAGTTATTGTTTTTTTAAAAAAAAAATAAAAAATTGTGTGGACTTGGTTCCTGGAATCCTGGTGGATCAAATGACTAAGTCTTTTAAAAAATAGTGTCCATGTTCTAAAAACTTTGCACTTGTGTTATTAATCCACATTGGACCAACTCCACGCAAGATAGTCTATATTTATCTACTCTGTATATATAGGAGTAATTGTTTGCTTTTAGGCTTTGTTTTATGATAACCACATCTAACTGCTAGTAGGGGCTTATTCTTGAAACCATCCCTACGTAAACTATTCATACTTTTTTTTTTTTTTTTGGATAGGAAAAACTATTCATACTAGTTCAATAATTCTAGAGGTCTCATGAAGAGACACTAAATGTGTCTTCAATTTACTTTTCTTGATGACTCATTTTTTAATTCTTGTTTCTAAAAATCACTGTTATTAGTAGTAGTGGCCAAAAAACAATGTCACTAGTGGAGATAATCATTTTTCTGCTAAAAGTGTTCTTTTTTTCTCCGATCAATTGCATAATTTGTTTTAGTTATTTATCTCAATCCAATTCAAATTTATACTTTTTCTATCGTATATTACAATTTGATTGGTTTAATTAAGTGAAAATGCTTCTCTCGTATATACCATTATCCGCTACGGAATTTTTTCCTCTACAAGGAGACAACCATTGTAATACATATTAATATTTTGTAAAGGAAAAATAGTTGTAGTAGGAATAATTTAGAGAGAGAAAATATGGGGGTGATTATTGTAGATAAAGATATTCAGGTAATTGGTAGCCAGCTCAGTAGCACAAAATTTATACGATTCTCATTATGTCATTTGCCAATGGGTATAAATATGCTCGAATGGGCCGGGGCTGAAGATTATGTTTATCAGGATAAGTGGGTATGCATGGAGTAATAGGCTTAATTACATACACTACAAAAAAAAAAAAAAGAAGAAATAGCTGCGGATTTTAGGTATGGAATATTTTCCGTAGCTAATTAGTTGCAGATTTTAAAAATCCGTAGCTAATTAGCTACGGAAAATATTTCATAGCAATATTTAGCTGCGGAAATTTAATTTTCCGTAGTTAATAAATAAAAATTGAAAATAAAAAAAATTGCTGCGGATATATATTCCGCAGCTAAATTATCAACAAAATTAATTAATTTTGCAGCTAATTAGTGGCGGAATTAATTAATTTCGTCGCTAATTATTTTTGCATAGCTCGGTCAGAATACGCATTAAATAAAATGGGCTGCAATATAGGTTAAGAGTTTGGCTTGTGGCACAATGGTTGGAGGCTTGCTTTTGCTATGCGGGCGTGTGGGGATTGAATCCCAATGGAAGCAAAAGGTGAATTAATTCCTGAGCAAGCAAGTAGGCCTCAGCAGGCGAGCCCACACGCGTGGGGGTGCAGGAGACAAGGGTTGTGTGGGCAAACGAGGGTGAAGGAGGGCAGGGCGCTACCCAAGCGTCCATTTCTTTTCTTTTCTTTTTTTTTTTTGTTTTTTAATTCAGCCGCTGATATCAGCGACGGTATAAATTCAGTCCGCCGCTGATATCACCGATGGTATAAATTCAGTCCGCCGCTGATATCAGCGACGGAAGCAATATTTTCTGCGGCTGATGCCAACTATGGATCATTTCCGCCGCTGTTTTTGCTCAGCGTCGAGCAAAATTATTGCGGCCGATCAATTCTGCTGCTACACCCGCCGCTGCCTCTTTTTAGCTGCGGTTTTGGGCCATTTGCTGCAATTAAATTCCTGAGCAAGTTTTTGTTTTTTTAGTAGTGATATTACAATCACCAAGCTCTTGCTTGAACCAGCAATGGTATAAATTGTCAAATCTATATAATTAGATTAAAACGTAATGATTAAATTGGAGCCCATCATATCAGTTGTTGAATTGCTGAATGACGTGTCAATCTACATATGATGTGTCAATTTACTTATAACGTGTCATGTGACTTATGATCAGTAAAAAAGAAAAGAAAAAAATATATAGAAAGTAGAAATAATGAGACGTTACAAAAACATAATGGAGCTTAATGACTATCATTCCCTTCCCTTCATTCTCACAAGTTATCGAATGATACAAATCCAAGAAAATGAGTAGTAGCTAATTTCTCTCAATGATGAGCTAAAAAAACAAAGCTAATTCCTCTCTCATGAATAGATGATGGAACCACACACCATCAATTCATCTCCTACATTCACATATGTTCAACTTTTGTATCTGGATCTCATCGTCATCGTCCGCCATCTTTCCAGCATCGTGTACAACTAATCCCCATTTTGGTAAGGTTATTCGTATTTCTCTTTGCGATTGATAATAGGCATTTGGTATCTACACCTCCTCTGTTTGCAAGATAACCCCTCCAACTTCATTAAGCGTAGTACCATATATTGCTTTACATTGTTTTCTCTGAACAGTTATACCAACTTGAATGTTTAAAACTATTTAATTTTAATTTTTAATTAAAAAAATATACTAAAAAATAGAAAAAATAGAAAAAAATTTAGAAATCGCTTCAAAAAAAAATAGGAAAAATTATGAGACCTCACTATGATAGTAGAGAGGGCTTGGGGTAGGTTTGGTGGCACGGGTGGTGGGAATCCATGCTCGATACCCAAAAACCGTGGATTATCCTCCAATGTCCTGTAAGAGACCTTTCCAAGCCTACCAAGGACCCGATAACCTAGCCCAAGAGCCTCCCATATCCCTTAAGGGTGGCCCGTGCTATGTGGTGCAAAAATATCCACTTTCGATTCCGGGGCCTCCCGTAAACTCAAGAAACGTAGATTATTATAGCCTTCGTTTTCGGGTTCCTAGAACTCAGGTTTCATTTTTGCGCAAACTTATCCGAGGGAGAGGTCTATCATGACCCTAGAGGACCCTCGGTGCCCTGGGAGTTTATCCAGATTCCCGACTTCGATACCAACCATGTCTTTGGTATTTCAGATCTTGTTGTGACCTAAAATAGAGACCCAGGCCCAAAGCTTGATCGCGAAGCCCATGGGAGGAAAGCCCGGTCCAAGAGGCCTAACCTAGGCACATGTTATCAAGGAAAGCTGGTTTTCCTAAACCATTCTCATGATGACACGTGTCCCCTGAAAGACAGCTGTTCTAGAAAACAACACCCTATAAATACCAGTCTCCAGGTATGTGAAAAGACAACTACTCTCACCTAAAATCGTTACTGGCACTACAATCGAGACTGACTTAAGCTTTGAAGCGGGGATCCCGGGAAACCCCCCCCCGGCTAGTTGACATTCTCGTGTGTGCAGGTACAACGTTCGTAGCCAAGCCGACGGGAAATCCTCGCCAACTTTAGATACTCCCGACACAGGAAAAAACCCCACAACATTTGGCGTCGTCTGTGGGGAGTACTACCCAGTTGAGCAGGAAATTAATCAAGGCAGGCTACTAACTAAATGTTAGAGATAGAGGACATGACCGACGGCTCGGGACCGGAGGCCCCTCACGGACCCCCGGTTAACCCTAATGTCGCCCAGCCCACACCCCCCTCCTTTCAGGAGCGTGATGCTGACCCCCAGCGGTCAACCCATTATTGAGAATCTAGTGTACGAAGGAGACTTGACACGAGCGATAACCACAATGCAACAAAAAATAATGGAAGGCGTAGCAAAAAAGGTCCGGGACGCCCTAAAAGCACATCCTCCTCCAGTGACCCGACCATTCCCCGTCCGCAGCTTCGGCACACGTCTTATGGCCAATGGCGGACTCGCTGGGTCGAGACCCCTAGCCAGGCGCGATCTGGACCCAGGAGATATTCGCCACCTTCTTAACCAACGCCGGGATGGTCGGGAGGTCGAACGAGAACCCGTGAGAGAGCGTGGAGAATCCTCGAGGCCGGACGCCCGGGATCTCATCAATCAACGCCGAGAAGAGAGAGGCATAGATCTGGAGCCGGCCCCAAATCAGGGCGGCTCTTCGAGATACGACGCCCGCCAAACCATAATTCGTATGAGGAGAGACAGAGCCTCCATTTCTACACTATACGCTGACGACGAGTGCAGTTCTGGAACACTCCACAGTCGTTCCAAAGGCAAAACCACTGAGGTATCGTCATCCCACCGACGAGGCGATAGACCTGAGAGGAGTCGAGACCACAAAGCCGACAACCACTCCGTGATATCACTGTCGCGGAGGCTGGGAGATCTGTACGTCGACGAGAAGCGCCCCGACTCGCCATTTACGAGAGACACCTTGTACGCCCCGAGAATGGAGAAGATCAAAGTGCCCTCTATAGCTGTGTACGACAGTTTTGCCCTGATCGACCCCAGCGAACATGTGGACGCCTACACGGCGAACATGTACATATACACGACGGATGTGCCCACTCTTTGCAAATTCTTCCCGCCCATGCTGCGAGGTATCGCGCTCAAATGGTTCAACGAACTCCCTAGGGGCTCGGTGGATAGCTTCAAAGCCCTGTCGAAGAAATTCGTCAACCATTTCGTCGGCAATAAGCAGGCAGAGAAGACCATTTCCCACCTGGAAAGTGTCGTCCAACTGAGAAAAGAACCATTGAGAGGATACCTCAAAAGGTTCAACACTGCAAAGACAGAAATTGGTAAAGTGAACGATGAGGTGGCTTACTCGTACTTCCTATAAGGATTGTCGCCCAGTACATACAAATTTGTTTTGGTAAAGAAGCGAGTAACCTCCTTGAGGGACGCCCTGGACAGGGCCGAAGGCTTCTGTACCGCGACCGAGGTCGTCTATTCCAACAAAGAGAAGGAAAAAGAAACAACACCGCCGCAGCCGGGGAAGAAGAGAAGTGCGGAAATTATGACAACCAGCACCCCCAAGCCCCAAAAAGAATCCTCGAGAAAAGCCACTCACCTCTCCTACGAGTCCGACGAGGCCTATCCTTTCTCGCATCCAAGGGAAGTGATCTTGACCGACATCAAAGATAAGAATTGGCTAAGGGACCCCAATCGGATCCGACAGCCCTACAAATATCCAGACAAAGCCAAGTACTGCGACTACCATGAAGATGTGGGGCATACAACGGCGGAGTGTAAGGACGTGGAGTGGGCACTTCGCCTACTCCTCTCCCAAGGTCGCCTAAAAAACGACGTCAGAAGGGACACAGTAGCCACACTGGTCGCGAAAAAGGAAGAAGCACCGGAGCCTGACAGTGACGGCGGAGACATCATCATAGCGATCGCCGGAGGGCTGCCTCTGGACGACAGGACCATCAGCGCCCACAAGGCTTACGTCAGGGAAGCCACGCAGGTCATGCTCCTAGTACTTGGACCAACAAAACCAATGAAGCCCATAACCTTCATCGAAGAGGACATGAAAGGGATTGTCGCCTCTCACGATGACCCTATGGTGGTCGAATTGAAAATCCAGGACCGACGAGTAAAAAGAATATTGATAGACAGTGGGAGCTCGGCGGACCTAGTATCCCTGGATTGCTTTAAACAACTGAACTATGGTGAGGACAATCTATAGAGGGTCAGCAGGCCCATCGTCGGATTCGGCAAAAAGGTTGTCCACCCACTTGGGAGCTGTAGACTGTCGGTTCGCTTTGAACCCCAAGGAAAGTGCCGAACAACCTTTATCAACTTTTTGGTCGTAGAGGATTCGTCGGCCTACAACGTCATTCTTGGGTGACCCTCCTTAAACAAAATCAGCGCCGTGGTCGCCACCCACATGCTCCTCATGAAGTTCGAGTGTGATGACGGAGAAATTGGCAGCCTATACGGCGACCAAAAGATGGCCAGGGAATGCTACTTCACAATGGTCCGACCTATCCTAGAAACCGACCGGGAGAAGACCGAGAGAAAAGGCAAATGGGCTGCCGAGGCTATGAACATCGCCATGGCAGCTGGCGAGGATGACATCGACCCACGAGAAGAAACTACAGAGAAAGCCGAAGCCGTAGAAGCGACGGAGGAAGTAGCTCTCGATGAGACGTGTCTCGACCGAACTGTTATGGTCGGCAGTTCTCTGATGGGCGAGGAGAAACAGGCGATGATCCAGTTCCTACGATCATATCAAGATGTGTTTGCCTTCTCCTCAAAACACATGCCAGGAGTCAGCCCCGACATCATTATGCACAATCTCAACATCCTCCCAACAGCAAACCCAGTAAAGCAAAAGAAACGTCATCTGGGAGACGAGAGAAACAGGGCTGTAAAAGAAGAAGTGGCGAAGCTGCTGGAAGCCGGTTTCATCAGAGAATGCAGGTGTCCCGGTTGGATAAGTAATGTGGTCTTGGTTAAAAAACCGATTGGGTCATGGCGTATGTGTACTGACTTCACCGACCTAAACAAAGCCTGCCCGAAAGACAACTTCCCCCTCCCGAGAATTGATCGAATAGTCGATTCGACGGCTAGCCATCAGACATTAAGCTTCATGGACGCCTACTCCGGCTATCATCAAGTCCCGCTAGATGAAGTCGACCAAGAGAATACCGCCTTCATCACAGAACATGGGCTTTACTGCTACAAAGCCATGCTATTCGGCCTAAAGAACGCGGGTGCCACATACCAAAGGTTGGTAAATAAGCTATTCGAATACCAACTGGGCGACACAATGGAAGTGTATGTGGACGATATGATTGTGAAAACTAAGCTCGGGGGCAGTCACGTTCAAGGCCTGCAACAAACCTTCAAAAATCTGCGATTGTACAACATGAAACTCAACCCCAAAAAGTGTACCTTCGGAGTTCAGGCGGGGAAGTTCCTGGGGTACATGATCAGTCAACGAGGAATCGACGCCAACCCCGACAAGGTGGCAGCAATCATGAACATGGAACCACCACGAACGGTCAAAGAAGTACAAAAACTGGCGGGCTGTATAGCTGCCCTAGGGCGATTTATTGCCAGAGAGGCAGACAAAAGTGCTCCGTTCTTCAATAACATCAAAAAGAACACCAAATTCCGCTGGACCGCCGAAGCCATACAGGCATTTGATGAGTTAAAAACATACCTCACATAGGTACCCACCATGGTGTCACCAGAACCAGGAGAGGAGTTGTTTTGCTATCTGGCGACGTCAGATACGTCGGTCAGCGCCGTCCTTCTTGTCGAACGGGACAAAATTCAGTTGCCTGTTTATTACATAAGTCATGCCTTTAATGGCGCAGAAGCCAGCTACTCCATAATGGAGAGAGTAGTCCAGGCGCTCTACACAGCAAGCAAGAGGCTGAAGCCATGCATACTTCGAATCACACAAAGTCGTCGTCTTATCGGATAATCCCCTGAGGAACATTCTCGGGAAAGTGGACAATGCCGGAAGAATGCTCAAATAGGCCGTACACCTTCAGGGCCTTGGGATAGAATACGAGCCTCGGAAAGCCATCAAGGGGCAAGCTCTAGCGGATTTTGTCGTCGAAAGCACTGCCGCCCTAACCCGTCATATGACCCCGACGTTCCTTGGACCATTTATGTCGACGGATCAGCGACCAACCAGGGGTCCGGGGTAGGCCTTATATGTACATCTCCGGAAGGTGAAGATTATGAATACGCCCTCAGGTTCAAATTTAACGCCATCAACAATGAGGCAGAAATATGAGGCGTTGATCTCAGGAATTGAGTATTGCATCGTCGCGGGAGCCTCTAGTATCAAAGCACACTCAGACTCACAGCTAGTCGTCAGCCAGATCAAAGGCACCTACGAGGCCAGAGAAAAACACATGCTCGCCTACCTGGCCAAAGCACAGGGGCTGATCGCCAGACTGAGAAGGTTCGAGATCACACAAGTACCTCGATCCGAAAACAATCAAGCCGACGCACTGTCCAAGCTGGGTAGCTCCGCCAAAACCGACCACCCAAGATCAGTCTTCTGGGATGTAAAGGCGGAGAGAAGCATAGAAAAGGAGGAGGTCATGATCCTAGATAGAAGCTCCACCTGGATGGGTCCAATCAGTCGATTTCTCACCGACGGTATCTTTTCGGAGGACAAAAGAGAAGCCGAAAATGTGGAAAGAAGATCTAAATGGTTCACTATCTTCGAGGGACAACTATACAAGGTCTCATACACACAACCCTTGCCGAAATGTATCACCCCAGAGGCAGGGAAGAAGGTGCTCTCCGACCTCCATGACGGCTTATGCAGCTCTCACATTGTTGGACGGGCGTTGATCGCCAAAACCCTTAGAATGGGATATATCTGGCCAACACTAGAGCAGGATATCGTCACCTATTCAGCCAAATGCGACAAGTGCCAGAGATTCGCTCACACCTACCACAAGCCCACCACGGAGCTGGAGCCTATATCTACCACTCTACCCTTCGCCCGCTGGGGCATGGACATCCTTGGGCCCTTCCCAACAGCGAAATATCAGCGGAAGTTCATAATAGTCGTTGTCGACTATTTTAGTAAGTGGATCGAAGAGGAAGCAGTGACGAATATCGCAGAAGCAGATGTCAAGAAATTTGTCTGGCGCAATATCATTACACGTTTTGGTTGTCCTAGGGAGATAACCTTCGACAAAGCAGCACAGTTCGAGACTCTGAAGCTCCAAGACTGGTTAAAGAAATATTGCATCACCGGCAACTTCAATGTCGTCGCCCACCCCCAGGCCAACGGGCAGGCCGAATCCTCCAACAAACGGATCCTCCTCGGCTTGAAAAGGAATCTAGATGTTGCCAAAGGGCTGTGGGTCGATGAGCTCTTGAACGTGCTCTGGTCTTTGAGAACCACGGAGAAGAACGCAACAGGAGAAACGCCCTTTATGCTCGTCTATGGAGCTGAGGTGGTGCTCTCGATCGAAATTCAAGAACCAACCCTGAGAGTGTTAATGTATGATGAAGAGACTAACGACGCCTCCCACAGGCAAGACCTCGATCTCCTACCAGAAAGAAGGGGCGACGCACTTCTAAGAGCTGAAATCTATCGCCTTCGGATGTCAAGGCAGTACAAAAAAACCGTCCGACCACGACCCTTACATGTCGGGGACCTGGTACTAAGGAACACTGAAGCCATAGGCAAAGCGTCGGCATCTGGTAAGCTGACCTCCACCTGGGAGGGATCGCGCATGATCAGGGAAGAAATCCGCCAGGGAACTTACCGCCTCCAGACATTGGATGGAGAGTAAATCTCGAGGACATGGAACACCTGCAACCTCAAGAAATATTACATCTGATCCCCGTCAGCCAGAAAGGCAACGGCAAAATTAGATCAGGAGACTAGGAAATCAAGCTGTGTAATCTCTTACTATTCACTTGTAAACACCCTTGGGTGCAAAATATTTACATGAATGAGAAGAATGACACACGCTTTCACCTAACTTCGCGCATTTACGAACTCTGATTGAAAATACAAATCAGCTAAAGGCAGTTCATCAAAATAGTTCACGTCAATCAAAACACCGAATATAATAAGTCCACGATGAAACTAAAACGAATACAGAGCCCCTGACGTATGTCAGCCAAAACGCTCCATACAAAAGTTAATAAAAACAAGACAATTAAACCCTCTACGGGTCTGACGCCCCCTGCTCCGGCATATCGGTGCCCACGCCAACATTAGCATCGACCCCCAACTGTTTATTGCTGTCAAGAACCGGCGCCGCTTCATCACCGCTATCCTCGCTAGGACTAAGTTGAGCGGGCTCACTATCGTCGTCGGATTCAACGGGATTGTCAGTGCCAACAAGAGCCTCGATCCCACCTAGCTCGCTCACCAACTCCACCCAGTCAGAGGGAGGGAATAGCTTGCAAAAAGCTTCGTAGAAGCGTCGCCGCTCATCTGCTCGGCCCAACTCAAAATGAACGGTCTCCAAAACGCCCAAGGCAGAGGGCCGGATGTTCGGACAATTGGGGACACACTCCCCCTTCCGAAAGCCCTCAAGTTGTTTCCCCAAATCATCTCGCTCACGAGTAACAGCGTCAACCCTCTCAAGCAATTGGTGCCGGTCTTCTTCAAACTCCGCCGTCTTGGCAAGATTGCTCTGCAACCTCGCGTCGGCCAAGAATACATGCTCTTCCACATGGCTCAGCAACCCCTGGTTCTCCTTTCGCAACTCTTTATTCTCCTCAAGGACCTTCCTCGCCCGCAACATCAACGGATAAAAATGATACGTAAAGCCAGCGCCTTCGCCTCAAAGAATGAAAATCCGTCGTCACGCACCATACCGGGATAAATACCACCAACACCGGTTACACTCGGCCCAGCATCGCCAACACCACTCAGGCCAGCGTCGCCATTCTCGCCTGAACAAGGCCCACCATCCCCAGATTCTTCGCCGTTAGCTCGCCGGCTCATATCACAAGCCTGCGACGTCATCGGTTCACCGAGCATCCCACCATCCATTAGACGCTCAAACTCATCGTCACCTATAAAAACCTTGCCATCGGCCGTACGAGAGAAATACTGCCCAATGTCCCCTGCCTTAGAAGCAACAGGGACCGACAGTGACGGGTCATTCTGGAGCCTGACGGCCAAAGGCGCCGCCACTAAAGGGATGCCAGAAGGAATCCGCGCCCTCTTTGACGCCCTAGGCTCTCTCGACACTAATGATTCTCTCATAGCATCGACGTACTCTTGGGAATAGACAACCGGCCTGGCCTCCGGGAGGAGAGAGCCCGACGCCGCAACATTGCCTTGCGCGTCACCTTGGCGAGCAGAACACGACGCCCCCGCATTATCTTGGGGAAGAGAGTTGGGCCAGGTAGAATCGGCTAAAGAGGGTTTGCTAGCCATATGAACCTCTCGTGTTCAGTAAGCAAAAAGTACAAATGAAAGCAAGATAAAGCAGAGGAGCCGAGTTACGTATATATAGAAAAACATAAAGCAAGATGAAAAGACACGTGGCATCAAAAGGTCAAATTCCTATTTCCAAAAGTCAAAGACTCAGATTACAAGGTGGTCCAGCAAAAGCATTAAATACAACACAACTAATCACTCTCGGAACCCGAGTCATTGCCTCTTTTGTCAAGGGCAACCACGACGGCAAGCTGAGTACCTGGGTCAACCAGATCCTGAAGTACGACGGTACAACGGGTTCGAGCAGCAGCAAACCCCCTACTGTACTCTGCTTTGCCATAGGACCGATACTCATCCGACTGATTAAAATCGTCGACAGCATCACCCTGTGACGAAGAATTCTCGAAGTCCTTCAGCTTGTTAGAAATCGACTTCAGCTGCGTCTGATAGCCAGAAACCTTGTCGACATAAGACCGATTCTCATCGGTCAAAGTCTGAACTGAAGCCGAGAGATCCTCGGCCCGCTTCAAAGCGTCGTCTCTCTCGGTTGTCGCCTTCAATGCCACCTCTTTGAGACGGTTGACCTTATCAGTCAGGGTTTTGGCCTTCGCCCGGGCTTCCTCTTGACGCCGTTCAGCAGCAGCAACCTGATCCTTCAACGCCGGCAACTTGGCCTCATGATCAGCCTCAAACTGCCTTATGTCTTTCCTTAGAAAGTCGGCATCGGAAATGTCCTTCCGAGCAGCATCACACTCCTTCTCCTTGGCATTGAACTTATCTTCCCAATACTGAGCCCGTTTCTTATGGAGCTCCACCAGCCTGACTGCCTCATGGACGGCCTCCAGATCCTGCGTCGTTTCCTGATCCCTTTTGATCAGCCCAGCGCTCACACCCAAGAGCTGCAAAAAGAAACACACCCATTAGTACTCACAGACGAATAGAAAAACAACTCCCGAAAGAAAACAAACTCACCACGGCAAGTTGGTCGTTCATGAAAGCCAGAGCACCCTTAGTGGAGACGATGCCCAAAAGTGCCTCGGCAGCTTCAGGGGTCGACGCCCATGCGGCGAATGCCTTCATCGCCTCCTTTTGAGCGTCATTTCAAAAGGTGTGGCCACTGGAAGGCATGGGCTGGCCGGCAATATAGTACAGACTGTCCTCCTCCTGTCCGTCCTCCTCGCCCTCTGCCCGAGGATCCTTAGCATCCAGCTCAACAATCGGAATAATGGGCGACGCCACCGGAGACTGTTCCTTCGCCTCGGACTTACGAATGTAGTCCGGGTGGTCGCCAGAAAGGGACGACGACAGATGCCTTAAGACACAGGTGTCGTCATCGTCAACCGGAGGCGCCTGATCCGCGGCCTATACAGTCACCCCTTCCGGAGGAGCGGTAGACTTCATCGCCTCTGAATCCCGCTCGACCTCCCTCCTCTTGGACGATGGCCCGTCACTCGACAAGGATGACTGCCCAGCCTCCTTCCTTTTTTGGCAAACCACAGCAGCCGCCCGGGATTGCTCCTCGGTATGAACCTCCTGCCTAACAAAAGGGCCCAACGGATGCGCAGACGAAGTCGCCTTAGGACTCGTCGGCTGAGCCTCCCTTTCGGCCGAGCCATACCCCAGCAAAGGCGACCGATCGACGCCGGTAGGGACATATGCAAGCCCCTGGACTTCCAGTAAGCCAGCACCAGGGGCATAGCATGGGCAGATATATCCAACGCCGTGCCTCTGTGCTGAGCGACAAGCATGGCCTTGTGAACATCTGCAAAAAGAACAAGGTCAAAAAGCCCGTCGGGTCAAGAAATGAAAAACAAAAGAACGATAAGGGAACAAACCTCTATCGGGAAGGTTGGCGACTAGACCCAAAAATGACAGGTAGCCGTGCATCAGAAACCAATCCCTTGCCGGGGCATACCTAACCTCGTGATATTTATACTTGACTTCTTCAGAAGACTTAGACTTCTTCGGCGCTGTTTCTCCATCCGCGACAGCCGTCGAACCTTCGTTGCCCTTCGATTTGGACGCCTTCTTCTCAGGAGGGCCCTCTATAACAGTCTTCACCGACCGAAAGCTATCCAAGATTATTCTGTCGGTGACCGATAGCGGCTCAGGGTCCCCGCCATAAGGAACCCGAGAATCCTCACAATCCCAATCAGGGATATCCTCAAACCTCTCTTTGTCCTTCCTGACAACATACACCCATTTTGATCGCCAGTCCTTGTAGTTGTCCCAGGCGTGACGAACAAAGAGAAAGTCCTCTAAAACCGACGCAGTATAAAGTCGACGCCGAGAATTACTCCCCGCCCCCACTAACTTCACCATCACCTTAACCATTGAAGGGTCAGGGACACATGGAGCACTACAACGGAACAGGGCAGAAAGCGGGCCCTACACGTCAGATTACATAAAGCCCAACAATGGCATGCTCAACAGAAGAACAAAAATCACTGTTTATGAAAAAGAAAACTCCCCATTACAAACAAGTTCCCCTAAGTCGACCAACGAAGGCAGGATGAGACGGCGTCAGAAAACATCAAGCCGACGGCACGTCGAAGGCCGACAACTCGACATACATCCGGTCATGTTTGGTACCCAGCTCTGCCCGACGCCGCATTAAGTCCCCGCACTTACGCTGGGCCTCCTCCAACTTCAGGGTCATAAGGGCGACGGGTTTGGACGTCGCCTCCAAATCCCGTTGCACTTCATCAATCTCTGCCCGAAGAGACTTCAGCTCATCCCTCTTCCGCCTCTTGCGTCATTCCTCGCCAACATAGGGTCGACGGAGGGAGAAGGAGGGCGTACCGCCAATGGGGATGCCGTCGAACACTCGAGGCGACAGCGCTTCACATCCTCCTCTATGAGCTGGGACAGAGCCAACTTAACAAGGCGAGGAAGGGCAGGATTTGAAAATGGACGAGCATACCAGCCCCCCAATGACTCGTCGGACATTAGGTCACCATACCTCAGACCAGCAGCTCGAACAATGTTCGATGCCGAAGAACAAGAACTAGCAGCACTCCCTCCGGAGGACAGACGCACAGAGCGTCGAAGCCTATATCTACTAACAACCTCAGGTTCTTCATAAGAACCACTGGAGCCTGTGGAAACCTCAATAATAGAAACCATAGCAAAGTTCAGTACCAGTGAAAAAAGCTCAGAGCTCCCAATATATAAGAACTCCTCACAACCAGCTGAGGTCAAATGTCATCAAAGCTCAACATTGATAACTACGCCAAGCCAATCAGCTATTGACACATGGCACATCGTGGACCCACAAAATAAACATCCCTAACTCCAACGCTCTTTGTTGGGGTAAAAATCGTTAAACAAAGACACCTAGACCACAGACAATCAAGCAACAATATTTTGAAACCTCCCCCACACTCCAGATGGAATATAGAAAAGTTTCAAAGAGGCAGAAAGGGGCAAGAAGAAGGACAAAACAGATCCATTCCATTCCAATCATCAAGGGAGGCCAACCCCACAAAAGCCCAAAAAAAAAAAAAAAAAAAAAAAAAAAAAAAAAGGACACCCTACTACTATCTTGAAGCCACAGGCTGACAACTAAGTCTGGCCGTCACGGCGAGCAGTGTCAGCCTGCAATTCCTCTTTCAGATGGCGACACAGGCCCGTCAACTGAGCCTTCTTCACCTGCAACTCCTCAACCCTGGCCCGAGCCAGCTCCAGCTCTGTCTCATGGACGGCAGCCTTTTGCTCCATCTCCTGAAGCTCCATGGTGGCCATCCCAAGCAGCTCCAAGTTATACTTTAACCCCTTCTCATAAGCATCCCGGTTGATCGGGCCGACGAAAGGATCGCCTCGTGCACGACGCTCTGGAGAAGCACCACGGGCGACCGAAGGTGACCCCACGTCAAAACCCAAGTTGTCAGAGGAGGTGGGTGAAGCCGCCCCCAAATCCGCCACAGCGACGGGCCCAAGATCAGGAACACCGACGCTGGGAGCATCAGGACAAGCGTCGCCACCCGACGTACGACTACCCTCGCCAGGCGAGGAACGAGATCTCTTACGAGAAGAGAGAACCCTTGACTTACCAGCAGACGACATGGTTAAAACTTCACAAAGAGAGAAAAACTCAGACAACGAGACAAGACAAAAGTACGAATGAGAAGCCTCATACTTGAGCACTGCGTTTATATAGAGAAACGCACGAACGTCAAAGAACGCGAAACGTCTCAAGGATCCCAAACGTCCCCAATCACAAAAAGTCAGAAACAACCCCTACCACGTGTGCCCCACAGAGGCCCTTTCTGAAGGGCAAATGTTGTGACCTAAAATAGAGACCCAGGCCCAAAGCTTGATCGCGAAGCCCATGGGAGGAAAGCCCGATCCAAGAGGCCTAACCTAGGCACATGTTATTAAGGAAAGATGGTTTTCCTAAACCATTCTCATGATGACACGTGTCCCCTGAAAGACAGCTCTTCTAGAAAACAGCACCCTATAAATACCAGTCTCCAAGTATGTGAAAAGACAACTACTCTCACCTACAATCATTACTAGCACTACAATCGAGACTGACTTAAGCTTTGGAGCGGGGATCCCGGGAATCCCCCCTCCCCCCCGGGCTAGTTGACATTCTCGTGTGTGTAGGTACAACGTTTGTAGCCAAGCCGACGCCCTTCCAAGCCTATCAGGCACCGCATAAGCGAGCCCATGGACCTCCCATGTCCCCTAGGGGAGTTCTATACGATGTGGTACGAGAATATCCACCTTCGTTCCGTGGTCTCCCGCAAGCCCAAAAAACAGGGATTATAGCCTTCGTTTTTGCCTTCCCGAGTCACAGGTGTCGCTGTTGCCCAAACTTCTCCGGAGGGTCCATCATGACCATAGAGGACCCTCGGTGCCCGGTGAGGGCGATCCGGATTCCCGAACATCGATATCACCCATGCCTTTCGTGTTCCGGCTCTTACACCAGTGTCCCATAAAACGCCCTTCCAAGGCTATCAAGGACCGGATAAGCGAGCCCAAGGGCCTCCCATGTCCCCTAGGGGTGTTCCTTAGGATGTGGTGCGAAAATATCCATCTTCATTTCAGGGCCTCCCGGAAGCCCAAAAAAGGTGGATAAGCCTTCGTTTTCGGCTGCCCGGGGCACGGGTGTCATTTTTGCCCAAAATTTCTCTGGTGGGTCTATCATGACCATAGAGGACTCTCGGTTCCCCGTGAGGGTGATTCGGATCCCCGAACATCGGTATTACCCATGCCTTTGGTGTTCCGACTCTTACACTAGTATCCCGTAAAACCCCTTCCAAGCCTATCAAGGACCGGACAAGCGAGTCCGAGATTCTACCATGTTCCCTAGGGGTGTTTCCGTACGATTTGGTGCGAAAATATCCACCTTCATTATGGGCCTTCCGGAAGTCCAAAAAACATGGATTATAGCCTTCGTTTTTGGCTGCCCGGGGCTCGAGTGTCATACTTGCCCAAATTTCTTCGACGGGTCTATCATGATCCTAGAGGACCCTTAGTGCCCCGTGAGGGTGATCTGTATCCCCGAACTTCGATACCACCAATGCCTTTGGTGTTCCGACTCTTACACTAGTGTCCCGTAAAACGCCCTTCCAGACTTATCAAAGACCGGATAAGCGATCCCGAGGACCTCCCATGTCCCCTGGGGGTATTTAGTGCGATGTGGTGTGAAAATATCCACCTTCGTTTCGGGGCCTTCCGGGAGCCCAAAAAGCGTGGATTTAGCCTTCGTTTTCGGCTTTTTGGGGCTCGGGTGTCATTTTTGCCAAATTTCTTTGGGGGGTCTATCATGACCATTGAGGACCCTCGGTACTCCAGGAGGGTTATCCGGATCCCTGAACTTCGATATCACCCATGCCTTTGGTGTTCCGTCTCTTGTACTAGAGTCCCGGAAAACGACCTTCCAAGCCTATCAAGGACCGGAAAAGCGAGCTCGAGTGCCTCCCATGTCCCCCATGGGTGTTCCATGCGATGTGGTGCGAAAATACCACCTTCCTTTCGGGGCTTTCTGGAAGCCCAAAAAACCGTGGCTTACAGCCTTCGCTTTCGACTTCCCGGGGCCCGGGTGTCATTTTTGCCCAAATTTCACCGGGGGGTCTATCATGACCCTAAAGGACCATTGGTGCCCCGGGAGGGACATGTGGATCCCCGAACATCGATAACACTCATGCTTTTGGTGTTCTGGCTCTTACACCAGTGTCCCATAAAACGCCCTTCCAAGCCTATTAGAGACCGGATAAGCAAGTCCGACGGTCTCTCATGTCCCCAAGGGTGTTCTGGGCGATGTGATGCAAAAATATCCACCTTCGTTTTGGGGCTTCGTGAAAGCCCAAAAAACATGGATTATTATAGCCTTTGTTTTCGGCTTCCCGAGACCTGGGTGTCATTGTTGCCCAAACTTCTCCGGGGGGCTATCATGACCCTAGGGACCCTCGGTGCCCCTAGAGGGACATTCAGATCCCCGAACTTTGATATGAACCATGCATTTGGTGTTCCAACTCTCACACTAGTGTCCCGTAAAACACTTTTCCAAGCCTCTCAGGAACCGGATAAGCGACCCCGAGGGTCTCTCATGTCCCCTAGGCGTGTTCCGGAGCCTTCGTTTTCGGCTTCCGGGTGCACGGGTGTTTTTTTGCCTGAACTTCTCCGGGGGTTTATCATGACCCTTGAGGACTCTCGGTGTCTCCGGGAGGGTCATCCGGATCCCTGAACTTCGATATCACCCATGCGTTCAGTGTTCGGCCCTTACGTTGTTGCCTCGTGAAAACGTCCTTACAAGTCTACTATGGACCCGATACGGTCCCCTGGGGCCCTCTTATATTCCCTAAGGGTGTCTCGTGTGATGTAGTGCTAAAATATCCATATTCGTTCCGAGGGCTCTCGGAACGTTTTTTCCCAAACTTTTACGCGGTGTCTATTGTCACCCTAAAGAACCTCCAGTGCCTCGGGTCATTCATCCGGGTCCCCGGACTTCGATTTCACCCATGGGCGCTGGGACTTGGCGCTCGCTGAGTGCTAAGACATGGGACACGGGCCACCCAAAATTTGTTTCAATAAATTTTTGATGTATTTAGTTTATTTCGATCCATTATCTACTATGATAATCTTTGGTAGAAGAACTTTAAAGTAGAGTATTTTCCAGTTTGTTAATAAAAGTCTAATAATCGTTTTCTAAGCACTCGGTCAAATATAAGATCAAAGTTTATAGTATGTCTAATCATAATAAGTAGAACTATTATGCAACAAACAATATCACTTAGGGGTAGGTACCTCTAACTTTTATAGAGGCACCATAAAACCAATGAATGTTTTTTTTTTCCTCTTTTGGCCAAAGGCTAAGCATGGCCTGTTAATGACTATTACCATGACTTGAGGGCATCCCTCCCCCCAACATTTTAATATTCCTAAACAAATTAAGAGTCAGGCTGAGGATGAACATATCCAAATTCCGCCTTGGTGTTGTCTTAGTTTTATTTACCCGTTAATCACAAAATTAGCACAAAAAAAAAGAAAATTATTACAACAAAGTTAGAAGTTAGGCGACCCATCGTTAAATTTAAAAAAAAAAAAAAAAAAAAAGAAGCTCAAATTACCGCACGATGCACGGGCATGCACACTAGTTATCCATTATAGAGCTTGGACCAGCTGGCTAATTAATCAAAAATCACGCCAATTGTCATACCAGAATTAAGCGCCAAAAAATAAAATACTACGAGTATTAAATGACTTTCTTAGTTTTTGTTCAAAGATCTTAAACGCCCTGTTTAATGGGACGGGGGAGTATTGTTATACCAGAATTTTGGTAAGCCAGCATTTAAAGTCTACACTGTACAATTATTTAAGCATAGGTCAGCTATTATGCCCCCAATATAGAACCATTCAGTCATTTTTCATATACTCCAATGTATTGTCTTTTCCAATTGGATAAGAGTCAATTTACGTTTTCACTGAAAAAGAAAAAAGAAGGGGAAAATCCTAATTTCTCTAATTAAATCCATCATGCCAACTTCTTCAGGGTGGTTCGCTTGGTGAGTTTGTGCTTGACCATTCTCAAGATTTTGTAGAACCAAAACGCGCTCACAAGTTGTAGCCCGAATGGCATTGCCTGGATTAGTACATTAATTCAACGTTTGTTAAAAACTATGCCTATTTGAAAGAGAATTTGTATAAGACCATATTAACACGGTGGGACAACGTGACTTTGGTAAAAAAAAAATAAAAAATAAGGGTAATTTGTGAACAAAAATCATCATTATTCTTCATAAAAATTATTCGATCCCACCGTGAGACGGTCTTATTTAAAATTTATTGATTTAATATTGTATTACCTTTATAAGGAGTGGGTTATTGGCCGATAGAGTGATATAGGTGAGATAAGGTCCAGCTACCATCCTTGCAATTGAAAATATGACTGCGAACATTATCTGCAAAAAATACAACTAGCCATAATGCCAAGGGATTTTTTGGTTATCAAGGAAAACAACAAGAAGTTCATCTAACTGGTCATTTTGATGTGCGGAATTGGCTCAAAAATTTACTAATAGGAAGAGTGTGACAAACCATACAATGCCAAAACCAAAAGTCCCACATTATGAGGGTACACTTTCACTTAATAATATTTTCTTTGTTCATAGTTTGGTAATTGTTTTTTTTAAAATTTTTGATTTGTGAAAGAACCAGATTTCTACAAAAGATTAAAAAGAGAGAACAATAAAATGATCTTTCATTCAATTCCGGCACAACACGAAACAGGTACAGTTCGGCAGTTCACAGTTAATTAAGTAGCGTTTAGATCACCCCACTTACATGCATCTCAACTTTGTTGTTTGATCACCATTTACTTATAAGAGGGATTTTCGAAAACAAAAATAAAATAGGATGTATGCGAAAAGAAAATTGAAAACACATTTTAGTATCTCCACAAGATACCTACAGAATTGTTGAAACAACAATTGGTTGGGAGATTTGGAAATGACAAGAATCCAAAATTTAGAAGTTATTTTTGGTGTCGTATTGATAACGCGACCGTATAGGGGTATAATTACGACCTCTCAAAGTAGGTGTCTCATGTCATGTGTGGTGTCCAATATGATGCATTGATGCTATGTATACAAGTTGGCTCAATCAGTTAATTGCATGTTCGGAACATTTATGCGTGCTACCGGTTGTAATTCAAAATTTTCATGGCATCGAGTTAAATGCAGTTGACAGAGAACTAATCCCAACAGTATATATGGCCTATGGGTGGCCTTTGAACCTCTAGTTAATTCCATGGTAAACAAAACACAAAAACTCATATGAGACAGCTTGAATGTGAGGGTGAGACGCATCAAGCAAGTATGATGTCATGTTTGGGCATTTGGCTATAAAGGTGTCTCGTATTGAAACGGACTCATAACATACATTTACAATGTGTCATCTTTTTAAATTAAGTAATGGTATAAGAACTCACATCAGCAGCCAAATTGAGATCAGTGTCCTTGTACCCAACTTCTTTAAGAAGCTCCCTTAGGTGAAGAAAAGGGCTTGAAAGCTCTGTTACGAAGAATGCTGCCACCATCTCTGAACCACACTGTATTTAATTTGAAATTTGAACAAATCAAAAATTTGTAAATAATCCTTTTGAACAATAAATAGTAGAATTAAAATAAGCTATAAAAAAAAAAAAAAAAAAAAAGTAAACCTTTTGATAGATAAGGCCAGCTCCAAGTCCAACAATGCTGACCAAGTGGTGGATGGTATTGTTAAGATTGGGTTTTTTGTCAAATTGGGAACATATCAGATCATAGATGAGATAACCTCCTGAAACTGCCAATGTTTGCATCTGCATTTAAACTCACAGATGTCAAATAATGTTAAATTGTGGGAAAATGATGATTTATTGATCCAAATTTCCACTAAAATGCAGAGCATATATTATATATATATATATATATATATATATATATATATATAGATGAAATTACTCCTACTATGATTATATTTACCACATAATCCTCCATTTTAGGTGTCTATGAAGGGAGAAGAGAGAAATGGAGGGGATGGAGGAAAGGAGGAGGGATACTAATAAGGTAAATGGGGAGTTGGACAATTGAAAGTGAATGATAGCAGTCAAAAGGTTTGGAAGGGAACTAGGGAAGAGAGTTTTTTGTTTTGGAAATAAGAAAATGAAGTCAATGCACTTTTTAATTATAAAGTACAGTATGAACAGGTTGGTAAATATTAAGGGATATATAACATTAATTGAGTCTCTAACCATCAACTTAAGCATCTTGGTTAAGTTGATTTCAACACATATTATAAGAGTTACAAATAACTAAGAGGTTATGTGTTAGAATTATGATAGCCCTTTCAAGTTTCAACACACTAAACATGAAATTCTTGTTTACGTACTAGCAAAAAAGTTTCATATGAGAAGCTGGGGTTAACTTTTACGCGAATTGTTGCGGCAAATCTAGTAAGAATGTCATGCTTGACTATAAACTATATAGGTGATTTCATGTCGAAACAGCCTCATTTAAGGTCACATCTTGTTTAGAAGTGTTGTATATAAGCGGTTATTTATGTTAAAGTTTGTCCGCATGCCACTTTTAGTAAAAGGTAAAACATTCATTGAAGTAACCTCTAAATTATTAAATTTTGTCCTTTTAACCAAACTTGCTACAAAGTAGGTCAAAACTTATCCTCAAAAAAAATAAGTAAGTAAGTATGTAAAAACTTGAAAAGAATCGCATTATGATACCCATAATCAGGACCGTCTCAAACATTTTGAGGGCCATGTGCGAAAAATAAAAATTAGGCCCTTTTGCCCTTGAAAATTTAAAAAATGTACAAAAACTTAATTTTCGATAGAAAATAAATTCAGATCCATTTAAAAATATAAAAGAAATCATTGGCCTTCTAATTTAGATTGGATTAACTAGATGAAAAGAAGACTTCACTTTAGCCTCCCCCGTACCAAAACCAAGTTAATCTAACTTGGGTATGCAGGGATGCCTACGAAGCTAGAATGAGCTGCAAATAAAGTCATAAAACAAAAGCCATGCCCAAACATAAAATTATCACAAATTACCACCTCTGGGCATGTTAGGCACTTAGGCCCACACAAAGCATTAACTTCCACAGATTAAACAATAAATAATTGGAGTAGCATAGATCATTATTCCTCAAATCTCAAACCTCAACATTGACAAGCCAAAAACCCATTGTAACTATTACAATTCTCTCTCCTCAAATTCATTCCTCTCTATAATTATACACACACAGAATTATACATGAAATCACAGATTCACAGTCATGCAATCCAAAGTGATTCTGACCTGATCAAGCTATGCCTTTTTGGGAAAGTGATGTTCAACACAGTCCTTGCCCTCTTCAAATTTTCAATTGGTTGGTGGTTATAGCAGCACAATTCTGATATAAGAGTGAGAGGAGAAGAGATTTATGCCATTAATAAAGCTCTGTATGAAGATCAATCGTTGTTTTGGAAATTGGAGTTGCTAGCGTTGTTTAAGGCGTCGTTGCAAGTGATGGGTTTTTTTTTTTTAAACTGATCAAGAGAAGAGTATGGGCCTTTAGGGTCCTTGATTTTTGGGACTCTGTGCGATCGCTCCAGATACACCCCCTATTAGCCGGGCCTGCCCATAATATACACAAATCACATTTTGAACATCGGTCATTTTCTTGTTTGGCCATCGTAGGTAGGTACGAGTACGACTGTTAAGAGGTATAATTTTTTTAAGTTCGTTTTAAGCGGCGGTAATGGACAATTGTAAAATTAACCAATCCAACATCCATCAGTTATCCAACCAAAATTATTACTGTATACCCTTTTGTTAGCCAGAATTCAGAAAAGCAGTTGAGCATTTAATATGAACATACTAATAATGCATGCATGGTTGGGTAGGAATTAGGTTAAGTTGCAAATTTAATCCGTTTGTTTTTTTAATTATTATAAATTTTTTACATCGAAATTCATTTAAAACGGTTTTTTTATGACTTTTGATGAGACAATGGTCATCTCATGACTTGACTGTTAATCTCCAACAGTATTTTTTCTGTTTGGGTGTGATAATAATGGGGGTCAACCAACCTCTATAAATTAAAGCTCCCTAAAAGATTTGTGGTTCCCCCATCATCACTTTAACGTTGTTATAACTTATAACGAATAGTGGTTTGCTTCTTTTGTTTTTTTCCCCCTTAATTCTATTACCAAACACATTGGTTGCTCGCAAGGATCCAGATTGGAGATATGCTATGGACCGAGGACAAAATAAAACCATTTGTGGGCCTTGTTGTGGCTAACAGAATTTGGGTAAAAGAGGTCATAGGTTGCAACTTGCAAGTAGGTATTGTAGATTTGTAGCATTGTAAGCTAATTACAATTTCAAGAATTCATATGAGACGCTCTCATATATGAGGCAGTAAAAAATGATAAATGTATCCAAAAAAGTGATAGAAATTAAAGGGATATATTCGGACAAAAAAGTTATACATCGATCTGACTAAATAGAGAATTGCTAACATATAATAGATCGCATAACAAAGTGCAAGTGTTTCTTAGAAAAAATTGCCAAGGTTTCACTCCATAATTTTTTATTTTTTTGATGGGACGCTCCATTATTAGTATATCAAAAAACTTGTTTAAAACGGTATTATCATAATTTTAGGTGAAACGAGTATCACTTTTTAGTAAAAAAAAGGGTTACAACTCATATTAAATAAATCCTATATTACTAAAAAGTAACCTCATTTTTCTGTGAATTGTTCTCACATAAAACTTACGGCTCCAAAAAGGAGTACAATGTGCAAGTCGGCTAGGTGTAAGGCAGGTTAATACTCCAGTAAGAAAGCATAGATGTCATGAATGAGTTGGGTCTGGGGCGAGAATAAATATTAGGATGGGGTAGACGGAGACAGTGAGAGTGAGACTACCCAATTTCACGGGCACAAAACAGCTCCAAGCAAATTGGGAGGTGGAAGGTAATAGGCAGGTTTAGGATGGGCCATTGAGAGTTGAGAGTCTTGAGACTGCCAAGGAGTTGAGACATCAACGTTTTAAAATCGGATTGCTTCATTACTATCAACAGGGATACTCTAATCTGTCTCATTTTGGGGGTGTTTTTTAAAATTTACTCGGTAACTTCAATCTCGTTTAAGAGTGGTATTAGTTAGTAATTTTCAATTCAGTTTATTGGGCTCACTTGGGATCTTTTTAAATCTTAACTTATCACTGAACAAAAATATATAAATAAATAAATAATAAACATATTTATTTGTCATATAAATGATCTATGTCCGTGGTGTTATTACATTTTTAATAGTTAAGGACTACACCATGTCATATTTTAAAATTTTTATATGCTCACTTTATCCAATAAAAAAAAAATTTGTATATGCTCAAAGGTATCATCAGCTTAAGAGTTTATGCTATAATTTGGAGCATTATACATTATACTACAAATATCTCATGTTTTACAACACAAGTTTGACGATCTATAATGATAAAACAATATGCACTTTAGTTTTTTTTTGGTGTAAGTATGCACTTTAGTTTAACAAAGAGAAAATTCACAGTTTTAACACAACTCGAAAAAATTTACACAAACTTGGTATTCGGAACAAATCTCTATATACATACTCTAACAAATTTCTATACTTTTTCCTGAAAACAATGTTATTATGAACTTTTAGTATAAAATTTGCCAAATATATGAAAAAGAAGGAAAATGTTTGGTTGACCTATTGAGTGGACAACTCATATACACTTTGTATCTATCTCTCTTCTACCTTAAATGTCATTATTTGGGAATAGAGGAGAGAGAATGTGAAAATAGAAGAGAGAGATGGATACATAGGGGAAGTAGGTTGCCAACTCACTGGGTGGATGTATCATTCTCCGGAAAAAATGATACATTCACCAACTATGTTGGCAACCCACCTCCCATTTGTATCTATCTCTCTCCTCTATTTTCAATTTCTCTCTCCTCTATTTTCAAGAAATGACATTTAAGGTAGGACAGATATAGATACAAAGAAAATATGGGTTACCCACCCACCGGGTCAACCAAATATTTTCCCAAAAAGAAAGAGGAGAATGATACATCCACCACTGGGTTGCCAACCCACATATTTATTGTATCTATCACTCTCCTCTATTTTCACAATCTATCTCCTCCATTTTCAGAAGTAGTAATTAAAATAGGAGAGAGGGAGACACAACATTCAAGTGGGTTGCCCACCCACTGAGTGGATAAAACATTTTCCAAAGAAAAGGAGAAATTAGATGAAATACCTTGACTTCTAATTGGACTGCGATTTTCTTTTTTCCTTTTTTTGAAGAGCATATGTAGAACTTCGTAAGTGTAAACATATTGACATGAACATTTACACATGGGCCTAATCGACTGTCAAACATGGAAGCCCTAAGTATATCGGCGGGCCCCGCGGGCCAGTTTCCGGCGACTCCGACGGGGATCCGGCGGTGGGTCGGAGGTTCTTACGTACCCAACAGCCGAAATTTAAAATCTTTGGCCTCTCCAGTATCATCCACCCGTTTAACATCCCAAAATTATGACATTAATCCGAATAATTATCGGATGTTCATTCTCGGCATGGGTTATGTGGCCCAGTTCTTTGCACAAGAATTGAAGAATCAAGGATGGTAAAAATCTCCTCCTTTTTTCTTAATTATATAAGTAATTCATTTTCCTTTGGTTTAAGTTTTATCTGTTGATAAAAATAGGAGGAAAAAAAGAGGTGACTTTTATGTTGAATGAATTTAAAGAAATGTATTTTAGGTAATGGTATTATGGGTAATGCCCATTTTCAATAATGCTTGGCTAAGGATCTGTTCTCCCCAACTGAAAAACTTTATATTTATTACTGAAAATTTATTTTTGTTGAACTTTGCTGAACTTTGTTGAACTTTGTTGAACTTTGTTGAACTTTATTTAACTTTGTTGAACTTCGTTGAACTTTGTTTATTTTTGTTGAATCTTGTTGATAGTTTGTATATTGGTTTGTTTAACTTTGTTGAACTTTGTTTAACTTTATTTAACTTTGCTGAAGTTTGTTGAAGTTTGCTGAAATAAACAGATTTAAACAGAAATAAGGTGAGGAGAACAGACCCTAAGTCAGTGACAATGAAATTTGGATAGTGTCTAAAAACTATTCAACTGCTTGTAGATTGACAATCCTGTGATTGTGATTTGTGAAGATGGGTTTTGAAACTGACCTCTAGTTGACATTTGCAAAATTATTTACTCAGGAAACTTCGACGGTCGAATTGAATTGGGGAAGGTTATATTTGATCAGCATTTGGGTAGTTAGGAAACCCCACCTATGGTAGGATCCATAATAGGTGTTGTGATGTCAAAGAGTTTTCAAGGTACAAGATTATGCATTCCCCAAATGGCGCATTGTATCAAAAATTTACTCCCTCAGCCTGAAACCCTTTGATTTACTGCAATATGACTAACACCCTTGTGAGAATAATCTACTTTCATTGCTAGTGGGCAGCTCTAAGAGTATTAATAGTGACTATTAGGTTTGTTGACGAGAAAAGTATATGACATGATAGTTATGCTTCCAAATTTGGTTTCATGTATCATGTACTTGACGAGTATACTCAGCAAAGCGTATGTAAGCAAGTGATGTAATTTTTCTTCAATATCATACATGTTAGCATTACGATTGTCCTACTTTGTTTGTGGAGAAGTACTTATGGTCAAAATGTTATTTGCTGAACTCAGCTGGATGTTTTTCAGTACCTTAGTGGGAAAACTTAACCTATCGGGATTGCAGGGAGGTTTCGGGGACTTGTACGAGCAGGGCGAAGAAAAAGGAACTTGAGCATAAGGGGTTTGATGTCCATATTTTTGATGCATGCCAACCTGAGTAAGTTTTACTTTCTGCTAGCAAATTGGGCACTCAGCTGTTCTCTTTTTTGTTGAATTACCAATATCATTGTCAACAGCTGGTTTGATCAATCACATGGACTATGGTGTTTGGTTAGCTACACTAATCAGTATCATTAATGATTTATATTGGATAAGATGGGAGGTAAGTGGTAACTAAGATATCTCTTGCCATTAAATGTACTTCTTTACTACATGTTGTGGGTATGTGAGTTCAAGAATCATGAAGAAAATATACAATTTATTGTTTGAAATTCAGATGGAAGATTCTCGATATACTGAGATGCTACACTCACATACTGATCTCCATTCCTCCTGCTGATAGTATTGATGATCCAGTAAGTTATGAGCTGCTTTGACATTTACAAATATCTCATATTAAATCTCTTTCATTCTCAATCTGTCTGTTTCCTCCTTTAGATGCTACAACATGAAGAATACCTTAAAACTGGACTGCTGGATGGAAATCTTCAGTGGCTTTGTTATTTGTCATCTACAAGTATGTAGTCGATACTTTTTAATCAGGATTCGTGACTGCATGGGCATATATTATTTAAATTTGGAAGAGCTGTTTCTGCTTCTGGACAAATCAGGAGTCGTGATAGTTCAAGCATGGATTTATGTTAATGTAAAGATGCAGAGTGTGTTAAGTAGTGATCCATCATGTTAATAGAATACGGAGACCAGCTGCATGTTCACTTACAAGATACTCTCAATTTTCTATGATTTATAGTATGAGAAATACATCTTCACTGTTGTCTGCTTAGTCTTGTATTAATACAAGTGCTCATACATGTAGGCATATATGGAGACTCTAAAGGTGCATGGGTTGATGAAGAGTAAGCATCTGATCTCAACCAAGTTAATTTAAATATAGAGATTAGACTTCCTAATGATAATATACCTCAAATTTAATACGTTCATGATCCATGGCAGTTATTCCCCGCAGCCTTCTACCAACTTAGGTAAAATGAGATTGAATGCAGAACAAGGATGGATAAATTTGGGAGAAGAGCTTGGCCTTTCATCTTATGTGTTTCGACTTGGTGGCATATATGGCCCTGGCAGAAGGTTGTTGCTCATATAATTTCAATAGACCTTAGGTCTTTATCATGAACATCATTTGAGCTTCGCATTGCAGTGCCATTGATACCATTCTGAAGAAGGAATCATTGTCAGAAGGTCAGAAAAGAAGAGCAACTAGGACCTTTACATCCCGAGTTCATGTTGCAGACATCTGTCAAGCTCTCAGAGCAAGTATTTCCATGCAATTCCAGAGGTTGGTTTCTTAATTACCATTTGTTGGAAAATATACTGTCAACTAAATAAACAGAGTTTCCTAGGCCATTCATACTAAATGTCATGGGATATATGAATTTCTGAGAGCAGGTTGTCTTTTGTTTTCTTGGCTCTTGGAAATCGAATATGGTAAGTGCAATGGTTAGGGAAGAGGAACTGGGATGGGGCTTGAATTGAGGTTTATCTTCAACACAATGTAGTGCCTTCAATCATTCTTAACCTCATCCTTTCCCTGTCAAAGGCGACCAAAAAGTCAACAAAACGACATGGCTGCATTTCCCTGATTTCCTCCACACAAAGATGCATGTTTCTTTTTTCCTTCTCATCATCGAAATCATTTGTATCTGTTCTCCCCTAGATTAAGATCACAGAGATGGTTGTTTCTATCTGGTGTGGGTGGACATGGACACGACTTAAATCTTGATAGTGTGGAGCCAGAAATTACTATTGAATAGATTATCAATTAGCAGCAGTACCATGTTGAGTCTCACTTCAGCAGTTCAACATCTGTATGAACTCACCTTTTATTTGTATATTAGTTGCATTGGGTTTTTTTTTTTTACTCAGCATCATAGCTTATCAGACATTGTGTATTCATTTAATGGATGCACTTGTGCAGGAAAATATATAATTTAGTTGATGATGATCCTGCTTCGAGGGTAGAAGTATTTGCATATGCGCAACAGTTAATTGAGAGGAGATGGCCCGGTCTGATCGATCCAACTCTTCCCTCAATTATTACTACAATTCCTAAAGGAGGGCAAAAACGAGTCTCTAATAGTCGTATGAAAAAAGAACTGGGTGTGAGCCTACTTCATCCAAGTTACAGATCAGGGCTTCAAAGTATTATTGATCAGATCGAGGATCCGATTTCATACTGTGGTTTCAAGAACAACTGTTAACCTCCCCCCCCCCCCCTGCATCATAATCAAACGTGCAAGAGGTGATCGACTTACTGGCGTGGGTCCTTAGTTCATGAATTTCGGAGAATGACACGACTGTCGGAGGCAAAACCCTGTGATAGGCAGAGGTAGAACCGCAGAAGCCTAAAAGCGCAGTTGCACAGCACGCTTGCGGTTTTGAACTCAGGATGAGAAAGTCAAGGGCATTCCTTAGGGATTGAGAGAACGAGGTCAATTTGGATTATCAAGACAATGTGAGATCTGCAGGCAAAGGCTGACAGTGATGAATTGAGTTGAGCCTTCCTCTGTTGACTGCAGAATTGTGACAGAAAACCTAATTTTGAGGAATTCAACATTGTTGATTGTGATTTGCATTTGTGTGGACAAGTTACCATCTGTTATCTTAGAGGTTTTTCGAGTGAAATCTTTCCAAGTCTCCATGTGAAGAGTTTCAGCAGCCTTAAATCGACAATGGAATAAAAATAAACAGGGAAACCGGATACTCTGGGAATTGTAACTAGAATTCCATAAAATGATCCAACTTCACTCCAGTAGCCAGGAAAACCGCAAACAAAAAATATGCGGTGTTTGCAGAACTAGGAAAATTACATCTAACACATTGGATCAAAACAAAAACAAAAACAAAATACATCCAGTTCTGGTTTTTCATTACTTCTGGAAACACAAATGCTAACCTTTCACAGCGTAACGCCCCCCATTCTATTCATGTGAGAAATCAGGATCCACTCCAATGATTAGATTTACAACGTAAATAGCCTTGCTGTTAATAAGTCCAGTCATATCACTACCCTCCTGAATTTCTCCATCACGGTTAAGTCTGATCTCTTGCGTGATTCAACCAGTTCTTCCAATTTAACTTATGTCCTCGATCATCCTGCAAATAATCATGGAGGCCAAAACTTGCAGGCCAGTAGTATGTCTTGTGTAAGACTAAACACCAGGCGCCATCCCATGGTATTTGTAAGATCACTGCACTAGAAAAAACCAACATGAACAACATGGAGCAACAAATCTCTGTTCCAGAGGAATACGGTTGCAATCAGATGTGATCAACTCACCATCAAAAAAAAAAAAAAAAAGAGGATCAACCTCATTCTTTAATGTATCTAGCCCAAAATCCCTTCTTCTTACTGGACTCGGTCTCCGAGCTAGATTTAAGTCGCTTCACTCCAAGTGGAAAATGGCGTTTCAAGAAAGGTTTTGCAAATGAGATTTTTGAACTGGAACTTGAATCTATCTTAGGAAACTTCCCTTTCCCTATAATTTTCTGACGTTCTAGGTCATCAACTTCACCATCAAGATAGCTATCTATAACACGATTTCTTGATATTTTTTGGAATTTCATTTTCAATTCTGCCTCTGCTCTTGAAGCTTTTCTAGACATCTTAGAAGCTTGCTTCTGCCCAACTGTGCAGATAGGGCAAACAGGGTCATATTTGTCAGCTTCTGTTGTCATGGTCTCCAAGCACTCGGCATGATAAACATGACCACATGCTAGAACAGCAACCACTGATAATTCTGCCAAGACCTTCAAGCACGCTCCACATGTCTGGAGATCAAGAGAAGGGGAATATGAGAATCTACTGCTTGATCCACTTATCTTGTGACGACCAGAACCAAAACGCTCACTGTCAAAAGACCATCTTTCTCTTTGAGAGGAAGCAACAAGTTCAGAAAATGTGCGCAATGACCACCCATCAGAAGACCCACCTGCCAGGTCGTTGCTATAAGTGGACAACACAAATGATGGTGTTCCTTCTGAAAGTGAATTGCTATTTGGTGATTTCACGCCCAGGATTTTGCTGTCTGAAATCTGCCTGAAGAGCTGGTGTCCCGGTGAACGCCGGGCACGTCTTGATGGAGTTGAACTTGCAGGAAGTAAGTGACGCTGAGGACATTCACCTGGTATAGAGAAAGATGAACTTGAAGGCATGGAAAACGGAAGATTTGCCGGAACAGCTGCCATCTCTGGTGGTTCTGCAATGTTCATCTGTGGAGTAATGAAATCAGCATGTCAATTCAATAAACCAAAGAAATTAAGGGTAACATAAAAAACCATGAAATCCTGCATAGTTATGCTTGCATAACTGTTCTTGAGCTCACCTTCACAAAGTGGTTGCTGGCCATAGATGTATCTAAATCACCAAGAACAAATAATATATCAGATCAGGTGCGACAAATATAGAGGAATCACAAGTTTGGCATAGCAACTCCTCATTTGGATTGAGTAACCAAACAAAATATCTTAGTACTATACAAGACTCCCAAAAAAGAAGTGTTAAAACAATGCCATACACCACATCATTTAGTTACTTTCTAATTCATTGACAATCAAATGATCAATACTGAGACTTGACGTTGCCATCAGATGAACCAAGGGAAGTTTCATATCTGAAGTCCACTTTACAAGTCTGGATTGGCAGCAAGTCACATAACTGAGCAATGACTAAATAAAACAAGTCTTAAATGTTAATCTTGACTAAAAAAACTGATGAAATCCATGAGGCAATTTGATAACATGAAGTCCCAACAGAGAAGGAAAGCATCGACATCCAAAATAGTAAAGAGCAGGTATAGAGATCAATTAAACATCAAACGCATTATATTAAGGAGTACGGAAAAGATGAAACATTGTAACACTTCCAAATTCAGAATCGTATGAGGACAGGGGGAAGGGAATGAGAGGGGTGCTCAAGACTACACAGCTAGATCCAGACCAATATGGGCTATGCAAAGTGTAGGTTGTTTGAGACGAGCAAAAAGTGTAGGTATAGAGATCCATGAGGCAATTTGATAACATGAAGTCCCAACAGAGAAGGAAAGCATCGACATCCAAAATAGTAAAGAGCAGGTATAGAGATCAATTAAACATCAAACGCATTATATTAAGGAGTACGGAAAAGATGAAACATTGTAACTCTTCCAAATTCAGAATCGTATGAGGACAGGGGGAAGGGAATGAGAGGGGCGCTCAAGACTACACAGCTAGATCCAGACCAATATGGGCTATGCAAAGTGTAGGTTGTTTGAGACGAGCAAAAAGTGTAGGTTGTTTGATACCCACCTAAACAAAAAGAATTTAAACAATAGGTCAGGCTGAACCAATAAACAGACAGAACTGCAATTGACGTTCAAAACCCTTCAGAACTCTGTCCAATCTAATGTCAAAATGGCCTATGTTACACAAATACTTGATTCCCCGAGGTAACTGTGTTGGTTAACTTAGGTATGACACTTGACACATCATATTAGGCTGATGGCACAAAGAAATTATTGGAAATTGGTAAAGTTCAACACCTAGACAACTTCGCACGTGGGACATTTGAAGCAAAGTCCATACAACGTAGATAAGTATTCAGCTGGGCAGAAAATACAATAGCTTATGAGGGGCCATTTGGTTCACCAGCATATTCGGAAAGGTAAATGGAAACGAAAAGACTAATGGATTGGGTCTTAAACCAATTCCATTACTTATAGCCAACTGTTTGGTAAAAGAAGTAAATAATGGAATCAGTCCCCCCTTCTCCTCCAACCTACAACCACAACTCTCTCTCTCTATTCACCATCACCACCAGTCTTCCGTGAACACTACCAGTGCTGTTCACTACCACCACCGTACCAGTAACTTCTGCCATAGAATTAATCATCACTGTCGTCATCTTTTATGGCTGTCTCCGCCACCACTGTCGTCATCTTTTATGGCTGTCTCCGCCACCACTGTCATCACCACCATCAGATTAACCACTCCAACCACCCACCCAATTTGGCTACAGATGTCAGATGCGGCCAATTTGGGGCAGCCGTTTCAAATGCCAACCACCCAATTTGGCGAACATGCTAGTTTACGTGTGGTGGAGAGCTTCACTGTCACACTGCTCCCTCCCCCTCCCTCTCTCTCTCTCTCACTTTAGATGGGGTAGAGGTCATGGCGGGTTGTCAGCAGGGTGGGCCCAGTGGTGGTGAAGCGTGGGCCAGGGTGGGGGCATTTTATCCCAAGTAAGGGAATCTGATTCAACTATCCAAAAACCAAATACAAGTAACGGAGTTGGTTATTTGATTCCCTCACCAGACACCAGAAATCCCCCAACCAAACCCAAGTACAATAGAGTCAATATAGTCGATTTTGCAATTTGCCAAACTGCAAATTGTTTATCAGTAGCCTGGCAAGAGTGCAAACACCAGGAACCTCACTATTTTTTCCCTGCAAAAGTAATAAATTATACTACATTACTGTCCACAGGCTATCCACAAAAGTCTCCACAACAAGCTGCAACTCAGAACTTGCTCTAGTATATTACCACAGTACCGAGCACATTAGAGTAACTAGAGAATCCGAAATTGGCTATTTTACCTCGCATTAAATTTCTATACCTTGCAAGTTACTGGAAGATGCAACTAGTGACTAGGTCAAGCAATGACAGCAATTAAAAAGACAAAACTACTAGGTAGTTACACACAGAAAAAAAAATAATAAAAAAAACAGAAGCCACAACACTGCTTACAGAATCAGAACTTGGTACAAAAATGCAGACCAAAAGCTTGTGCTAACTGAATATTTGAGGAGTGAACCTTTCAGAAACATACACTTGGATGCAAATTAAAGCAACAAGAAAGGTACATTGAGACATCAGTAAAGACACATTAATGTGGCCAAACACAATAATATACAAGTAATTAGAAAATATTGAAAAGAATCACATGTCCGTCATATGAAGTGTTAGCACACATACTATCCGAAGCATAAAAAGCATACTATTCAAAAGGGTTTACCTGAAGGAGACATGTAATTTGTGCTGACCCCTTCATAAGAAGGTGATTTTTGAGAAATTGGTGTGCCAAGATTTTCTAGTGGGCTACTCCTATCTGAAACGTTGCCTCGATCTGAACCTATACCATCTTTCATTTCCATCCTAACATCTGTGCTCATTCTTTCACAAGATTGAAATGAAGGTTGTTCAATTTCACCTGCCACGCGTCGGTAATTGTCCCACCTGAAGCTCCATGATGGAGAATATCTCAAATTCCTTTGTGGTTCTCCATTTCTGCTTCTGTTGGGTAGAGGTGCATCCCTCGCAGCTACACAGCAGGCTGAACCCATGCCCACATATGCAACCAGAACAACAATTTGTCTCTCGAGCGCAACAAAGTAGCTATACCAAGATAAAAGCAGTTCACCTTTTCCTGCAAATATATGACGAGCAAAGAAAAAAAAAAGACAGAAAATTCAGAAGCAAATCCATCTTTATCAATGCAACTACTGGATTTGAAAAAGAATTCTGATCAAGCTCACAACAGTACATGAAATGATGATCTTAGTTGTATGAGACATGAAGGGAAAATGCACAAAAGGACTATTAGCTGGTCTCAATCAAATAAACGGAAAGTTGCACAAATATGCATAAGCTGATTGACAAAAGAATAACTGTAGTGACTAAAACAATCATGCTCAAACAAAACTGGATTGACTTTGATTTTGCTAAATGTATTCATCGCCTTGTTCAAAAACCATGGAAAGAACAGACAGAACAGCACTTAGAAGGAACAAATAAATTTTACAAATTAGTTGTTCAAACGCTAACTTCTTGAAGTTCATGACATTAGTAAAACTGTAAAACCTAAACACCCATCTCAGACTTGTCAGATTAGAAACATGGAAAAATAGCTGTTTCTGAAGCAGAAGGCACACCAACCGATTATACCTCCTTGTCATCCTCTAAGAGAAAATAGAGAATGAAAATTAGAGAATCACCAATCAACAATAAGATGAACATACACATACACCTAGACACAAACACGACAGGAGATATAAAAACTAACATGAACTGTTGACATCTTGCTCCTGAACTTGTAGACATATAGGCTTCCATACTAATGTGATACATAGCTTTCTAAAGACATTTTCTCTGTCCATCAAAATAATTTATTTAGACAACATTTGCAGGCGCATATCCAACCAAGGCAGCCTTTACGTGACATTGATAAGAACCACCTAACAAGGATTATCTCCATGAGGAATAGTAAAATCTAGCTACAAACTTCTCACTAGGATTCTTCGGCCCACTCGATTAAACCCCATAGTCAGTGACCATACCCATTTCCTATGCCAAACAAAATTGTCTCAAGGATCAAAAGAGTTATTACATGTATCAAATGAATACAATCACCAAGCGGAACATAAACATTCCTAAACCATTTTGTCAAATACAGTTTATTACTGGAAAACAATCCCTTTCCACAAAGGATGGTCGTCTTCTTCTATTGTGCTGCCCCAACACCTAAGACCTTGTTTAATGTCCCTTCTTAAAATAAGCAGATAGCGAACAGCATGATGAAGATCCATAAGCCGGTTTGATTGCAGTATTGCACTCCCACAATTAAGAAAAAATTCCCAACAACAAAACTATTATTATGACATCACAGCCTCAAACACCAACAGATCCCCTCTATTCTCTTCCAACATATCTCTCATCTCATCACTAATGCTTAATCATGACATCACAGCCTCAAACACCAACATACAAGAGTCGGAGAAAGAGTACAGGATACTCCCTCCCTCCCATCCTTAAAACAAGAAAAAGTCATCTAACCTGCCCCCACCACCTTAGAGGGCCATCCCCACAAAACTGTTACACCATGCCCATAATCCCGCTCTTCCTGCCAATGTTACTATCAACGCCATAGTGCTAATGAGGGTGATGAGCAGAATGGCCATTGACTATACCAGCCTGCTTCTCTTGCCCTAAGGTTCGCACCTCAAATCTCCATTCACAAATCACTAACCAGCATTTTCATCACCATATACAAGCTTTTAAAGCCCAAAAACTGGAAACACAACACTTGGTTAGCACCAGATCTGGATATTTTGACATCTTCACTCACTAAAGCTCAATCTATTAGAGACAAATTTCTATGATATCGCCCTACGTCAATACTGTGATGCTCTTTGATTAAGATTGATAGGTAACACTAGACATGTTTATGTATCATGAACTATCAAACCTTGGGTTTGAACGCCTTCCCATTTCCCAGAGGAGGGCAAGGTCGGTAGTTAGAAGAACTTAGAACGCATAGTAGCCGCGACTTCTGGCGCAGAACCATCCTATGTTGGTAAAGTCAATACGACATCACAGGGCTTCACAACAAACGCTCAAATTGACCCTTATCACTACTAATTCTTCTTCTAAGTCAAAATCCTATCTCTCTACCAATCCCAAAGACTTGACCTTTAGGCGCTAATCTAAAAAAATTCTACAAGGGAAGGAAACAAATTTCCAGCAATATCACAAACTGTCAAGTATTTAAACCTCAGCAAATCA
Source organism: Tetragonia tetragonoides (assembly GCA_038025085.1). Classification (NCBI taxonomy): domain Eukaryota; kingdom Viridiplantae; phylum Streptophyta; class Magnoliopsida; order Caryophyllales; family Aizoaceae; genus Tetragonia; species Tetragonia tetragonoides. The sequence continues at coordinate 9,953,161 of CM076140.1, read as the reverse complement.
AATCTAAATCCCATCGCTCTCAATGACGTACATCAAAATTGCTTTTTTTTGGCAATCAGCATATCAAAATTGCTTACCAAGCATACAATCTACCTAATAACTATAATTTCCCAAAAGGGAAAAAGGGGAAATAATCAACAGATGCTGGGGAAATACTTGAGTTCTATTACTTCCATCTCCACTGAAATTAACTACTCTACAAAACAATACTGTATATGACCTCAAAATTTAATAAAGCACAACATTTTAACAGAACTCTCAAAGGAAAGTACCCTCCGCTATCTAACAACACACAAAAAACAACGCCAGACCACACATATCCCAAAAAAAAGCTAAATTAAATTGAAAACATTCCACATCCATGAAATTGACGTAAAAAATCTAGGGTTTTACCTAATAAATTTGAACATCAACTCAAAAGCCCTAACATCAGAACAAAAGAGAATGAAGCCGTACCTTATGTTAGGGTTAAAGGAAGAGAGAGAAAATGAATAAATACAAGCAGCGATGCCTGGAGTCGAAAACTAAGCGTCGAAGAGAGAGAGAGAGGAGAGAGAGTGAATTGGTTTGGGGGATGAATTTTGCCGGGCAGGAAGAAAATCAGAAAATGGAGGAGCGTTAGTTATGACGGAGTTAAGAGAGAGAAAGAGAGAGAAAGAGAGAGAGTGATGGCCTTGGAAATTGAGCGTCATTGCCAATAAGTGGGCCCAATCTTTTTTATTTTAGTTTACACTCTTCTTCTTTTTTTTTGCTTTATTACTTTTTTCATTATTTAGTTTTGTGTGGGTTGGGGTTGGGGTTGGGGTTGGGGGTGTGTCAGCTTTTGTCTGGGTGAGTGAGTGAGTGAGGGTTGAGGGAAGAAGGTGGTGGTTTTGGTGTTTTCGTCTCCGTTACGAGGAGTGCGCCACACGAGTCGCTACCTGTTTGTACTACCCTACTCTTGTCTTGCTTTTGCTATGGGAAAATTTAGGGGTGAGCAGAAATTTCGGGAACCTAGTACTAGAATAGGAATTGGTTAGGAATTGGTTGTTCCAGAATCGGAACCGGTCTAACCAATTTCAATTCCAATTCCCAAAATAGAAATCGGTACCAACCAATTCCAATTCCTGACTTTTGGGAACCGGAATCGGTTGGGTACCCAGTGTAAAAAAATTAAATGACTTTTTTCCTTTGTTAGAAATAATGAATGGTGATTTTCTAGTAAGGGTAGTAGTTTAAAATTCTCCATTTGTAATTTTCATGTTTTTAATGATTGTATTTGTAATATTAATAATTAAATGATTGTATACTTTATTTAAATTTTGATTTAATGTTAAGTATTTTGATTGTAGTATTTGATTTTATGTTTGCGGTATTTTTGAAAACTAATATTTATTAGTGTAATATTTTTATTGGTATTTTTTTAATTATTAAAATATACATTTATTTGATTTTAAAAAAAGAAAATTTGGATTTAACCCGGACTTGGGTACCCAGGAACTTGTGGGTACCCGGTGGATCCAATTCCAAATTCCTAAGATTTAGAAACCGGTGCAACCAATTCCAATTTCAATTCTTACAAATTAGAAATCGGTAGATCCAATTCTAATTTCAGATAATGCAATACCCGGTAGATACCGATTGCGCTCACCCCTAGGAAAATTTACAACAACAAAAATTCATTACATCTACCTATAGCCTCTAAGCTCTAACTAAAGTAGTTAACATTGTGCAAATCGCACTCTCAAGTCTCAACCTTAGAATATGACCAAAAGTTCTAGTGTAAACCTTAGGAAATAGGTCATGTGTAGAAATAGACGATTAAAATTAAAAAAATTTATTCAAAATGTAATATTCTGTTGATTTTTAGTTTAAAATTGTGGGTGATTTTTGTTAAAAGGAAAAAAAATAAGTTGGGAAGAACAAAACTTTACGCAAAAACTCGTATAAGACGGTCTTAACGTGAGCCGCCTCACACAAGCATGACGTCATGCTTGCTTATGGAGGTGACCCGCTAATGAGACGTCTTCATAAAAGACCTATTGAAATCGTTATATTATGAATGGAACATCTTTCTCATTTGAGTGAGGTTGCTGCATCAGGGATGTGTAGAGTTAGAATTCTACTCAACTTTTCTTCGCAAAGTTGGTTCCGAGCCTTATATCTTGGTTTGGCATGAAACAATCTTTTAAATTGACTGAGTTGAGTCATAGTAGGCTCAGAATTGGCTAACAAATTATTTGAGTTGGATTGGAGCTGGCTCAGCTAAAACTGAATTTGGCTAGAGGACTCGTTCAGTTAACTTGATTCTGTTACACCTCTTTGCACAGGAATGCGCTTAATAATTAGTACTACAAGACTGAAAAAATTAAGAAAAATACAAAAAAAAAAAAAAGAAAAAGAAAAAGAAAAAGAAGAAGAAGTAGAGAAGCACTAGACCAGATCAGGTTTGGGTGGGCTTCTACGAATCGAATGGGCTCCATCAAAAACTTCTGGGCCTCAGTCGTCAATAACAAAGACCCCTCCCAATCTCACGTGATTGATTTTCCCCCGCCCCCTCCCAATCTCACGTGATGAACGCGTGATTAAAACCCTTCCCCAAGGAATGAACAAAACGAAGGAAAGTGAGAAACCCCTGTTCTTGTAGGGAACCATAATCCCTCCGTTTTCGCGCTAGGTGAGAGAAAACTTCACTCTCTCTCGTTAATCAGGTCAAAAATCACCATATTACATCCATAATCAAATTCTATTTCTAATCCTTTTAAAGAAAACAATTCCCTACATTGCGGAATTGTCAAGTTTATTGAAGAACTGCTTCGAATTATGCAAGGTAATTTATTTACTCCATTAAACAAAAGCTTTCTTTTTTAATTTTTATGCATGTCGAATTTCCATGGAAAAAATATATTCCTTGTACATTAATTTGGTTGATTAAGTTTTGTTGAATTTGATTGCTGGAACCGCAAATTAAATATTAGGGATTCATTGTTGTTCAACTTCGAACTCTGTTTGCCTGTTTTGTAGTTGTTGTGCGTGTTTAATTTCTCTATTATTTGTCCTGTAGTTATTAGGGTAAATTAAAATGCTATGACAAAAGTCACATTTTTTCGGGGGTTGCTAAATTTGTCTAATAATAAGGGTTTTAATGTGTTATGGATGAAAAGTGTGAACTTGATTATTACGGAGTAGTGTACTTTCAAAAAAGATGAGATCTTTGGCATTAACCTTGTTCCTGGCATAACTATTATACTTAAGTTTGGGTGATCTCCATTATGCAAATGATAGTTGTAGTTTTGTTAACAACAACGAAATGTAGGAAGTTGACAAATTGTTTGTGGGAAGTGGAACGCTACAAAGTTGCTTGGTTGACAAAAGTGAAGTAACTTACTTAGTCCCCCTAGATATGTGGTACGATGTTCATCTTCTTGTTGGTTTGTTAAGCAATTTTTGATACTTTTCATGAAGTTTTGATTCTTAAGACTATGCATAGTATAGTTCGAGTCTACTCAGGGCCACGGGAGGTTTTCTTGGTCGTTAACTTTAGGGCCCATGTGATTATTCAAGCAAAAGCTTGGATACCTATGTTATCTTATAGAAAAAGACTATGCATAGTATAGGAAATTATCCTTTCCGAGGGCTATTATAAAGTCAAAAATAATTCTCAAGGACAGTTATAGGATTTGAATTTTGATATTGTCCGTCAAAATTTTAAAGCGTAAAGGGAATTTAATTTTGGTTCAAACTGGTCTTAGGAACTTTACCTTTTCAATTCATCTCGAGGCCGAGTTCTTTTTATTTGGGTCAAATAAAGATTTTATTAACGAAAATGAAACATTAAGTACAATCTGAAATTGTAGGACAAACAATTTCAGTCCCAATGTAACAACTTACAAAACTCTGCGGGGTAGTTGTGCAGAGTTCATCATCTCTATACCATTTATAATTATAACCTTCTAGGAAGGGTTCAGATGGATAACCCTCATTTGAAAGCACCAACTATACATTATCTTGGGTAGCTATTAAGCTTTTGTAAGCATTTAAACCATCTAGGGCACTGCTGATCACAGAGGTGCAGGTCTTGACCAATCTGCCTAGTTCTTAGTTGCACTGGCTTGCCTTGCTGTTGAAATCTTCTGTAATTCCTCTTTATCCAAACACGGTATAGTGATGCTTTCAAAGAGGTGACAGAGAATTTCAGTTCTTGCTCTCTGCCCTTTGAACCTAGTTACAGCCAAGAGTCAGAGTTGCTTTTGGTAGGTCATGACAAAAATTTTTGTTAATAATGTTATCTGGTTTGCTACTTATTTTTATTTCTTTCGTAATACTTTGACAAAATTTGACTTTTTGTTGGTCTTCAACTCTTCATAGTATATTTTTCACCCTTTCTGTTTGCTTGTAGCAATCTCTATATGCTTGTGTTTAATGCCTCAATAACGCATTCTATTCATTTTAAATCATAAGTTGAGTTTCCATCAGAGTTTGTTTATCATGTAATAGTTTGAGATACATTCTCCAATTGTAATTGTAGTAATGTCTAACCATGTTAAATTGTGTCACACCATTCATCTTACGTGCTATCATCAGTTGAACATCTTCCAGCAGAAATATCTTCCATCTGGTTTTTGTTTACATGTTTTAGGATCACATACACAATGCTCCTCCTGGTGTGTAATGTCTTTTATACTAGCTATATACATTGCATTTCCTATGAGATTGTAGACATTCTGACATTGCTAATAATTGGTTGAAACTTACGTTCTTTTGTGTCCTGCTCTCAGGGGTGATTTCAAGACCATGCCCCTATCCCTTGGTAGCTTTGAGACCCCCGTTACACATTCGTGCTCATAATCATCTGAAGTCTGCGCCTACAGTCTCTTTTCCTTTGAAGACAACATTTCCATGTATCAAGAATAAGGGTTAGTACAAAACAAAAATGCTCTTTTTATGTATATGCTTTTGTCTAGTTAAATGTTATTTAGATCAGTCTGAATATGTGCTTGATGTGAAGGTTTGAGCCATACAGACCAATAATTTACTTCTTTTGTCTTTAGAAGGATGTCATTTCTTCTGCTTAGGCCCTCCCAGTAATAATGGTCATTTTATACAAGCTAACAGTCTATACTTTATATTGCAAGTTTTACATTCAAGGCCTGCTACATTATCACAGCTTTTGGAAAACTGAAATCATTTTGGTTTGGACTCAGAATCATAGTTAATTTTCTTCATTGATGCTTGTTGATCTCTATTTTTTTTCCTGAAGGAGCTAAAAGAGTCACTATTGATAGCTTTAGTTTATAATAGACTAAATCAAAATAGCTAATATAAATTTTCATGTGCTTCTTATTGTCTGTGAAGTTAATTAGTGTCAACGCATCTCTAATCAACGACTCAAGAGTGTGTAAATATGACTCCCTTACTCTGCTTAGGCTAGAGTCTTCCGCAGTAGGGGGTTTGATGGTTGTTGATCTCTGGGAAAAGTGCCACACCAAACCAAAGCATTGCCCCAATGCCTCTCAATCGCGGGTTAGGGGTTTAAATACACAGATTGACCCTTGATTGGAGATCATTGACAATTCAAGTAATAAGCACTTATGTGTTTAATGAGTCATTTTTGTATGGTCCATTATATTCCGCAGCTGAAATGAAATTGATAGCAATTTCAACTCTGTTAGAGTAAACCTATAGTAATCATGTTCTGATAGTTTCATTCATGCTTACAGATCGCCTCTTGCGTGTTTCGGCTATCTCAACTCCACTAGTGATCGACATTTGCAAGAATGAGTTCTTACAAGACCTTCAATTACACTCAACTGAAAAAAGAGGACCCCCTTGCCTCAATGCATCAAAAGACGGGCTCTTTGATTTCCCGCCCTACCCTCGTATGACAAAGAAGCCCAAATGGTGGTGGAGGACTTTGGCATGCTTACCATATCTGATGACCTTCTACGACCACCAGTATTGGACCTACGCCCACCCTACCAATAACCCCCCTCCATTTCTCGAGAACTTTGACTCCTTATTGTTCCCATTGCTAAGTGCCATCTTCGCTCTCCCCAAGCTCTTCCTCTCGACCTACGGCTTCATGTCTTGGCTATGGATCGTGAGGAAGAAACAGTGGCCTCACTTTTTCAGAACTCATGTCATGACAGCCATACTGGTTGGGGTCTTAGTACAAGTGATTGGGATTTCAAGTGGTTGGTTCCCAACCTGGTTCTTCCCTCCACATTTCTGGTCTGCTGCCACATTTATTTATCTGGTTACAGTGATGCAGTGCTTTTTGTGTGCTCTTGCTGGCATGTATCCTGATATCCCCTTTGTCAGAGATGGTGCTTATCTTCATGCACACCTTGGATGATGATTCTGGTCAAATTCTGATCTGTTTCTCTAATTGCTCACTGTTTTTACTGTGCACTTCGGTTGGCATTTGTGAACACTATAGAGTATAGACTATCATCAAAAAGCATTATCTTGTAATTTAAGCGTAGTTGTATGTGCTAGTTTTTACTACTATCATTTTCTGATGGATTTTGAATATGGCTATTGAGTTGATAATGTTGGTAGAACTTGTCAAACCAATGATCGCCTTCACTTCTTTTTTTCTCTTTGCTTTTTTTTTTTTTTTTTTTTCACTGCCTTCACATTTTTGATAGCACTGTTTGTATGCAATTCATTATAGCTAATGCCTTATGTTCTTATTCTTATAGATTTTGTGACCCTTTGCCCCTTGTGGGATGAGAATCTCTTATGGAGTTTGGATGAGTTTCAATATTCAGTATTCTGTAATAATCTTTTGATTACTTTCTACTATCCATGGTACTATTCTTGGTTTAAGTAGATATGGTGATTAAAAATCTATTGACTAAACTGGATTATGTGCAAAACTTGGTCTTAACTAATGTCTAATGATACCCTATAATTATATTGAGAGTAAATTTTGGATACCTTTAACACAAAAACTTGTATAGTATGGTTTTAGTGTAACTTTCAGTGATATGATAGTCGCTTTTAGTGAAATAAGAGTGGATCAGTGACCCCGACATTTCTAAATAGTAACCCTATTTTTTTTAAGTTAATCTCACATAAGACTTGCTTGAAGTTGGACATGGTTCAATTACTTCTTCTTCTTTTCTTGGGTGCTATGGACCCAATACTTATTGGGCTACGCTGAGCTTAGCCAAATTATTAAATGGCTTAGCCAAATTATTAAATGGATCAAACTTGTATTATTGGTGATTGGCATCAATGAGTGACCTAACCATACGTGAAATTACCTGACTAGTGGCCTCAAAGGGTGTGTAAAGCTCAATGTCTCATTCATCTTCGAACTAAAGTATGATTATTCACTAGGATTAGTACTTATTAAAGAGGACATAAATAGCAATTATATTCTTTTTCTGTCTTTGTTGTTGAAAAAAATATGATTAATTGACTTCTATGTCATGCCATTCATCATCTGATGGTGAAGCTTTACTCCTTAGCCCGATTTCCGGTTGAGAAGGCCATTTGTCCAGAGGACCACAACATTTCATACTCAATCAAAAATAAGAAGTAATAATTTCTTATGAGTCAGCTTTATATATAAGACGGCTAAAAGTATCACTTTTTCGTTTAAAAATGCTACTTTTTTTTTATTATAAAAATCACTTTTTTAATTAGCTAGATATCAGGCGGCATAGGCTCCATACATAAAGATCCCCTTATATAAAATTTTGCAAAAGAAAAGGTTTTTCTAATAATTTTCTATTCAATCATTACCATCAACTTACCAATCAGCCCCATATCAGTGCATGCTAACTAAGCTAAGCGTGATGTTAGTATTTTAGGTTAAATATTTCATTATTTGATATATGGACTTTGGGAGTCATATTTCAGACCTTTACATTTTTAACTTTGCTAATTGAAAGCTCGAATTAAATTATGATTTTATTATTAAAAACCTTTATTACTTTCTTTATCTTATTTGGTTATTTACAACTTTTCCTTGGTCTCCAACTGATCTCCACTTAGGTTTACCCACACATCTTCTCTTTCCTTCCCTAAGAAACAATCTCTTAAACATGAAGTTGATCAATGAAATTTCACAAATATGGGAAAAGAGTCAATTTGCACTTGCAAAATAGAAATTGTTACGTTTTCTGTTCTCCAACTTCCAGTGCTCAAACTTTTGTCCCTTTTTCAAGAAAACGACATCAATCTTTTCTTGCCTCTCTAAATGAACGACAATATTAATCTATTTACTTTCTTGTTCTCATATCATCACCCCCAAGAGTCAATTATATGGATATCAAAGTTCACTATTTTATTTATTTTCTGACGAAAGTTCACTACTTGTATGTTCTGAGGGAAATCTGACCTCATTCAATGTTTATACCGAAATTGATATTTTTTTGAGATGAGGTATCGGTATGTGCTTAATTCTAATTTGAATACCCGTATTTTAATGATCGAATAAGTTTATGTGAGATAAACTCATAATAAAATTAAAAACTTTAGACATAGTTTGATCTCTTTTAGGGTATGATCATTATATTGTCAAGAAGAAAGAATATTGTAGGTTAGAAATAAGTTCGTAAATGATATGTCATCATTTGAATGAAATACTTAATGATGTATGTCAAATCACGGAGTATGATTCCAATTTTTGAATGCCAAAATTATTTTCTATTATTTGCTACTCAAATAAGATTCGACTTTCTGACCTCATACTTTCCGTGTGTTTTTTCAACTCATTTTAGAATCTTTTCAGTTAAGTAATTATTATTTTAGTAATTTACTCTTTCTCCTACATATTACTTCGCATTTTTTAGTGGAGTTCAGATCAATTCACTTCAGTTCATTAAAAAAGAACGCACTCCCTTGTTTTACAAAAATTTCTATTAATAACATAATACTATATATATATATATATATATATATATAGGAGACATTTTTCGAAAAAAATAAGGCATGTCACCTAAGCGACAATTTTAGGAGTGTGCCACCTATGCGAAGATAATGAAAAAAAGTAGTTGGTGCAAAACGTTTAGTAGTCTTAAGATAATGACAAAAAATAACTGGTTAAAAAGTTTAGGAGTCTTAGCATCCTTGCTGTTTATCATTCTTGAGAGGTTAACTTCGGTCAAATATCAAAATCAAATATAGTAATATTTTTCATAATTCTAGAAAAATAACAAAAATTACACCATCACATTCGACTCAAAAATACTCCACAATGAGATGCACTTACAATATGTTTAGAATATATGAGTAAAAGTGTTAAGTTATGATGTCACATCATCAAAGAGCATAAAGTGATGCCACAGATAAATTGAGACATGCCACTTAAGAAAAGAGCATAGGACGTGCCACCTAAGCGAACCTAATAAAACCAAAAGTTTATCAAAATTTTCATAAAAGAAAGTTATATCACTCATGTCTTTGGTGTTCTGGCTCTTACATTAGTATCCCGTAAAATGCCTTTACAAGACTGTCAGAGACCACATAAGCGACCCCGAGGGCTTCACATGTCCTCTATTGGTGTTCCGTGCGACGTGGTGCGAAAATATCCGCCTTCGTTCCGAGGCCTCCCGAAAGCTCAAAAAACGTGGATTATAGCCTCGTTTTCGGCTTCCCGGGCCCCGAGTGTCATTTTTGCCCAAACTTCTCCGGGCGGTTTATCATGACCCTAGAGGAACCTTGGTGCTCCGGGAGGGACATCGGGATCCTCGAACTTCGATATCACCCATGCCTTTGGTGTTCGGCTCTTACAACATTGTCTCGTAAAACGCCCTTTCAAGCCTATGATAGATGGACAAGCGACCCCGAGAGCCTCCCGTGTCCCCTAAGGGTGTTCCGTGCGATGTGGGGTGAAAATATCCATCTTCGTTTTTGGGACTCCCGGAAGCCCAAAAAACGTGGATTATAGCCTTCGTTTTTGGCTTTCTGAGGTCCGGCCGCGCCCGGGTGTCATTTTTTCCCAAACTTCTCCGGAGGGTCAATCATGACCCGAGATTACCCTCGGTGCTCCGAGAAGGACATCCGGATCCCCTAACTGCGATATCACCCATATCTTGGGTGTCTTGGCACTTTCGCCGTTGTCTCGTAAAAACGCTCTTGCAAGCTTATCAGGGACCGGATAAGGGACCCTAAGGTCCTTGCATGTCCTCCAGGGTGTTCTGTGCAAAAATATCCACCTTCGTTTCGGGGCCTCCTGGAAGCCCAAAAAACGTGGATTATAGCCTTCTTTTTCGGCTTCCCGACCCCGTTTGTTATTTTTGCCGAAACTTCTCTGGAAGGTTTATCATTACCCTAGAGCACCCTCGGTGCCCCGGGGGGGACATTCGGATCCCGAACTTTGATATCCCCTATGCCTTTGGTGTTCCGCCTCATCCACTACTGTCTCGTAAAACGCCCTTCCAAGCCTATCAGGGACCGCATAAGCGACCCCGAGGGCCTCCCTTGTCCCCTAGGAATGTTCTGTACTATGTGGTGTGAAAATATCCATATTCGTTTCGGGGCTTCCCGGAAGCCAAAAAACATGAATTATAGCCTTCGGTTTCGGCTTCCCGGGGCCCGGGTGTCATTTTTTCCCAAATTTTTTCGGGGAGTCTATCATGACCCTAGAGTACCCTCGGTGCCCTAAGAGGTACATTCGGATCTCTGAACTTCGATATCACCCAGGGTTTTGGTGTTTTGTCTCTTACACATGGGTCCCGTAAAACGTCCTTCGGAGCCTACCAAGGACCGGATGACCTCGAGGGTCTCCCATGTACCCTAGAGGTGTTTCCTGCGATGTGGTGCGAAAATATTCACTTTCGTTCCGCGGCCTCCCGAAAGCCCAATAAAGTGGATTATATATAGCTTTCGTTTTCTGCTTCCCGGGACCCGATTGTCATTTTGGTCAAAACTTTTCCAGGGTGTCTATCATGACCCTAGAGGACCCTCGATGCCCCGGGAGGGACATCCGATTCCTCGAACTTTGATAGCTTCCATGCATTTGGTGTTCCAACTCTTACAGTAGTGCCCCATAAAACGCCCTTCCAAGCCTATTAGGGACCGGATAAACGACTCAAGGCCTCCGGTGTCCCCTAGGCATGTTCCGGAGCCTTCCTTTTCGGCTTCCGGTGGCACGAGTATCAGTTTTGCATAAACTTCTTTGGGTGGTCCATCTTGGCCCTAGAGGACACTCGGTGCCTCTGGGAGGGTCATCCGAATCACCGAACTTCTATATCACTCATGTTTGCGGCGTTCCGGCCCTTACATTGGTGTCCCGTATAAACGCCCTTACTAGCCTTTGAGCGACTCGATAACGGACCGCGTGGGCCTTTTATGTTCCCTAAGGGTGTCTTGTGCAATATAGTGCGAAAATTTCCTCCTTTGTTTCGGGGCCTCCAGGAAGCCCAAAAAACGTTTATTAGCGTTTGATTTTCAGCTTCGCGGGATCTGATTACCGTTTTTGCCCAAATTTTTTTGGGAGGTCTATCGTCACCCTAGAGAACCTCCGGTGCCTTGGGACAATCATCCAGATCCTCGGACTCCGATTTCACCCTTAGGACATGGAACATGGCCGCTGGGACATGGGATATGGGCCGCCAATATTCTGTTTCAATAAATTTTTGACGTGTTTAGTTCATTTCGATCCATTGTTTACTATGATAATATTTGGTGGAAGAACTTTATAAAAGACTATTCTCAAGTTTGTTTATAAAAGACTAACAATCGTTTCCTAAGCACTTGGTCAAATATAGATCAAAGTTTACAGTATCACTAATTATATTAAGTAGAACTATTATGCAACAAACAATGTCATTTAAGGGCGGGTACCTCTAACTTTTAAAGAGGCACCGCATAAGCCAATGAATTGACGTCTTTTTTTTTTTTTTGCAAAGGCTAATACACGGCCAATTAATGCTAATACCATGACTTGAGGGCATCCATCACCCCATTATTTTAAAATTTCCCCTAAACAAATTAAGATTCAGGCCGCAGATGAACCTCTCCAAATCCCGCATTGTTGTTGTTTTAGTTTTACTTACCAGTTTAATTACAAAATTAGCACCAAAACAGAAAAAAAGAAAATTATTACAACAAAGTTAGAAGCGAGACAGCTCATCAGAAAACATTAAATTTAAAAAAAAAAAAAATCCGTGCATAGCACTGGCATACACACTATAGTACAAACAGAGCCGTTTTAGAGCATAGGCCCCGAGGGCGACCGCCCAGGGCCCAATGCATTAAGGGGGCCCAAAAATAAATACAAAATATATTATACAGTAAAATCTGAAGTTATGAACTACTAAAATAGCAGTGGCTCAGTGGTTATGTTTGGAAAGAAAGTGAAACTAATGCCCTTTATCCCAGCTTCGAATCCAAGGGCTCTCGTTCTCTTTCTTTTAGTTTTTTTGTTCATTTCTTATTCCACTTATGTTGAAAAGAAATTTTTTTATAATTATTTTCTAGTAAAAAGAGTTCTCACCCCCCAAAAAAAAAAATAGTAAAAAGAGTTTTTTTAATTATCTAGTAAAAAAAATCTTTAATTTTGAGTAAAACAACAATTTTATTTCAAGGTTTTCTATTTCATACCTCTTTAATTTCGATATGAATCATACGTATTGCTACAAGGGAGATAAAATGGGCCCTAAAAAAATATGGATCAAACGTTTACCGTGAAAAAATATCTTTTCGTGTGAGTATACTCTTTTTTTGGGGGGGGGGGGATTTTTATGAAATGAAACTATAAGTTTCTGCACACTATAGACGAATAAAAACCACTACTACTATTTTTCGTACCATCCATCATACTACACTACCTAAACTCAGATAAAAATTTATTAATGTTTTAGGGCCCTTATCTTGAATTTGCCCTGAAGCCTCTAAAATATTAGGAACAGTTTGAGTACAAACTAAACCAAATTAATTTGAGGACAAGGTAGCGGATGTATGCCCCACGATTTGATTCAGTATCTACGAAAGAAGACGAAACCAACACCTAATCAAAATTATGCGGCAACAAGATGCATCCTCGATATATAAAATTGCAGCAAAGACTAGGGTAGGAGAAACCATAAAGTAGGTGCATTGCCCATATCAACCCATTCTATATTCTATTGTTTTTGGTTGAATAAGGGGCTCATTTTAAACTCTTTGGATCAAGGATAGTCTTATATATTCATTAAATTTTCGTGAAAGTGTACACGTGTTTCTAACAAACAACATTAATTTCCATCTAAAAGAATTAAATCCTCGACTTTACAGATTAATGGGAGTGTCAAATGCAACCACTCATACCAATCAATTATGTATTAATTAGTCGCTTCAAGATGTCTAGTATTAATTCGATGAAGAGGAGGTGCGAGATGGGGAACAAATGTAGCAGTTGATCAATACTAATCAATTAAGCTATTGTTAAAACATTATATCAATGTCAAATAAACTAATAGAAGAACGTATGGAGAGGAGGCCAAAAAGCTAACTTTGTACTAATTGTACATTGAATGTAGCAAGCAAGCAAGTCAAATTTGAGTGGCAAACATATGTAAAAATCAGCCATAAGAAAAAAGAAGAAAGAGCCAAGAAACTTAATTAAGCCTACTGCTAATGTATATATAAATTAACCACAGACATGAGATCTCCATCTACCAACTATGTCTTGACGTTTTCTTCAATTCATGTCTTGGCCAATATCAAAACTTTTCTTACTAGTTAGAGCATCAGGCAGATATAACATGCGCATCATACTTTCTTAAAGTTAATGTTATTATTTGTGTGAGATCAGATATCAGTATTTGCATGAATAATAGAGCATCTGGTTTCAGCAAGATTTTTTTTGTTTGTGTGTGTAAATCTTACTATACTAATATCAAATAAAGTGAGATACTTATATCTCAAGGCGATTAGTTCTTAAAAGCATCATAGTAGAGGCCTGTACCTATCATTTACTAGAAGTCTAGAACTAAATCGCAAAATAATTGTGCTAATTTAAGTATTTAACCAATCCTTCGATAATAATTGGATGGAGATGCAAATGATGGTGGGAATCACTAAAATTGAACTAAACACCACTGAAATAAACTCAACTAAACTGAATCGATTACTAGATATATAGTTGGAAAACAAGACACTCTAACTCATTTTCAACTAGAACAACTTACCACATTCTTCCCCTTTTTTCCTCTGTTTTTGTCCTTTGTATTTCTTTGGTAACTAAAGAAATAAGAGTGTTATGTACATCTTCAATTCACATTGACTCTACAAATTGCACCCAACATATATAAAGCCACACAAAGAAGAGTTGGCCTAAGCGTCATCAATAATTAATAAGAGATGAGATCCTTTCTAATCAATTCCTCCTATACCTCACCAAAATCAAAGTAAAAGTGGAAAGAAAACATTCATATCTTTTGTGAATTATTGGAGAGTATTCCATCTCCATAACTCCATTAGTAGGGAGAACCGTTGAGCTGGTAACTACATTTGCTTTTGTTGGAAGCAATACACTATAAACCCATTATAAATTCTACCAAAGAATATTCTGGGTGTTGGACTATTATTGTTCATAATTCAAGGAAGGTTCAAAGTAAGCATTTCTTCTTTTGGCTGCGGTATAGCATCATATGACATATACTTGGGATAGTGGGATCATATTAAACAAGTATTTGGTGTCTCTAGATAATTTGGAGATGTAACTTTCAGTTTATTAAAGTTTGGTAGATAAATTTTCACAAAACCTGAAGTCAAAACAGTGATGTCTGTTGTTTTTGATAGGCGTTTTCTGCTTTTGACCCTAAATTAGTAACCAAATATCCCACACAAACGGTGCTTATTTGCTTACAATAGATCTCTGAGGCCGCCTCAACTTGAGATCACCTCTATAGTCACGCATGACATTTGCTAATCTCTATAGTCAAGCATGACGTTTGCTGACATTATGCTTGTTTGAGGAGCTTAAGGCTGCCTTATACGAATTTGCTTAAGGTTTAAAAAAATGAAAGAAAAGCCAAATAAAAGGCAATCATATTATCAATTCTACTCATCATTAATAATTAACATGATATATCAAATCTGGGAACCCACTTACATCATCAATCCATTGATTGACTAGCTATCTTGGAGACACATTCACACACACAAATTTCTCCCTCTCTCTCTATGTGTCCTAACTTATGATAATGAAATCCCAAAGGACAACCTCAATAATAAACCCACAAAAAAAAAAAAAAAATCCAACCCTCCACTAAATTTTAAATGGAGCCATAAACAACCAAGTGGCCTTTTTTTTTTTTCCTTCAATTATTTTCAGTGATCAGTACTGAAACACATCAGCAGCAGAAGCCATGATGGGTTGGTTAAGATAACCCATGTTCATCCATGAATTATTAATAATTCCAAAATCACCCACACCATTTCCAAAGCAACCCAAGGTATCATTTTCCAATGAAGTAACCCCAGTAAGGGCATTCATGTAATCAACCATCTCATTAAGAGATTCAAGCCTTTGGCCAAGTTCACCCATTTGAGCTCTAAGAATAGAGTTATCAGCTTCAACATTCACATATTGCTGGGTTGTAAGGTTGATGGTTTGATTAATCTGGTGATTCTCTCTCCTCAGTTGAGCAACCTGAGCCATTAGATCATCAACATGTTTCTGTTTTCTCATCCTTGATCTTCTTGCAGATTCTCTGTTTGATAACATTCTCTTTCTCTTCCTTTCATCAACCACAATCACCATCTGTTGCAAATCACCTTCTGAACCTGACTGATTAATCTGGCTGCTTGTTGCTGAGTTTCCACTTGAAGATGCCATTTTTGAACAACCCAGAATAAAAAGATTAAATCTTTTGTTGTAATATATACTTAATAATAATTAGCAGGACGCAGGACCCAGATCACAGAAAATTATAGATCTTTATTTTTTTAAAATATATGATAAACTAAGATTAATAATAAAAGTATAAGCTAGATTAAACTATTTTGAGGGTGATTTATTCATGAGAAAACATAGAACCAGTAAAGGAAAAAACAAGAGAAAGATTGAACTAAATGGGTCCTGCGCCTGAGAGAGGAATTTATCATAAACCCAGAACGGAGAATTTCACTAAGAACAGGAGACATTAATCTATAACATCAAGATACATATGTATTTTCTCTATCATTAATCTGAAAGAAAATGGGAAAATTAAAACTTGAAAGTGAAAATCTGCCCTGTTTTTTTGTTTTTTAAGAAACAGAGTTTTTCAGATCAAAGAAAAGGTTTGAGCTTTTGTGAGAAATTGAAGGAAATAAGATATTTTGAGAAATGGGTTTTCTTCTAAAGATCCAGAAAGCCCTTGGTTTCAACAAAGAGGGCTCAAACTTTGAGGGGGAAAAAGAGCAGAGCTTTAATAATAAGCAACAAAAAAAACAGAGCAACAGAACCTTGGAGCTCTTAAGAAATATCTAGAGGAGAGAGAGAGAGAGAGAGAGAGAGAGAGAGAGAAAGCAAATGCTTAAAGATAAGAGAAGAAGGGAAAGAGGAAGAGGTTTTTGAGCTTGTTTAAGGGTTGAATTTATAGAGGAAAATTGAAGAAACAAGGTGGGCTAAATTGACCCTAAAAAAAGGTGGCCTAAAATTGAAGTGGAAAAAAAGTAAGAATATAATGTTTAATAATTATGTGAGTGAGTTGTTGTGGGCAGGGTTTTTTAAAGTGGTGCCATGTGATGATGAAGTCGAAATTTCCACAAACGTTCCAAACTACAGCTGGTAACCAAAAGGGAACACAGAACTAGTAGAGTAGTAGCAGTGTTGTACGTCATTTTATTTTGAAAAACAAATATGAATTATGAATAGAAAAGAAAGGAGAAAATGTGTTTTATTTTGTACTTGTACCATATACTACTATTTTCTTTTCTTGGGAAGTTAAAGCTGCCTCTCAAAAAAAAAAAAAAAAAAAAAAAGAGTTAAAGCTGATATCCATCCGTACATCATATTTCCACACTTTTTGAATACGGAGTTTGTTTTTATGGTTATGCAAAATAAAATTAGGTAGATGTTCCTATCAAGTTATTAAACACTATTTTAAGGTCTGATATAGAGATGGAGATGACATAAAATTACTTGATAAAAGAGATTTATAGTTTGACACTGACATTATCTTGAAATTCTTAAATAAAAAAAAATATTGGGGAATTTAATGAACGAGTTCGTAAAGTTTTATATTTGCCAATAATTTATTTATTTATTTGATAATAAGAAGGGTAAATTATAAATTTTGACTAAAGTTTTATTGAATTTGGAGATGAAGCACTTGGCTACGTTTTTTTTTCACCTTATTTTTAATCGAGTTCGGTTCAATTTCGTCCAATTAAGATAAGTTCAATTTAAATAATAATGTTTTATTCCAATGCATATATACTAATACATGTATCATTGAACTTAACACATATTTTCAAGTATCCAAGTACGTTGTTGAAGGATTTTGAAGAGCAATAAGTCTTGTATGAGGCCGTCTCAACATGAGGCTACCCACTACAAAAAAAAAAAACACTTTTTTGCTGCAAAAAAAACCCGCCGCTATTGGCTCAAATCCGCCGGTGTGAAGCATCGGCGGTGGAATCAGCTGCGGAATCAACCCGCTGCTAAAAAGCTAGACGCTAAGAAAATTAGGGGCGAAATTAATTTTCGCGGTTGAGATTAGCGGCGGAAAGTAATTAATCCGCCGCTAATCTCAGCAGCGGAATTAATAATTTCCGCCGCTAATCTCAATTAAAAAAAATGGAAACGTCGGATTGAGCGTCGCGCAACCCTGCCCCATCCCCAACGCGCGCCTACCTCCTCGACCTCCTGCCACGCGCGCCTGCCCGAGAGGAAATAATTCCTCGTTTCCTCTCGCGTGAGGATTCGAACACTTGTCTCTAGTGTGAAAAACAGAGCCATCACCAGCACTCCAATGCTGTTTCTTTGTTAGTATAGTGTGATATATTATATTTAACCATATCTACCAGTTGAAAAAAATAAATTCAGCAGCTATTTCTTTAGCTACGGAATTAATTAATACCGCAGTTAACATTTTTTTTAATTTTGTTTAATTTTCAGCAGCGTCGGAATATTAATTTTTCGCCGCTAATTACCTGCGAGACTTTAGTTTCCGCAGCTAATTTAGTTACGGAATTAATTCCACAGTTAATTTCTGCAGCTATTTCTTGATTTTTTTGTAGTGACCTTTATATACAAGCATGACGTCGACATGATATCATACTTGTATGTGATGTCTCACCTTAAGGCCACCTCATACGAGATTTTGTGTTTGGCGATTTACAAAGGGCTAGAGATCAAGAGCAAAAACAGTCAATTTAGTTCAATTAGGTTTAGCACGTTTTCGAGGTGAATAGAAAGAACCCTTGATAGAGTTGGTACATAGAAAAATAACACAACCAATATTATAATAGACCATTAAAGGATATGTGTGTTCTTTTTTACTAATTATATTCAACTTATCTGAATCAGATCAACAAATATCACTTACTCAGTCAGATTAGATAGTGAAAAGTCATTTATCCAGTCAGACAAATTAAACACAATCACTTGTCTTATTAGAATGGATTAGTGGAATAAGTGAAAACACACACAATTATTATTACTATCAACTTACTCGATCAGATCGGATCAAATCAATGCAGTTGAGGTCACTTGCTTGATCATATCAATTAACTTGATAATGCACTACAACATATTTTTTTCTCTAACAGATTATGGTAGGTAAATTCAGGTTAATTTATTTGGGTTCACTTACATTTAAAAAAGTTCAACCAAAAGAACTATTAGGAGTCTAGGGAATCCAATGCCATAAGGATTTTTAAGCACAAAAGTAGATTATATCATTTGGGCACCAAGGTTTTTTTTTCTAATATACTACTCCCTCTATTTCACCATGATGTTTACACTTCATTTTTCAAGGTCAAAGTTCACAAACTTTGACCATGAATTAGCGAAAAAACACAAAGATTTATAATGTAAAAATCCTATTGTTAGATTCATAGTAAAGAATACTTTTAAAAAATTATAATTTTATAATTTATATATGCATACAATTACAATTATTTATAGTCAAAGTAATACATTGAAGACCGTAAAAAAACAAATGTAAATATCTTTATAAAACCGATGGAGGATAATTTATTTATTTATTTTCTACATGTTTTAGTTTAGATTTTCTGTTTTCACCTCAGTTTCACCGCCAGGAGATTTTACCGTTACGATTCTAGTACAGTTGGGAGTTTGGGCCTGTTTTCCTGACACACAGGTGCCCGTGCCACTCATATGACTAGATAAAGTGCATCGTAGGGAGACAGGTGGTATTTGAAAATTGTACGAGGGCATTAAAATCTTTCTAACAAAGTTTGCATTTCATCTATGATTGAATGCTATGGTGACTGGTGCTCCATGCCCAATTGCCTGTGGGGCGTTTCCCTTCCGATCCTATAAAACTCTACAATTTGTTTTTAGCACATAAATTAAAGCAAATTGATTTTGACACTTGCTTTTCCATTATACCTTCATTAATGAGGGTATGGGGGAAGGTAGATGTAAGTTATAAATTTTACAAAAGTGAAGGTAAAATGATACTTTACTAGGAAATTGTTTACTATAAAAAAATGGTAGAGTTTTATGAAAATATCCCAAATAGGCAAATGGTAGAGTTTCATAGGAACGGAAGGAGTACATTTCTGATATCTATACGATCCACAAATTAGGTAAATGTTTAAAAGCAAAAAGAAGTTAAATATTTATCGTTTTCATAATAAAAAAATAAAATAAAAACAGGTGAATTACAAATGTACTCGAAAATGTATAAGAAGGTGTGTTTTTTTTTTTTTCTACTTAGACCCTGTTCTCTTCAACGGAATGGTGCGGGATGGTGAGGAACGAAACGGAATGGAACGGCGCGGCGCGGATAATTCAAAAAAAAATGTGAGACAAAATGAAGTACAGAATGCGGAACTGAACGGAACAGATTGGAACGGAACGGAACGGAATGCAGCATGGAATCGACGAAAAGAACAGGACCTTACTTAGGGTGCGTTTGTTAGAGTTGAACTTACCAGAATTGAACTAAACTGAACTGAATTCAAAAATACTAAACTGGACACTACTGAATTGAACTGGACACAACTGAAATGAATTGAACACAACTTGATATGTGAGACAAAAAGTATGTTTTTGAACTCAACACCATTAAACTGAGCTTAACATCATTTAACTGAATTTGAAATTATTGAATTGACACCTAATAAATGCACCCTTAATAATTGATTCAGTTAAATTTAGTGATATTTTTTCTCTTAGTACTTAACTTAGTGGTGTTCAGTGAATCCATTTTAGTTCGGCTCAAAGTAATACATTCAAATCAATTTCAAATAATTGGAAAAGTTTATAGAAAATATATATTTTATTTGATCACTAAACTTAAATTTTTTACAATCTTAGCACTTTGATCACTAAACCTAAATAAACATCATTGTATTTAATCTTAGCACTTTGACAATGTCATGACAAGTGTGATGGAAATTTGGGAACCATGAAAAGGAAGAAAATAAACACCAGGTCATTGCTTACCAATTGGTATTGTGGTAAATACATGAAGCCTTTTATTTTTTTTGATTTTTTATTAGGGAACCCATCTTATTTTTATTTATAGGAGAGAGACATGAACAAATGTTAAACCCTTTAGCAATGAGTGAAAGGCCAAAGAACTGTGATGGCTTATTTCGTAGCCAAGAGGCTCAAAGAGGACAAAATAAATAAAAATAAATAAAAATAAATAAAGGGAATAGACAATTTTTGGGCATATTACTCTTCAGATTGCTAAACGTGTGAAACCAAGTAAACTACAGGAGTTTGGCATTAATTTTAAATTTCTAATCCCAAGTCCCAAGCTCACATGAAACAGCAGGCACTAGAAAAAAATCGTATTGATGATTTTTTATTTTTTTATTTTCTTGTTTGGGACAAGAGTGAAAACAAAAGTTGATGTTGATGATTACCTCTTACAAGGTTTTTGATTTGTGCAATCTGAAATAATTGTGCAAAGTGGTCCCTGTTTTAATTAGGTACTAGTGTAGTACTCCCAACAAAAAATTAGAAGGGTAGAAACTAGAAAAACAAAAAGATTTAAGTAGTTGAAGAAATAATCTATCTTATGAACCCTTATCTTATGAGGGGGTAATTTTGATTTTTTGTTATTTTCGACGGGTGTTAGTTTTGTAAAAAGGTACATATATGTCTTGGTGAAAAATATTTTTGAACGGAAAGTGACTTAAAGTGGTAAGTGTGTAAGAAAAATATGGTATCTGAACGTAGTATTATAAATAGTGGGAATTTTTATGTTATTTCGTGCCTCCTTATTTTTCTCTTCCACTCTTAAAGAGTAATTGCCGTAAACATGGCCGTACCGTACCACCATCCCTGCATATATTAGCCTTACATATAATTAGCCGCAATTTATTAGATCTAACTTTCTACATGACTTAAGCAATGATGTAGCCATTTAAGATACTGGATCTCTTGCCCATGCACCACTTTTTGCCTTAAAAAGTGATGAAATTTTCTCATAAAAAACATTGATGTTTCTCCGCTTCGATAAATCGGTGATGCTAAAATGTGGATATGAGCTAGCTTAATTTGTGAAAGTTTTGATATGAACTCAAGTAATTAACAACGATCTGGATTTGATTGAAATTCTGTCTACATCCAAATATCCAATCAACATTTGTGCTTTCTTCATACCAAGAAGGAGAAAAGAATGGAAAACACACACATAGATGATTTTAGCCTATAGAACATGTTTACACACACATAAACAGTCTTATACAAGTTTTGTGATGGTGTTTATCGATGTTAAAAGACCCTATTTTGTAAGATGAGAGACCGCTTTATTAATACCAATAACATAATGAAATTTTTTTCCTAGGCGAACCACCGTTACATTTGAGACTGAACTCCATCATTATAAAACATGACAACCATGTTAAAGCATAAAAAATTCCAAAAAATAAGGTTAGGTCATTCAATAAATTTGTTTGTATTTTCTTTTCTTTTCTTTCATTTGGCCCCTTTGATTTCCTCTCTCTAGCTAGTGGGTGGATGTCCAACCTACAGAAAGACAATTGGGTATGCTATTAGACATCACCCTTTCTTTCAAGTAGTACTGATCATCTTCATGTGCTCCCTCTCTCTCTCTCTCTCTCTCTCTCTCTCCACACTTTTTCATCACATACATTATACATACAGCAATTGAAAACAAAAATAAAGCAACCAAAAAGATGTCTCCCTGTTCAAGTAAAAGAAAAACAGACTTTGATGCAGAGTAATATAAATGTTTGAGGTGACAAAGTACTGCGTTTGGATATACAAGATCTTCATCATCTTTTTTGTCTTCCCCTCTTTTTCGTTAAGACACATGCTAGATCTCCTATATCTGTCCTTATAAATTACCTTCATCTCTAAGGTTTCAACTCAACATGCTGTCCCAGTCGACAACATATTACATATGGGGATTGAATTGGGAGGCATATGCTAATAGTACTTATGGTGATCGAGCCGCAAAGGCCTATGCAATATACATATATATGAGTCTAATGAGGAGGGGCGATTCGACCTAATGTACCCTAACATCTCAGACTTAACCGCTTAAGTTTTAGCCACTACACCAATACATCATTGGTTGATCATAGTAAAACCAAAATTTATGTAATGACAGTTAACATGGGAAAATAATATGAACATACTAAAGCAAGTTCTCACAATTCTTTTTGACTTGCTAATATAAAATAATATATATATATATATATACACACTCCACTTGCTTATACAATACAATATAAACTGCTTGAATTTGATGCACCAAGAATCATTTGATTATGGTGATAAATGCTTGATTGATTTGAAGAATATCATTCACGAAAAAACCAAAATTGATTCACTTCCAATCTCGTCACATGATGATTTACCAAGAAAGATCCAGCTGCTTTGAGTCAAAACTCAAAACTTAGTGGAAGAATCTACCATATTAAAAGTTACTTTCATCATTAGGAAAAATTAATTAAAAGCCTCAATGTTTCTGGGTACTGTTATAATATAGAAAATAATGCCCACTTGGATTAGCACCATTATTTAACCAGTGGTGACATAGCAAATGAAATCACGTTCCAATTTGAGGTTCTACAATTAATTAATTAATTAATCACCCAAAAATCTACAATGGTGGTTTACATAAAAAGTAAATTGACCAAAATATACCCTTTAAGCTATAGGAGAAATCAGAAAGAGAGAGGAGGGTTCATACTCCTAACATACATTCCCCATTAGCATTCTCCTGTCAATCCAAGTACAGCTAGTAGGCAGTAACAATATAATCTAAAAGCCAAAAATAATTATAAAAAAATAAAATCAAATTAGTAAAGTTAAAAAGTTAAGAAATCTAAAGAGGGGTCCTCAGTTTCTTAATCCATTGAACCATGAATGTGAAGTAACCATGTGTGCTTATAGTTCTACAAAGGAGAACACAAAAGGAAAGGAAGGTCTAGAAGCTGACAGAGATTTCCACAATCTCAAATTTGCTTTATATCTTAAAATCTTGACTTGTTTCTGTGTTGTATGATTAATTCTTGATATTTTACTTTCAATGTTAGATAGTCAAATAAGACACACTTGTGTTAAAATCAGGTAGCTCATGCTCATTGTAGTGTAATTGATGAGCATGGAAATAACGGTTGACTGCCTGTTGAAGTGGGTTGTTCCGCATTAGTTGAGAAAGAGTATCTTGAGGTGTTTATAACTAAAGGAGTTACTCTACTCATTGCTAATTGCTTGACTTTGTGTTGGAACCTCCTTTATGTTATAAACACTCTCTGCGTAGATTTCAATTCAACTTGTGAAGAGTTTGGCGGACTGCTTATGAATTCCTTAACCGTTTAGTTCAATAGTGCAGAATTCAGTTTAATGATGTTCAATTCAATACAATACTTGTTTAATTTACTTCAGTTCAATACAATGGTGTTTTAAAACTCAACCTTCATAATAGCTATGGTGCAAACAACCACCCTAGTATTAACTGTGATCCCTATCTTCAGGTTCAGGTAATATATGACGCGAAAGCACTAATAATTTTAATGATCATACAAATATATTAACGGCACATTACAGTGTCATAGCTAAGCTACCAGGTACCAGGTACCACTACCAGGTAAGCACACGGGTGACAGGAGGAAGAAAGCAACATGAGAAGGCTGAAAAATGTAAAGAGAAGATTGAGAAATCAACATTTTACTGCTTAAACATGCAGCTTTATATATAGGGCATGGTCCCCTGCCTATAAAAGTGAAATAATTCATATAGATTGGGTTTGGAAAGCGCCAAGTTTGAAGTGTTATGTACGACCAACAAACCAAATTGCTGAAGCACAGAAACCAGGCAGTAGAAGAGGTGTAGGGATCCTCTCCATTTATCCAAGTAAATCGAGGGTCGGATTTGGTTCTGGAAAGCTCGTAGAAGGGGGGGGGGGGGGAGGGGGAGCCTGAAAATAGATAGAATGAAGAACTAAGATAAAATTCAAGGTTGTTTGAGTCCTACGCCTAGTCTGGTATGCAACATGTACAAATCTTAACATTGACTCTGTTTGGCAAAGAGATTTTGGAGGCGAAAATTAGCTCTTTGAGTACATTAGCTGTTTAATCGAGTCAAAAAAAAAAAAGAAAAAGATTTTGGTGTTTGGATTTTGATGTTTGGTAAATAGTCTCTATTTATTCGGTGTTTAGAACAATAATTTTTGTTTGGATTTCTGGTATCCAATGACCACTTTGTTCAACACTTATAAAGATAATACTATCATTGTCATCCCTTTTCCATGGTAGAATTGTAGAATGGGTTGATTGTAGATCCCCAGATGACTAGATTGGCCTTTTAAGTGAATCCATTTAGACATATTGTTCTTTTTAAAATCATTTAAGACATTAGGGTATTAAAAAGTGAAAAAGTGGCATAAAGACCCTATAAACCAGAATCTTAAAATTTTAAGAATCTTCCTATTTAACCAATTTTATTTAATTTTATCCCCCTTTTTATTCCTTTTTCCCCATTTTCTTATTTCTTCCAACGTTTTTTTATTTATTTCGTTTCCCCATTTCCCCATTTCTTTTTTCTCTGTCTTTCATTCCCTTCCCGGTTCCCTCTGTTCGTCATTCTCTCTCCTCGAACCAGCTACATTGTTAGCCACACTCTCATCTAGATGGATACTGTGAAATGCTTGAAAGGGGAATTTTTCCTAATAATTTTGTGGTCCTTGTTGCATTGAAGACCCGTGGTGCAGCTCAATGTATTGAATTTGGGAGGGGAATTTATGGGTATGATCTTAAGGTGGGTTTACATTTGATTGTTCTAACTATGGCCTCTTTGTTTCTGTTTTTGCTGATTCTGGTAATATAAAACTTCGCCAAGGATAGCCATTATTAGCTGAATTTGGAATTAAGGGAGGAGAGAGAATGAAGGAGAGAGGGAAGAGAAAAGGAAAAATAAAGGTGGAAGAAATAAGGAAATGGGGAAAAGGAATAAAAAGGGGGATAAAATTAAAAAAAAATTGATTAAATAAGAAGATTCTTACTTAAAATTTTAAGATTACGGTTGATTGGGTCTTTATGCCACTTTTTTCACTTTTTAATACCCTAATGTCTTAAATGACTTTAAATAGACCAATATGTCCAAATGGGTTCACTTAAAAGGCCAATCTGGTCGTTTGAGAGATTGTAGATACATTGAGATTTGAGAATGATAAATAAAGCGTAAAACCGAAGACAAGCCCATCTAGTTCTCCACATTCTCCATATTGAGGGAAACCCATTTGGTTCATCAAGACACTCCAACTGATGGTATATTGGTATTGTATACCTTGCGGAAATCGGTTTTGAAGAGCGTTGCAGGCCTTGCAGAGTTTCAGCCACATTACTGCTGTTGCAAGTATCCGGTATTTCATTTGTGATTAGGAATACTGGACACCCATTTTTGAGCAGGTTAAATTTTGGTTCTTGTTCTGATCAACTTTCGAGCAGGTATAGATTAAGGATCGGTCAACTATAACTGACAAGTGACAATCAGTTGAGGCTTGACCTTCTGATATTGAAAACAATCAAAGATGTAGCATGCACATCGGGTGAGTTTCACACAATCAAATATGAAAGGGTTGGATTTGAAGCTAGCATTCAGTTGTATCAGGTTCTTCAATGCCTGGTGCCAAGCCATAATCGACTACGATAATAAGTCCTCTGGCACTGATTCATGAGACGCAACAAATGTTTGGACTAGTAGAAGCTAGCATTCAGTTGTTGTTTTTCTGTGTCGTGATGATTTGCAGTTCAATAGCAGCAAGCAGATGTGAAATTCTTAAGCTCCTGCATGCCTAAAACCTGTCATAGAGTATAGGAACATGATGCTCCTACAATCCTAGTCACTAGAGATTCTGACTTGCAACACTTAGGTAGGTCTTGCACTCACTAACAGTACGTCTTTTCCCCAACACCCCAAGAGGAGTATAATGTCACATTAATGCATAATGGTTAAATCTATAAATATGGAAGCTAACAGGTGATTATACAATGTTACAGATTGATGATAACACATAGTCATACAACATAATTTACAATGAAAGTTTTGGAAGACAGGAGGAACTCCAGTACAGTAACAAGTTACAACAGCAAACACATATGTACCATTCACGTGGCAACAACCAGCAAATGCACAAAAGATCATAAATGGCTCTAGAATGGACGAAGTCTCAGCCCATGCATCACCAGCACAAACTGGTGATGCTTGCTTCCTCATGATCATAAAGGCAGAAGAAAGTAAATAAACAGAAGATGGCGATTAGGACAAACCTTTCCCAATGCTGATAAATATTCTTCATGGGTTTCAATCACCATATTATGAGTTTAGAAGCTTTAGGAGCATACTTTCATGTTTGCACTAGAAGCTTCGGGGTGGTAATGGAGGATCTCCTTCCACATCATTTCCCTGATCATCTCTTCGTCTAAATCCTCGTCAATGTCGAGATCAATAGGAACTTGAGCAGGAGGGTTATTGCGTGGATCGTACAGAGGGGACATGAAAGGATGCTGAAGCGCCTCAGTAACACTAATTCTTTTAGTTGGATCAAACACTAGCATTTTTTGCAGCAAGTCGATTGCCAAAGGATGAGCAGCTGGGTAAAGGCGAGACAAGGCGGTGCCTGGAGAATAGGGGACAGATTTGATGAATTTCTTTGCCTTAGGATTGTCGATAAATTCGAGATCAGCATCCTTCTGGCTGCCAAGGATGTTAATTATCAGTTTGAGCTGGTTAAGACACTCTGTGCCAGGGAATAAAGGTTTCCGGCCAAGGAGCTCGGCAAAAATGCATCCCACAGACCACACATCAATTGAAGTGCCGTACTTGTCACAACAAAGAAGAAGCTCTGGGGCACGGTACCAACGTGTGACAACGTATTCGGTCATAAATTGCCCCTTTCCACTACTTGTACGAGCCAATCCAAAATCACAAATTTTGAGATCACAGTTTGCATTTATAAGAAGATTCCCTGGCTTCAGGTCACGATGAAGGATATTTGCTGAGTGGAGGTACTTCATACCTCTAAGTAACTGCAGAAATAATAAGTTAATAACTTCAAAGAAAGGAGGAGCTTAATGAGTAGTTAATTAGCACACTCCAAGTCTATGTTCCACAGGTTACATAACACCCTAACATGGGACATCACAGGAGGATAAAAGACAGGAAATGCAAAATAATCAGATACAACAAGCAACATAAAATGAAAGGATACTGACAGACGGGTTGCTTAATATATACTATAAAAAAAAAGGGAGAAGATGATGATGACAGTCCACATTCAAACACATTGTCTGACAAGATTCTCAGCTTTCAAGTAAAGAAAAAACAATTATAACAGGTTAGTTCAAAGGATATGTCACAATAATAGATGAAACCTAGCAAGGTCTAATTTCTTTTTATTTTGAACTAGGATTACTATATACCTAGCAGACACACACATCTGATTACCAACAAGTATACATATACGGGCAAAATGCAAAAGCCTATCTTATAGAAAATTCAACATCATCAGCTGTAACAAAACATGGCAGTTTTAAGAATTAAGTTAAATAACAATAGATCTATCATGAAAAGTACGATTTACAAATCGCAAGGAAGGTTTGAAAGGGGAAAAAAAAAAAGAAGAGCAACTAGTTGAATAAAGAGCCTGAGACATAATCTCCTCGTCCTCAGTGCATACTATGTTGAATTGCTTTCAACATGGCAAAGTCGGAGGTTGCTTCGGACAATCAGACCACTAGGAGCATGTTACAAAGGAAAACAACCAGCATATTGGAAGCATAATATAAGGAAGTACAGACTCATAGTGTGTTGCAGAAGAAAATCTTGGAGATGCTATACAGAAAGATTCTCCCAGCTCGGAAATCTTAAGATGATGTTAAGAAATTAACACTGGGCAACTGACATGACCACATATATTGTTTACACAGTAAACTAATATCTACCCTGAAAGTAAAAGCAATGTATTGTCAAGCATTACAAGGAAGTACCTGGCTTGAAACATTAATAAGCAATGCAGGTGGTCATGAAAGACCTACTGTGCCACGCAGCATATCAACATTTCATACACTCAATAAAAAGCCTTAGTGTAGCTTACGATATCGGAGGCTTTGTCTAGAAATCAAGTGAAATTAGAAAAAGATAACTCAGATCCACACCTTTGAAAACATGCATATTTACTTTTGCACAGTCCTTGAGCATGCATCTTTAGACAATTAGACCGTACTATAAGAGAACAAGGATTATGGCTTTATTGGAATAGGTCCACCTCTGTTGGAAACTTGAAGGTATGAAAAAGTTTAGACGTAATCGTCAATTTGTGGTTCAAAAGGCAGCAGTCAACCATTTTCCGTAACCAGAATAATGAGACTTTGACAAGCCAAAAGTAGTCTGTCTTGGAAGGAAAGCGAGATGGATAGTAGGGACAAATCTTTAAGGATTCGGAGGTTTTTCCCCTTGATCTTTAGTTCTATTAGTTGAGATTGATACGAAATATGTGCCCATATTAGTTGAGATTAATGA
The DNA here is from genome assembly GCA_038025085.1 of Tetragonia tetragonoides. Classification (NCBI taxonomy): domain Eukaryota; kingdom Viridiplantae; phylum Streptophyta; class Magnoliopsida; order Caryophyllales; family Aizoaceae; genus Tetragonia; species Tetragonia tetragonoides. Next base: position 9,924,054 of record CM076140.1, on the reverse strand, counting down.
AATAGTTTATGTGACTGAAATTTGATTCTTCGTATATACATGGCTCTGAGCAGTATGAAAGCCAAACCAATGGAAGCACCATTATTGATTTCCATTGAATAAGATTCTGCTACTTAGGAGTCAGAAGGGAACAGAAAACAGACACCTTGTATCAATGCATTTAATCAAAGTACCAGTAGCTCTCCACCAGCCAGCAAAATGACATTTCAGTCTTGCCAAATAGCCAAAAAGAAGATTACTTGAAAAAAAAATGATAGGTGCTAAACAGACAAAAAACGGGAAAGGAACATCATGATTCATACCTGGAATAAGAAATACTGACAGTGATCATTGGTAAGTGCCTGAGATGACTTTATGATCTGATGAAGATCTGTGTCCATAAGCTCGTAAACCAGATAGACATCCTTGAAATTTTTAGGATGGACAGGCAACATTACATCCTTCAAAGCGATCACATTTTCATGCCTAAGGTGTCGTAGAAGCTTCAATTCCCGTAACGTTCTCAATGCATCAACACGGTTCTCAAAAGCGTTATTTATCTTCTTTATAGCAACTTTCTCATTCGTTTCCTTGTCAATGGAGGAGCAAACAATTCCGTATGCACCCCGACCTATAGGTTTGATGGGCACATATTTCGTGTCAATTTCAAACAGACTTTGCCACATGGTATAGTAGTGCTTCCCTGGGTATCGAACCCCATTTGGAGGATCAACAGGAGTTGCCATTGCCTACAAACTATTCACATTCATATATAAGCAAAGTGAAGTTAGATCAAATTGCAGAATAATTTGCTTAATGGTAAATACAGGAAGCGTTAGCAAAATTATGCAAAATTTAAAATTTCTCTTTCACAAACCAAAGACATAACTACCATCTAAGCAATTCACCAACATACAGCTGTCTGTGCAGAGATTTAAGTTCTAAACTAAAGACAACAAAAGGCAAATAATAAGTCTCAAACAGAAATTAGCCGGCCACTGAAGCTTAAACGGGCTGCATAATACACAAAATTTTAACTTTAGAAGTAAAAGTTTAGATTCTAATTGTACTTGTAACTCAATCCTCATTCTTCTTAGTTTCACATAGAACTATCCCCCACATACAAGTAACAGTCAAAAAAAAATTCAGAAGTAATGATAAAAGGGAACAACAAAATCCTCAGAAATCAATGGAACTTTATCTTTAGACTGTGAACAATTCAAATATTCAAGAAAAAAGTAAAGAAAAATTGACATACCTTGTGAATTAAAGTCCTCAAAGCAAAATTTACTTCACTTTCTATGAAACCAGAAATCAAAGTACAGTCTTTATCCCTAATCCCCCAAAACACTGTCTCCTCAAACTAACTCCACACAAAAACATCTTTAAAATCCCACCTGTTTAGCTTCTCTCTCCTTTTTCCACCAAATTTCACTAAACCCAGATCATATTATATCCCATCTCATAAAACCCAAAACAAGATTTCACCCAAAAGGCTAAAACCCACAAATCAGCAATAAGTTCGAACCCTAATAATTGCCATAATCACCAAATTCCAACTAGAAAACGAGCATTGATGACCAAGATCTGGAGATGGGTACTTTCTTGTTATGGGAAAATTTCGATCGGATAATTGAAAAACGCTATCTGGGCATTGATAATTTTGTTTTTACAGCGAATAAGGGGATGTGGGTTTGGATCAGATCCTCGATTTGGGAGATTATGTTATTGCATCACGATCAGTCGAACAGAGGAGAGAGAAGACTGAAAAGAGAGAATGGTTTACAGAAAGATGTACAGTAGGTCAGTAGTAAACAAAAACGGAAATTTATCTTTTGGGATATTTTTCAGTTACGTTACTACTACTCCGTAGTTTACTACTTTGTCTGTGCACAATGTGTGGCCTTTTATTGTTAATATTTTTTTTTTTAAATTTACTACCAAAAATTTACCTTTTGTGCGGCGCAAAGGGTGGTGGAGTTGGTCGTGGGGTTGAATTTCATGACAAAGGTCATGAGGTTCTCACTATGCCTCTTTGTTGAGTATGTCTGCAAGATTTATCTTGTTGGCTTGTCTGGTGTGTGTGGTTTGCAAGTTGTTGCATACACTTAGAGTTTATCCGATGCGCACTCAAAGAGTAGTGGTTGAGGTTCCTCGTATCATAAAAATAATTAGATACGGTTTGGTTGATTTTTCAATGAGGTGAACTGAATTGAATAGAAAACTAAACTGAGTCGAACCTGGTTTGAGCGACAAAGACTAATATAATAATAAATTTACATAAAATTTAGAAGGGATTCGAACATAAAGCCTAATGTACTCAAGACTTTGATCTTAACCACTAAGCCAAAAACTCATTGACGTCCAATACATTAGCTTATGCAACCTTAACCTTAATAAGAAGCGTTCAAAAGATTGCTGCTAAAGCTATTATTATAGCTTTCTTAGTAAAATCTTGACACTAGGAGCTCATTTGGCTTAATTATTCTAAAACTATCTCTAGAAACATATTTTTTTTGGGTATCACTAATCGTATTAATAACATTATTTTATAACATTAATTTTAATAACATTGTAGTGCGAACTTTCAGTTTGGAGTTTGAGTACGAAAGTGAATGATGTGGGAGGCAGGGAGGGTATAAATTTTAGATCACTTTGGAGTTGAATAAACTGGACAATTTTAAGTGTAATGTACTAAAAGCTAAATACAAAATCAGATTGTTGTGCTTTTCCTGTATCCATTTTATTACCCGCTAACTTGTTTATTTGTCACCTCATATATTTTCTTCAATTTAAAGATTAGTAAAGTAACCATCTATGAAATTGTTTATTGTGATCTCTAAATTGGATGATTGGATACACACTTTTTACGTTATTACACATCTGTAATTTACATTTCAATAAGAACGATATCCTACAGTACAGTACAGACTCTGTCGCCATTCAACATGACCATTCAACAGTACAGTACAGACTCGGTCGTCATTAATTTACACCCTCTTTGTCTTTAACATTACAGACAATAAGAAGCAAATTATTGGTGTTTTGGCCGAATGATGGCGCCTTTGATGATGAGCCCATTCTTCCAGTGTCCGCCATGTTCAAAGAGATCGAAACACACTTCACCATCTTGACCAGCTTTTGCCAAGAAACTGCCCAGATTCAGCTCAAACCATTCCCCTCTTGGTTTACCCAACAGGCTAACTTGCCTTATCTTACTAACTTCTCCACCTGGGATATTTAACCTCAAATTAATTGGAAGCTCCCACCCTGATGCCGATTTTGTCAGCTTAACAACGTACACGATCTCATACGATACTCCTGGTGACAAGTCCGACATTGCCAGCTTTCCTCGCACATCAAGCCAGCAAATGCTTATCAACTTCAATATTATCTTCACTACAAGCAGGAGAACTTCAATGTTAGTGATTGACCTATTGTTCTTTCCTTTTTATTGGTATATAAGTTTTTTTTTGCTAAACAAAAAGAGGGTGCAAGTGAATGGCGATCGAGGCACCCCCTGCTACGTCATGTTCGGACTCTCGTGTTCAATAGCGAACATATCAGACTAGCTGAACAACCAGCGCAAGCACTGGCCCCGTCAACGTAGCACCAACAAGAGGCTAGTATAGTTCCTAGAAGTCAGCAGACACAAGGCATGGGGGGAATGGGGATTCGAACTCATGACCTTGCCTTACCAAACCACTTGGGAGTAAGCTTGGAACCACTAGACTACCACCCTTATTGGTTATTGGTATATAAGTTATGAGACACATTAGAATGCAAAATAATTCTTATAGAGAAAATTTCCTACTGCAGATCCTAAGAATGAAGAACCCTTTAAAAAAGTGTGTTGAGTTCATCGAGAAAATAGCACATGAAATATAGTACTCCCTCCGTCCCAAAGTTTACAGTACTAACTACTACCGTTCCCAACAATTCATCCCTCATACTACACTATTGCCATTGAAAGCAAGTAGCCTACTCTGTTCAATAATATAGCTTCTCCAAGTTCACCAATTTCTCATTTTAAATTATAGTACATATTAAGAACATAGAATCTTACCCAGTTTCTTTGAAGCAATTCCACGACCAGAATTCACGATGACCCCAAGTAACGAACAGCGATCGAGGATACAACATGAAACAGCAACTTCCATCCTTCTTATCGACCCATTTTTTCTGCATATATAACCAGGCCATCAGTTAAAATATCATTCAAGAGCGCTATAAATTAAAGAAGAGAGAACAAATTAATGAACAAGAAACTGGTTTTCTTTCCATTTCTTTCTCTTTTACCTTTCTCTTGTGCTCAAGAAACAATTCCTCTGTTTTGAATGCCTTCTTCACCATCAGTTCTTACCTCTTACTCCTTTTTTCGCAACATAAATTTGGCTTTCCACCCCAAACCATATATATATATATTAGTAAATGATCAATATATGCAGTGGACTCAGCCGCTGCAGGTAAATTTGAGAGCGATATCGAACGCGTCGGACTGTCACTTTCTTCAGACTACTTTTCTTTAGACAGATGACTTAGATCTTCTGGGGAAGTTTCACATAAGTTTGTACTCCACTTCCTTGATGAACCAAATGTTACGAAAGAACTCAATTATAAGGAAAGACCTTATCAATAATAGCCATCAGCTACTAATTTACACGCTTTGACAGATAACAGATTCAAGACTTCTTCAACAAGTACCTTACAGTTACTACTGGACTCAACAAAAAAGACCAGGTCTGGAGCATGTCAGAAATTTCAGCATTGCTTCTGATGGGAGTCATACAGTCATACCCATTATATATACAATATACAGATGAGTTAAACTCATTACAATTCACCATACAAACACACAAATTCGACTTCCTCTCATTTCCACTACTCTTGCTCTTATTGATATTTTAACGTTCATCCACCATTGTTCCCTTAATTCATTTGCATTTCTTGAAAATCAAATCATCCACAAGCCATACATAATTCCATTAAAATTACGACGTCAGCCAATATTCCTCGAAGCTTTAGTCAAACTCGACGCCCGTTTGTCTCATCGTTGCTTTACTTAGAGCTCAATATACAACCTCGCTCACGGCACTGGCCTTGTGGTGCTTGTTTTCTGCTTCAAACAAGTCCTCTTCTAAACTTGTTTCTGTCTGTACTTCTCTGTTAACAAAAGGAAGGCAAGATCAATGTCTGACCCCGTCTCATCACTTCTAGCAGGACCTATAGTTACAAAACTCATAGATAAAGCCTATGCCTTTGGCAAGAACAAGTACGATCAGCTATATGGGGTCGAGGTTGAGATCGCAAAACTGTCGAGCAACTTGAGCTCCATCATGGCTGTTCTTTGTGATGCTGAACGCTGCTTGTCGGATTCAAAATCTGCGCAGCTAGCCGATTGGCTCACAAAGCTCAGAGATGCAGCCCTTGATGTGGAGGATATACTGGAAACATATGCCACTGAGGCAGCTATGAGGCAGAAATCGAGACACCCTGCCCCACTTGCTTGGTTTTCCTCACGATTAGATGCTGCCAAAAAGATTCGGAAAGTCGTGGCAAGGATTGATGAGATTTCACAAGAAAGGATAAAATTCCATTTCAGAGAAGGGGAATATGGCGGAAGAGACTGGGAACCTCAAACAGCTAGGATTGGCCCACGTTAGATGAGCTTCCACCGAGACACATCCGATATTGTTGGAAGGGAGGAAGACAAAAACGAGATTGTCAGCTGGTTGCTCTCAGAAGAAGAATCATACAGCGAAGGGAGGGTTCCTGTTCTGCCCATCATAGGAATGGGAGGCCTTGGGAAGACGACCCTTGCCCAGCTAGTCTACAACGATACTAGGGTCTATAACAAGCATGACGAAACATGTCATTTCAAGGTTGCCATGTGGATTAATGTCTCGGTCGACTCTAGTGCGGATGGGATCTTGAGGGAGATGGTTGAACTTCTCGCCGAAATGAGGCATGATAAGATTCCTCGGAGTTCAATCCGCTCCCGTATCCTGGAGGTCCTCGATGGGACACGTTTCTTGCTCGTACTAGATGATGTCTGGCCAGAGAGATTAGAGTGGGAACCCTTGCATAATTTTCTGAAGTTATGTCCAAATGGAAGTAAAATACTGGTTACCAGTAGAAACGACAATGTTGCAAGGATAATGGGTGCACCTCGTAAGCATACTTTAAGCAACTTGCCTGAAGAACAATGCTGGGAGTTGTTTGCAAAAAGAGCCTTCATTGATGGAAAATACTCTAGAGATTTGGAAACTATTGGCAAAGAAATCATTTGCAGATGTGATTTCCTCCCAATCGCAGTGAAGGCAATGGCAGGCCTACTACGTGGGACAAATGATGTGAGTAGATGGCAGAGAATTCTGAAAAATGGCATCTGGGAATCAGAGCAGTCCACTCCCGGAAATGGCACACCAAACATTCTCCCTGCATTGAAGTTGAGTTATGACCATCTCCCTTCTCAGCTGAAGCAGTGTTTTGCATACTGCTATATATTTCCAAAGGGGCACATATTTGACACTAAAGAACTCGTCAAACTGTGGATAGTTGAAGGTTTCATCCAACCCATTGGAGAAGACAAGCCAGAGGAGGCTGGAAGTGATTATTTTGAAGAACTGCTAACTAGGTCCTTCTTTCAGCCCTTAGACATTGACAACAAGAAGAGGTACAAGATGCATGATCTGATTCACGACTTGGCCAAATCTGTCTCAAGTATGTGTCAGCAAGTTGAAGACAAAAAACCCTGCTCAATTGCCGCCAACTCCCGTCATGTATCACTTCTCTGTAAAGATGTTCAGAAGCCTGCAGTAGAGATCCTCGTGGCTCATAAATTGCGCACTCTGCTGCTTCCCACCAGCTATGCAAAAGATTTTGGCCAAGCCCTTGATCAAATATTCCGCACTTTGAGTTACTTGCGGGTTTTAGATCTCATTTCAAGTGCCATAATTGACTTGCCAAAGTCAATTGGAGAGCTAAAATTGCTGAGGTACCTTGATCTGTCTAGAACAGAGATAAGAATGCTTCCCAACACGATTTGTGACCTCCAAAATCTGCAAATCTTAAAGCTCCTTGAGTGTCTTTGGCTTATGGAATTGCCAAAGGACCTCGGAAACCTAACAAATCTTCGATATCTTGAACTGGATGAGATGTTCTGGTACAAGTGTTCCACATTGCCCCCGAGAATAGGAGGCTTAGCTAATTTGCACAATTTACACTCTTTCCACGTTCTCCGTGAGAGTGGATATGGAATTGAAGAATTGAAGAACATGAAGGATCTTGAAGATGTTCTGCACATTTCTAACCTTGAAAACTCAGCCGAAGCGAAGGCAGCAGAGCTAAAGCAAAAGGAAGGCATTAGTAAATTAGTACTTGAGTGGAGCCACGAGGATACCAGTCCACAAGATAGAACAATGCAAGAGAGGGTTCTTGAAGACCTTGAACCCCACCAAGGCCTGCAAGAACTGCACATACACCACTACAAAGGAGCTAGATTTTCCAGTTGGATGGGCAACGGAATTCTTCAAAACTTATATAAGATTTCCTTGAGCCATTGCATCAATTGCACAATCCTCTCTCTTGGCCCATTACCACACCTAAGGGAGCTCTCTATCAAAGGAATGCTGGAATTGGTAGAATGGCCAGAGGTAATATATCATTCTTTAGTCAGCTTGAAAATTAGTAAATGCCCTAAATTGAGGGAGCTCCCACGCGTCTTCCTTAACCTCAGGGTCATGAAAATCAAGCAATGTGATGCTCTGAAGGCTCTTCCAGTGATGCCATCTTTGGCATTTCTGAGGCTTACCGACAATGCCCTGCTGGTAGATTGGCAAGAAGCATTTCAGCAGATTGTTTGAAGGAACGATGAAGGTGAAGATGTCTACATACAAAGATATACCTTGATGAATCTCTTGGAACTGAAAATTGTGAATTGCCCAAGGATTCAGGAAGTACCGCGACTCTTTTTTCCTCAGAAATTAGAGATAAGTGGGTGCACTTCACTGACAACTCTCCCAATTCCACAGCACAGCCAGCGTCTTCAGTGTTTGGAACTGGACTATTGCATTGGAGCAAGGTTGATAGAAGCAATAACAAGTACAGGCTCCTTATACTCCTTGATCATTTCCAACATCACCAACATGGCTACCTTACCCAAATTGCCTCATCTTCCTGGGCTAAAAGCTTTGTATATCCACAGTTGCCAGGATCTTTCGTCTTTGTCCCATGAAGATGGATCGCTGCAAAGCCTAACTTCCCTGAAGATTTTGTCTATCTGTGGATGTCGAAAACTAGAGGTATTTCCAGATGAAGGGCTCCCTAGCTCCATTGAGTGCTTGAGTATCGAGAATTGTTCCAAGTTACAATCCTTGAATCCCAGAAACTGCCTAATGAACCTCACATCCCTCAATGATCTATATCTGGAGGACTGCCCCAAACTTGAATCCTTGCCAGAAGAGGGACTTCCAACCTCCCTCCAGCACTTGTGCATTCGAGGGTGCCCTCTACTTACACAGCAATGCAGCAAGGATACAGGAGGCCAATACTGGCCAATGATCAGGCACATCGCTGACTTGGAACTAGATTTTATCGACACCCCTGAACAAAGTGTATCTGTTAACCACCCAAGGAAAGGTATGTTAGGTTGCTTTGGATGCTGATCGAACATTGCTGCGAACTAGACATGCAAAGGGTCAAGCTATCAGCAATGTAACAAAGCTTGGGAAGGAAGGCGAAGTCGCAACAGAGCAAAGACATCCATACTTTCTTTGTTTTTTTAAAAATGTTAGACAAACTACAAATAGATAATGTATCGTATCTCTCAGCCATTACGTACAAGTAAAACTCACTCACTTGCAATTTCCTAATACTGAAACAAATGTTCACAGAACGCAATTATTATTAAAACATTCCAACATGAAAGTGATGTTATTAGAATTTTTACTTGGTATTAACAAAAACGCAAGCTCGCCATAGACAAACACATTTTCTGGTTGGACGCAATAAGTTCAACCACATCTCCTTACCCATATCAATAAAGGCTACCAACACTGGGTCACAATTATCTATCCTCGACACTGAGCTCGAATAGTAAGATACAAGTGTACCTTTCAGGGAAGGGTTTATAGTCCCACCCACACCCATTTCTCCTTCACCCTTAAGGGCCTTAACACATGCATATATAATTGATGGGTTCTAATTCTCACCAACTGTTTCTTATATCCCTCAACTAATCAAGAACACTATACCCTAGTGATCTCCACAGAATTACACAATATCAAAAAGAGTACAGACCACAATTGAGTGAGCAGAGAATCTAAGCAACAGCACACTTTAAAATATATTAATCTTCTTTGCGGCATTTCAACAAACACGTGGTATGCATCACATTTTAACAAAGATACTACAAATCTAAGTAAAAGTTCGATCATGATAACTTGAAATTAATTGAATAAATAGTAAAAGAAGTGTGTACCTATTGATTGTAGTAGAAATTTGAGGAACCATATGAATGAATTCTGATCATATCGAACATGGAAGAGTATTAAAATTAGAAGAATTTCTGATTCAATGTGTAAAGTTGAAAAGAAATACTGTACTAACCAGTTGAGGGAATCTTCAAAGAAGAAATCAACAACACAATCACAATTCATTAAGTGAGGCGGGTAAAATGTTTGAATGTGGAACTGCAAATTAACGAGCAGGATCATTGATTATGACTGGTTTCATAATCGAAGTAGTGATGTGTCTAAGATTTGATTAGGTGTGCTTCACATCTTTTTAAGGAATTTGGAGATCTAGAAATTCTTGATTTTTCAACATCCTTGTTGTGAGTTTCCAACAATTATTTAGGGTAATCTCGTTTCAATTTATTGATTTTCAGTTTAGTGAAATTCAATTGAAAAATATACAAATTTTTTTTCACATATCTAAGGGCAGTGGGGTTCTATTATGGGTAGTATTTTATTTTATTTTTTATAGGGAAATAGGAAATTTTCATTAATAGAAAAGTTATACAGCATTTACAATCAAAATAACTCTAGAATATACTAAATCAACAATAACAACACAATTTTTGCTAACAAGACAATTGACAAGGACACCTCGGTGCGACTCCCAACATGCATAGTAATCATGTGCTTCCTTTGATGTATCTTCATCTTTGACGGAAGTGGAGATCTTCACTGCGAGCAAAGCAATCACTTGCCTACAAAATTATGTTTGATACCATCGGTTGTATGTATATATCCGGTCCCCAAATTCATATTGAACCTATAAAATAGATATCGCACCATAGGCGAAAGAGAACCCTACGAAAAGGAAGAAATGAAAATACCAATGAACTCCGCAGAGGGAGAGAAATTTATTCCACTTAAAGCAAAAAAGAGTAGAAATTAGAGTCAAACTAGATGAAGAACATCAAATACAGGCCGGGAATGACCTAAATCGGTCCTCCCGGCCTAAAACTATAATAAAAGATAAGAAGAGACAAAAGAGAAAATGTAGGGTTTTGAGAGGAGAGAAAAGGGAGAGAGATCTATATTTGTTGATTTGCCTTTCTCTATGTTCACTCTATAGTTGTGAAGAGTTTATTATGGGTAGTATTCCATTTAACTTCAGCCCTGAAAACCTTGGAGCTACTTATAATTTAGGGCATTCTTATTAAAACTTTTTGGGAGAGTTGTGTGCACGGCAAAAAGCTCAAAGTTTTGATGCAAAGAGAGGTTTGAGGGGGTCTGCCAAAAAGCAATTGTGGTGGTACGAAGCTCTCCCACAAGGCCACATGCCACAAAGCTCTTTGTGAGGGGAAAAAAGAAAAATTAAAAATTAAAAATTAAAGAAATTTTTATAGATTTGAGAGGGTTTTTTAGATTTTTTTTCAAAAGGAAAGGAGATTTGTGATAAAAAAATAAAAATAAAAGAGGTTTGTAGGTTAGTGATGTGGCATATATATAGTAAAAAGTTGTTCCATAAATCTTTTTGATGAGGATATTTTTATAAAGAATGGCATACGTTATACTCGTAAGAACAATGTTGAGATTGCAAGCTCATGAGAATGAGATTCATGAGGAGAGTCAAATATTTGTGGTGGGAAGCACTAATTCTAATTATGCCAAAATCAATTTTAATTGGTTCACTAACGGATGAGCAAGTTGCGGCTGAATTTGCTATTCGGAATAAGGTTGGGTTTACCCTGACAATAGGGGCTTGTAACTTGGAGAAATGTTTGTGTTGGTGGTTGATCTCGCAATAATGATTAACAGGGTGTCTAAATATGTTGACTTGGATTTAATAGATTCATGTGGAATGAGATAAAGAACTTGTAATTTAGGTCTTGAGGGGTCAAATTGTCTTACTTCGAAAAATTTATAATTGATAATAATGTAATAGTTCATGCACCTAGTGCTGAAATATTTCACTTAAGCAACATGAGCTCCCAGAATTGGAACACATGAAAAGGAACTAACTCAACGAACAACTTAAACCGATGATCGACTTGTATCCCTTAATATACACCTTTTAGTCTTTGTCTCTTGGCCCCTGGGCGGCTAGAGAACATATGCTTGGTTATTGGTTTTAATAAACTAGCTTTTGAAGAATTAAATTCCATTAAGTTAATTAATAAAATTAGTGACATATAGAGTGCAAAAGTCTATTAATTATTGGGAAAAAAAAAAGGTGCAAAAGTCTACAAGTATCCAGCAACTGGTGGGTACCTCTTTTCTCGGAGGAAAGCTGTGAAGCCTTTTTAAAGAGTAGATACGAAATGAAATGCTCAAATTCATATAATAATTCCATAGACACGCTTCCAAGATATTCCACCAATAGCGTACCGAAAACATGCCAATATTTATACTATCATCTTATTCTAGACCAATTTTAGTTATCCTATAAAAGAAAGACAATGTTAGTATGTTTCACCTACAATTGTTTTCTGTTTAATCCGTACTTAAAAGGAATTTGATTCCAAACTGTTTTAGTACTATATATTTTAAGCTAGACTAAAGGTATATTTTCCCATATACAGATATGAAAACTTTCGGCATTTCAAGCCTTATTTTGACTAAACGGAAAAAGAGCAGGATTTGGGAATAATACCTTGTCGCCACTCAGATTTAAATTTGGTGTATTTTACTAGCATGCATACAGTTCATGTTCTGTACTTGTGTTCATGAGTGATGACAAGATAAAATTCTATTTTTGCCACCTTGCCATATAAGTAGTGTTAGGAAATGGGCATCCCATTTCATAATCTAATCATAACAACATAACTTATGTGAGGAGTAATATGATATGGTGTAACTCAAGAATACAATTATAATATACAATTGGTTATATTCCCTCAATTGTTTATTGTCACGTCGGAAAATATGGACAGTTATAACTTGTATATATAAGTTAGTGAATTACTCCATACAACACCAACTGACTTAAGAAAACTGATTACTAAGTTGCGTTTATTCAGGCTTTTAGCTAATGAAAATTGATCTCTCTTTTACTTTTACGCATTTAGTAGTTTGTCATGGGCTCATGGTAGTGGCATATGTCCAATATCCCTTCTTCTATCTCCCTCTCTGACTCCAACAACAAAAATACCCGAATTAATGAAATGACTTAAGTATTCTTGTAAATTCAAAAAAAAAAAAAAAAAAAAGAGACTAAAAAAGACTTCTAAATTTTAAAATAAAACCTTTTTTTTTTTTTGAGTGACTATGGTTTGTAGATGTCCTGTAAAAATATCAGACCCATAGATTGATAGACAAAGATAGCTTGAATTTAGTAACCCATAAATTGATTTCAATAACAACAGAATCCTGAAGCATCTGTTAGATTTGAAGGGCGGCTACAAAAAATGGACGTTGACATTCCTATGATTGGAATTGAAGAACTTAACTAATTTCCATTTCCTCAAATCTGTTTATAGATCTAACATCTAAGTATCAAACAAAAGAATCAATCTAGGGTACTATTTTTATTTTATTTTTTTGATAATCCAAGCTAGGGTACTATTACGTCTACTGGAACAAAATAAAGGAGTAGTATTACGTCTACCCCTTTATTATCAATCTAGGGTACTATTTTTATTTTATTTTTTTGATAATCCAAGCTAGGGTACTATTACGTCTATTTTCAGTGGGACAAAATAAAGAGGTAGTATTAGGTCCGTCACTGAAAAAACATTTGTGCAAACACGATTTCGTACTCTGTCTCTTGTGACTTCAAAACAAAAAAAAAAAAAAAACAAAAAAAAAAAGAATCAGTTATCCATTTTTTAGCAAAATTATTAGCAAAACTATCTACAGTGATTAGCTTCACCGAATAGGTCTTAGATCGAGTAGCTATCAGCAAACACCTTATACAACATCTGGTTAAGATTGAAACCCTGAATACATTATTAGGTCTCATATTCAATTCCCCCTCTCCCAACTCCCGTAGTATGTAAATGTATTGTACCGACTTTAATCCTCCGAATTGCATTCACTAATAGATTACAAATCTTGTTGAGTTAGTGATAAGACCGCTTCTATAATTAGTTTTTGGTTTGATTCCTTTCAATGTTTGGGGACCTACTCTTTTGTGTCTTGGACATCAAGAGATTGTTCAAAGATTTGAACACTGGTAGGATACTGCAAATTTGCAACAGACCACCATTTATTAAATGGATATTCCAAATCTTATATAAAAAAAAAGAATCCCGAATATTGTAAACTGGAGGTTTGGAGATAAGCATAGTCGAACCACTTCTGTATGTATGCATACATTCTGCATTTCTTTATTACTTTACATTGGTTTGTTCATTTTTAATTGCACGGAATCTCTGGAATTTCCAGAAATTGAAGTAATTTACGTATCCGATTCACCTAGACCAGTCAATTGGGTCGGGCGGGTTGGGTTTGGGTTCGGGTCGTGTCGGGTTAGGGTCACAGCGGATCGGGTCATTTCGGGTTCGGGTTGAGAAATGCTCGACCCTGACCCAGTGTTGTCGGGTTCGGGTCGACCCACCGGGTCGAGTGACCCAATAACTTTTTTTTCTTCTTTAATTATATAGCCAATTTATGCTTTCAAAGTGTATATTTGTCCATTTATACTCTAACTACGTACGTGTATTTTTACACGTTTTTGGTATGTATATACGACTATATGATATTCTTTATACTTTCTTTTTAATTATTCGATGAGTTGTGCTTTATATTTCCGTCCATTTTAGCGTAGTTAAAAGCAAAATTTCTTATTTTGAGAGAACAAATAGGAAGAGAAAAAGTTAATGAAAGAAAAAAAATATTTTATTTGTTTTTTAGGATTTTTTAGTCGAACTTTTTATTTATAATTTCAAATTGTTCTATTTTTCGGGTCAAACAGGTCGACCCACTAACGGGTCGGGTTTGACCCAAAAAACGCCGGGTTAATCGGGTTCGGGTCAAACCGGATTCCGGGTCGGAAAATCAGTGTCAAGACCCTAAAAAAGGGTTCAGGTCAAACCGAATTTCGGGTCGAAAAATCAGTGTCAGGACCCTGAAAAAACGGGTCGGGTCGGGTCGAAAATTGACCGGTCTAGATTCACCCCCTGATCTAGGTGATTTCCTTACCTTTGTTCCCAACATTGAATAATCGTGCTAGGGTTTAATGTTGCTAGTAAGTAGTGACACAAAGATTACACGCACGCACGCACCTTGGGTGTGGTTTTTAGAGCTGATTCGACCTGATCTGATCTAATCTAATCTAATTTAAATAGGTAAGTAAATAATTTGATCGGATAAGCAGTCTAGTCTAACTTGAATAAGTAACATCTACCGATCTGAACGGATAACGCACGTTTTTTTTTTTTGTTTGTTTTTCAAAGCTGATTCGAACTAAACTAATGTATTCATACAATTTGAGTAGTAATAATGAATGTATGAGATTTTTTTTTGCTCGTCAAGGTAATGAATGTATGAGATGCCATAGAACAATTTGGTCGACTTCTTATGTGCATTGGTACCCATCATTGTACTGCTCTGCCGCACATCATTATGTAGTTTCCTAACCTCCATACAAACCTACACATCACTACTCCTAGACATCCATGAACATTGAACAACAACAAAATAATAGCACACCTATGACCTATCTACTAGGATATGCACTTCATGTTTCATTTCAGACTTAGGTTGTATTCTTTTCTATTAGATTAATAATTGATTCCGTTAATTCAGTTTTTGTTCAATGATGTTCGATTAAGTTTAGTGACATGCTTTTTTTTTTCTCACATATTATTATTTATTTAAGTGGTGTTCAATTCAGTTCAACGGTATTCAGCTTATATTAGTTTAGTATTATCCAGTTCGGTACAGTAAAAAAGAATATATACGTGTGTAGTATTTTCTATTGTAAGAAAAAAAAAAGAGAGAGAACATGTTTGGCCATTTGGCATGCTATGGAGTAATTATAATAGACCAAAAAAAATTAATTCAGTCCATTTTAGGTGACTTTCACAAGTCACGTGAGGGAAAATCGAGACGAAAAAATATAAAAGTTGGCCGGATTATGACTTAAGAAGTGAGTTGCAGAGCAACAGTAACATTTTAGAAAATATTGAACAAAAGTTCACGTTTTAATAGATACTCGCCAAAAAATATTATATTTTAGGAGATTTTCCCAAACAAACTATGTACACCACATGACATTTATCATAGAAAATTGTGAATGTGGTAGGCAAAATCATGGGGGTCTCCAGTTATCCAGTAGCATGAATGATGATTATTGCTGAATAAACTCAATCGATGTGGCATATGATTGGGTGAGACTGGTCGCGTGGTGTGGAAATTGATTTGGTTATTAGATTTCCTTATTTAGGAGATCTATCAATCTCAGAAGTTAAGTTTACAAGGCCACATAAACCACAAAATATTGGTGATTTATTAAAAAACTAAAACCACCCACGTGGATTAGCAACAATTAACGATAATTTAATCTACTAAAGTGCAGGTGTAATTAACATGTTCATAAAGTGATCATCATCGTCTTCGTCATCATTCATTCAAGAATTAGACCACATCCAATTGGACCAACACCACAAATTAAAGAAGCGTCTTCCTCAATATTCGCTTTATTTGAGATTGTATTAAAAATCTTTTAATGTTGATCCAAGAATTAATCCTCCCTCCGTTCTTTTTTCTCCTACTCACTTCTTTTTGCACGGAGTTAAATGAGATTTGCTTTTGAAACAAAAATTTCTTATTCGCCCTTACTTTAACATGAGAGAGTGTGTGAGTTAGTAGTGGGTTGGAAAGTAATAATGACAAAAAAGTAAGGATAAATGGGTCTTTTAATACTCAAAGTATTACTAAAAGGGAAGTGGGTAGGAGAAAAAAGAACGGATGTAAAAGGAAAGTGGGTAGGAGAAAAGAACGTAGAGAATAATAAAGAGAAAGAGTTGGAATATTGGAGAAAGGAGAGATGTATATCTATTATTCTCATAGAGTTCAGATCCTTTGTTGTTACAGCAGAGGAACCGTCTTTTTTTCTCTATCTCTTTCCTTCAACCCCCTAAATCCCCCTCTCCCCTACAATTCAATGGCCAAAAAAAAAGAGCAACACCAATTCTATATTGAAATTGCAAGGACTACACCTCTGTTGTTATTAAAAAAACAACATAGAATCCTCACTCATTCTCATATATACTTAGAGAGACATACTCTGTACAGTATTTGTAACAAATTGTAGAACATTTTTGGTTTTTTCTATAACTTCAATGATTATGATATACTCCGTTTGAAACAACCTTCTATAAACTTCACTGTTCATAGAGTACTTGTTTTTCTTTCCGAAATAAAAATAAATTACATCGTATTGGCTAGCAGGCTATTCCTACATGTTACTCCTTCAACATTTCAAGCCTTGATGTTTAATCACGTGACAAATGCGATAGTAAATTTCGTAATAAGTTAGGCAGCACTCAACCTTAATATGTACAATTTTTGACAATTGTATAAGAAACTTGGATTCGAAATTAATTTTCATCTGCAATTGTGGCTCTATATATCAGCTTCAAAAAAAAAATTTTAAGAAAAATTACGCTCCTTCTAGATGCCCTGATACTGAGATACTTATTATAGTTGCTCCAAAATTCTAAGAGAGAAGAAAAATAAAAACTTTCCAAAGATGAATAAGAAGTGCAAATGTTAGTTTGACACTCAAAACTTCCCAAATGGCATAAAAAAAAATAATGCTCAAAACAGGGCACAACAATGGCCACTCTCACACACATTGCTTAACTTTAGTGTTGGTATGACTTACTTATGGAATCTCATAGTACATGACATGAGCATATCTAACCGTTGATTAATCTTTCCCTCCATCTACAAAAGCGCTCTCTCCCCCCCCCCCCCCGCCCATCTCTTTCAATAACCCAACGCTCCCTCTGATCACTTCTCTCTCTACTCCACACTCCACTCTTTCTCTCTCTAAAAAACACCATGACAGCAGACACTAAAAAAAACAATTACCCAGAAATCCCTGACTGTTGTTACTATCCAAACAGTCCCTTACTAATCTGCCCAGATCGCCAAACACCTAAACATTCCCTTTATCTTTCCAATCTTGATGACCAGAAGTTCCTTAGATTTTCCATTAAGTATTTGTATGTTTTTGAAAAGGCTATTAGTGTTGAAAGATTGAAACTTTCTCTCTCTAAAGTTCTTTCTGAGTATTACCCTTTAGCTGGAAGGTTGAGAGCAACTAAAACTGATGAGGATATTGATGATAATGATGATCAGAAGCTTGAAGTTGAGTGTAATGGTGAAGGTGCTGTTTTTGCTGAGGGTTTTGTTGATCTCTCTGTTCAGGAGTTTCTGGAGTTTTCTGACAAGCCAAACAGGTCCTGGAGGAATTTCATTTACAGGGTGGATGCTCATAGTTTCTTGGATGTTCCTCCACTTGTTGTTCAGGTTTGCTTCTTCTCTTCCTGCTTCTTTTTTTCTACTGGTGTATAATACTCACTGAGGTTGGTCAGAGGAATTATTTCATTCATGGAAATTTTTGATAACTATCATTAATATTTTCAAGCCTTGGAATCTTATACTACTAAAATAACTCAGTTTAGCCCTCGGAATTGAACTCCTAACTTTAACAAAAATAAAGAAAGTGCAACTTTTCAGGAACTTCGACTTCCTTTAAATAAGAGGAAGTCACTTACCTACGTCTCTCTAAGTAAGTCTCTCTAAGTAAGTGAAAGTTCATGCAAGAAATTGCACTTTCTATTAGGAGTACTAACCAAACACAATTTAGCTCTTTCTAGAAAATCCTAAATAATGAGAAGTACAACTTCTTTGAAACTTCAACTTTTCACATGCAACCAAACGATCACTAAACTAATTTGTTAATTTTGCACACATTAAATAAAATTTTGTCCATTTCTAATGGAGCCAAAAAGTTCAATATGGTTATTTTAAATTATAATGGACTAAGCAGAATAATTCACAATACTATTTGTGCTTCTTATTTATTGTGAGTTGCCGATAATTACTATACTTTGAGCCAGGGTCTATCGAACCCCTTTGTTTTTTCAGGGTCTCATTATACACCTGAAGTGGGAGCCTCTTTCGAGGCCTTAAGTTGATGTTAGAAAGTTGAATCTCCAACCAAACTTTAACATAATATTAATAATAATAATAATAATAATAATAATAATAATAATAATAATAATAATAATAATAATAATAATAATAATAAAACTTGACCATAATGTACATTACATAGGGTTCCATATTTGTCCTATCATTTGAATATTTTAGATAGTAGGACTACCTTATAAAAATTCAAATAGCCTAGTATTCACATCACTTTGAACTCAATATCTTTAGGATTATGTACGTTGTCTTTAATTATACCAATTCCTTGTCAATAATAAGTAATCACTTCAATCTTTATAAGGAATCATTTATACAAACCTAAACTGATGGGTACATATATGTTGATCAATTTATAATCTTCAAAATTATTTTAGCTAATAACCATTTCTACTTATCTTATAACATCATACACATTCATTCGCCTATACTATAAAATAAAATGTCTCTTATGAGGTCACTTTTATAGCCAAATTTAACTATTAGAGGACTTCGTATTAAAACCGTCTCATATGAATTTTTGTGATTATAAAATATGCCGCGAAATACGAGATTACTCTCATTTTGATTCTGTAGTTTTTGTTGGACCTACTAAAAGAATGCAATATCTGTATATATATTTCGCATGACAAATTTCCAACGCAAAAGTTAAAAACTCTCCCGGCATTATATGAAGTTGTATAAACAAAATTTTGATTTTTAAACAGAAACTTTTGGTTGCTACCGCCAGTAGACACAACATTTTAAAAAAATGGTGCTTTGAGCTGTCAATATAGTGAAAGCAACTTCATTTGTTTGCCATGATTTTCCTTCGTTTGCAACTTCATATAAATGCATGTTTGATTCCATCAAGTTGTTGTTACTCTCAATCTCTCAAAAAATCACATGCTGGTACATTTCAGCCTGGTTTGGACTTTGTCTTTTCATTCCATTGATCCATAATTCCGTTTTTATCTTAACTTTTGTGGTCGCAACTTATATCCAAATTTTATAGGAAAACCACAACTGTCTGAAACGACGATATTTAAGAAACTATGCTACTTTTCTTTCCCTTTTAGTTTTTGTTTTTTTGGATGAAGCATAAAGGTTGGAAATTTAAACGGATTGTTGGAGGCTCAGGCTTTATTTGATTCAACTTAATTTCATTTAAATTCAATTCAATTCAGTTCACTCCAATTTATGTGTAACTTTATCACTCATAAAACTTTTTATTTCGAAACAATAATTTCATGATGATAATTATGTCATCAGAAAGATCTCAAATCATACTTTTAAATGAGTCCGATATTGATTAAGTTTGGACGAATTTTAAATGATTAACGTTCAAGTTAAAAAAAAAATCAATTAAGTTCAGTTTTATCCACGTGAAACGGAGTCTCAATCAATGTTATATTACTTAATACGCCTTCCTCATACGAATGAGTTTGTAGTGTGGATGATGCACTGACCCTTCTCATACCATGTGCTGAAATATTACCCTTAGGGAATGGGGGCTCTCTAGATTCTAACACAGGTTTTCTAAGTCATATGTAGCTCTGATATCATGTGTTAGAACCAACTTAACCAAAAGTTTAAAGCGATGGTTAAAGGTCCAACCGATTGATATAAGTGTGGTATTCTCCAAACTTACAACCTTTTTTTTTTTCTTTTTTTTTTTCAAATTTTTGCTTTTATACAAGAAATTTAAGTAATGTCTTTTCGTTACACTTATATTACTTGGAAAGTAGCATTTGGGGGACAATGATCGACTTTTTGATTCGGAGGAGTCTAAAGTGTAGAGTCTAAAGAGATTGTCTAGGAGATGCGATGAAGTGCTTTGCCTTGCTAAACTCCTTTTTCCATCTCCTTTTTGTTTGGCTCTATTCAAAGGAAATGACCTAAAGCGTTGGACGACGACCCTACACTTCATGTCAAAGACAAAGAATTGATAGTCCAACTTATATTGGTTGTGTTTGTGTACTTGTACTGGTAAATGCCTTTGCAAAGAAGTATTGGAGCTAGGGCTTAGATAGCGATGAACAAAACTGAGCATCTAATACGATTCTGAAAACCAAATCGGGTATTTATATTGTCAAAGTCTAAACAGGATCCAAATCGGAAAAAAAACTGTTGAATGAGATATTCAAATCCGACGAAGGTTTTGATCTCGTCATCTTATTCTCAATCCAATTCAGTCTCTGATGCTCTCTGCACATTATTTTGAGCTCAACCATGTCCAATTTAGTTCTGTTTAGTTTAGTTCATGTACATGGTAACTTATGACTCATATAATTTTATATTTGTGTCATCGGAAAGATTTCAACGCACATTTTCAAATGAGGTTAATATTGAATATGTTTTGACGAGTTTTAAATCGTTAAAGATTAAATTGAAAAAATCAATTCAATTTCGTGTTTTTCAGGTGAAAAGACTGGGATCTTAATACATCTCAATTTAGTTATGTCCAATATAATTCAGATGATTTCATATTTACTACTAATGTTGCTCCATGTTTACCATGATTTTTGATTGTCTACCTTCAAACTAAATGCAGGTGACTAACCTCAGGTGTGGTGGTATGATCCTATGTACTGCAATCAATCATTGCCTATGTGATGGCATTGGAACGTCACAATTCCTTAGGGCTTGGTCCTACATCACATGTAACCCAAGTTCTTATTATTTACCAATCACACCATTCCACAGCCGCCACGTGTTAAAACCAAGATGCCCACCACAAATCACATTTACTCACTCTGTATTTGACCACTTCACTTCCAAATCTGGTGAAAATGGTCATTTATCCATCACCAAATATTTACAGTCTCAACCCCTTATGGCCATATCCATAACATTTAACCCCTCTCAAATCCTTAAACTAAAAAGACAAATGGTACCATCTCTAAAATGCACCACGTTTGAAGCCCTAGCATCTCACACGTGGCGCGCTTGGATTCGATCTCTGAACTTGTCACTTTCACTCAATGTCAAGCTCCTTTTCTCTGTTAACATTAGGAAAAGGCTAAAGCCAGAAATGCCACAAGGGTATTATGGGAATGGATTTGTTCTAGGATGTGCTGAGGCAAATGTTAAGGATTTGGTCAATAACAACTTATGCCATGGAACAAAGTTGGTCCAAAATGCCAAGTCTTGCTTAAATGATGATTACATAAGGTCTATGATTGACTTGTTGGAGGATAAAAAGGTCAAGACTGATCTCTCAGCGATCTTGGTCATATCTCAATGGTCTAAGTTGGGGTTAGAAGATATGGATTTCGGAACTGGTAAGGCGTTGCATATGGGACCTTTAACAAGCGATATTTACTGCTTGTTTTTGCCTATAGCTAATGATCCTAATTCCGTAAGAGTACTACTTTCTTTGCCTCGAAATATTGCCGAAAGATTTCAGTTTTACATGACTGAATTTTTGGATAGAGATGAAATTATAGAGTCTAATGACTATAATCACGAAGAAGATTATGATATTTTCAAATGTTAAGTTACTATCATTCTTTTCTTTTATTTTCTTTTTTTGGTATCATGGCTTTTCTTGTTTGTAAATAATGAGGAATAATATTGTAAGCTTATGAGAGAGAGAGTATCAGGATTTCTCTTTGAAGAAAATAGAATTGCACAACTCAAATTTAAAAATGAAATGAAAAGGATGATATATTGCTCATATTCTTGGCACAAGGACACAGTATGCTTTGGACATTCAAGGCCAAAAGGTCCATAAGCGTGTTCTAAGAGTACTTTCCCAAGGATTTTTATTTGACGGTCCGAAATCCATATCTGAATATCTGATTAATAAAAAAAAAAAAACCTTAGTGATCATATAATCTGAGGGAATGTTTTTGTCAATTGTTCCCATCAGTTTATAATCTTTACTTTTATCTCAAAAACGCGTGTGTTCACCAATGAAATGATTGCAGCTATATAGTGTCGTGGTGATCCTTTTCTCTTTTTTTTTTCTGGTCAATAAGGAATGTGTAACCGCGCAAGTGAATAATGACTGAGACATCTCCCGTTAGGTCATGTTTTGAACTCTCATATTAAAATGTTACAAAGAATGGGGGATGGGAAGAACGCATGATCTTATCTTACCAAATCAGTTGACAGTAATGTGAAAGCACCTGTCCAACACCTATAATGGTTCTTTTCTTTTGGCGGAAGAACATTAGTTCTAATATGTGCAAGTGTTCATGGAGTTCGGATCTTCTGCTGTTAGAGCAAAGGATCAATTTCTCTTCTCTCTATCTCTCTGCTCCAACCATAAACCCCCTGCAATCCAATAGTCTAAAAAATAGAAAAACCAATTCAATGGTGAGATTACATGGACCGTATATCTGCCACTCATAAAGGAACAACAGAGGATCCTTACCCGCATTCATGGTGGGGTGCTAAAAAAAGAAATAAGATGATGGAATAAATCATTGCACTTTTCCGTACAGTTCATTTCCAACGTTATTGTTGCTTTTGCTAAGATGCACTAAAATAGAGCCAGTGTTTTGTGGGACACTGCCTTCTTGAAACCTTTGGATAAGCACAGGCCAGATGTTTGGCAGTACTGAGACTTCGATTTGGTTTTTGCTTGCACAATGCAAGGCTTAAGAAAGATGAGTCTTTTAGTTTGAATCTTAGACTGAAACCAATACTTTCTTTTTTCTTTTGCTCAGCAGACTCAAACCAATACTTGCATGGTCTTGGTAGATACCTATGTACTGTGTAGTGTGTACAATGCTAAGAAATACAGACTTAAACTCAAACTCAAACTCAAACTCAAACTCATAATCTGCTGCATTATATTTTTATTTTGATTTATAGTATTATTCATATAGTCAAGAAAAATCGATTCTCGGACTTAATCTTAAGCTCATAACACTCATTACTGTCATCAAATCCATCTTAATACTGATCTACCTACAAAAGCAATCCCATTTTCTGTTTGCTTTTCCTGAGTTTGAGTTAGGATATGTGAGTATGTTCATCTCAGAATCAGTCAGAGTTCTCTTTTACAAGGGAACCTCAGAAATAAGTTACTCTTGGTCTGTAATTCAATGTGCATGTAACATAACCCTTATTTTTCATTTTAGAATGATTAGCAAATCTGAAACTAGACTCTTGTTATTTGAATACAGACAGATAAAAACTAATGGTCAACAATGTTTCCCAAACTTTACCAGAGAACTGAGCAGCAATGCACAAGCTCAAATTCACCCATTGAAACAAAGAAGCAAGAATCATCATGAAACCCCAAAAGTAAGGACCCAATCGTATTTCACTTATACTTCCCGACATCAAGGGAAATTCACAACTTCATTATTGTGGCTAGATCAACTCCAAGCTTACTAATACAACATGATAGCAATTTTGTACCTCAATACACATTCTAAACTGTACAGAACAAAAGGCACAGGGTCAACAATGTTACAAGTATCATAATTGATACAACAGATGGAGCAGACAGATATCTTTACCATCCTAGTGCTATTTCTATAAGGCGTTATTGTCATCTGAGGTTAAGAGGGTAAATTATGCAGTCTGAGACATCATAAACTGTCGAGCAGATAACTTCCTCCTGCATCCCCAGTTTCTTTTGGAAGAAAGCTGCCTGAAGGCCCTGAACCTTTCAACCACTCCTCTAGCCTAGCTTCTCTATCAGCCTTGAACTCATCAAAGTCATTCGATACAGCTAATACAGGTTGCGCTTTTTCATCTGTGGATACATTACTGTCATCCACCATATCATCTTCAACCTGGCTAGATACCGGAAGTTCATCAGCTTCATCCAGCTGGGAGGAATTATTGCTTGCAGGTGCGAATAGTTTATCAGCATAGCTTGACAAGTTTCCTTCCGTAGTCTGTCTTGGCTCCTTCAGATCAAGTTGTGCCCACTTTAGTTTCCCTGCCTTTTCTTTGGCGGATTTGAACACATTGGAAAAATAACTTCCTCCTATCTCATCATCACTCTGGACGCTAACTGCACCCCTAGCCCAAGTAACTGGGCCCCAGGAACTGGGCCCGCCCATCTGATAGCTCGAATTCCGGTGCCGGATCACACCTCTTTCAGGCGGTCTAGTTGACATTATGGTTAGAGATGTCTTTATATCTCTTATCATCTCATCAATAATAGGGAACCCACATTCTTTCATCGACTTTGTCACGGCAATTGAATCCTCCAGATCTTCAGTGTGCAAACTCACTTCATGTGACTTCTCCATGACGTTATTCTTGAGCCTGACGACATTGGGCACTGCAGTCTGAGCATGCTGCTGGATGTAGTACAATCCTACAGAGGGTTCGTTTGCCACGTACTTTATCATATCTCCCAAATTTTCATTTATCTCCACAAAGCCATCAGCTGTAGAGAGCTCACACATCTACTAGAAAACACAGAAACTGGCAGAAGTCAATTATGCGGCTATTTCAAGACAAATTCAAAACATTTAGAAATGGAAAAATTGATTATTTTTATGTTTCTACACGAGACTACCCTATACGAAATTAATTTCAGGGCACAGTTAAAGTATCAATTATCAAATATTCCAGAACACATGTGATTTTTCTTAGAAATCTTTGACCCAAGCTAGCAGCTACTAGCCACCATCAACTCAAATCTTATCTCAACCTTAAATAAGACTTTCTGTTTCATTCCTTTCCTTAGTTCCAGGGATAAGTAAGAGTTTCCCATCCTCTCAAATCAATTACAATTTTCAACAGACGTAGAGCTCCCAAAGATGTGTGTTTCCAATCCCTTATTTTCAAAATTATAGTATCCCACTTTTCTGCTTTTTTCCTTTTTCTCTTTTTTTTTTTTTGGGGGAGGGGGGGGGGGGCGGAGAAGACAACCCCATTTCAAATTACTGTATATCTCCAAATATTGGCAGTTAAGTACCGAACATTTTCACAAAATGCAGTACTGAGAATCCATACATAGATGTGCGACCATACTTCATTAAAAATGAAGCTGGATAAGAAAGTTAGAGTGCAGCCGTAGATAGAGAAATAGGTTGGACAGACTCCTGAGAATGGACATTGTAGACTGTAGGTCAAGGCCTAAATAGAGCAAGATGGAAATACATTATTCTGCTACATGCCCGAATATTTGCATATTCAGCCCATAAGTAGAGCTTATGGCGCCCTTACAATATATCCATCTCCGCGTCCTTCTGTCCGATGAGCAGGGCAGTCCTTAAACTAGGGATCTCCATAAGATCAAAGCTTCAGTTCATGAAAAGTCACTAGCCACAGATGATCACAGTATACGTTCCCGAGTTCTAGAGCACGTCTGAGTTCAATTGGAAGGAGAATCCCACGTTATGGCATTGCCACACACCTTCCCAGTTTTTCTTCAACTACGAATTTCTGACAAAAGAATACTTTTACAGAATTCAAGCTACGCACTGTGGATTCCATTGTCCATATTGCCCAAAGAGCAAAGCACTACACATTTCTCCTGCCCTTTATTTGGCCTCAGCTTTTGGTGTTCCTTCTTTGCTTCTTACTGTGAGAATGTGTATGCAAAAGGTAGAATAACCTAAAAGCATGTAACACTATTACAAAACCCCCCATCCGACTATGACTTATAAGTGTCTCTTAAACACTATAAGTTAAGTATATCCCATTTTCAACCTACTGAAATTACTGCAACATCAACTAAGACTTGGAAACAAGTAACTTGCACATCCTCAGCAGTTAAGAAGCATGGTGGTTCCGATTACAAAGAACTGTCATACAGCCATACAGGGCCAAAGGCCAACCAACATTTGGGCAAATACGCACATGTTCATCTGAGAACAAGAGCTCCTATTAGAAATATGAAAGGCCAAGACCACAATAATCCGTCTGCAATGAACAAGGCCATATTTTAGTCTCCTCAACCATTTCCTAAGCTAATAAAAAGCTACAGTCTCCCTTTTTCTATTTTAGGCAGCCATGGCAAGGGAAAAGGGGTAAAGGTTCACTAACATCTATACTCCAAATATCAGAATACCACGAGCAGGCCGGTGAGAGTCTTAATCCAGTCAACAATACTCATCAAGTGATTTGCACTTTAATTGTAAAAGTACTTGATTGTTTTTATGTTTTAAAGAAAGTGTAGGAGGAATCTCAAGTGGAAGTGGGGAACTCAATATATCTAATCTCAAATGTATCAATAAGAACCAATATAGGTGACATAGGCTTAGTCCAGATACATAAACAAGCACAAAAACGACCCAATTTACCCAATTTTTCTAAAATAACGTAAGACTTCTACTCTTTGAATTTGGGATGTACCAGGGAAGTGATATTGAAAAGAAAGTTGATTTCTAGCTTAGCATACAATCCACCAAGTGGTTATAACATGAGCAAGAAGACGAACTGCTGGAACATTATTAACAAAATCTGCATCTAGATTATAAGACAAAATCCAGATTTGTTTTAATAATATTTTGAGCAAGCCCTGCAACCTCCAATCCTCCACTTACTGATATAGGGTATGAAATAAATGAATGGAAGAAAAGGCATGGTATATTTCTGTTGGTGCAAATAACCCTTGCAATTCTTAGTATCATTTGAAACTTGAATCATGATCTGACAATCGAAAAACAAATGAGTAATCTTCAGCATAATGATTACAGAAAATGAACTCTTGAGGCGTGATGATCTTGGTTTTCAGACTCTACCCTTGGTAGGGAAACCATCTATGCAAAGTCCAAAGGATAATTAATGAATTTTACAATCAGTGTTTGGAGACCAAACCTAGTTAAAGTTGCATTTCTCTATAAAGATGATCCGATCTTTGGCCTAGCCAAGATGCACGGAAACACTCAATAGGCAAAAGATGGGATCTCTCTTACTTCATAAATACTGACGAGCTGAGCTTGATAATTGGAATTTGGAACTTTAGCTCTACTCTAACCAGTTGTTAATGAAATAATAAGATCCCTAGTTCAAGAACAGTTTTTGGATCCAGTGAAAAAATTCAGATGCACCGATAAAGATAAACTTTCACTCTTTCCAAATAAATTACTGTAGAAGGAACCCTCACAATGAATCAATCTTTTAGAGAACCTGAATAAGAGGATAAGAGATCGACAAAAGCCAGGCTCACTGGCTGACTGACTGGTTTTGATGGGTATGGGTTGTACTTGCCCCAACAGAAGCTATATTTAGCTCCAACACTAACTCCCCCTTGAATTTACTAAAAAATTGCCTTACATTGAGCCAGTTGAGAAATTCAAACAGATGCATAACTAGTTGCCCTTGGGACCTTGTTTACAATTACAACCAATGTTACGCAACATTTCAACCATTACATATAGCACAATGGTAATCCTCTCACTGTCTCACACCAGGAGTCTTAACAAAACCTTTCAATATATTATCAGCTGAAATGAGCATGTATATATCATACAGATCCAAACAATGTCATCTGCAAGCATCAAAGTGGGACAAACTCGTGCATTTCACACCTTGGGTAGGGCCGTCGGGATTATAAACACAAGTTCCTCACTTGACGACCAGTAAACAGCTACATAATACACAACCGGAACAAACCAGAGGTGTTGATCTTCCTTTTTTAAACCCTAATCCTCATGAAATCCTCTCTCACTTAGTATCTAAGGTGGAAATTAAACCGAAGACGCATCCAACCAAGTCCTTGGCCACCATACGATCAAACTTACTGATACAATTGACAAACCATGTCTCCTCTAGCATTGTATGACTGATTTATAGCTCCTATAAAACTGCAAATGCAATCAACCAACAACAACAATCCCTCCGAGAGCTGTGGAGGTCCAAATGTAAGCAGCCTTCAAGCTAATCACCAAGTACAGAGGTAGTTTCCAAATGTGAATGCAATTAAGCATGAACTTAAATATCCACTACTTTTTATCTTTTAGTCAGCGACTCAGCATTGTTATGTGTTGTACAACATGTTGCAATAAGCTGTTCACCAACAATCATCCACGATTTTCAACTTCCTATAACAAAGTAAAAGGAAAAAAAGTCTAAAACACATTTCTCCAATGTAAAAGCAATATGCTCAACCTCGTCTTGCCAGTTTCCTATACACCCTCTACATTTTCAGCCATCAACGCTCCAACACCTGCATTCCATCTCCTTTCTCACTACCTCTAATTAAATTCAAAATTCCAAAACTTGGGGCCAATAGTACCCAAACCCAACCCTAACCCCCCAATAATCCCAGAACATAAAGGAAATTAGTCAAATTACACAGTAATAATAAAGGATGGAGTGAAAACGGAAAGAGTGATTACCCAATTTTCCTTTCTTAGCACATTCAATAAAGTTTGCAACTTCCATATAAACATTGACACTACCCACAAAACAAATCGAAAAAAAAGTGTACTTTTTAAGAGAAATTCAAAACTAGGGTTTTAACCACCTTCAGTCCACTAATCAAGAAATCAATTCAACAAATTCTTCATTAACATCACCACTCAAAAACAAGCTAACCCAGTTTAAGTTATCCAGAAGAAACAACAATAATTTCTGGGGAAAATTAGAAATGGAATTAGTACCTGCAATCTTCAATTTCTTGTCCCAAAAACAATCTGTCTTCCTCGAAGTAGATCAGCAGAGACCCTGTGACTGAGCATTAGCTGAAAATTAAAATAGCATGATAATTGTCAAATTATCAGATATATTGCATAAAGGGTATTTAATTTATCATAAGACAATGTATTTGAACATGAATAGATGAATGGTTGATTGTGATCAAAAGGGTTGTTGGGGAATTTATATTTTAAGGTAAGAACAAAAAGGGATAAAGATAAGACTTTTGGAATTCAATCAATTGATGGAGAAACAGGAAAGAGTCGGTCGGAGCACAGATGCAGACAGGAAAACCATACGAAGGTGGACACTCAATGAATTTTCCTTGTTTCTTTTTACATTTTCCGATGTAGAATATTAATTAAATTTTAATAAATATTAATTAAATTTGAGTAATCAATATTAATTAAATTTTAATAAATATTAATTAAATTTGAGTAATAAAAATTAATTACATTTTAATAAAATTAATTTAATGAGTATTAATTAATTTAGCAAGTATTGTGTGAGACCAACTTTCAAAAATATAAGGGTCACAGCTGTGATCCTTATTTTATTGAAAAGTGACTCCGTTTCACCAAAATCCTTATAGAGGTTTTTGTATAACTCACATAAATAATCAATTTAGACAAATTTTAATTGTAACATTTAAAATAAGGACTAAACATCAAATGGATTAATTCATAAATTGAATGTCACCCGTGCGCCATAACAAAAACTAGATAAATGAAAACATTAAAATTTTCATGTGAAAAAAAACTACGAGACAATAAATTAACGAATTGCCTTCAACTACTTTATGATTTATATTGTGACTTCTAAACTTAAAAGTATGTATAACCACAATTTATTAATCATTAGATTGTAGATCACATTTCATGATTTGATGTCTATAGAAGTATCTTCGCAATCCATTTATCAATCCATGTCTGATGCTATGAAGTGAGAGCTCGTCCAAAAAGTACTTATCAAATAGTAAGACAAACTTATTAAACTAACCAAAAATTGGACTCTAGGAGATGGAGTCGAAATTTTTTTTTTTTTTTTTTTTTTTTTTTGTTTTGTTTTTGGTTTAACCACAAGTTCACCTAAGTTCTTTGGCCAAGGCTAATCTTGTTCGCATCGGGTCGACCCATAAAGAGGTAAAATGCTCACACTAAATAATTTCTCCATTCACAAGATTCGAACCCTCGACCTTGCTTAAGGGATGAGAGTGCCGAACCACTCACACCAACCACTTATTAGTGGAGTCGAAAATTAAATTTAACATAAGGAAAAAGAAACATACAAATAAGATATTGATGGCTAGAAAACACTAAAAACTTGCAGAAATTT
Source organism: Tetragonia tetragonoides (assembly GCA_038025085.1). NCBI lineage: Eukaryota > Viridiplantae > Streptophyta > Magnoliopsida > Caryophyllales > Aizoaceae > Tetragonia > Tetragonia tetragonoides. The sequence goes on along the minus strand of CM076140.1, from coordinate 9,893,584 downwards.
TTGCAATTTTCGTCTGACCTCGACAAAAAGTTTGAGGATTAGTATAAGCAAAATGCGGGAATGAATATAAGAGGAAAAAAAAAACACGAGTATTTATCTCCACTACCAATTCTTGTGCATTAAAAAAAATTAAATATAAGTTGTGTTGGGATTTAAAATATTCCTTTTGAGAACCCACATTGCTACGTCACCACAAAGTCAACAGGTCAACGTCGTAAAGTCAAAAAGTCAATGAACCAAATACGAAAGCAACAAGTGGCATCCAGGGTGATCATAGAGATCCCGAAAAAACGGGATTGTGCCTCTGACACGTCAACCCAATCAATTCAGGCCCAGAATTTGACAAACGGCGGTCCAAAACGGAAACACAGAAGGCTAACATCTGACAAGGTACGATAATTACGTATCCTGCAATTAACGTCATCTATAAATATCCCCTAGCTGTTAATATTCAAGGTAACTTTTATCTCTCAAAAAAACACGCTTTTCCAAATATTCTCTCTCCACCCGTACGGATACTGACTTGATCGTCGGAGGGCTCTTCCGGGAAAAACCCCCGGACAGTTACTTTTGTCTCCTTGTGTGGGTTCCACATCAACCAATAAACTATTCAGCTCTGAGCTCCCTCTGAACACTCGACTTATTCTAGGGTCGCCTAAAGAATCCTAAAAATAAATACATTGTCAAATATCACAAGAAAATGCTAGAAATTAAGAGGAAAGGTGCATGGTTGATGAGGCTAATCGACTTATTGGTGATGGAGCAATGAAATTAGGATCGATATATTAGACGCGTTTCTCATTTTCGATACAACTTAAGCAACAATATTTTTTTTGAACTCAACTTAAGTAACAAAATTGAATCAATTATTCGCCTTACATTATCTAGGTTTGAAAAGTTGAATCCAAATTAACCCGAGTATCTTGATATCTTGCACTCATATGCAACCCAAATTTGTTACATTTATTGAAACATAAATGACTGCCTTAAGCATACGCTTTCCATGAAAAAATGCCTTACTTTTATTGCGCTTATTTTGAAAATTCATATTTCGGAAACAATTAACCATTTTAGGCCAATAAGTCTATGTAGCATTCTAACTAAAATAACTTTAAAAGTCCTTGTTAATAGACTTAGGCCCCTTCTTGATAATTTAGTAAGTCCATTTCAAGGAGCCTTTATTCCGGGTAGGTCTATCCACGACAATATCTTCCTTACGCACGAGATTATGAACATGTTTAAAAAGTCTAGGGCCAAAAAAGAGATGGATCGCGATTAAACTTGATATGAAAAAGGCTTACGATAGACTTTATGAGATTTTTTATTTGAATGTTTTGAAAAAAATGGGATTCTGTGACGTTTGGATTGACTGGATTAAACAATGTGTTACTACAGTGTCTTACTCCATATTAGTTAACGATGAACCGTTATCTCCATTTACAGCATCTCGGGGGCTGCGGCAAGGAGATCCCCTTTCCCCGTATTTATTCATTCTCTGCATGGATGTACTTGCTAGGAGAATCGCAGCTAAAAGCGCTAGGAGGCGTCCTAGCACTGGGATCAAAATTGCTCCTAGTGTGCCGATTATTCCAGGATTATTCTTTGCAGACGATATTATTCTTTTCTGTAAAGCTACTAGAGATTCATGTTCTTCCCTCAAATCCATTTTACAAAAAATTTGCTCCCAATCAGGACAACTGGTCAATTTTCATAAATCTGTTATTGTTTGCTCTAAATATGTTCCGACCACTGCCCAACAGATGATTAACACTATTTTTAATATACCAATCAGAACTTCATTATGGAAATGCCTTGGATGTCCAGTTTTAGAAAAACAAGCTTCGCGTTCCTGTTTCGAGGAAATTGTGGAGAAAACTAGGTCTAGGGTGAATGCGTGGGTAGCTAACTCTTTATCTAAAGCACGCAGGGTCGCACTCATTCAAGCAAATTTAGAATCTATTTCGTCTCATACAATGCATTGCTTTTCTTTACCTAAATCTATTTGTCATGATCTAGATAAAATTAGTAGAGACTTTTTCTGGAGAAATCCGAGTAGTGATAAATATTTCCCTTTGATTGGTTGGGATAAAATTTGTCAGCCTAAGGTTTAAGGTGGCTTAGGGCGCCAAAAATATGAAGCGGTAAACCTGGCATTTATTTGTAAACTAACTTGGAAAATTTTGTCAGAGTAGGAAAATATATGGGTGTAATCGTTTTCATTTAAATACCTTGCACACACTAGTTTACTTGATTGTAAAGTGGGTGGCTCTTGTTCTTGGGCTTGGAAGAAAATACTACATAGTAGGATTTTACTCTGTCAGGGTATCCGTTGGAAAGTTGGTAACGGTGAATCTATCTCATTCTGGTTTGATAATTGGTACTCGTCTAAGGCACTAGCGGTGCATATTGATATTTCTAGCTTCTCTAATGATATTCTTGGTTGGAGAGTTTGTGATGTTATAACTGAAGCTTGATGTTGGAATATTGTGCTTCTTATTATTGTTCTTCCTAATTCTTTTATTGATAAGATCTATTGTATACCTATTTCAGCTCATGCCATCGAGGATGATTTTTGTTGGGGCCTCACAAGAAATGGAATATTTTCTACAAAGTCTGCAACTTGGTTATCCCATGGGCTTAACAAAGATGACACTTATAAATGGCCTTTTGCTTGGATTTGGCTCTTAATCTTCCTCCCAAAGTTGGCATTTGTGCTTGACAGGTCTGTCCTAAGTCGATTGCTACTCGGGGAATACTTTCCCTGAGAGGCATTCCCCTCAACCCCAACTGTCCCCTTTCTGATTACGTGATGGAAGATATTGATCACATTTTTCTTGAATGTCCCTATTCTCGGAGTGTGTGGGATCAGGCCTATGCGTCGAGTTGGCTTGATTACGTCCCTCCTAGTCATAATATTCTTCCGTGGCTTGACTTCCTTCGGCATACTAGAGATTGTTCGAATATAGACAAGGCAAAAGTGTTCATGCTTCTTTGGAGTATTTGGCACGAAAGGAACAACATTGTGTTTAGAGGTTCTACTTTTAACCCAATAGGTTGTTGGTTAAGAGTTAAGTCATGTTTTCTTGAATGGACAACTCGGACCTCTCCTTTGAAATTTGATGTTAGTACTTCATCTTCTCCTCGCCCTAAAGTTCTGGACACTAAACTTGTTGTTTGGTCAAAACCAACGCCAAACCATATTAAGATTAACTTCGATGGATCAGTTTTGGATGGAAAAGTTGCTTCGGGCTACGTTATCCGGAATGAGGGCGGTGCCCTTCTAGGTGCTGGCGCTAAAGCCTTAGGTAAGTCCTCTGTCTTGATTGCCAAAGCAACAACCCTTAGGGACGCTATCCGGAAAGCAGTTGGACTTGGCCACACATTAATCCATATAAAGGGAGACAATCAAGTTGTAATCCAAGCTATGAGAGGGGAAATTCAAATACCTTGGCAAATCCATTCGCTCATTATTGACACTAGGCGTTTCTTAGTACCCCAAGGACCGGTAATTGTAGAATACATATATATAGACGGGTACAAGGCGACAGATTGGATGTCTAAATTTGGCCACTCTTGTCAGCATGAATGTTTTTGGACCTCTTCACTCGATCATTCTTTTAGCAAAATTCTTTATGAAGATGTGTTACGTGTTCAACTCGAAAGGAGGTCCTCCTAACGAATATCTTTCTTTTTCTTACCTACTAAAAAAATAAAATAAAAAATGACTAATTGCCATAATGCCATCCCTACTTAGAAGAACAAACCGTGTGATTTTCTCAAATATACATCATTCACTAACTAATTCCCAAATTAGCTTCGGTTCAAAACTATTTCCCCACATATACACCACGTAGGATCGGACTGTGGCCTGGAAGCGAATTTTATTATTTTTTTTATAGCGAAAAGAAAAATCGCTGTGGGCCACAACGGCTTACTTAAGCCGCTGTGGGCCAGCGCGACTCTTAAATAAGCCGCTGTCCCCCACAGCAGTTCATTTTCCTTCTATGACCATTCGAATCACTCTCACCCCCGCGATCATTCCTCTCCCTCCCCTGCTCTCCCTCCCCCGCGTTCGCTGCTACCCCCCTCCCCCGCCTTGTGCTCAGTCCTCGCCGTGCGCTGCTACCCCCCTCTCGTGGTCAGGCTCGTCGTCAGCGTCGCCGGTCATTCTACAGTCGGCAACCCAAAATTTGTTGAAGCCCTAATCTTTTAGGGGAAGTTTGAGAAAAGGTAATTCTTTACCCTAATTTCATGCGTTTAGTTCTAGATTTTGCCAAAGGTTGAGTCTTTATTTGAATCGGGCTATAATTTGTGAGGAGTAGAACCCTAATTTTGTGATTATGCTATTTTGTTAGTTTTTTGCTTTAGTCTGTGTCTCGTGTTTTTTTTTGTCAGTTTTGGTTATTTCTCTGTTTTTTGCTGAGGTACAATAAGTCACAATTTTGAAGAAAACCTTCGTTCCAAAATTCATGGATAGCCTATTGTACAGTTATATTGTTCAGTCACATAAAAATTGGGCAATGCAGGTAAACACCAGACTAACAATCAAAAAGCTCTGATCAATTTGCCAATCTCTGTTATTGCATTCTGATTATTTAGTTCTGAATTTTCATAGTATTTCTGGTTACATGGTACTGTAGTTTCATTTGATAGTGATTAAAATAATTTCATTCATAAATTGGGGGTAAATTTGTTATGTAATGTTTAGTCCATTGAATCAGTTGCAACTTTTATTTCAATTTTGTTACCTAATAAACAGTTACTCCATATAATTTGTTTTTGGATAGTTGTGGGCTTGGGAGCGCATTCCTATTGGTAGACCAGTTCTCGGCTCTCATATAGACCCGGATATAGAACCAAATGAGCAGTATCAACCTGATCGTGATCCTTTAGGATGCAGGTATATGATAACTTCATATGTACTCTTACTGTTTAGAAAATTTACTTTAAGCTATAATTTTTTTTTATTGCATGATGACAGGTGGCTTCGAAGATCACTTCAGAGGGCTGACTTGCCAAAAGGACTTGCATATTATAGAGACGCACTGGACCATCAGCGTGATGATCAGGTTTATCTCATCTGTGTGTTTATTTGTTTGTGTCTGAATGATATCATGGTGTAATTGCAGGTGAATTGAATTTTTTTTTTTCTAAATGAGCAATCAATTTTTTACTTTGTAGTTTATATGGGAGCCATATACTTCTCAAATCTTGGAGTCACTGCCGGAGGTTGATGACACTGTGTGGCGTGTCAGGGCCCCACTCATATGTTTTGACATTGTTGAGATGCATTTGCCTGATCGTGTTATGCGTCAATTTGGTCTTCGGCAATTGGTTCCTATGCCATGTGACACTGATCTTCAGTTGCATAAAACAGATCGTCGTGGAAAGAACAAGATGGATTGGGCCAAACATCATCGTGTCTATGTTTCTGAGTGGGATAGCTGTCTTCAGAGTGTTGTTACTGGTGATTTATTTCGTGGATAGATGGAGTATAATGATCCTTATATGATATGGTATAGAGGAATTACACGTCGCTTTATTACTCCATTATTACCATCATCTCCAACTGAGTATCAACCTGGTTATGCGCAATTACGTGTGCTGGTAAGTATAATAATCTGCATTTATTTTTTCTAACAACTTCATTTTATTGATTGTGCTTTACGTCTTATGTAGATCAACGGTATAGCCACCATAGCAAAGAAATGTCAAGGTGAGTTAGATCAAGCTGGTGCGGAGTATCCTCCAAATGTACGATCTTTACTTGGCAACATAGCGATGTATTGCAACCAATGTCTCAATACAGCTGGTAGTCAACATCTTATTGAGTCTCCACCTGCAGATCGACATCTAGAACGACCACCATCGGTTCAAATTTCACCTTCTCCTACACCATCAGTTCAAATTTCACCTTCTCATACTCCACAAATACTTACTCTACCTCCACTTCAACCTTCTCCAAGACCTTTGCCTCAAGCTCCTCCACAGCCTTTGCCTAAACCTACTCCACGAGCCTTGCCTCGGCCTACTCCTCCACGACCCCTGCCTCGGCCTACTCCTCCACGACCCCTGCCTCGGCCTACTCCTCCACTTATGCCTATTCAACCATGGTCTACGCTTCTAGAAATGCCTGTGGATATGCCTGAATTTTCTTCCCTTTCCCCTAGCCCTGCCCCTCCAATTACTCCCACCCCACCGGTATCTGCATCTCCTTTTACCAAAACTTCTCCCATTTTGACATTTAGGCGACGACCTCGGACAACTAAATCTACTTTGAGCTCTACCATGACATCCTTAGTGCAATCATTGTCAACTATCATAGAGTCTCCACCTTCTTTGAGGATCGAGGAGAGCATGGGACGAGATGGAGTTCCATAGGTGTGAGCTACTGTTTTGTTTGCTATGGGTGTAAGCAGGAGTAGTGTTGGTTGTATTTTCTTTGGGTGATTTGAGTTATGTTAACTCAACTTTGGCTTGTATTGACATTATGTTGGTGATTAATGAAATCTTTTAGAGATGTGTAATTTGGATCAACTATCAGTTTATTTTTTCAATGGAATATAAATTTGGATGAACTGTTGGTTGAGCGGCGTCTGGATTTTTTGCTGCTTCAGTATTTGGTTATGCAGGTTGATATGTCTACAGAGAAAATGTGGGGAAAATTAACAAAGAAAAGCGTTGGGAAAATGCAACAGCAAAAGCCGCTGTGGCGGAGAGCTGCTTCCAAAAGCCGCTGTGGGCGACCGCGGCTTACTTAAGAGTCGCGCTGGCCCACAGCGGCTTTTCTTTTCGCTATAAAAAAAAAATTAAAATTCGCTTCCAGGCCACAGTCCGATCCTACGTGGTGTATATGTGGGAAAATAGTTTTGAATCAAAGCTAATTTGGGAATTAGTTTGTGAATGTTGTATATTTGAGGAAATCACACGAACAAACCCCCAAAAAGAAAATTAAAAATTAAAAAGACAAAGATTTGGCAGTTAGTTAACGTCCGTGCCATTTCCTTGCTTGGTCTCCAAGCATGACGTACAGAAAAAGACCGTTGGTCAACCCATTACGCAGCGTTTAAGTGATATCATATCACAAACTCAAACCCACGACTTTAAACGGTAAAACTAAAGCCGGTTACTCGTCTCCCAAGTCTTCGTCAACTAGTAGAACATCAAAATATCCTACTTCTCCAAATACGACGCTTTAGCTCTTGCAACAACAACAATCACACCAAAATTCTACGAAATTCCTGATTTTGATCTCAGCTCCAGGTAACTCTCTCTCTCTCTCTCTACATTCGATGTTTTTTTTTTTTTTTTTTTGGCAATTGTCTATAATGGATTCATGTTTATTAGGGTTTGCGATATTTCGTTGAAAAAGGGCGCAATTTGTTTGAATTTGAATATTAGGGTTTTCTGATTGCTTAATCCATTCATAATTACGGTTCTGTATTATATTTATACAGAATTTCTTTTCTCCTTGCCGAATTACGTTAATGTAAGGTGTTTTATACATGGAAAGGTTGGGTTTTTAATTACGTTTGGTTTGGCGGTGGTGAATTTAGGGTTTAATTTTCCATCAATTTCTGGCAGCTTCTGAAGATTATCGATAATGTTGCTAAAGGAAATATATTGATATAGGAAATTGGAAGATATTTGCAGTGTCAACTGAAGGAAATAACTTCTGAAGATTTTAGATAATGTTGCTAAAATACCTTTTTTTTGGGTTGGGTTATTGGGGGTAGGGGATTAGTGGGGTGAGTGATAGGTGGCTTTAGAAAGGAAATATATTGATATAAGGAAATAACTTTGTTTTGTTTCCAGTAAGTTGGTTGATCATTTACTGATCTAACATTCAGCTTCATGGGACCAAGGACGAGACACCTCTCAGGTTCGATCCAGCTGAGTCTAGGGTTTGGGGAGGGGTGGTTTGGGGCACAATAATGGCTGGGTCTGACCAGTGATGGGCAATTAGTCTCGGGCATTGTTACTTACTCAAAAAAAAAAAAAAAAAAGGTTGGTTGATCATCTTAAGTGCTGGTTTCAGGCGCGTCGATAGTAGAGACCGCATACATACATCTACTACAATTACAGACTTTTTGCGAAAAGTTAGCTATGGACCTGTTTAGAGAATTACTGCAACTTATGACTTATGACACAATGTTAGATTTTGTAATCTGCTTAAAGATGTTGCCTTTTGTATGTGATTGTGTGGTGGGGATGTATATTTGTCAAACTTTCCAGTATAGGATATTACCAAATGATATCTTTCCAATGATTTTTTGCTATAGGTGTAATGATGAGGGTGCCTTAAGTTCCTCTTCAACTTTCTTTCTCTTATTGGATAATGCGTGGGATGAGTTTGAGCACAAATTGTGTCAGAGTGGATCTTTATGACTTGCTAGAATTGGAAAACAGAGTTGTTCGCTTTGTAGTGTTTGAATGTTTTGTTTTCTGCTCTACAGCAATCTGTATTCAGCCTGGCTCAATTACTTGAGTAGTTAATCTAGAGCCTTCTCTGTTATGCATTCATGCGGTGAGAAGGCAACCATGGAAAGAAAGCCAGTCAATTCTTCTCATCATGATCATAGTGTGCCTGGTAAAGACTTCCTAGATAACCCTCAGCAGCATACACGCAGCTGGTACTTCACGAAAGACAAGATAGACAATCATTCTCCATCTAGGAAGGACGGAATTGACCGTATGAGGGAGTCATCTCTGCGGAAGTCATACTGCTCGTATCTTAAAGATCTTGGCTTGAAGCTTCGAGTGTAAGCTCTTCTCTTACTTTCATCATGACATTTGAAATTTATGCATCCAATGTTAGAGTTTCTTTTATGAGTTTGCTGCTCAACAGAAGTTCCTCAAGAAATCAACTGACAGTGCATAGCAGTCTAGGAGTTTCTATTAATTTGTTAAAGCATGTATGAGTATTCCTTGTTAACAAATAATAATTGTGACTTCTCTCCCAACCATCTCATTGTCTGTACAGAGGACCTGCTCTTTTACTCTTAACTGTTAGAAGCAAAAAAACATCTTTAAATGCAAGATGTGTGACTGTTTAATCAGATGCGACTTCAAGGATTTTGACTCTGGAGTCTGGACTAAGGGTAGTCGGAAATTTGGGAGTAGTTTTTGGTACCTTGATGTTCTCTTCCAGGGAGGAATTAAAGTTCAGTCCGTACTCGTTAGTATGCTCTAGAGAAAGGTTCGGAAGAACAATTTTCTGGCTCTTTATGTGTGTATACTAGTGTGGTGCCTAGTGCGATGCACAGGATGTACATTGAGTGGTTAGTACCTGTGACAATGTTGTTTTCGGTGACTATACTTATAGTTGTTGAGTATCAATCAATTAGATTAATATATGTATATAGTTTTTGTTTTTAATTTTTAAGAAATAAAATTTTTATTCACTGATTGTCTTTCCAATTTATTCTCTGTTTTACCATGTAATGCCAATTGCCAAGTTACTTAGTTCAAATAAGGTGACATGTGGCATGAGGAAAGGGGAATGAAGAGTAACGCTTTTGTTTTTATAGATGTATATAGATGTGCTTATGTCTCTGCATGGCTCTTGTAATTTGTTTCAGGAGTCCGGTAACGGCAGCAACCGCGAGAATGTTCTGCCATCGGTTTTATATGTGCCAATCTCATGCAAAGAATGATTGGCAGGTACACACTGTTTTTTTAAATTTGTTTTTTTCTGAACGAGAACTAATTTGAATTTTTAACTTCTCATTTGCTTTATTTTACCTGAACTCATGGTGAATATTGCATCATGAAGTTCTACCTCTCAGCAGCATATTTCCAAGTTAAACTTTGCTGATCACCTAACAATAGTGGCCCATGGTTTCAGTCTCATCTCTCTCCTTTGACTTTTTTTTTCCTCATTTGCTTGATGCTTCCTTGCAGGGTAGCTTTTAATTTTCTATTTCCTCTGTATTAGGGTTCGTAATCTTTTTTAAACTTCCCTGGCAGCGTTTTTGCTCACCTGCTTGTGCTGCTTCACTTGAGACCACATGAACAAAATGATCTTTAGGCAGTTTCTGTAAGAGCAACCCTGAGAACTCTGTGATTTATTCCAGAGGTCACTATTTCGAGCCTTCCTTAGGGCCACTAGAGGTTTTCCTGGCCGTAAATTTCAGTGCTCGTGGGATTAATCGGTCAAAGCCTGGACCACCCACATTATCTAAAACAACAAGCTTCCCAAAGTGCTAGTAGGAGTATCCCTCTCTAGACAATATGATGAAGGCAAAGCACATTCATGATTTTTGCATTTAGGCATTTGCAAGTATGGTAAAGATGATGTCTTTTCTCTTTGGTAGTTAGGGCTGTTCATAATCCGGGTCGGACCGGAATTTTAGACCGACCCGGATCGAAATGACCCGGAATAACCGGACCGGAATAATTCCGGTTCAGGTTCAGGTCTGCATTGTCTGATGATTCCGGTTCAGGTCTAATTCCGTGTTTGACCCGGAATATTCCGGTCTAGACCGGAATAGACCAGAATCTTTATATTGCCAAAAAAACAAAAAAGGAACTGAGCTATTAGTATTTAGTATAGGCAATAGGGTTTTGTTTTCATCTGCTCCTTTTCTTTTCTCTCACACGCCTCTTTCCTCCTCTCTCTCTCCACTCTCTCTCCACTCTCCACTCTCCACTCTCCACTCTCTCTGTCAATCCACCATTTTGATGCTTTTTCCTTTCAATTTCCAATTGAATTAAATTGATGCAGGTCTGGTACAGCTTTTATAAACTCATAAAAATGTTACCCAACATCTTCTCATGAGCACTGAGTTTGGTATATTATCAAGCTTATGTGACAGAACTTTCAAGTTGACTATCTTCAATGTATTACTCCCTCCGTCCCATGATTACGTTGTCAATTACTTTATCGCGGTCTTCAAGACACAACTTTGACCATAAATAACTATAAATCTATGAATATAAAAATTATAAAAATATGATTTTTCAAAAGTACTATTAAAAATAAATCTAACAATAGTTTATTTACATTGTAAATCTTTATATTTTTTCATAAATTAACGGTCAAAGTTTGAAAAGTTTGACCTACAAAAAGAAAATGACAACGTAATCACGAGACGGAGGGAGTATAAGATTTTGGGCAAGAAAATTGAGTACCCTTAGGCTTATGAACCCCAACACAATGGTTTCAGTATTTTGAGCTCCAATTACGAACATTGTAGGTAGAGAAATTTTGATGAATCCCTTGCCATTATATGGTTAAAATCAAGTTCACATAAAGCTTTTAATCCCCGTGCTTCATTTAGTACACCCACAGGGCCTATCTTGATGTTGAACATGTTTGAAAGGTCCCCAATTTCCATTTGTTGGTTGGCGACAACATTCGTGTTCAGTTCTAGGTGATCTGGTGATGAACAGATTTCTTAGTTAAGCTAGGAAAAAAAGAAAAAAAAAATCAAAAACCAGATTCCGGTCTTTTAGGTCTCAGACCGAACCAGACCTGAAAATTCAGGTCCGGTTCGGTCTGGACCGGAATAATTCCGGTTCAGGTCCCTATTTTTTGACGATTCCGGTTCAGGTCTTTTCCGGTTCCGCTCTATTCCGGTTCCGATTCAGACCGGTGGTCACCCCTATTGGTAGTTAATCTTGACTGTTGACTTTATCTCTTTTTCATTTTGCACCTCATGTCCAGGTGTTTTTTTTTCTCTAGTTGTGGTGACTGACTTCAATGATACGGCACTTGACATCTGAACTCTCAATGCACAAGAAAATATTTTGTAGAACAACCCTGCTTTTTTGAATTATTAGCAAGCCTTTTACTAAAAAATTATGCCATTCACCCACAAGGTGTGCATGTGTGCTATGCTATGCGGACTAGTTTTCTTGTGCTAGGTCACCCCTAGCTGCCAAAAAAGAGGTGCTTTATTTATGATTGGTGGATGTATCGAAGATGTTTTGAGTTCCTTTCTGTAGGAAGATTGATAGTTTTATTCCCATGCCAGATTTTCTTTCCGTACTACAATTTTGTTCTCACTGAAAGTGTTTACTTCATTGCCCCACTAAAAGACAAGATAAAACGTGGAGAACCAAGTTGTCTCCCAAGAGTATTTAAGCTGGAGAATTGCTCTTCCTTCGGAGGATGAGATTTTGAGACTTACCAGTTAGTGATGAGGTAGATTTGAGCACATAACCCTATGTTTCTGCTTTAGGAAAATACAATTATACTCAGTATTCAGTTAATTTATAATATTGAATATTCCTGCTTATATGTTATTTAGCTAGCTGTTCAATTTATTATCTAGAAAGACCTGTAGTCTTGAGAATACGACAAGTAGTTCAAATTCTGGGTTCTGGAGCTTCTTAGAGTTGAAGACTGTGGAGCATTTCTCATCTGTGGACTGTGGAGCATCTTAAAGTTCAAATGCAGATGGTGTTTTACTGAATTACCATTTCTCATCTGAACTTGTATTCTTTATTAAGAGGGATCAAACATAAGAAGCTGAGTCTTTGAGACTGAACTACACTATCAGAAGAAACATTTTGTTACTAACTGTCTGGTACACTTGCTTAACCTGTTGCCAGTTGGCATGTAGCTATACTTTTTGCTTGGTTCCTTGAAAAGTTTGTCAACTTAATAAATTTGACCGAAAATCAACACTGTCGACTTGTAGTCCTTTTAGGTAAAGTATGAATATGTCATTAGACATATAGGGTAAATTTGAGGGATTGCAATTGTAAAATTGATAAGACTTCAAAACATAAAAGTCAGTTTATGCTTGTTGCGATTCTAATATATGAACTGCTCTCATGGCCGTAATGATGCACAAATATTGCAGGTAGTTGCAACTGCGTGTATGTTTCTTGCTTGCAAAGTGGAAGACAGCTTACGCCCATTGAAGGATGTTACTGTGGTTGCTTATGAGATAATTTATAAATGGGATCCATCTGCTTCTAAGAGAATCAGACAGCGTGTATGTTGATATTTGACGCCTTTAATTTGAGTATGAATGATGTTCTGTTGGATGTTTGCTGAATTTCAATTTCTTGTCTTTTTTCAATTTTCAGGAAGTTTACTATAAGCAGAAGGAGCTTATATTAGATGCTGAGCATCTTATATTAGTGACAATAGCTTTTGATATGTCTATCCAACACGCATTCAGGCCCCTTGTTGATGCCTTAAAGAAGCTGAAGATATCAAACAATGATGTAGCCAAGGCTGCTTGGAATCTTGTCAATGAATGGTATTCGATGCTTCTTTGTGTGACTCACCTGCATCTAAAATCCTGTTGAAATTTCTTTTCATTTCTTTTCTTTTATTTTCTTTTCTTTTCGTGATGCATGGGAATCTAACACATCTGCTGATGTGATTTATAGGCTTCAAACGACATTATGCTTGCAGTACAAACCTCACTACATTGCGGCTGCTTCTCTGTCTGTTGCTGCCAAGCTTCTCAATTTCCGTCTGCCTATGAATGAGGGAAAGCCTTGGTGGCTGCAATTTGACGTGTCACCTAAGCAGCTAGAAGGTTTGTCATCGCATCAAACTTTTACAAAGTTGTTATCTCATTGTAAGAAGCACGAATGGTGGAACCCACTGCGATTAATTTGAATTACCACCAAACAACTTGGTGAAGATACAAAAATATTATAATAGTCCTTAGAGGTTAAATAATGTCATGGTTTCTCGGGATTGTTGATCGTGGCATTTTTGCTTAATCTGAAAGAGAAAGTGCCTTCAAGAGATATGGACAGGTAGCTAACCATGTGATGTGTGACTTGGTTCATTTACCGGGTTGAATGAAAATCCCTTTCCAGGAGTAAGATGGGTGCATGTGAAAACATATATGAAAACAGCAGCTCAATTTGTTAGGACATGCTAAAAAGAAATGATAGTAACCCTGAGGGGGTAGCTCAGTTGGTAAGACCTCTGAGATCTATTCCAGAGGTCCCAAGCTCGAGTCCTCTCAGGGCTACTGGAGGTTTTACTGGTCGTTAACTTCAGGGCCCATGGGATTAGTCAAGCAAAGCTTGGATACCCTTGTTATCTAAAAAAAAAGAAAAAAAGAAATGATAGTAAATATGGGTATGAGAGTCAGTTTTTGGGTCTGTAACATCAGCCATGCTTTGTGGATAAAAACGACCTTTAATTGAAGCCTCCTACAGTCCAGAGCTTTCTTCCAATAAAGGAATGGAGTCAAAGCTACACTTGATAGTAGGAGAAAATTTTGCCCTATTTGCTGAGTTCTGCCCCCCCCCCCCCCAAATGACTCAGATGAAATCTGAGTACTGAAATTTATCCAACTGTTTAACAATGTAATTCAAGTTGATGATGTGGTTCTAACAACAGCATAGTTATAACATGGTGAAGGCTTGGTAGTCGCTGTATATAAATTCATTCGAGCACTTGTTGGCTTCTTGTGCCCACCATTTCTCGTCTATTTACATGGTGAATCAAGTTTAGTTAATATCAGTGGCTAGATAGCATAAATGCAACTTCTTTCACAACAAAGTGAAAATAGAGGCTTACTGCCAAGATTAGCAGGGGACTTGGCAAACAAAATGCTTCTAGCTAGACGTGTGCTTAGCCCTGGTAGATGGAGCTTTATTTTTTTGTAGATATTTCAAGTATTTCTGTTGAAGTTAATTTGTATTTTTATTAATTTAAGGATTTTAATGGGATTGCATTATTTATGTTAATTATTTATCTTTTGCCTTTCATTCTTCAGAAGTTACGCAGCAAATGCTTCGGTATTTCAAGCATCACGAGAAACAAAAAGAAGTTCAAGTGCCTGCCAATGCAATCAAAGTTGAGAATTCAGCAAGCCAGAGCGCAGAAGCACAATCTTGTGTCCTAAACGAGTCAGTCGTTGGCTCAGATCCGACCGAAGTTGCTCCAGCAGCCAGCAGACTGCAGAAACCTTCATCTTGCAAGTCTGGCCTGAATGACACAACCAAAAGCCACCATCTTTTGGCGAATAAAGCATCAGGGTTTCAATCAAGTGATTGCTGTAGTGGTATTAGTGGTGTTATGGATAGTGAGAGCAGAGATACTAGTTCCAAGATTGCTCATGTAGGTGATGCACTCAGCAAAATTGATGTGGATCGTCTCAAAGGGGCATTTGAGAGGACAAGGCGTATAAAATGTGCAAAGAGAAAGGCTGCGACAGATTCAGAAGGTGAGATGGACAGCGATCTCTTTATCGAGAGAGAGCTAGAGAAAGGGGTAGAACTTGATTATCCCATATCTGTGAAGAAACCAAAGTTGTTGCACGATTGAAGTGGAAGTGGATATCCATGCTATCAGCTGTCTTCTACGACACAGTTCTTGTTCTGTATGTTTTTCCACATTTTTTGGGAACAACAAGAATCGAAGGAAGGATAATTAAAATCCTGAGAACAACCCTTACTATATTTTAGGTGTAGATCAGCATTCATTAAATTTTGATTGGCAAGTCTATTTTGAGGGACCTAGAGTGCCTATAACTCCCGACGTTTGGGGGAAACTAGCGGAGCATTGTAACCATGAGCTCCATCACACATATAGTATCATGTATCTTTCAGTAAATGTCTAGGGGGTACGTATATTCATTCATCAAGCATCACTACGTATCATATCATTGTTCTGTAATTTTTGATCGTCATATCTGTATACGAGCGGATTAAAATGTAAATTGATTGTAATGAGTTCATTATATATGCATGCTTACAGGGCTAACGTGAAATTTTGATTTAGGTACTGTCTGTACAGATGATTACTGGCTTAAAATTGTTGATTCTGGCAATGAATGTAAGCACTTTGTTAATTTTGTAGGCAGTTAATTGGCCGTGCTAGTGGATGCGTGCTAGTGGATGCCCGTCGATCTCTGTCATACATACCTTTGGAGGGTGTTTTCCGTAAGTTTTGCATGTCGAAGACTCAATACAAGTGTGTCAAAGATTCATTTCAGCTACCAGTCTTCAGCTAAAGATACCGATCGAGGATTGTAAGGTAACTTGATTTACTGGTTGTGGCTTTTGTTAGGCATATTGAGCCCAGGATATATCTTCTTGTCTAAATATTTGGTGTATGTATGTTTTCTTTCTTTAATTTTTTTAATAAAAAAATATAAACATATAACATAAATGAATACTTGTACCAATTAATTATAAAATAAGAAATGATATTTAGCATGATAAATATAGATGAATAGATACCCAAAAACCTCTATAAGAATAAGACGGTCTTTTTATAATTTTTGGTGAGACGATGATTACTTTTTAGTAATCCCATTTTATTGTGAGTTGGTTTCACACTAGACTTACTCAAATAGATATGGTATACCGACATTAAAATTTAAAAGCAAAAGGTGGGATGGTCCCTAGCTAATTAGTGTTTGATATCCTGGGTTGAGCTTCAGAGAGCATATATTCTCTGATCTCTAGCTCCAATGCCTTGTCCTCTTCTTGGACCAACTTTAAGCTCAGCTTTGGACCTCCTTGGTAGGGTTTTAAAATTATGACTGAAGTTTTGCAAAATTGTCCTTTAAAATACTAGTATACAAATGCAAACCAGAAGGGGAAGGAAACCTACCTTGGGTAATGGAATAGCAATGCATTGCATTTCTTGCTTTTTTTCCCTTCCAAAATTGGATTTGCTTGTGAGAATAAGGAAAACTATTGATCTTTTTTATTTTTATTTTTTATGCAAAATGCTGTAGTATTATCCTAGTGTAAATTGTAATAATGTAAGTATTATATTGCTTTATATGAATGAATGAATTCTTTATTCTTTAATAAAAAAAAATGAGGCTTTGAGTTTATTTATGTGGAACAAGACCTACTATTATCACAGTATTATTTTTTTAGATAACATGGGTGTATAAACTTTGCTTGACTAATTGCATGGGTCCTGAAGTTAACGACTAGCAAAATCTCGAGTGGTCCTGAGGAGACTCGACCCTTTTAAATATCACAATATTATTATTTCGGTCAATTTATTATAAACCCTATTGTTCCAAAGGAATCTTTAGGATTCACAGAAGGATATGTTTAAGAGAGAAATACTTGTTTAAGGGGAAAATGCGGTTCGAAATCTTGGAAGGTAGTGACTAGTGAGACCCGAAATGACAAGATGATACGTAACAAGTAATTTATATATGTGCTCATCCATTTTTAATCAAGGTCGAGAGTTCGAATCTCGCCTTGGGTATGAAACAATTTTGAATTCCTTATCTCAGCCTTTAAGGTGCCTACAAACCAGCGTGGGGATACAGTTATTGTGGTCGACGGACTATTACTATAGTCTGTTGGATCTATTAAAAGAAAAATAAGTGTAGTACTCTACTTGGAAATTCTAAAAAAAATTACTAAGACTAATACTGTTTTGTTTACTCAACAATATGGTGCAACTGGGATGGGGACATTGGGGAGGTACCTTGAAGGGTAAAAGCAAAAAGTCAGACAAAATTTAAAAAGGAAAAAGTAGTGTTGCCCATACCCTGATCTCACGTTCCTCCATCCTAACTTTTTAGTCTGATGTGAACTTTTTAGTCTTATTTCACAGTTATGACTGCTTAACTCTTTAATTAATTAAGAAAACTTATTACTCGTATTGAGCAACGAACTTAAATCCAAATGACCATTTCAAATTGTATAAATAAGCATGCTTGTACGTTAATAAGGATTAGTGATCATATATATACTCCATTATATTTAGCTATCATGCATGCATGTGTATCATATGGATCAAAAACTAGTTAATAATCAAAGTGTAATCCTAGCCATATAGCATGCCTTTGCCTTTGTATCATTTAAGACCTAACCAATAGACTTAAAATTTAGGGTGGATTTCTAATTTGTGACCGGTTTCTTTTTGTCATCATCATACTACATTTTGTATCATTCTAGTCTGTTCTGTTTAGCATTATATATCATTTTATCCGACATTTTATTCTATTATGCAATTTGATAATTTCCTTTCCGCATCACTCAATTATGTTTTGTTCTGCGCGGTTTTTGGCAAAGAAACAGGTTGTTATTAGTCTCCACCTCTATCTAATTAGCAAAATTGATTATCTTGATAGCTGTAAACAAAATAGAAAAAATAAACATGTATAAAAATCATCAAAAACTCTAGATCCAGCAAAGTCTTGCCATGAAACAAAATAGAAAAAATAATACATAGAACGCGTGGGAGGGCATCAGGAAATGAATCTTGTGGAATAGTTGTCAGAAATTCAGAAATCTTAGATGGATGTTAAATTTTATTGTTAATGTTAATGTTAATTTTTTTTATTATTATTTTATTTTGAGGGAGGATGTTAATGCATGTTATTGTAACATTGTTAGTTAATTACATACATGTCCATTTTGTGTTATGGCAAAATGGGTCGCCTTGCTTGCCACTTGCAGCAAGATGGTTTCAGTACTGTTCTTTCCTTATAACCTTCATGATGCATCTTTTGAATCCAAGCATAACATACTGTACCCTTCACCTCTTGCTACTTTAACCTACAAGTGATAACTTACCAGATCAGATATAAACCCATAAATTTAACTTTCATTCAGAAAAAATAATCAAATCCTTAATTACAAAAGTCAGGTGGCCTGGAGTGACATAAAACATATAGTCTCATTAGCACTCATTCTTTGCTGTGTATTCTTAATTGTCATGCAATCAGTTATAACCTGTTATGTATACTAGTCATCCAGTGACATATATCCTCCATCATCCAGAACTTCTGGCATTTTAATTCCCGCAAATGATAGGATAGTCGACTTCAACCCTTCCTACAAGGTAGGGAGCGAGTCTGGTCTACTATATATTAGCTTAGTGACTAAACGCTCATTTTTCTTTTTTAGAATAATAAAGTTACTCTACGCTTCAATAACCAACCAAACATATAGCTAGATATAATTACTTATTACACAAAATATACTTTAATTTATTATATAATGAGGGGATTTTGACATGTTGGGTGAGAGAATAGGAGGAGAAAAAATAGAGCACGGCTGCTAGGCAGACATGATTTCTCTCCACAGACTTTGTCCAAAAGCCTTGGGATTGAAGGGAAGGACCATTGCATCATCATCATTATTATGGCCTTGCAGAACATATAATCATCTCCCTGTTATTGCAGTGTATAGTGCTAAATAGATAATAAAAAAAAAAAAAAAAAAATAGAGCTAAAGATAGAGAGAGAGAAACAAAACTAGTTGTTTTTAAAAAAAGTATTCTTAGTAGTAACTTATTTTAATTAAACTAAACCAAATTGTCAAAGGTTATTCCAAAAAGGTCCCTCAAAAGGGCAAAATAAGATAGGCTTCTTTTTTCTGAGCTTTCTTTCTTTTCAAGGCTGCTTTAAGCTAGCTAGGAAGGGAGGCATGAAAGAGTAAAAAAGGATATTATAGACCATAAAAAAAGAAACACAAAAATAAAGAGAAATTAAATTTTAAAAAAAAGTTACTAAAATAAAGCAATGCAAGAAGATATCAATAACTTGGGTTTGTGGCTGTCACCTGAAACTGTTTTTTTTGTTGTTTGAAGAAGGTGTACTAGTGAGGATGGGCAGCTCAATTAGTTATTACTCAAAATAATACTTAGTTGTATTATAATTCTTGGGATTCTCATCAAGTCTTTAATATCTAAATATTTATTATTTATTTACACCCACATATGAATAAATAGTTGGTGGGGAGTGATATAAGCATATATGGAATCTACAAATCTCCATCATCATCAACAAGAGCAACAGCTTCAAAATCAGCAGGTTGTTGTTGTTGGGTCTTCTAATTTAGCTTTGGCTTCTCCATCTTTTAGTGTTGGAAGCAATGACCATGCTTGGAGGTCTCCAAATTTCATCTTGTAAGTTCATATCTTTAATTTTAATTTTGATTTGTTTCCTATTTGTCATTTACCTTGCTATATAACTATATATATGTAGATTAGAATTACTTGGATTATTAGAAAAGGAAAATAGCATGTAGTTATTGTAAGAGAACAATGAGTATTTTTCCATGATTTTTGTTGTGGATGTTTATTTCAATCCTTAATTTGAACAACCTCCCTTCCTCAATACCCAAAAAATAGAAGGAAAAAGTGATTTAATTTGTTTAGCATTATTGAAGATATTATTGGCACACAAATAACATCTTCAAATTAATGCATGGGCAACTAGGCCTAATAACAAAATTTCTTTCTTTATTTCTCTTATGAAGAAACAAATGTTGAAAAAGGTCTACTAATTTGCTCATAGATATTACATGCATTTTCCTGGATTTTTTTTTTTAAAAATTTGGATCTATATTTTTGATAACCAAACTTCCAGAAGATTGAATGATCACTTCTACAAGAATGAAGTTTTCATGAGTTTAAATTCATCTATATATGCAGAAAACTGAATAATTAGTGATCTCAAAAAACAAATTAAATACTCTAAAGTTTTCTTATATATGGGCTATGTTTGGCAGAAATAACAGCAGCAACATCCATGCAAGTTGTGATGAAGCAGCTCCTGATGATGATTCTGTTAGCAATTGTATGGTCCAAGACTTGGGTTTTCCTGATTGGCCTGACACTGGCATTGATCATCACCATGACCAACAACACCTAATATCCAATAAAATCAAGCAAGAATTATCATCATCATCAACATCATCATCATTAGATCATCATCACCATAGTTCATCATCCTTGCCAAAGTTCAGTGACATGCTAATTAGCCCCTCAAGTGATCAAATGCTCCTTCTCAAGACCTTATCTCCCCCTTTCAACAAAAACCATATGCTTCAACAACAACCTTTAGCATTTCAGCCAAGTTTGCAATATCCCAATGATAATAATAGTAATCTTCCAAGCAGCTTAGGAGTTACCAAGGGGATGACTACTTTCAGCCAAATTTTCCCAAGTGTAAATATTTCGAATTTAAGTAACAACAAGAACAAGAACAAGAACAGCATGAGTTCATCAGATTCGAGCTCGACTACAATGGAGGTTAATAGTTTGCAAGGTGGTCTAGATTTGTTTGCGACCGCGAGACTATTGAGTGGAGGAGGAAATCTTATTAGCCAACAACAACCAGCCCCTAATCATCTCACTGAGTTATTCAGAGGTTGTTCTTCGTTCGATGTTGATCATGATATGCAGCAGTCTAGTGATCTCAAACTGTGGAATAATACAGCAAATGATGTGGGTATTTCTTTCCCCCCTATTAATCATAGTTACATACTCTTATGTATATATCCTTATGAAATCAGATCTGTCAACACATAGTATATGAGATTGAATGGTAGTGAAAGGACTATCTCTTCATTATTATTTTTTTAGTTACTTTTTTTTTATGTGGTTTACTTTGAAATGAAGGATTAATTAATTAGAATAATGGAAGAGCCAAGTTCATGCATTCAAAGCATATGTTCTATGTAAACAAATGTCAAATTTATTCTGCTAATTAAAGATCAGTCTTTGGCTTCTTTTTATTAATTAGTGGGGATCAGTGCTCAAATTCTAATGATGACAAACATATTTTGTATAATTTAAGAGACCAAGATAATCATCATCAATTCTTAGTAAGCTGGGTTTGAGTTAAATGGAAAAAAAGCTAGAGCTCTTTTGAAAGTATGAAAAAAGAATGGCCCTCCCTTTTCCTACATGAGGGATATGCCTTCAGCTTTATACATTGAATTGAAATGATTCAATCTCTTTTTCAGGACCTTAGCCCCTTTCCCTTTTCTTTTGTTGTAAAAACACTTGCTTCTTTTATGGCTAGTTTACTAATAATATTAGCACTTTTGTTTTTGGTATGTAAAGCTTTCATCCTTTAGCAATAATGGAGTCCTAGAAGCAAAGGGACATGAGGAGGAGCCTAAATCAACTCATCATATGGCATCCAAAAAGCCTCGATTCGAGTCTCTAGCTTATTGCCCTCCTTTAAAGGTAACCATGTATGGTGAAATTTCTCTCCTAATGACAAATACATATATTTACATGTTTGTAATTAGATTTATTAAACTAATTTGATCAGGTTAGAAAAGAGAAACTTGGGGATAGAATCGCAGCACTTCAACAATTAGTGGCACCCTTTGGCAAGGTACGTACTTTAGATATCCTATGCATGATGAGTGCAATTATAATCAATCAAAGTCACTTTAATCACTAGTATTTGCCTATTTTTTTGAATCTAGTGCAATTGTGGGGCTTCAATATAACTTCTTTGCATGTGCTTGGCAGACAGACACAGCTTCGGTACTAATGGAGGCTATTGGATACATAAAATTCCTTCAGAACCAGGTCGAGGTACATACACACTTACTAATCTCAAACGTTTGAGATGTTGAGAATTCGGTTGGAGAGCCGTGGTTCTCCCTCTACATTATATTGCTTAGCAAAGACTCGCAGGGTTCAATTCTCATTTCCCCATTCCCAAGCTAAGTTCGCGGTTCAAACACAAAACAAAACAAAATAATTCAGAGATGTTAGTTATGAACCGAAAAACCTACATATCATAATCTAAGTCCTAGGCTTACATATAGATCTCCATATATGGTCACAACCAAATGATAACAATTAAACAATGATGATCACTTTTCAAGATTGCCAGAATTGTTTTGGATTCTTAAGAGTTACTCTATATTAAAACATTGGTATAGATTTCGATTTCAAGTTTATACCTAGGGTAACTTGGACTATGTTATGTAGCTATATATGATTGTATATAACATTGTTTTCTCTTGAACTTGTGTAGACATTTAGCGTGCCATACATGAAGCTATCATCACAAAATAAAAGCACCAACCAATCTCAATGGGTAAGCTAAGGAAAACGACCAGCAGATCCAGATAACCATCTACATTATTACCGATATATATATGTTTCTTTTCTCTGAATTAGAAGTAAAATTTTGTTTGCCATCGGCAAAATGATTCATTGTTGTAGGTGTCGGATGAACATTCTGAAAATGGAGAGGGCGCTAAAGGAAACTTAAGAGGTCGAGGGCTGTGTCTTGTGCCCCTCTCATGCATGTCATACCTAACAAGTGATGCTGATAATGGAGGTCTTTGGCCACCATCTAATTACAGTCCCACCTTCTGATCAAGATGCATGGAGAAATACATATACTCCCTCCGTCCCAATTTAATTGTCTGCTTCAATATTTGTATTGGGACTCATAACAACGTGAGTTACAAATATCAAAGTAGACAATTAAACTGGGACGGAGAAAGTATATTAGTACAACTTTATTTGAAGGGCGGTATCATGAAACTGGATTATTATTATTTGATTAGTGGAGCAAACTTGGTCATCCTGAAAGAAAAAGAATTACGATCAGGATAGACCAAGTCTGATCCATTAGCTAATTAATGTACTAAAACAAGGGTGTAATTTTCTTAGTATTGTGAGAAGAAAAAAGAGAAGGTTTTGTATCAATTGTCCTCCAGTATTAGGGCCCTTCAATAAGTTTATTCATCCAAGGTTATTGATTAAAAATGTGAAATTGTAGTATAATTTTACCAAAAGTACGATGATTAAATTAAATAAATACATTTTTCTCAGGTCAATTAAACTCACGATGATATATATATATATAATGACTTCAAGGCTACAATTTTGCAATTGATTAGCTCATATTGTGACTTCTTTATTAAGTTTGGCTTTTTTATTATTCGCGAATAACCTTTCAAAAAGAGAAACTGAGGTAATGTGAATGAATAGTCTTTCAAAAGCGCACATAATTATAATTTTCCTTTTTGTATAGGCGACGGTGATCTTATTCAAAGCCGGAATGATGTATCTAAAAGATAGCACTTGGGAGGGAGTATTGTGTGCAACAGAGCCAAGTGATCAAAGCATCAGCGAGGACCAACGTAAGCCCTACATATAGAATTGCAAAACTCCCAACAACGTTAACATAGACAAACAGAAAATATAAAGCCGGTATACACCTTGGACTTTCTCGATTGATATTAATATGACTTGTTTTTTTTTTTTTCTTCTATATAAGATGATTTTACGGTGGGATAATAGTTTTATTTTAAACAAAAACATGTACTTGTAAATAAATAAGTATTTAAAAATTTTACATTATATATCATATCATATCACATATATATATATATATATATATATATATATATATATATATATATATATATATATATATATATATATATATAAAGTTGAGTCAATTACGTGTGGACACGCCACGTGGGATGCCACACAAGCGTTAATATTTGCTTGAAGACGACACGTGGGATGCCATGCAAGCGCCCAAATTCGTGTGGTGATGACACGTATGCCGCCATGTAAGCCACTCATCAAGTGACCCAATCATTAATGCATGATCATAAATACAACATAATATAATTATTATAATATTATTCAAATTATAAAATAAAATAACTTTTGTTATGCAAATTTAAAAATTATAATTCTTACTCCATTGGAACAAGTTCGGAAAATACTTTAAAATGAGATACATATGTAGTATGTCCTATAAAGTTGGGTTCTTTTCGTGTGAGGATGACAGGTGGGACGCCAGATGGGAGGAATATGTTCGTGTTAAGATATCACATAGGTGCCACATCGGTATAGTATAAAAGTGAGTCCAATTCGTGTGGGCACAATACATAGGACGCCACATAGGAGGTGTAAATTCGTGTGACGATGACACCTATTAAGCGTCACCTAATCAAAGCTTGCCACATAGCCTAACAACTCTTCATCCAAGTGTCACTCATTAATACCTCATCATAAGTCGTTACTTCAATGGATTGGATTTGAAAAAACCTTCAATATGATATTACTTTAGGAAGTGGAAAGTTTTTTCTCACCACTAATTTATTTTATTCAATTACCAAAAATCCAATTTCAATAAGAGACTGATTTTAACTAGAGGGAGATTAACTAATCTTTATTTTTTTTCTTTGGGAATTTTGAAGTAGGCTCAAATTATGTTCATAAATCAATTAATTTTTACATTCATTCTATTTTAGATATAGATCAATTTATAAATGATATTTAGAAGTAAATTATGAGGGAGACATGAATTATACTATTATTTTTAAGAAATAGCACGCATCCTATGGATTAAATTTTTGCTAACATAAAATTAAATGTATTTCACAAATAATATTTATAATTTCATGCCATAAATTTTTAATGTCTTTTTTAAATATATTAGTAAAAATATTTCTCTTTTTTTTTTCTTGTGTGCACGGCATGAAAGACGCCACATAGAGGCCCAAAATCGTGTGACAAAGACACCAAAGTCGCCATATTAGCAAAGCTTGCCACATAGCCTAACAACTCATCATCCAAGTATTTTCCCTTAATGCTTCAACATTTGTTAACTTTATTACATATTTATTAGCATATTTTTATATTAGAAAATAAAATAATTTTAGTTATGTATTAAGTCAAAAAAAATCATAATAAATACTATTCCGATGGATTGGATTTGAAAAAGGCTTTGAATGAAAATATATGTAACCTATACAAGTTGGGCCTTGACCATGCAGTGATAACATGTAAACGCCACATAAGAGGGAATGTTCATGTAAAGATGACACGTTGACGTCACATGTGCAACTTTGTCACATATTTTAACATATCATGATCCAAGTGTCAAATAATCAATGTCACTCGACTTTATTATATGATTTATTTGCTTATTATTTCAAATTACAAAATAGCATATTTTAAGTTATGTAACTCTAAAAAATAAAAATCTTACTTCATTAGTTAAAGGGGAATTCCAATTGGTGCCCTTTTACTATTGACTTGTCCAACTGGTGCCCCTAACACAGAAAGAAGTCCAGTCCGTGCCCATTTAAATTTAAAATATCCATTCTGTCTCCTTATTTTTTCTTTTCCGTTAAGTGCAATTTTATTTCTCCATTTTACCCTTCATGAAACGCAGATAAATTTTATTTCTCCATTTTACCTTTCAATCACACACACACTCTCTCTCCTCCATGGACGACCATGGAAGCTCCCACCATCATCTCTCTCCACTCACTCTTTGTCTCTCTCTCCCTTATCGGTCTATACACACACACACACTCTGTTTCGGAAGAAAACCGCAATTTGTCCAATTCAGAACTAGTACCACAGGAATCAGAGGGTTTAGAGGTACCTGCATCCCCATTAGCGCCTATTTGTGATACAGTAGGTCCAGTAGGAGCCATGGACGCCATTGCAGGCTGAATAAATTCTCCGAACGTCAATCGCGATTTTGGTTCAATTTCCACTTGCTTCTGCTTTCAGTTTTCTCCTTGGAAACAGTACCATTCAAAGCTTTGGTACCCTTAATGGGTTCAGATCGAGTTGGGGAAGACGGTGGTGTGGGCTGATTTTTGCGGGGTCGACCGTTGAATAAACCTGCCTATTATATAAAAGAATTCAAAAAATCCATCGTCCCCATACGTGCCCCAATTGCAAAGTGGAAAAGTTAAAAAATCAGACGATCGAAGTTGTAGACAATTTGTAATGCAACATTTCACAATTAACGTTCTATTTCCTTAATCTCAAACGATTAAAGTTGGTACAGAACATTTTATTCTACAGCCCATAATTCCCCACAAATTAAATTAAAACGCATTTAGATCAGAGAACTGTTCTAAGCGGTGGACAAGTACGAGGAACCCAAGGGTGTTGATCATAGCAATCAAGATTTTGCCCATAGCCAAGCGCAAAAATTTCACTCTTAATTAAAGATATTGATTTTTTTTTTTTTTTGTGAATTAAAGATATTGATTTTTGAGCATTTTCAACCATAGAGTTTTCTGTGAACAAAGCCGAAGAAGGTGGTAATGGCGGTGGAGAAAGACGAAGGAGAGAGAAGGTGGGACGATGGTGGTGAGCGATTTTGTGAGAGGGGTAATCAGAGTGGTGTTTTGTGGATTGATTGTGGCGGTGGACTGTCGGAAATATTTATCTGGGCAAATGATAGGTTGAATCTTAGAGCAATCTCAGTGATTATTGCTTGATAGCAGAACATGAAATTAGAAGCTAGTTGCAAGCGGTTTTATGAATATCCTAATAACTAGTAAAACATGATACCCAAGTTCAAAAAGCTTTCAACTGGGTACTGAGATGGAGGAACCTAGAGTTTGCAAATAGCTTGCATGAAATTTTGGCTAGGAGAGAGAAAGCCATGGGAAAGGAACCAAAAATAAGGGTAAAATGGACAAAAAAATGGGGGGAAAAGAAGAGGGGCAATTTTGTCAGCATATTTTGCTCGAAAAAGACAAGAGACATGGACGACATTAAATTCAGTAGCCACGTCATCACTTTGTAACGGAAAAGAAAAAATAAGGAGACAGAATGGATATTTTAAATTTAAATGGGCACGGACTGGACTTCTTTCTGTGTTAGGGGCACCAGTTGGACAAGTCAATAGTAAAAGGGCACCAATTGGAATTCCCCTTAGTTAAATTATCTTTTATTCTTTTATGAAAGTTTGAAGTATCCTCAAATTATGTTCATAAATTATTATTTTTTTACATTCATTTTATTTCAGATGTATATCAATTTAAAAGGGTATTTCATACAAAAATATTAAAATAGTCAAATATAAAATTAGCTGTAAGGAATACAACAGACATGAAATATCACCTAGAAAGTTATCTTCATTTCCGAGAGATATTTACGAGTCCGTCCAAAGCACAGATATAAAACTAGTATATAACTATAATTGGGTCCTTATTCGTGTGGTGCCGACACGTGGGACGCCACGTAGGGGAACCACATCGTGTGAATATGACACGTAAGCAAACACGTAAGCACTTGCTTACCACATAGCATAACACATCATCTCATCCACCATTAATGTCTTATCATTAGTTGACTTAATTACATATTTATTAGCATATTTTCAAATTACAAAATAAAATAACTTCAGTTACGTAAGTCAAAGAATTATAAATCTGACTCTATTAGATTGGATTTGAAAAACGCTTCAAAATGAGATATATATGTATATTAGTCCTATAAGAGTTGGGTTCTTTTCATGCAGTGATGACACGTAGGACGTCATGAGAGAGAATGTTCGTGTGAAAATGACATGTAGACGCCACATGTGCACAACTTTGTCACATAGTTTTAGTTGTACGTATAAAACGAGCATGTGGTATCAAATTTTAGGCCACATATACCGTTAATGATGATTGATTTTATTTATTATTTTCATTAAGTGAATTACTTATTAAATTAGTGTACATATACCCTTTTTATTCTCTATTTAAATAAAGTAAAATATAAAGTATTTTGTCAATAAAATTAAGAATTTCACTTCAAATATTTTAAGCAATTTATTATTAATATATTCATAATATTATTATACGAGCCCGTGCGAAACACGGTGATAAAACCTAGTATATAAATATAATTGGGTCCTTTTTTCGTGTGGTGCCGACCCATGGGACGCCACATAGGCGCGCCACATCGTGCAAGCATGACACGCAAGCTGCCACATATATATGCAATGCATTCACTACCTTGTCATCGGTTTATTAATGCATCATCATTCTTGAATTTAATATAGTCATTAAATATGAAATCATAATATCTATATATTTGAGGCATTTTCTGACAGCATTGGAGGCGTCCACCTAAACAAGCCGTTAGAATAAAATTTTAAAATAAATATAAAATAGAAATATATGTTTTGGTATAGAATATATACTAAAGTTGTGCTTTCCTAAATCCTTAAAGAGTACACTATTAATTAGAGGTTTTAGAATATATACTAAAGTTGTACTTTACTAAATCATTAAAGAGTAGACTATTAGATTTTAAAAAGCATATAACTTTAGTTTCACCGCTTAAGAAATTAAATTTCTTACACCATTGGAACGAGTACGAAATATCCTTTGAAATGAGACTCATTTGTAGTATGTTCTATTGATTTATAACATTAGATGCGTCCACCTAAAAAAGTAATCAGTAATTAGCTTGACAAGCTGACACAACTCAAGAGTTGCATGTAAAAATAAGAGAAAAGATATGTATATCAGTTATAAAAATTTAAAAAGCAATCTCAAGGTAAGATATGATAAAAAGAGTATGTGTAGAATGAAATAAACGATGAATCTAAAATGATTCTAGGTCCAATCTTTAATAGGAAACTTTGTCATTGTCACGTATAATTTTATAACTGTACGTAATATACTGATCCCCCATGTTATTTTAGGGTTCCAATTTATGTTCCCTTCAACTTTATAATTATTAATGTATTCCCTCCGGACCACAAATAAATTACATTGGACCTTTTGCGTTCTTCAAAGCAGTACTTTGACCGCATATAACTTTGAAAAAAAAGTAAGCATAGAAATATGACAAATAAATTACATTGGACCTTTTGCGTTCTTCAAGGCAGTACTTTGACCGCATATAACTTTGAAAAAAAAGTAAGCATTGAAATATGTTTTGCTATTCTAAGGTTTACGTCTAAAACTTCTTTATTTTTTGAAAAGTAGTTATGTATACATTAGATATTTAAACTGATTTTACCATAAAAGAAGGACCATATCTTTGGAATGTTAGTTGTTCACTTATATCAACATAAGAGTATTGGCGTACCAACATCAAGCATAGAAAGACTTTTAAAACTATTACCTCTTGGATCATGTAACATATGGGATGAGTTAATTAATAGTTAATTGAAATTGATGATAAGAGTTTAAATTAGATAAGATGCCCTATAAAGTCACAGTAATCTTATTATATGGCATTCATGATATTAAATAGATTATATAAATATTTATCCATATATTACTAATAGTTTTTCATAAGTGACAATTACACTTTGATTTTTCGATGAGATTAATAATCACGTTATAATAGTTTTATTATATAATCACAGTCCGTGCAACGCACGAGCATACTTACGGGCATCTACCTAGTTTATAATTAATTAGTAGAATGTTTCAAATAATTAAATAAAAAAACTTTCGTTACACAAATAAAAAAATTCTAAATTTAACGTCATTGCATATAAAATAAAAATTTCTTCAACTTCAAATGCATATGTAGTATATTTGGCCAATAGGATCCTTATTTGTGTGGTGATGACAAGTGAGATGCATATGTAAGCGAGTCACATACGTGGGTCGTTGACATGTAAGCTGACACGTATGCAAATCATCCAATATGTCACCAACAACTAAAGCATCATCATTATTATTGACTTTAATATAGTAATGAAACATGATAATTATCATCATTAGCGTGTTGTTTCCAACTACAAATTAAAAAAAAAAAAAATTGTTACACAACTCTAATAATTAAATCAAAAATGAAAATTACTTTAAAATGAGATGTATATGTGCTATTTTGTCAAATAATATTTTGCAATTTTTGGGGAGAAGTTAGACGTGATAAAATACATAGTAATACGCATATTTTAATAGTACGTAAAATGATGTCTAAAATCATGAATATATTATTGAAGTTAGGTAATTCTCATGTGGAGTGGATAAATGTGAAAATTTTATTAGTAATTAATTGACGAAAATATGGGATTTGATATGTGTACACATTTTTGGCCATATTTTGCAAAAATACATTAGCAATCAACTTAGTTAATATACATTAGCATCAACTTAGTTAATATATTAAGAAAATAAAACAAGCTCGTGTAAAATACGGGAATAAAACCTAATTTTGAATAAAAAGATAGTTTTGATTGTCTTTTCAAGTTAAAGCCTTAAACAAATCCTTTTACTTGATAGGAACAACGGGACAATTTTTCAACAAACAAACAAAAAAAAAAAAAAAAAAAAGAAACCGAACAACGGTCAACTCAACATAGTGTGTATGTGTTCTTTTCTAAAGTACTAAATTGTATTTTACTAATAGAACTGAATTAAATTGCAATATGTGAGAGAAAAATATAAATTATTAAACTAAACTAAATCAATTAATAAGTAAGTGGAAAAGAACGTAATAATCAAATCTCCTAGCTAGACTAGATTGAGGAAGACATGAGAGTACAAGTGGTAAGTGCTCCGCTCTCATAACCCAATGGTTAAGGGTTCAAATTCTCATATATGTAGGGAGAATAAAAACCTCCTCTACCTTTCTTTGTAGGCAGTGTCTCATTCTCTACTTGAACCCGTCAACTTATCAAAGATGAGTTGACTTACCCAGCACATGTAGTTTGCGGACTATTGCATATTGCATGCGTCCTAGTAGCCAAAAAAAAAAAAAAAAAAAAAAAAAGTTAAACTAGATTGCTAGAGTAAAATAAATAAATAAAGGTGTGGAGTATATTAGGCCATTTCGTTTGGGCCAAGACCAAGGGGTTTAGTCCAAATCCAAATTGATCAGCCCAATTTTGACATTGAAGCTTCTTTTTCTAGTGGTATAAAAACGTGTGTTTATTTCGTTCATGGTGGACTAATACTTTACCTTAATAGTGGAACTATCTCTTACTTCACCTAGAGTCATTCATCAAATTTATACTTGGCGAAATTCTTCTAATAGTGGAGCCATCACATACTTTATTTGGAGCCACCCCTATAATAGTAGAGTCACCCCTCAAATTTATTAGGTCCAGTTGAATTAATTTCACACAAGACATGTTGTTATAGTGGTGTCTCGCATGCTGAATATTTTTTGCGAATCCTTGTAATGGAGTCCAAGCTGTAGACACTTGCCAAGGGTCACATGATCATCAGTCATCAGGCGCCGTCAAATAAGACCATGTCCTTCTTGGCTAATGGCTTACCTTTTCTGTAGCTATTGTAAAATGTTGAAGTGTTGAAGACTTGAAGAGTTGAAGTGATCCAGATTCCAGATTATCAATTGAAGTCGCAAATTACATGCATACCCTTGCAAAGTCATCCTTACAGTTATTTTACTGTCTGAAACAGACAACCACAACAATTTATAAAACGCGGAATACACTGGTACTTGTGAGCAAAATATTAATATTATCGTATATGAAAAATAATACTTCCAAATAAAATAATAATACATCATGCACGAGATCGCTTTATAAGAGAGCCTTTATACATACTACTACGAGTTTACATGACTAAGGTGAATTTACAAAAGTTCCATTTTTACCGGGACAATAGAAAATTCTTCGCTTCAGAATGAAGGAAGAATAGTTTTACATTTCACCCATGAGAGGTCGATCTGAGTTTCATTAATAATTATCTTGGAATTTCTTTCTTATCCGCTTAAATTGAGGGTGCTTCTTACTAGTAAAATAAAATTAAAAATTCTTTGATATTCTAGCATGAGTATCAATGACTTCATGTGATATGCATAGCTTAATCAAAATGAAAAATCAAAGTGGGTTGGTGTAGTGGTTCAGCACTTTATCCCTTAAATAAGTGGTTGGGGGTTCGAATCCCAACTATTGCGAATGAAACAAATCCCTTGGCCAGTCCCCTACCACTTAGTGCGTTGACAGTTGGGCGAGGAGATTAGTCACTGTAGTCGCTGATGAGATACCCTTGACAAAGACCAAAAAAAATAAAATCAAAATAGATGTTTTTAATCTTTTATTTTTTTCAGTCTTTCATCTCTCTCTATAAATCTCTTTTTAAGTACTAGTAATATATTGCCATAAAAAGTACTAGTAATATATACTTTGCCATGGTGTTATTTTGGATCTTTCACTCTTCGATCGTTATAGATATGGTTTAATTACCACTTGTTGGTAACTTTCTCGTCCAATTCTATAAAAAAATTAAAATAAAAAAGGATTAGATCGTCTTCAATATCCTATTTTCTCATTCACGTATTATATTTGTAAATGCTTATCAGAGATTACATTTTTTATTTTGTATATTTATTTTATTTTTAGGCAATTTTAAACGTGACAGGTATACATAAAGAATTATCTTGTTGACTTGCATAGTGTGTATGGTTCGCAGATTATTGTATACATTTATTCGATGCACATTCAAAGAGTAGCGGCTGATAATTCCTCGTAGGAATTCTAAACTCCTAATCCTTAAAAATCCTCCCAAAATGGATGAATTGGAGTGATACCAGTGACCACTTTGAGGGCAAGATATATGAAAGGGTGAAGATGACTGAAGAGAGTGGTAAACTGGTAATTGTCAAATTGTCAATACAGAGACAAACACACAATTGAAAAAGTGAGATAATTCCATTCTCCTTTAATGTCCTGTTCTACTAATAAATATCTTCCCACAGTTGTCTATTTCATTCTCATCAGAAAAACAAAAGAAGGGGGTGGAATCTCTTATCCAATTTTATCTGGATCGTTTCATTGATTGATTCTTCGTCGGTCGTCGTTTCTCCAACACCCCGTCTCTTTTCCACTTAAAAGCTCAACCCTTTGATCCCAAAAATACATTTCTCTCTCATCAACCCTCCCAAAATATCCCTTGATTCTTCCCATTTTCAATTCCAAAACCATGATCTGAAATAACCCATCAAGTGATTTTGTTTTTTATCCCAACAAAGTTTTGTGATCATTTTACAATTAATTACAGGTGCTGATCATTGAGCTCTCAAGTGGGAGAATCTTAAGATTTTTTGATCCTTTGAGAAAATTCCCAGAATCCCTTTAAAGCTTGTATATCAGGTTTGATACTGGAATCTCACTAGTTAAAAATACTGATTTTGTACTCTCTGACTGTGTATCTAGTGATCATGATGTGCAAAACAGAAACTTTGGCTGATTTGTTATATATATTTTAATTAAAAGATGGAAACTTTGAAATTATCCTGGAAGTTGACTTCTGTTTTCAGATGACAGTTTCTTGCTAAAAGGGGCTGTTGTTATATTTGTGTTTTGGGGTTTTGGGGGTTTTGAGGTCACTGTACTTGAGGCCAATTTTAACCAATTATTGTACCTTATGCCTTTAATATTCATTCACATAACTTTTGGAAAATTTAGAAAATTTTGAATCCTATTAGTCAGCTACAATTTTGGGGGTTGATGTTAAAATCGTGTTGGGACTAATTGAGTAGCTAAGAAGATTTAAAATCTGGCTAATTTATTGTCTTTAAGTTGAGTATGAAATGGGTTATTGTTGCTGATTTGTGGGGCAAGCGAATGGCTTCCTTAGCAAGTTAGTAGCAACATGTTTATGTATAATGACAATCACTGTTTTTGATCACAAGATTGGAAATAGGAGAGATGGGGATACTGCAAGGACCTGTTATTTGCCCCACTATTCGCTCAAAGCAAGTCAGTATTCATCCAGTGCCAGCCAATGGCCCTTTGATGAAGGCTACAATGTTCAGAAGTGGGTTTTGGGGTAATAAGGGTGTATATCGACGAAAGACCTATGCTAGCATCCTTACTCGCCCATTTCATGTCCGAAGGCTTGGTAGAGTTCAATGCACTTTTAGTTCATCCTCCAATGGAAGTAGCAGAGCAGAGAATTTTAATGAGAAGGATGAGGATTATGTCAACTCCAGTATTATTGAAGCAGGTATGATGTGGTCAATTACCCATTTTGCAATGAATGTGTTGTATGTTGATTTAGCATGAATGGCTTGTGAAATGAATCTTACCATAGTTTAATGATCGCTAATCTGTCTGGTTTCCCTATATCTATGCTAAATATATTGATTGTCACTGTTATCTTAGTTTTGGGAAATGAGCCTGTGATGTGTTTTCTTTATATTACAGAAACACTGAAAGTGTGGATCCTCTTAAGGAAGTGTTTACGTATTTTTTTATTTATTTATGTGAAACTACTAGATTTGAGGCTTCTATGTGTAAGAATAGGATAAATCAATGACCATAAATCACTCAACCCTGCTTTCTCTGATATATTTTGGGGGCATTGTCAGGGGTGATTAATAGAATCATTTATCATGGATATGAATAAACATGGAAAATTCTACATCCTCTGGCTGTATCATGCCATGTAAAGAGCTACATCCTCTTTCTAAATTTAACCTTGTGCGCAGAAGACTGTACTTTACGACACTCTAGTGTTACTGAAAACATCATGATTTTTGATTCTTTGTAGTAATGCACTGGCTGTTCGTACGCTCAGTCATATGATGGTTCTCCGTTTCTTTAGTTTCATCATGTATATTTTGTTTTTAGCACTCTATTGATCTGTACTTTCTGGATTGGTTTGTTGTAGTTGAGGTGAAGAGTGGTTCAGATGGTTTCACAATTAAAATGAGAGATGGCAGGTTCTTTAAATGTGTCCATAACAGCCCTCAAGGTGGACATCTACCAGATTATGCCCCACATCCAGCTATTGTCTTAAAGATGGAAGATGGAACGGATCTTCTTCTTCCAATTATTGTTTGTATGTACAAAGGCTCGTTACAAGTAAATCTATGCATACTTTGAATTATGCCCCCTCCTTTTTGGTAATGGTTCATTTTTTCTTGCAGTGGAGATGCCAAGTGTGTTGCTCATGGCTGCTATCCGCAATGTACATATTGTATGTTACATTTCTTCCTTATTTGGCTAGTCAATGTTGCTGTTTGCAAAGCTATGGGAAGTTTTTGAGATAGATATTGATGTAAGGTTGTCTTACAGGCCAGGCCAACAATGTATCAAGTCATAAAGGAGATGATTGAGAAGATGGGATATGCAGTAATTTTCTGACTTTTAATGTGGATCTGCTTTTGAAATTCCATGTAATTCTACTCGAAGCTGTTGATCGGTGTGGATGGTAACTCAATGAATTTATGCAGGTCAAACTTGTCCGTGTAACTAAGAGGGTCCATGAAGCATATTTCGCTCAGATATATCTTACGAAGGTGCGTATGATGTCTGCTTTTTTATTCAATTTTTGGCTAGATTAATCTCATTGAAGAGTATGCAGTTAACTGTATGCATCTTTGTTTGTTACAGGTTGATAATGAAGAAGAGTGTATCAGTTTTGACCTTCGACCTTCAGATGCAATTAATATTGCTGTAAGATGCAAGGTACAATCACATTTCCGTCCACTTGAGTCATTCCTCTGGGCAATGTTGGCCCCTTCTTGAGATCATAGCTCCTAGTTAGGATATTCATCCAGGCAAGTTTTGAGTAGGAAAGCTAATTCTTAGTACACCAGTACCACTATTGTTTCTGAATCATGGAGACTTGTGGCAACAAGTGCATTGCCCCTGCTTGGATCGATGCATGCTGTTTAATACTACTATACAGTTCTATGAGACAGTTGGTGACCTCCAAAGTGCACAGCGTTCTTCACGCTGTGAGGGGAGTTTGGTATAGTATTTGCAACTAATTGTCAAGCCTGTGAAATCATAATTCGTAAACGGCTTTGTTGTTTTTTGCCTATTCTGTAGGGCTTAATCAGGTTTAGCACATTCACAGGTTACTAAAGCTCCCTCCAGCTCAAGTGTTGTGCTCTGATAAAGCCATTATATTCTTTAATCCAGCTCTTTGTACTCTCATATTGGACATTAGCCCCACATACATGTCTACCTTAAGTCTTTAACATGCTTACAGACTTACAGTACAAAGTTGGTGAACCAAATGGGGAAAAAGGCAGATTGTAGGGAGGAGGGGCGGGGGGCGGGGCGGGGATGGTATTTGATCAACTATCTTTCTGGTCCTGTGCATGATAATGTTTGTCATTGTCTATTCAAAATGTTGGTCAAACTTGACAAAGTATGAGCCTTGACGAGTTGAATTGTAAAGCTTTGCTCTTATTTGTACAGGTGCCAATACAAGTCAACAAGAACTTGGCGCATAGTGATGGAATGAAGATTCTTGAACCTGCAAAGCCGCTAACATTTGGCCCTGCGTCAGATGGATTGTTATTCACGGAATTGGATCGGTAGGTTTCAGCATTCTCTACTCCTGGCTCTTCGATTTCTTCTATTCTATGTTTTCCAAAATTATTGCTCCAATTATACCACCCATGCCCTCTGTAATTAGATTTGAATTCTGTTAGCTTAAGAAAAAGATGTGCATAAGTGCTAGAAATGAGCACCACAAAGAAGTCTCATTAACTATGTAATAACCATCATTAGTACTTCATAGGAGTACAGGATGACCTGCTTTAAATGAGGATCCATTCTAGCATTTACTCGGCTGCTCCTCTAATCCCTTAGGTAAACATTTTCTAAAATGCCCTATGACAGTAAGTTAAGAGGAGGCAAACAGCGAAAGTTTTGTACATGCCCATTTTCAGTTTATGTTTAATTGCTCAAGCATATCAAGGGTAAGAACTCATGGAGTAACTTGATCATTGTGTCTTCCTACTTCAGTTCCCTTATTACAATAAAGCAACTAGTTTTGTTGTCTCTTGAAGTCTTTTGCATGAAGTGTCCTCTTGTGTAGACTTGGACAACTGGGCCCAACAAGTTCGCAAAAAACTTATTCCGTTAATGTCAGAAGCTCCTAAAGGGGCCCTTGTAATGATATTGATAACCCCATAAGGGGAAGGCCTTGTTAGATTATCAGAATGACAATTTTATAAGTTGGTCTCGAGCAATACTCTCACCGGTGGTGGGTGACAGTCTGACAGACTTAGGGTGTTACGCAAACATCATCATACTATTGTGGGGTATTCAAGAGGTGTTTATTTCCTATTTGCAAAGATTTATATTTCACTCTGACTGTGGAATATATTTGACAATTTGATAGCCCTACTTACTTTGTTGGGCAAGTTCATTGTTGAGGGACCGATCACTGAACACTATCACACTCATTGTCAAGTCTCAGTTTCACACCATCTCAAATCAGTCATAAAGCG
The DNA here is from genome assembly GCA_038025085.1 of Tetragonia tetragonoides. Classification (NCBI taxonomy): domain Eukaryota; kingdom Viridiplantae; phylum Streptophyta; class Magnoliopsida; order Caryophyllales; family Aizoaceae; genus Tetragonia; species Tetragonia tetragonoides. The sequence goes on along the minus strand of CM076140.1, from coordinate 9,855,960 downwards.
TGCCTACTATTTTTCTTTTTACCAAATCATTCCGTTAACGTTCTTAAGCCCTTGTAGAGTCCTTAGATATCGCAGTACCTGAGATAATGCATTTAAGGTAGTCATGGTTCAGATGCATAGAAACCGGGTAACATATGATCGAGGCAGATGAACTGAGTTAAAGGGGTAATATACTATGTTGGAGAAGGGGCAGGTTAGGGGGGTGTGTGTGGACTGTGGAGGTGGGGGAGGGGGAGGGGGGCTCTATGCTCTTAAGTATATATCCTTGATTTCCTTGCACTTAAATCATACAAGAAAATTTTCACATTATGCTCCTACAAATACAATAAGTTAGTCCTCAATATGTACACTGCGATGAGGATTGTGCCATTGGATAGAACTCATAAAAGACTTGTAAAATCATTGGTGTTTCTAATACTGTAATACATAATTGCAATGAACAACTTGAGTCAACGTGCGAGCTGTTTTTCTTGTGGCTTTGTTTTTGTGGTTAGCAAGAAACTTCGTATTAACAACTATGACAAATGTATCAGGCCTAGTGGTCAGCCATGTACAGAGACAGCTGAATTTAACTTGCTGCGAAACATGCTTGATGCTGCTTGTGAGGAGCGCTATCAAGAAGCAGGTATAGTTATTTCTTTGATTTCCCTTCCCGCTATGACTACGCCTTTAGGCCCACCACTAATATCACTACAACTATTTTTGTATCTTTTTCATGGATGCATTAGAATTTGCTTCTTTCTGTGAGTCGGAAGGTTTTGTATTTGCTAATTACCAAAGACATTGCCAGTGGGGGGCCTCACCTAGTTGTTGGAGGTGTAATCTTTGTGCTCTTGTAACCAGAATCTGTATTTGGGATGTGGTGGGGGCACCGGCGTGTAACATATAACTAACATACCATCTTCTTTTGGGTGACTTCTGGGTTTGATATGTTGAGTTTTAGATCTTAGTGATGTTATAAGAGTGAGCCCTCTTTATTATTTCTTGTATCTGCTTAGCTCTTTAGGTTTGCCTTTAAGGTGTCAGTGATGTGGCTCTTTACAGGAAGTTAGCTTATACCTGTACTTCTTAGTTCATGATGGCTAGCCCATGTTTTATCCCAAGATCACTTTATTTCTCATGGTTCTAATGCTCTTCTGCCAGCTCAATGGAGGGACAAACTCACCCAACTCCGCGCTAAAAGGAACTGGGCGTGACAGGTAAAACTATCTTTAACTACATGCATTGAATGAATGACTACATAGCCATGGGCGCGGTGGTATCAGATATTGTTTCAACTTGTTATGGTCTCTTTGTGAATATTCTGTACTGACTATCCATCAGTTGTTGCAGGAAGCAAACCTTGTACATTGTAAATAGTATTGTATGAAGCTGATGATGCTGGTCTTTCCAAATTGAAGCGCCATTTCCTCGCTTCTTGTCCTTTGTTTTCTATGTTGTAATCATTTGTGAATATTTAGCATAGATGAACGATCTCAACTCAAATAAACTCTACTTGCTGTGTTTGTGTCTGTAAGCTCTGACTGGTGAGTTGTGACCAAGTAATCGAAATTAAACGCTTTAAATGCTATGTAATTATCCAGATTAATAAGATCAAAAAAAATTATCCAGATTGATATCATCGTTGCTACGGTTAAAGGGGAGGACTAAGTTGATAAAGTTTTTTTTAAGAAAAAAAAAGAGATAATATGGGTAATACATTATAGAATGCTTGAGGTACAATATGTAATGGATGCTCTTTCTTCATTTTGAAGAACCTGATTCTGTTGAAATTAGTGAATTGCTGCAAACGGGGGTGAAATGGGGGATTAGTTGTCCTTTTTGGTTTTATTATATTTACCATTGATCAATTGGTAAGATTAGATGCTCTCAAATCCCAACAAAGTAGAGGATGCGGTGGAAGTATAAGTGATAAGTGTCTCATTCTCACAATCAAGTGATGTTCTAATCCTTATTTATGTAAGGAGAATAAAAACTTCGTTACCGTTCTTTGCACAGAGGGTCCGCTTAAGCCCGTCAGTCCAATTAAGATGAATTGGCTTGTCCAACACGTGTGGTTTACGGGCTATTACATACGTACTTATTGCAAAAGAAAAATCCCAACAAAGAAGAACCTTTTTTTTTTTTTTTTTTTTTGATGGGACCAACAAAGTAGAACCTTGGTTTGGTGATCAAGTTGGCCCAAAGTTGCATCTATGCTCAGTTGCTTTAATGTACATTTAACTTGTCTACTTGGGTGCTCAATAGCTTATTTCAGGTATCACTAAATGCTCATTTGATTTATCAAGTTTGTCTACTTGATTCCTTTTCTTTGGGTACCTCTCAGATGCCCATAAGTTGCTTATTATAATTGAGGTACTTATTTATTAAGATTTTATAAATTGAGAAAATAGTGGCTGAAACTTGCAAGTTGCAGCTTGCAACAGAGGAGTAGAAGTCTCACCAATTCCATTTTTGCTTTTGTATGTAACTTATTATTGCCTAGATTTCAAGGGTTTATGTAATTGTGTGGATTCAATGAAATTATGCCTTAACGGAAATCAAACTATAACTTACAAGAAAAATGAAACTCAAATAATTACTTCTTTTTTCTAATCACAATTCCAATCTGAGTTTCGTTTTTGTCCAAAACATAGTTTATCGGGCCAACATATCTGCATGGATTACGGGTCTAGGTAACAAGAATTGTTGTACAGGGAACGGGAGAATTTCCACTACCACTGGCAGGCCAACCGTGATTCTTTATGAGCGAAAGAGGATATTTAGGCTCCGTTTGATTGACCTGGATAAAACTGATCTGAACTGAACTGAATTGATTTTTTAAACTTGACCGCTAACCATTTAAAAGTTGTCCATACATAGTCAATATTGGACTCGTTTGAAAGTATGCTTTGAGATCTTTCCGATGACATAATTATCATCATGAAATTATTTCGGAATAAAAAGTTATATGAGTGCTAAAGTTACGCATGAACTGAACTGAACTGAGCTGGACTGAACTGAACTGAATTTAAGTAAAATTAAGATGAATCAAACAGAGTGTAGTGATCTATGTTAGTCTTCTTTCTTTACTGCAAGGAATCGTGATAAAAATCTCTCCAACTAAATATTTCTATATTACCTTAGATATGTTATTTGATATACTCTTAACTCCGTGAAAGATAAGTTTATTTAACAATCTTCTAATTCAAGTAGATTTGTATTTTCAATCAATTGCAACATAATTAGTAGTTAACGAAAATATTTAAGTCATCGAGTACAAATACTCGTAGTAATTATGGTAGGAGTCATATTGATACTAATAAAATTCTTTTCGTGATACTAACTCTCTGTTTCTGTTTGAATACTGTATTAGGCAATTAGGCATACAATTGAGATTGCAATTAGATTTGCTCATGCCGTGGGGTTATGTAGTTGAGTAGGCCATTAACCAAAGCATAATAAGACACAACTTTTGGATATTTTATAGCAACACTTTATTTTAGTTTGACTTTTATGTCATGGACTTGTTCCTTGTTTGGTAGTACATATGTACATGTCATTTTCCATCCAGCTTTGACGTTAATTTGAGACCCAAGTGCTAACTGCTGTTATGACCGTTGCAGATTAAAAGGCCAATGAATTATTAAAATTTGCTGATCTTATTTTTTAAAAGAAAAGGCACCAAACATGTTGGTCTGGTTTCTTTATTATAATGGTTTTCATATTGCCATGCACGTATTAGCACTAATTTATCAAGATGTATGGGGGCCTTTATAGTTTGTTACACCTATCAATTTCATATAACAGCCAAGGGAAAAAAAAATTTTATCCAGTTGACTTAAAATTTCAATGCATTTCCATCTATTATATTATGATCTAATTACTCAGCTAGTAATTAAATAAGCATACTTTGCAATTGCTAATTAAAATTGCTAGACGTTCAAGTGTCACAATATATAGGTTCATTGTCATAGGTAGGAAATGTTGTAGATTTCACAGTAATCTAACTAACTAATTCTGTTAATAGTTGAGACCCACGTTGCTTATCACAAAAACTTAAATAAAACGGCCTTATGCATGAGGCGTGATACCTAAGAGTAAAAAAGTATATAATACCGGCCACCAGGTAAAAAAGTAATACCTTATGCATGAGGCTGTCTCATGAGATCGAGAATTTTTGGTATATTATGAACTTCAGGACTTTCAAGCTAAGGAAATCGATTCGAAATCTCAAAATTTACCAGTAATGTCTTAGATCATTCACTATCACATGGTTTGATGGTAAGTTAAACTACTAGTACCTTGCAAGTTCTCATAGTAATTACAAGTATTAATGTTTTCTCTTCACGGATCATAGCGTTAAACCATCTCAATATATAAATGTGGACGTGGCATATATATTGTGTTCTAAAATAGTACTCATAACTAATGTCTATCATTTATTATAGCTTAAACCACCCTTTCCAAATCTTTGTCATTCTCATGAATATTTCCGAATTTAAATACATCATATCATGTAGAGTCATCTCGTTACATCTATTATTTTTTCAAAAGATTTTTCTATAATCGACAAAAAGATGTATACCTCATGATCTCTATACTCTATAATTAATATTAGGAAAAAGACTTTAGATTGGTTCACTTTAAAGCTAGCAAACCTTAACTGATTTTCAATTAAGAATTAATGAAATTGAGGTGAATTTATACTTGAATGTTTAAGATAATTATTTGAAATTGATCTAATTACTTAATCTTTCATAATTTCTGTAAATTGAAGAATTTCAAATAACCCCTCCATCTTGAAACTTAAAATTATTCTCCTTCATTCTTTCCTTCAACATGTTAGGTTTGAAGGCTTTTTTTTTTTTTTTTTCTATTGAAATTTAGAATTCTAATTTCAATATCTAAAAGACTAAAACAATCGAGAAGACTAGGAGAACTATTTTAACCGCGGTGTTACTAAAGATAGAACAGTAATAGAAAGCAAGCAGTTTTGCTCGTCGACAGAGGGTAAAAAGTGAAAACTATGAAAAGCGGCCAAGGACACCACTGAGCTGAGCAATTTATACTACGTGTCAAAAACCCATCAACAACTAGGTCCCACAAACATTACGTGTCCTCCTTGAACTGGCAAATGAAAAACCGCGAAGCCCTTTCCCCACAAATCATTTTCTCTCTCTCTCCTCTTCCACAACGGCACAACCTTTCCCCACAACAAAAGGGAAAAATAATTCCAATAATCCACTTAAATATCCCCCCATTAAAATTCGAAAAACTTAGGAAAAAAAAGAAAAAAATAGAAACGAAAAAAAATTGGAAAAGATTGTGCTTTTCTTTCTTTTTTTTCTCTCTCTCTCTCTGTGCTGGACTGCTGAAAGAGTTGTGTGTTTGAATATTTCTTGATAGAAATAGCAAAAAAAAACCCAACCTGCTTTTCGATTTTCAAAATTTCATCTTCTTCATCTGTTAGAAATTAGAATGACTCCTTCAGGTAATCATAAAAATTCGACCTTTTTCTTTTTTGTATTTTTGGTTCTTTTTCAATGCAATTGTTCTGTTAGTAATTTTGAAATTTGAGTTTTTTTTTTTTAAATTTCATTGAATTGAATTTTTTTATATTTCTGATTGTTTTGGTGTTTTTGATGAAGGAAATCAATGGCGGCGTTGAAATTAGGGAAGTACAAGAGATAATAATGGAGTTAGGGAGGAGTTCTAGCATGTCTGGTCCACTTGACCTCTTTGCTCGTCCTTGTATGTTCAGTACTTGTGCTATACTTTTTTCAATTTCTTGTCTATTCTTGGAAATTTGTCACCTTTATGTTGTTCATGGGAACTTATTACAATTATGATGTCAATTGTAAACCTAATTAATACTTTAATAGTGCATTTCTATATTTGTGCTCTCTATTTTTAACAAACTAATTGTCTTGTCCTGTTAACTGTTAAGTATGTAACATGTGAATATGTGATTGATTGGATTCATGAATGACATGGTGACATGGGAAAAGACGGGTTTCGAACACGGGCCGTAGTCGTATAAGAACTTTAGTAGCTAAGCTAGGTTGAAGTTCATCTTAATTTTGAATCCTCATTACAATTATAATTTATTCATATTTTCAAGGGTTTTTGACTGTCAAAAAGTAGATATTAGGTTAGGTTTCCTGAACAAAGTAGAAATAAGAGACTAGAAATTACATAATTTTCCTGTTGTAGAGTATTTTTGTTGATCTTTTTGTTTTTTGGGGGTGGGTGCTTGGGTGGGGTGGGTTGGTGTAGGGAGAGGGGGGTCTATATAGGAGTCATTCCTGTTGTGCTTTTTCTTGTACCAAAATGTTTATTTTTGTCATTCTGAAAATAATTTTTTTATTAGAAGTGTATAAAAAGATCATATTTGATCATAAATTTAGTGGTAGATAGAATGAGATATAATAGGAAAGTGAATGATAATTCAGGCATTGGAAATTAAAGGGAAGAGAGCTATTTTAAGAATGCCGGGAAGTACTAGAGTAACGAAGTACTCTTTTTTTCTTCTTTACAATGTTTAGTGCTATATTATTGTGGCAGCTGGGTGTAAGCAAAATTCTGGAAAAATGAGGGATAGTTAGATACCAGAGAACTTGCAACAGTGAACGTCTGTTAAGTGATGTGTCTAGGTTCTTTACAATATATAAGCTCAATGGTTCTGGATGAGAAGTCCTGTAGCACTTTTCTTGTTGAAGACAATGAAGCACTAGCATGTCAAACAGGTATACCGACTCTGCCTTTCCAAAGAAAAAGAATTATAAGTGAAATAATATCTGGGGAACAAGGTGCTAGAGCTGAGAATGATTCTTGGCAACTTTTATTTTTATTTTTTCATACTTAAGCTGCTCTTTGGGTTTCTTGTTTTCGAATTTCACATTTAGAAACTCAAGCTTCAACTTTCAATTGTTATGTTGTGTAGTGTAAAACTTGTTCATGCTATTTGGCGAGACTTGTAACTGTATCAAGGGAACTAACTGAAATCTGACAAACAAAATGAAGTAGGTTATATAAAACAGTGGTTTAGCTTTTTCTACAAGGAGCCGCATCCACAGAAGTTGACATAATTTACACGCAATGTTAAAAGGTTTTGAAGGATCATCAAGTCGTGCTGAAAGAAGAGAACGGAAGTCGGATGTTGAAATATTGGAAGATTTGAATGGAGACCTAAGGAAGAAAAGGACAGGCAGTCTAAAAAAGAGAGCGATTAGTGCATCTAGTAAGCTAAGGCGTTCACTCGGAAGAAAAGGCAAGAGGAAAGGTGATGGTAGAGGTGCTTCTGTTTCTATTGAGGATGTACGAGATGTTAAGGAAGTACAGGCTGTGCAAGGATTTCGACAGGCACTGCTTGCGGATGAGTTACTGCCTGCGAAACATGATAATTATTATACGTTGCTAAGGTAACTATTCGCCTATTTTACATTGATATGTATAGGCTGTGTCTATGCATGATAACTATAGGTAATCTATTTCTTTGTCCGGACTCCTGAGAATGTTTTTAGTGTTTAGTTAAGTAACTTAAGTTCTATCACTGAAAAAGAAATATGCATGCAGAATCCTATCGGGTCATACAGGTGGGCTTACTGGTCACTATTTTCTTTTGTTTCGTGTATAAACCACCCCATCAACCGGATGTTTTTTTTTTTTTTTTTTTCGGGCGGGGGTGGAGGGGGAGGATTGGATGTTTCAAATTTGTTAAGCCGTCTCTTTGCAGCTGCACAGAGAGTGTTTCTGTGACGCCCTTAATTGGATTTGATTTAGCTCACTATAACCTGTAATTGTTTAATCCCCACTAGGGATTCTTTTAACTCTATCGAACTTGTTTTTCATGTAGATCCCTCGAATGATCTTGTAGTGATTATTCATTAATTCCTTTTGAGAACAAATTTTAATTAAACAGGAAGAGAAAAGTTAAGGAGTTTTTAAACTCAGATTCCAACATTGAAGTTATAGTATAAGGGCAAGCTGGAAAAGAATGTGTAACCTGGGTTGCTTGTCCTTTTTTCTCTCCTTTGTTTTTTTGATGGGGGGGACTGGTCATGGTGTTGATGCAACTTGACCTGTATGTAGATTGCAGAGCACAAAGCTTCCATTTGGTAATTGGGATTACTTTGAGGAGGAAGAGAGGAACATTTTGCTTCAGTTTGTAGCAATAGGTCCTTTTGTCTACATTTAGTGAAATTATCGTCAAAGGAACATTTGGGATACTTTCAACAAAAATAACCACTCTACATTGACTTCCATGAGCAGTTAACTTGTTGGTTACAAATTTTAGTTTTGATTGACTCATATCCTGACTACCAAACAAACCGTATATTCCTATTCATTTGTATTCATGGTTTGATTGAGTTACTGAGGTTCTCTTGGACTCTTAGCTTAGGGTTTGTTCTTTGGGTTTCTGCTTTGGGAATTGAGAAGCGTTTATGCAATCTTGTTCTCTTTTTAGCCTTTGTTACTCCGGGTGTGTAGTTAGATGGATCCAAGCTTTTGGTGCTAATGATGTTATCACCTGTTTCCCATCCCCTCCCACCTCCTCAGTACTGGTTTGTATTGTTCAAGAATTAGTCCTTCTAGAAGTCCTTGTCAGCTAGGTTTCTCCATTCTCGGGCTTTTCATTTTTCCGAAAAAAATTATACATGTCGGATCTTCAAATACTAGGATATGAAATGGCATCTGGATACCGCCAGTTAGACCAAAAGAAGAAAAAAATATCCTTCAAAATAGGCGAGTCCGATCCTCAGATCCACACCGGGATCCAATCCTTACCCCCGAGTCTGAGCAACATAGCTTGTCTGTGTGGTTTTAATAGTTTTTTATAGTTTCTGCAATTTACCTGCTAATGCTTTCCTACGGCGAGCTGTATGAGAGAAGGGAATTTCATATATAACTGATTGCTGTTAACCAAGACATGGCTGCTTATGTAAGTTGTCTGTTTTGTGAGTAATTTATGTCGAGAGTGAGCTAGTTCTATCTTGAGAAAATTATCGTTGCAGGTTTTTGAAGGCAAGGAAATTCGATGTTGAGAAAGCAAAGCAAATGTGGGCTGATATGCTTCAGTGGAGAAGAGAATTTGGTGCTGATGCTCTTCTTGAGGTAATGTTTGATTTGTTAGCCTGAGTATTGGGGGTAGCATCCGTCTCAGATTTTGTACCATAATAATTTCTTGGTTAATTGTTCCATGCATTGTACTCTTGTTGCTTAATATTAGGGGTTGCCTTCTTTTCTGAATTTTTTATTGACACAAACTGGCAGGATTTTGAATACAATGAGTTGGATGAAGTCCTTAAGTATTACCCCCAGGGGTTTCATGGTGTAGATAAGGAAGGGAGGCCCCTCTATATTTATCAGTTGGGAAAAGTTGATACCGAGAAGCTTTTGCAGGTGACAACAATGGATAGGTATCTCAAATATCATGTGCAGGATTTTGAAAGGTGCTTTGCGATAAAGTTTCCAGCTTGCTCCATTGCTGCAAAAAGGCATATAGATTCAACTACAACAATTATAGATGTTCAAGGCGTGGTATGTTGCCTGTGTTTTCTATTCATTATGCACTATGTATGTTATTAAGACAGGGACATGCTAGGAGTCAACTAACATTTTCTTCCCTTGACTTTACCAACAGGGTTTAAAGAACCTTACTAAAGCTGCTCGTGAACTTATTATGCGGCTACAGAAAATTGACAATGACAACTATCCAGAGGTAAGGTTTTGCTGGTGTCAAAATTTTGAAGATTTATTTTATAATAAGTATCTAACATAAAACACTTTGCCTATGGTTGGTGTTCCTTTTGCTTTTTGGAAATGGCATTCCTGCAGACCCTTTGCCGAATGTATATCATTAATGCTGGGAGTGGTTTCAAACTTGTCTGGAATGCAATTAAGTCTTTCCTTGATCCTCAAACAACATCCAAAATTCATGTATGTTTCAAGAGTGCCTGCATAAGCTAATAGAGTGAGATATCCATTCTTGTTCACCTTTCACTCACAAGCCTGTATTCAAGGTTGTATTCTCATTTCTTCTTTGCAGGTTCTTGGCTACAAGTATCGTAGCAAATTGCTAGAGATTATAGACAAAGGGTAATCTTGTAGATGCTCTAGGAATTAGTACTTGTTATCATTATATATTTGGTATGGTCCAAGAGTACTGGATTTTGGCAACTATTTAATTAATTCTACTAATTTTTTTAAACTATTGATTGCACACAGCCAGTTGCCTGAGTTTCTTGGTGGTACATGTACTTGTGTAGACCAAGGAGGTTGTCTGAGGTCTAATAAGGGCCCATGGAATGATCCTGATATCATAAAGGTTTGGCATAAATGAGCGTCATGTCACCCTAGTGCTTTGTCTGTAGTCTGATAAAAGCTGTGATCGTAAAACTATTAACTATGTTGATTGGTTTTATTGACTGCAGATGATTCAATCTGGTGATGCTGAAGTTGCTATATCGAACAGTGAGGGAAGGGTGATTGCTTACAACAATATGGTAAACAAATTTTGTGTATGAGTCAGTGGTGATTGTCTTTAGTGGCTTCAGTTCTGTTTGGAATTTGCTTCCTCCCTATGATACTTTTGAATTTCCCGTCCAGATGAAAAATAATGACGCATCCACTGCTGAGTCTGGATCTGAAGTCGATGAATTTTCTTTTTCTAGAGCACATGGGGGTTCTTTACAGTTAAAGTTGGTACCAGTTGACGAAGAAGTAAGTGCTGTAGGTAATAACTTCTGCATATTATGGGTGTGTTTGAAAATAGTGATATAAAAGTATAGGCAAGTTCTTCTTAGGCTTTGATGTAAATTTGACCTTCTAACGAGCCCAGAGATAAGACAAATGTGAAAATTAGGTTTACTGTGATTTAGTACATCTATGATTCTCTGAATTGGACACAGCACCTGTAGGACTTGTTGAAGAGACATCTATAGCACTGGGCTATGCTCTTTTTTGTGATAGGAAATGAAAATTTTCATATTTGGGGGGCATAATACCCACAGCAGGAGTTGGTGGTGGACCTGCTGACTGAATTGTTGTAGCAACATATGCTGCTGTTAGTCATGACAGGTATACTTGTGCCCCCATTCCACCCCAAAATCAACAAACAGAAAGAGAAGATAAGGTACAGTTCAATGCAAAGAGTATTTTGCTTATTAAAGAAGGACAATCTTGGGATCGCGTGAATAAATTATTTTATCTGCTCTGTTGTGTAGAATGAATAACATATTAGAAGTCTTTTGAAAGTATCAGGTCTGTTGAACATCAGCTCTGAGATCAGAAATAAGTCAAGTGGATTAGTGTATGTTTCTGTGTTACAACTTACATCTGATGAAGCTAACAACTATATGGAACCCATAAACTGGATGGATTGATTCTTAATATTATTCTGATACAATAGGACAATGGTCGTCTCTATTTTAGTGATAAATAATGTTGCAATCAGTGCCAATTTGGTCTTCTCGGTGGGAAGGAAGGATAGAATAAGAGAGAGCGTCCATTTCTAATGGGGCCAAAAGATTCACTACTCTTTGGCTTTGGGATACAATGGACTAAATCAAAATGGTTTATCAAACTGTCTTACACTTTTTATGGGGCCAAAAGATTCACTCATCTGAACCCTATTCTGCTTGGGTGGGAGCCTCTTTGAAGGTACTGGGGCAATTTTTATGTAGACGTAGATGGTGTAGATGGAGGTAGGACTTGCAGACTTGTACTGATGGGAAATGGCTTTTTGCAGGCTAAGGTGACTGGAAACATGAGCTCTACCTGTGGCTTGCCTGAGACTGATGAACATGTTCCAGTTATTGTGAAGGTTGTGGATACTGGATGTAAAGACGGCGACATGAATCAAACCAATTCATCTGGAGGTAAGCACATTGAATTTTTGTGCACCCTGTGTCTGACAAATGCTACTTCTGCCGTCCCATTTTTGCTATGAGGTCTGACTATTTTGCTTTTACTTAGTTTTGCTAGGTTTGGCGCTGCAACGATTGTTTCTCATTTGATTTAATGATTTGATTTAGTTATTGGGGTTGGGTTAGGATAACCCAGTACGTATAAGAGTTGATAAATGCTATTCTTCTAAAAAAAAAAAAAAAAGAAGAAGTTTAACTTCTTCCTGTCAATGAATGAGATTTCATCAATGGATTGAGCAATAAGCAGTAGCCATTCATTGATAAGAACAAAAATAATTCTATATTCAATCATCAAAGTTCCGAGATGGCTTCTTGTGTGGGATATCAGCATGCCTAGATAATAAAGCACATGCTCGTGAAATGCATTTGCATTTAGAGCATTAAGAGCCCGAGATGTGAGTAGTACATTAGGATAGTCAAATTGTTTCGTTTGTGGTGATAAACAAATGAGATCCAGTTTAGAATATCTTGTGGGAGGTTTTGATGCAAGTATTCAGTGAGATCTTTTGAAGGAAGAGTTAAGTTTATGCCATTAGCCCAAGAAGTATATTAGGACAGTTATTCTGGAATGTTGGTGGACGACTCGTTTAGATGGTTTTCTATGGTACAAGGAATTCTAGTCATTATGAATGCTGGGCCATTTGACTTGGTTAGTTTTTTGTTTCAAAGTGACTGGTTAGAGTCTAGCATCCAAACTTTGCCATATTAGGGACAGTGAAAGTGGTTTAGTTTGTTCCCAGTTGAAGTACTTTCAGCTACTTGGTAGTTGTTTGACATATCATCGGGAATAAACTGATTGAATATTCCTACACATATTTTTTACTGTACAGTAATGATTAAGGTGTAGATGTTTCTTTCGGGTGACTATCGATTTTCATGTATTTGATAAGTGCAAGTGGGTTTTTCCTTGCAGTTCTCGACAGTTGGGCAACACATACAGATGTGACTGCTTTTCTTGCTCTCTCCCTCCTTTATCTTGTTTCTTTCTATCTCGCAGTCTCGGTGTTGGAGTGCTTTTTGTATTCTATTTCTGTTCCATCTTGTATTTCCTTTTCCCTTTACTGTCCAAAGTCAGCTAGTCCATGACTTGGAAGTCATTTTACTTCTGATGTGATAATCATCTAATTAGCATGTCTATTGTATCTTATTGCAGAGACGTTTTCTGTGCGATCGGCTGAAGATTCTGCAGAGCGGAGTCGTTTCCGTATCTTGGCTGTGGTCATGACGTTCTTCGTGACACTATTTACTCTCTTCCGTTCAGCGACACTGAAAATCTCAAGAGGAATTCCCAGATTAATTTCACATTATGACCACATCTTTCCAGATGTGATACTGGGACCAGATTTCAAAGAAGAGTTTCGACCTGCCTCATCGGGGCCAGAGCTCAGTGAGGCTGATCTCTTTTCAATTATATTGAGAAGACTTGGTGAACTGGACGAGAAGGTAAATAGTTTACAGACAAAACAAATGCAGATGCCTTCTGAAAAAGAGGATTTGCTAAATGCTGCAATCTATCGAGTAGATGCGCTAGAAGCAGAGTTAATCACCACGAAAAAGGTCAATTCCTTTCCTTCTGTTCCTGCATGGAAATTAATTAAGATATGCCGTTGGTTGTAAACATGGGATATAGCTTTAATCATTTAATAAAACATGCAACTGACCCTGTAGCTGATTGGTTACGTAATTATATTGGAAGTTTTCCACTTGCCAAAGTCCTGTTTTTAATCAAGAATGCTACTAGATTATCACATCTAAGTTTTAATTGTACATCAATGAATAGGGTGCTGTTCCTGAGTAGTTTAGTTTTCTTCACATTAAGTTTCTGTAGGGAGTTATTTTTCCTTGGTAAACTTTCTAGAAATTGTCAAAGTTGTCTGGTATACAATAAGTGAAATCAGTTCTTTCTGGAACTTCTACTTTCCAGTCTAACAAACAGCACGCAGACCTGGTGTTGCTCAGACTCTTGCATTTGCCAAATCACTTGCTTTCTGTTAAATGTTACCTTAATTTTGTTCAGTTTATCAGGGAGTACTATGGTGGTGTTAGCTGTAGATGGTGGTGTTAGCTCACTTAGCTGTACTGCCAGAATATCACTTTTTGTTGGTTCATCACAGTTCATCGAGCTAGATAGCAAACTTATAGGCTATGTTCTCAGTTCTCTGTTTAGGAGTGTCATTTGGTATGTGGCTCTCTTTGCTTAGGCCTTGAATTTGTAGTTATCTGTCTAGGATTGATTGGATGATTTCAGGTGTGTTCATCTGTATATTCATAAGCATAGGGCATTTTCATATATTTGGTTTCTGAGCAGGCGTTACATGAAGCTTTGATGAGGCAGGAAGAGTTGCTTGCATATGTAGACTTTCAACAAGCATCCAAGTTCCAGGTGAGTCATCGGGTAGCAAAATTCTCTTGCCGGACTTTTGGCATCCAGATGTTTGTGAATTACAAATTTACGTCTTTGATTTCTCTGCTGCAGAGGAAAAACTCTTGCTGGTGAAGAAAAGCAAATGCAGAAGTCTCAGCAGAGTACATCGGCGAATACATTTTGACATTTTCTTTGATTTGCGCATTTTTGGTATCGAAGCTAAGACTCGATTCCCACTGTTTGATTCTAAGTTTGTAGAATCTTTGAGGAGCACACATTCATCCTGTATATAGCTGTGATATGATGTTATCTCTACAATTTGTGCACGGATCTGTTCATCAGCTGTATGTCTAGTTTTGTTTAAGCCGGTTGATAATAACAGTACTGTACCACAACATATCTAATAACAGTACTGTACCACAACATATCTACACTGTTCTCTTCATCTTTGTACATTTTGCTGTTTGTTCAGTTGGTTGCATTTGATGCTCGATTCATTCATTCTTGGTCTTCCTTGTTCGAGATTCATAGCAAGTACATGAAAATCTAGGATGCTTTCAAAATAGTGGGTGCTGACATAAAATGAGGTGTGAGGATTGAAAATAGGGCAGACTTCTGTCAAGCAACATTTAGGTGGTATTCATCCTACTGGAATAGGCTAAGGGCCCGTTTGGCCTAGCTCCCACAAATTTAACTTCTCCTCTCAAATTTGTTCTTGTTCACCCCCTTTTTTATCCACTTCCCCTTCCATTTTCAACTTCTAAGAAGTTAAAATAATGCTAGAAGTGGAAGGAGAAGGAGAAACTACAATTTGTAACTTCTCCTTCTAGTACAATTGTAGCTTTATTTCAACTTCTTAGAAGTTGAAAATGGAGGGGGGAGTGAATAAAAAGGGGTGAGCAAGAACAAATTTGGAAGGAGAAGGAGAAGTTGGTAGAAGGTGGCCAAACGGGCCCTAACCTGGTTAATGAGAGCTTAATAATATGACAAATGCAAAGCTCAACATTTACAGAACAAAATCCTTGCACCTTTATGCACACCAAATAAGAGTAGAGAACCAAAATCAAATCAAAACCAGGGGCAAAATATGACAGCATAGTCGTAAAGATTCACTTTATTAAGCCATCTTGGCGAACTAATCTTCTTACAGGTTACAGACACCTTTAACGACGCCTTAATTTTTTATTCCATTCGAGGTGAATACATTTTCATGTCCTCCAACGTTTCATCGTTATGCTCCATCACCTGATAATTGCTTCTGCTACAAGGAATGTTAAAAGTAATTTAGGTCATAGAATATTTAAAGGTCTCTAAAGTAGGGCAACATGAAGGTTTTATGCATTTACGAGAGGATCCTTGTTGAAAGATCGTAAATGCCAAAACATATGTAATAATATCGGAACTCCATGAGGGAGTTTACAAAACTTTGCTCAGAGACATATCTAAGTCTATAAATTGCTCTGATATACTCCTATGGCGAAAGATGCATGATATATTTCAAAGACAATTAAAAACTTTGTGACTCCTACAACAAGCCAACAACTGTGACTTGCTAGACCATCCTTTTTCATAAGACATCTCTCTCTTTTCCTGATATTGGCAGGAAATATCAAAGAGTGATTTAAGACGAGAAGAATCGACTCGACTCCAAGCCGACTCAGTCTGAAAGTGAATCTACTTGTGAAATGATTAAAGGGGTCAACTCACCAGATCATCCAGTCAGTCCAGAGTTCAGAGGCTGTGGAATCAGCTAACTTTGTTAAGGGTTAGCTGGACAAGCAAAAGTATGATGTTCTTTGCAGCCAAGCCTCAGGTTCAGACATTTATTTGGAAATATGATTAGATGATGACAATCATCACCTTAAGTGGATTCATATCTCGATTTATTAACAAGCAGATTCCATAAAGATGAAAGAAATCCAGAGAGGAGAAATCAGATTGGAGATACCTGCAGGCTGAAAACCATACTATAGTAAGCTATCAGTCCCTGGGGCCTGTACCTATTATCTTCCAGATTCCCGACAGCATTAATTTCTCAAACTCGTCGCAAGAGACTAAAGTCACATGCATCTTCTATATCACTCTATAAGGAGGCGAAAACCTTTCACCATGTGCATTTATCGGATGGTATACTGGCAACGCACCCGATGCCATTTTCTGAAGGGGAGGATTCCTCACCGGAGATTCTCGAACGAACATAGGTTAAGAAGGTGAACTGAATGTTATTTTCCACCATTGGATCGGATGAGCACGACAAAAGGAACAAGGATAAATCAATTCGTGGAATGAAAGTGTCACATTCGATGTCTGTCTCAATATCAGTCAAGTGGATGGCCTCACAACCAGGTGCATTTAGGGCCTCCCTACAACATACATGATCATTAGAGAACCTTGAAAAACAAACCACTTTAAAAATTACACCAAAAGCTACCAGTAACTTACTTCAGAACTTGGCCACCTCCTATCACAAAAACTTTCTCTACAGACAAAGAGTGAGGAGTTTCTGCCAATAACTTCAACGCCGATGGCAAGCCATCACATATCACTAAGTCTTCAAAAGTGGTAGCTTCCAACTTTCCTGAACGAGTCAGTACAACATTGAGACGGCCAGGTAGAGGTCGATACTTAAGAGGAATACTTTCCCAAGTTCTCCTACCCATTATCACGGCATTCCTCTTTCCAGCAACAGATGTAGTTGTTGTCAACTCCTTGAAGTATCTGAGATCAGAAGGCAGATTCCAAGGCAATTTACCATCCTTCCCAATACCCATATCTCGAGTTGCAGCCACCACCACATGGTAAGACCTTTGAAGAGCAGAAGGCTTGTTTGTGTTGCCATTGCAAAGATCCAAAGAAGTTTCACTTTCACTGGCCATAGTTGAATAGCATGAAGGCACTATATGCCTAGAAATCAAATTTGAAAACTTCACGAATGTGGGCACCCAAAGGAGACAGGCATGGCTAGTCCTATGAGAAAACATGGTGCCTGGAATGGAGGCAAATTGTAACACCAACAAATCAGCTAGAAAGCTCTCCATTTACAACGACTACATAGTAGCATTGTGCAAATGAAATTCTCATTCTTCAAAGTTCAGAGCAACAAGTTCTTAATGGAGCAAAGAAGTCCTCTACGGCTCTACCACTTGTTAAACATCATTCCATATGAGACTGTGTGACATAAAAAGAACAGAGCAGATTTACTTAATTTATTTTTGGATAATTAGTAATCTTTCATCAATGACGAGAGCCTACACTCTATACTTAACTAACATGGGCTCGATCGATAAGCATAGAACTTAAAAGCTCAAAACACGAAAACATTCAACACATGATCAAAATACTAAAACCCACCCAACAAGAACAACATAAAGAGTATTTGGTAATAGCAAAATTGGAAAATGTGTAACAAGCTGAAACCTTTGAGCCAAGATATAAGTTTCTACTTCACTATCATGGACAATAATACTGAATAATCAGCAAATAGTTTAGCCGTTGGTTGTATCAAGGAACCAAAGTATGTGGAAAGGAAATAGTTACCTGGGAATGCTGAAAATTCCTCCAAAACAAGTGGGTTTTAGCGAAATTCCCTGTAAACATCTGCATGAATAAGAAATTCATGTACTTTTAGGAGCTAATAAAAACTAGGTAATTGTCAAATTGAGAAGACATCTAACACCCAGAATTGGAAAGAATCATCCCAGTTAGAGAGAGAGAAAGAAAGAGAATGAGGGTAAGGGTACGTATTGATTTCACAAGAAAATTCAAGGCCTTCTTTTCCTCACAATCTATATACAACCAAACCGAATTGCACCGAGATCAAAGCTGAAAGATGGTATTTTTATTTCGGATTACCCTCATCAAATCAAAATTTTCTGAGCTAGGGGAAGTGCTTTTTCTCTCTTTGTGGTCGCCGGTGAGAGTCTGCTGAATGCTGATACCGTTCAAGGATATATTAGTCCAATGGATTAGCGAGAGTGCTTGAGCGTGGATTTGGAAGTCCAGAGGAGATTACTATTCATTGCTGCATTTGAAAATTGGGTCTTTAGAGTTCCATTGGCATTTGGGTCATTTTAAGTCGGGTCTATTTTTCGGATGACTTGACAACCAGGTCGGTCGGGTCGGATATGTCTAGTTTCCAATCGGTGCATCGTGAGTTTGATGGACAATCGGGTCATTTTAAATTGGGTCTATCTTTCTGAGTTTAATTTACCTACTTGCTAGTTTCTACGTACTGAAAATCGTCGGATCATTTTAAGTCGGGACTAAATTAATTAGTTGCTAGTTTGCTACTGAAAATCGTACAATTTGCAAGGTATACTACCTAATTTTGACATGGCCTAAAGTAGTAAAGTCAATTCCAAAAATTTGAAGTGTAAACAAGAGTTTTAGAATGGAAACTCGAAAAATAGAGACATATGGTCTCAAAACTCATGGAACTTGAAATTGTCCGAACCTGATCTAACTGACTTGTTATTCTGGCCGTGTGACCGTGTCATGTCAGACATTGTCGGCCTTGTGTCGAGCATAAGAGTCAAGGGCTCCACAAGGCATGACCCATATAACCAGTGAGCTTTGTGCAACTCTTTTCCAATTCTCGGCCAAGCGCAACACACAGCCCGCACATTATGCTATTAGGCTAGACCGTTTTATAGTCGTGCACTCGTGCGTGTCCGTGCCCGTGCACGTGCCATGCCCGTGCTGCCGGCAAGGCATAGACCCATCCCTAATTATTGTAATGAGGCTATTCATGGTAAACCCAGCGTGTCGGACTCAACTCAGAGTGGAGCCGGCTAATTCAAACCGAACCGGATAGCTATCAGATCCTGTCCCCAGTAATTGTGAAGGCACTACCTGAAACAAGCTTTCTTCTGATCAAATACATTCATGGAGAGACCTTACTCTCTGTCTGTTCGTTGTCACTGGCGGGACACTTAGCACTACTGCCATCTCTCTGTGACAATCACTCAACTGTCTGAATCTCAGGTACACTCCCTCACCTTGTAATTAAAATCCTCAGAACACTTGAAAAATCTTGTCTTTTGTTGCTGGTTGAGCTAGTTCGATTTCATAAACAAGAAATTCAATGCAAAGTTACAATCTTTTGATTATTTGAATATGGGTTTTCAAATTCATAGGTTATTAAGTGAGTTTTTGAACATGCCCACCTTTTGTTCGATGAAATGCCCATGACAAATTGGCCCTATGTTAGTTTATGCAGTGGTTTGATGTATGTGTAATTCCACTTGCTTTAGTGATAGAAAATATTAGGTGCTTTGCAAATTAAGGGAAGTTTTCTGGGTATTTTCTTTAATAACCACTGTCATCACTTGCCCCAAATGATGTAGTAGTAGCTGAGGCTCACAGTGGACCAACTTCTTTTGCTATGGTTACCCATTTGTTCTTTGTTTGTCAATGTATTTTGTGATACAATTTGGTTCTTCCTAGTTGCATCTACAGGACTACAGTTTTGCAAGATGAATGCAAGTTAAAACTAATCAAACATGAGGCTCTCTGGGGTACTTGTTGGCGTGTGTATGTGTGTTTGCATGTTGATCTGTGAGGGTCTAGCTTTTAGCCTCACCCTTCATTCACTAATATGAGAAACTCTTCGGTTGTAGGACTCAATTGCCAGCTTATAATGATACAGGATGCTGAACTCTTTAGTTGCTGTGTCATGGAGGATTCGCGTTTTCTGCACCTCCACTTCAGGCCAGTTAAAGAGAACAACATCCAGCTCTACTCGATCGTTTGAACTTGGGAACCTTCTCCTTAGAGCCTATATTACCAAAACTTTGTCTGAATCTGGAACCCAAAATCTTGATGCCAAGTCCATACCTCTCTCTGAGAGTCTTGTCCTACATGTCCTTCGGAAGGCTTCCCTTGATCCTTCCAAAAAGATTGATTTCTTTCATTGGTGCTCTGACAGGTATGGTTATAAACACTCTGCAGAAACTTATTCTGAAATGTTCCGTGTACTTTGTCGTTCACGGGGTCACATCAACCTTAATAGTCATGTGGTATGTAACTTTTTAAGCTCCATGAAGCATGATGGTGTCCTCGTTGATTCAGGCACCTTTAAGCTTCTCCTTGATGCTTTCATCAAATCTGGTCAGATTGATTCTGCTCTTGAAGTTCTTGACCAGATGGAAGAATTAGGAGTTAGCTTGACTGCCCACATGTATAATTCTGTTGTCGTCGCTCTGGTGCGAAAAAACGAGCTTGGGTTAGCTTTGACTATGTTTACCAAACTCCTAGAAACCACATTTGACAGTGGAGCTGTTATCCCCTGTGAGTCAATTCTCTGCAATGAATTGCTTGTTTCTCTGAGAAGAGCTGGAATGAAGGAAGAGTTCAAGAAAGTATTTTACAGTTTAAGAGAGAAAAAGATTGCGTTGGATACATGGGGTTATAATATATGTATTTATTCATTTGGATGTTGGGGTGATCTAGAAACTTCTCTCCATTTATTTAAAGAGATGACGGAATCAAGTTCAGGGTCATGTAGTGGTCCAGATTTGTGTACATATAACAGCCTCATCCATGTCCTCTGCTTGGTTGGCAAAATGACGGATGCACTAACTGTTTGGGAAGAGCTAAAATGCTCAGGACATGAACCGGACGCCTTCACCTACCGTATCCTAATACAAGGCTGCTCTAAATCATTTCGAGTTGAAGATGCTACTAAGATCTTCAATGAAATGCAGTGCAATGGTTTCCAATCAGATACCATTGTTTACAATTCTCTCCTAGATGCTTTTCTCAAGGCAAGAAAACTCACAGAAGCCTGTCAACTTTTTGAGAAAATGACTCAGGATGGGGTAAGAGCAACCTGTTGGACATATAATATTCTGATTGATGGGTTGATTAAGAATGGGAGGGCGATTGCTGGTTACACACTGTTTTATGAATTAAAGAAGAAAGGCCAATTTGTGGATGGCATTACTTATAGCATCATAATTTTGTATCTTTGTAGAGAGGGGCAAATCGATGAAGCATTGCACCTTGTGGAAGAGATGGAAGCTCGAGGTTTTATGGTTGATTTGGTCACCATAACTTCTCTCTTAATTAGGCTTTATAAGCAAGGTCAATGGGATTCAATGGAAAGGCTGATGAGACACATAAGAGAAGGGAATCTATTGCATAATGTTCTCAAGTGGACAGCTGATATGGAAGCTCTGATGAAGCATCCACAGAAAAGTAGAAAAGATTTTACCCCCATTTTCCCAGAAAAAGGCGACTTTCGTGAAATCATGGATGCTATATCAGGTGATGGTGAACCAGATAACAACACAGGTTCAGGTAAAGATTTCGAGACAGATTCTGTAGATGTGGATGAGTGGTCATCATCCCCCTATATGGATCGGTTGGCCAACGAATTCAAGCCCAATGACAATATCATTAAATGGTTCTCTTTGTCCAAGGGAAGACGAGTTCAAGACAAAGGGATGAGCTCCTTTGATATTGACATGGTTAATACGTACTTGTCCATATTTTTGGCGAAGGGGAAGTTGAGTGTAGCTTGCAAATTGTTTGAGATATTCACTGATATGGGAGCTGATGCTGTGACTTACACATACAATTCCATTATGAGTTCATTTGTGAAGAAGGGGTATTTCAATCAGACATGGGGAATCCTCAATGAAATGGGTGAGAACCTTTGTCCAGCAGATGTAGCAACATATAACCTTATAATTCAAAGCTTGGGAAAGATGGGAAGAGCTGATCTAGCTAGCTCCATTCTAGATAAGCTAATGAAAGAGGGTGGTTATCTTGACATTGTTATGTATAATACTCTTATAAATGTCCTTGGGAAGGCTGGTAGGGTTGAGGAAGCACTCAAACTTTTTGAGCAGATGAGAAATAGTGGGATAAACCCTGATGTTGTCACTTTCAATACGCTTATTGAAATTCATACAAGAACGGGTAGACTCAAAGATGCTCACAAATTTTTGAGGATGATGCTAGATGCTGGTTGTGTACCGAATCATGTGACTGATTCGATATTGGATTTTCTTGGGAAGGAGATGGAGAAATCGCGGCAACAGAAGGCATGAATCAGATGCGCCGATTGGGATGATTCCTATCTCTTGGTGTGTTCACAAGGTCACTTCCCTGTTGGCTTACATGATCTTTCCCGTGTTTCAAAAGGTGCCTTTAAACCTCAACCCAGAGAAGTTGTGTAAATCTGCATTGTATGCAGATATTTCGCAGTGTTTCATCTTTTCATTGGTCTGTTGACAGCGGAAAATCTAGGCATGATGTATACCGATTAAAAACAAGACAAGTTGGACCATGCAGAACCATTGCTCTGCTGTCCCTCACAAAAACTCTTGCCTAGAACAAAGTGAGGGATATGTATGCAACCTTACTATACCATTGTATAATTGTCGTCCTTTTTATTGTATCTTTGAACTGATAGACATTGATTAATGTGCAACTTCCTAACACATAAGAAAATAAAAGCAAATAAAATAGGGAGGATTTCAACCCAGTTCCAAAACCTCGGTTTCTATTTGTAATCTTAGAGAGTTGGTTCTTTCATAGTTTGTAGGTGTACCGTGTAACGTCTTACCTTACCTTTTGCAGCTTTTTTTTTTTTTTTTTTTTTTGAAAGCAAGACTTTAATACATTTAGCAACAACAATTTCTGAGACGGATAAAATTTTCTGAGATGGATTTTTATACGGTGTGTCTGGTAGTGGAATGTCTCATGTATCTTTGTGACTCAAACATCTACTGTAATTAACTAGTGTGCATGTGTTTCCCGAACATGACATAACAGGGGTGGCTCGGTCGTCATTGACTGGCACCATTTTTTTGATGAGCAAAAAAAATCTGGTGTGCATGTGTTTCAGCTCTTTTTGTTTTATTTTATAAAATTTAATGTTTTCTGATGGGTTACATTAATTCTAACTTTGTTGTAATAATTTTGTTTTTCTTTTTTGGTGCTAATTTTGTGATTAACGGGTAAATAAAACTAAAACAACACCAATGCGGGATTTGAAAAGGTTCATCCGCAACCTGACTCTTAAGTTGTTTAGGGCAAATGTTAAAATGTTGGGGAGAGGGATGCCAAGTCATGGTAATAGTCATTCACTGGGTGTATTAGCCTTTGACAAAAGAAGAAAAAAAGTCAAGCATTGGCTTGTGGTGCCTTTATAAAAAGGTAGAGTTATCTACCCTTAAGTGACATTGTTTGTTGCGATTTTCATAGAAATTCACAATGTAATGGTGGTTGGGTCCATATCTGTTATTTTAGTAAAGCGCACTAACAATATTTTAGCTCATTCATTTGCTGCGTGGCGGCCTTCTCGAATTTTGTGGGTTCCTTATATCCGGAGGAGTTCCCTCCGGAATGCGGGCTTTAGGTTGTATGTTTGTCTTTTTTGGGTTATCTTAATACAACCACACAACTTTAACGAGCAAAAAAAAATGACATTGTTTGTTGCGTTATAGTTCTACTTATTATGATTAGTCATCCTGTAAATTTTGATCTATATTTGACCGAGTGGTTAGGAAATGATTATTAGCCTTTTATTAACAAACTTGAGAATACTCTGTTATAAAGTTCTTCCACCAAAGATTATCATAGTAGACAATGGATTGAAATGAACAATTACATCAAAATTTGGGTGGCCCATGTCTCATGTCTCATGTCTCATGTCCTAGCGCCCAGTGAGCGTTATGTCCCATGTTCCAGTGCTCATGTCCCATGTTCCAACGCTCATGTCCAATGTCCCAAGTCCCATGTCCATGGGTGAAATTGAAATTTGGGGATCCGGATGACCGTCCTAAGGCACTAGAGCTCCTCTATGGTGACGATAGACCCCCTTGAGAAGTTTGGGCAAAAACGGAAACCGAGCCCCGGAAAGCCGAAAATCAAAGGCTATAATCCACGCTTTTTGGGCTTCCAGGAGACCCCGAAACGAAGGTGAATATTTTTCCACTACATCGCATGGGACACACTTAGGTAACATAAGAGTACCCCGGGGTTTGTTATCGGGTCCATGATAGGGTTGTAATGGTGTTTTTACGGGACATCAATGTAAGAGTCGAAGGCACGGGTGATATCGAAGTTTAGGGATGCGGATGACCCTCCCAGGGCAACGAGGGTTTCCTATGGTCATGGTAAACCTATCGGAGAAGTTTGGGCAAAAATAACACCTGGACCTCCGTAAGCCGGAAACGAAGGCTATAATCCACGGTTTTTGGGACTACGGGAGGCCCTGGAATGAAGGTAGATATTTTTGCACCACATTGCACATAACACCTTTAGGGGACATGGAGGCCCTCGGGGTCACTTATCCGGTCCCTGATAAGCTTGGAAGGGCGTTTTACGTGACACTGGTGTAAAAGCTGAATCACCAAATGCATGGATGATATCAAAGTTCGGGGATCTGTAAGACCCTCGCGAGGCACCGAGGGTCCCCTAGGGTCGTGATAGACCCCCAGAAAAAGTTTGGGCAAAAATGACGTACGGCCTCGGGAAGTTGAAAACGAAGGCTATAATCCACGTTTCTTGGGCTTAAGGGAGGCCCCGAAACGAAGGTGGATATTTTTGCACCACATCGCAGGGAACACTTCTAGGGGACATGGAAACTATTCGGGGTTGATAAGTTTGGAATAGCGTTTTACGGGACACTTGTGTAAAAGTTGGATCACCAAAAGGCTTGGGTGAAATAAAAGTTCGGGTATCCGGATGACCCTTGTGAGGCACCGAGATTCCTCTAGTGTCATGATAGACCCCCCAGAAAAGTTCGGGCAAAAATGACTTTCGGGCCTCGGGAAGCCGAAAACTAAGGCTTTAATCCACGTTTTTTGGGCTTCCGGAAGGCCCCATAACGAAGGTGGATATTTTTTCACCACATTGCACTGAACACTTCTAGGGGACATGGGAGGTGCTCGAGATCACTTATCCGGTACCTGATAAGCTTGGAAGGGCGTTTTACGGGACACTTGTATAAACGCTGGATCACCAAAGGCATGGGTGATATCAAAGTTCGGCAATTCGGATGACTCTTACGGGGCATCGAGGGTCATCTAGGGTCGTGATAGACCTCACTGAAAAGTTCAGGCAAAAATGACATTTCGACCCCGCAAGCCGAAAACGAAGGCTATAATCCACGTTTTTGGGGTTTTAGGGAGGCCACGCAACAAAAGTGGATATTTGTGCACCACATTGCACGGAACACTTCTAGGGGACATGGGAGGTGCTAGGGGTCACTTATCCGGTCCCTGATAAGCTCGGAAGGGCGTTTTACAGGACACTTGTGTAAAAGCTGGATCACCAAAGGCATTGGTGATATCAAAATTCGAGGATCTGGATGACCCTTCCGGGGCACCGAGGATCCTCTAAGTTCACGATAGACCCCCCAAAAAAGTTCGAGCAAAAATGACATTCGGGCCCCGAAAAGCTGAAAACGAAAGCTGTAATCCACGTTTTTAGGGCTTCTGGGAGGCCCCGTAACGAAGGTGTATATTTTTGCACCACATCGCATGGAACACTTCTAGGGGACGTGGGAGGTGCTCGGGGTCACTTATCTGGTCCCTGATAAGCTTGGAAGGGCGTTTTATGAGATTCTTGTGTAAAGGCTGGATCACCAAAGGCATAGGTGATATCAAAGTTCGGGGATCCGGATGACCCTTTGGGGGCACCAAGATTGCTCTATGGTCATGATAGTCCCCCCCCACAAAAGTTCGGGCAAAAATGACGTTCGGGCCTGAGGAAGCCGAAAACGAAAGGTATAATCCACGTTTTTTGGGCTCTCGAGAGACCCCGGATCAAAGGTGGATATTTTTGCACCACATCGCACAAAACACTTCTAGGGGACATGGGAGGTGCTCGAGTTCACTTATCCGGTCCCTGATAAGCTTGGAAGGGCGTTTTACGGGACACTTGTGTAAAAGATGGATCACCAAAGGCATGGGTGATATCAAAGTTCAGGGATACGGATGACCCTTACGGGGCACCGAGGGTCCTTTAGGGTCATGATAGACCCCTAGAAAACTTCGGGAAAAAATGACATTCGGGCCCGGGGAAGCCGAAACGAATGCTATATAATCCACGTTTTTTAGGCTTACGGGGAGCCCCGGAACGAATGTGGATATTTTTGCACCACATCACATGGAACACTTCTAGGGGTCATGGGAGGTGCTCGGGTTCACTTATCGGGTCCCTGATAAGTTTGGAAGGGTGTTTTATGGGACACTTGTGTAAAAGTTGGATCACCAAAGGCATGGGTGATATCAAAGTTCGGGGATGCGGATGACCCTTCCGGGGCACTGAGGGTCCTCTAGGGTCATGATAGACCCCCCAGAAAAGTTTGGGTAAAAATGACACTCGGGCCCCGGGAAGCCGAAAACTAAGGCTATAATCCACGTTTTTTGGGCTTACGGGAAGCCCCGAAACGAAGGTGAATATTTTTGCACCACATTGCACTGAACACTTCTAGGGGACATGGGAGGTGCTCGGGTCACTTATCCGGTCCCTGATAAGCTTGGAAGGGCGTTTTACGGAACACTTGTGTAAAAGCTGGATCACCAAATGCATGGGTGATATTAAAGTTTGGGGATCCGGATGAACCTTCCTTGGCATCAAGGGTCCTCTAGGGTCATGATAGACCCTCCAGAAAAGTTCAGGCAAAAATGACATTCCGGCCCCGAAAGCCGAAAACGAAGGCTATAATCAACGGTTTTTAGGCTTCCAGGAGGCCCCGGAACGAAGGTGGATATTTTTCCACAACATCGCACGAAACACTTATTGGGGACATGGGAGGTGCTCGGGGTCACTTATCCGGTCCCTGATAAGCTTGGGAGGGCGTTTTACGGAATACTTGTGTAAAAGCTGGATCACCAAATGCATGGGTGATATTAAAGTTTGGGGATTCGGATGACCCTTCCTTGGCACCGAGGGTCTTCTAGGGTCATGATAGACCCCACATAAAAGTTTGGGCAAAAATGACATTTGGGCCCCGGAAAGCCGAAAACGAAGGCTGTAATCCACATTTTTTGAGCTTCCGGGAGGCCACAGAATGAAGGTGGATATTTTTGCACCACATCGCACGGAACACTTATAGGGGACATGAGAGGTGCTCGGGGTCACTTATCCGGTCTCTGATAAGCTTGGGAGGGCGTTTTACGGGACACTTGTGTAAATGATGAATCACCAAAAGCATGGGTGATATCAAAATTCGGGGATCCGAAAGAGCCTTATGGGGCACCGAGGGTCCTCTAGGGTCATGATAGACCCCCTAGAAAAGTTCGGGCAAAAATGACATTCGGGCCCCGGGAAGCCGAAAACGAAGGATATAATCCGCGTTTTTTGGGCTTCCGGGATGACCCGGAACGAAGGTGGATATATTTGCACCACATCGCACGGAACACTTTTAGGGGACATGGGAGGTGCTCGGGGTCACTTATCCGGTCCCTGATAAGTTTGGAATGACGTTTTACGGGACCCTGGTGTGTAAAAGATGGATCACCAAAGGCATGGGTGATATCAAAGTTCGCGGATCCGGATGACCCTTCCAGGGTATCGAGGGTTCTCTAGGGTCATGATAGACCCCCCAGAAATGTTCAAGCAAAAATGACATTCGGATCTCGGGAAGCCGAAAACGAAGGGTATAATCCACCTTTTTGGGACTTTCGGAAGGACCTAGAACGAAGGTGGATATTTTTGGACCACATCGCACGGAACATCCTTTGGAGACATGAGAGGCCCATTTAGGGTCGTTTATCCGGCCCTTGATAAGCTTGGAAGGACGTTTACGGGACACTTGTGTAAGAGTCGGTTACGTACAAAATTCAGCGTGTGATGATTGTGCTATATTTGGAATATAAAAGCAAGTCTTGTGTGAAACCAACTAAAAGAAAAATGGGGTCATTATTTAGAAATGTATGATTTACTTATTATGAGTTGTAACCTTTATTTCACTAATATTCGTCTTATTAAAAGTTATGATAAAAACGTTTCAAACAAGTTTTTGTGATCCAGCGATGTATATGACCACGGGAATACCAATACTTTGAAGACACATTTTCAAAGTTGAAACCATCAAATTTATTTTGCGGATCATACATATTGCTTAAGAGAAAACCAACAAGTAACAAACGCATTCCGACAAACAACAATTGATCACATAAAATTCTAACAAAGTAGATCGTACTGTCCTAAAAATAGGACCACCCTCAATCTCTCTCCCCACCTAAAAACAAAACAAAGTTGGGATATAATTCATAATCCATCATTCATCATGCAAGGTGAAGGCAAAGACCTCTCTTCTATTCTATTCTCTATTGAACCAGAACCAGAACCAGAACCAGAACCAGAACCAGGCATACAATTCTGTATTCACGTGGACATGCGCTGTGTGTATCTTCTCCTTAAAGACCAAAAACATTATTATTATAAATCACACACAAAATAAAAATAATAAAAAATGAAAATAAAAACACTTGTACTCGTTTTTCCACCATTATAAGGTGGCGGGCCACACTGGTAAATGAGAAGAAAGGCATAACAGACCACTTCGCACATGCTCCATCAAATAAAGTGGTGACCCTTCAGCTTAGCTGTTACAATGCCGTTGCCACTTTCCACACTAACGAAAAAGATAGCATTTTGAGATGAGAGAGACATATCCACCATAAAGGGCAGTTTCGGTACTTTCGGTGCTTTTTCTATTTTTTTTTTTTTATTTTGTTTTTCACAACCAAAAAAAAACTGTACTATAAGACAATATTTTGGTTAGTAAAATAAGGTTATTGTTTGTAGGAAGGGTGTGTTCGAACTAAACTAAACTGAACTAGAACTCTTGTGTTTAATAACGAACATATCAGACTAGCTGAACAACCCGAAATACTGATTTAATCAACGTAACACCAATAAGGGGCTGATGTAGTTCCTAGAAGCAAGCAGACATAAGGCATGGGGGAATGAGAATTCAACCCATAACCTTACCTTACCAAACCATTTAAAGTAAACTTACAACCATTAGACCACTACCCTTGTTAATGGAAAAAAACACCTCCTAAATATCTAAAATTAAACCATTTTTATTCGTGAATAAGTCTCACACAAAACCGCTTACTTGAGTACACAATGGAGTATTTTAATTTATAATTTATAATTTTATTGTGGCCTCCTCTTTTTCTGGTATCTCCACCCACAAGTCACAACCAGACACACCCTTTCTCTCTCTCTCTCTCCCTGTCTCTGACTCTCTCTGAGATTTTAGCTGGTGTAGCAGTAAAGAGAGAGAGAGTGCAGTGAAGAACAAGGAAAATGATTATACCTGCAGTTACTCTTCACAACAACAAGAACAACAACAGCAGCAACTGATTTTCATTTTCATATATTCATATTCATATTCATCTTTTTTTTTTCCGCTTTATTACTGTATTAAGTTGCAGCATCGCTTTCCAGGGTTGGGAATTCTGTTCCCTCACCCTGGAAATTTGAGACCAACCTTCATTTACATTTCATTTTCTCTCTCCTCAATCCATTTCCGTTCATTCATTCTCTCTCTCTCTTAAAAATCATCAATCATCAATCATCACAATGGAAGGTGAAGATTGTTGTGTAAAAGTGGCTGTTCACATTAGGCCATTAATTGGAGATGAAAAACTTCAGGGTTGCAAAGATTGTGTCACTCTTGTTCCTAAGAAGCCTCAGGTATAGTGCAACTCACATTCTCTCTAGAATTGAATTATATTATATTATACTACTATAATGTAGTGCAAATCCAGATTTTCTGAAATGGGAAGAATTATGGATAATCAAAGATAGCTTCTTTAATTTGAGGGTAATTGTGATGTGATGTGTTTTAGTAGATTGCTAGATTTTAGGTTAATTGGAAGTGGAGTGTGATCTGGATCTTACAGGTGGGTGGACCAGGAGTGATTTACTTTATGGATAGATAAAGAAAGATGGGATTGTTTACTTATTTATTTCATTAATTAATTGCTTTTTGGAGCTGGTCAAGGTTTTTTTTCTGGGATCTTAATTTGGTTTTTAATTAAGCATATAGTAGTTTGCTGGATTCCTGGCTAGTCTAAAGCACGGATTTTGTTCAAGGTTTTTTATTTAATTACTTTAATGATTTGTGGAAGTTATATATTACTGTAACTAAGATTTTCTTCCCTCCAAATTCTCTGCATGCCCCTGTATGTCAAGATTTAATACTCTATGAAAATTGCACAAACTGCATGAAAATTGCACTGAAAAGTGATCAACTTCAAGGCAAGAAATTGTAATTGTACTACATCAATTTTATTTTATTTTGTTACTTTTTTTTTTTGTATTTGCACTAATGTATGTTAGTTTGTCCAGCTAACTGCTGTGCAATTGTTAATTACCTAAATGTATCATTACCCAGGTTAAAGGAATTGCATTGACCGGCTTCTCCGGCGAATTGCTTTTATTTTGTTGATGAAACTATTAGATTGGTCATATAATGAAATTGGAACATTGGAAGAAATCCCCTTTGATACAATTTGTCACTTTTAGCAAATAGATAATGTGACAATATAGATTTTCTTCAATTAAGAAACAGAATGTTCTCTGAATTTCTGATGGTGGACTAATGTTTAAGCCTTTAAGGTATAGCTTTGATTGAAGGATAGGATATACAAAATTGCTTATAGTTTTCTCTCAAAGAAAAGTTGATTACTTTTTTTGGAGCATTCAATAATAATGAGTGAGTCATTCGGGGGTATCAGAATTCAATCCTGTTGGTTTTGGTTACACTAGGATGGTCTTTTGCCAGTATCACTTATCTCACAGTTTATCGTCACATCAAATCAATCCTGTTGGTTTTGGTTACACTGGGATGGTTTTTTGCCAGTATCACTTATCTCACAGTTTATCGTCACATCAGATCAATTGGCAGGCAGCTTTGCTAGAACCATTCTTCAGGCCTTCCTTAGTTCTGGTAACAGACTACAGAGAGAAGGGTGTCATCACTTGTTGGTTGAGCTGCAGGCTTATGGAACTAAATTGCGCTTTTAGAAATGATTTTTTCCCCTGTATTCCTCCAAAGGAGTTCAGATAAGATTTCTGTATTAACTTTGCATTTGTACGGATATACCTGATAGCTACAACTTCCAGAAAGGGGGGGGGGGGTTGGGGAAGCTGCCTTCACTTTTGGCCCTTTATATGTCTATGGAGACTAGGTCAATACTGAAAACATACGCCATTCTACACCAATAATCTAAAAAGAATGTTGCAGCATAGAATAAATATAACTCCACATGAAAAGAGAAGTAGAACATATTTTCACAATATGATCAAGAATAAACATGAATTAACTACTTATACTCCGTGTTTGTCTTCTGTAGGTACAAATAGGTACACATTCCTTTACATTTGATCATGTCTATGGGAGTACTGGTTCTGCGTCGTCCTCTATGTTCGAGGAGTGTGTTGCCCCACTTGTTGACGGTTTATTCCAGGGATACAACGCAACTGTTCTTGCCTATGGTCAGGTAGTGTTTGCTTTATGTGAGCTGTTAAATCACTAATTCAGTATGATTGAAATGCTGTACTGTACATTTCATTCCTTATTATTCTTGATCATATTGTGAAAGTTTCATGCTATTGCAGACTGGGTCTGGGAAAACATACACCATGTTTACTGCATTTAAAGAAGGTGGACAGACAGGAATAATCCCTCAAGTTATGAGTGCATTATTCAGCAAGATTGAAAAATTGAAACATCAAACTGAATTCCAGTTGCATGTTTCTTTCATCGAGGTAGGTTCAATTTCTCAATCTTTCTTCTCTAACTTCTTTCTGAAACTGAATGCATGTATAGCACTAGGTACCCCTTAGATCTCCTCTAAAACTCTCTCTTGATTTAGTGCTGGAATGCATACATGGAAGCTCTTTCTGTAAGTAGTACTTATACACATCACTGTTCAGACTAAAAGGACACATACAAACCTCATAATGTTTTTTTTTTATTAATTTTGAAGAATCTTCTATTTCAATCTCATCACCTATTCTTGCCTGCACAGTTCATCTGTGTTCCTGATGTTTCTCCCGTAATTGCTTAGTGGTACCCTATGAACATACATGTACATAGACGTACAGGAAAGCTATGGTGGTGTTGTTTGACTCATGAGTGCCCTAATTTTATCTACTTGTGGTAAAATTCATGATTCCTGCAGATCCATAAAGAGGAAGTGCGAGATTTGTTGGATTCCTCCCTATCAACAAAATCAGATGCTTCAAATGCAGGGAAGGTAAATATTCCTGGGAAACCACCAATACAGATACGAGAATCATCTAGCGGTGTTATCACTCTAGCGGGATCAACTGAAGTAGAGGTGAACTCGTTGAAAGAAATGGCAACTTGCCTTGAGCAAGGATCATTGAGCAGGGCAACAGGAAGTACGAACATGAACAATTCATCTAGGTATGTATTAGGGCATATATGGCATCAGCAGCATTTTTTGTTCGTTCATGAGTTTCTGTATCAGGACAAATATTAATCACACCCATTTCTGATTTGGCTCAGACCAAACTAAATATCTAAAACATAGATTTGAACTAGTCTAATGTGGATTGTTCTCAAGAATCCTACATTAATCTAATCTAAAAGATAAAAGAAGATATTTAATAGCACTTTCTACCCTTAAATCAGGTGATTATGCCCGAAAATGTAAACAATTCTAGTGAGTTTTCCTAAATATAAATTGACATTGAATTTATCACTCTACAAGTTCTGGTGAAAGAGCTATATCCTGCTTGTTTTTATGAATGTCTTACGTGCGACAATTGTTCATTTAACCTCTTACACTGATTCATGTAATCATGTTATTATGAGTTGCTATTTAATGTAAAGAATAATCGCCCTTGTCAACTTCTTTCCCTATGCTTTGCTCCGTATCTTTTAATTCTATTGAAGCTGTTTTTGCGCGTCTTTTGGGAACAGCCTCTCTGTGACCCAGTGGTAAGGCTGTGTACATCCGGATTTCCTCAGACTTCACTGAGAACTGACTAGGTTGTTGTTGTTGTAGTCGTTCCCATGCCATATTCACCATAACGTTGGAGCAAATGCATAAGCTAAATCCGGACAGTCCTGGAGAGAGCAATCTCAATGAAAGCATGAACGAAGAATATCTTTCTGCTAAATTGCATTTAGTAGATCTTGCTGGGTCTGAGCGTGCAAAAAGAACAGGTTCTGATGGCATGCGTTTTAAAGAAGGTTAGTGGTTTAATATACACATACTGCATCTGGTGTTGTTTTTGTTAAACTGTATGATATTAGTGAAATTTTCTTTTGAACAGGAGTTCATATTAACAAGGGTCTTCTTGCCCTTGGCAATGTCATTAGTGCTCTTGGTGATGAGAAAAAGAGGAGAGAGGGTGTCCATGTTCCTTATCGAGACAGTAAACTAACTCGATTGTTGCAGGTTTGACATCATCTTTATGGTTAACAGCTGTGTCATTTCAGAATATGCTTTTAATGATTTTAAAATTGTTTTTGATGCGTATTCTGTTCACTTTATTTGACCAGTTTCATAATATGGGTCTTGATATCTACGGCTGAATCGATGTTCTGTAATCAGTTTGATCAAAGTATTTGGTACATTTTGTCTAATGAAATGTATTCCTGGTATTGTTCAGGATTCACTTGGTGGCAACAGCCGGACTGTTATGATAGGTAGTTATTTTCCTACTTTTGAATTATTTAGATGCTTGATAGACAAATTAGATATCAAACATTTTTGTTTTTCTTGTTCTTTGTAATATTTATTTCTTCTCTCTCTGGATAGTTGTGGTAACTAAAATATTTCCTGTCTTTGTAAGGAGGTTTCTATACTTCTATGGCAATATATATGAAACTTTCCCCACATCAATTGTATTAGGACCTTTTTATTTCATGCCACTC
Organism: Tetragonia tetragonoides; assembly: GCA_038025085.1. Taxonomy (NCBI): domain Eukaryota; kingdom Viridiplantae; phylum Streptophyta; class Magnoliopsida; order Caryophyllales; family Aizoaceae; genus Tetragonia; species Tetragonia tetragonoides. The sequence goes on along the minus strand of CM076140.1, from coordinate 9,821,792 downwards.
CTTTGGACTTCTTATTATGCTTCATACAAGCTTCAGAAGCTACTTTTGCATGCCCTCCTTTTCATTCTTTAGGGGCACCAGGCACATAGGTTTTTTTGTTTGGCAAATTTATATTTCTACTTTTGATATTCTCTCCCAAGCAACTTGTGGAAACTTCAGCAATGGATCATACATTTTTGGTTTGTTCTATAGAGTAACAAATCCTAGTACCATTGTAAGTAGAAGGATAATATTCATATGGCTGGCTTGTCTACTATCATTATGTTCTACTTTGTCAGAGACTTCTTTGTCAGTGAAAGCTATTTTTAATCTTCTCCACTTCATGTTTTCCCTTTTAGTTGCTCATTACATATTATTCCTATGCACCGGTTTCGCAGTTGTATTTTTTCACTTTATTTATTTTTCAAATTTATGGTGGGACTGTTTGACAATTGTTTAGGGGACTGATTGGATTAAACTGCTTGCCAAAAACGTCAGTTAGCATGTATTGCTTATGAGTTACTTCTAGACCACTCCCCAGCCAATTATACTAATATGACTACACTCGGATGAAAAAAGAATGGGAACATGCTTTGTTTTATGCTCTGTACTTGTCCTTGCGTTCTATTGTCCCATTGTATTTGTTGGTAATCTATTTTATGATTACTTATATGCTGGATATTTGTATTGCCAGCCTGCATCAGTCCGGCTGATATTAATGCTGAGGAAACTCTTAACACGCTCAAGTATGCTAACCGTGCCCGTAATATTCAAAATAAACCTGTGGTAAGCATATCATACTCCTTTCTAAGTGTTCTCTATTCGTAGCTCATTTGGTGAAACCTCTGAGATCTATTCCAGAGGTCCCAAGTTCGAGTCCCCTTAGGGCCACTGGAGGTTTTCATGGTCGTTTAACTTTAGGGCCCATAGGATTAGTCAAGCGAAGCTTGGATACCCATGTTATATAAAAAAAAAAAGTGTTCTCTTTATGTATTTCGGACACAGTATGGTAAGATTAAAAATTTACGTGGTTTTTGGTGTAGATTAATAGAGATCCAATATCCAGTGAGATGATTAAAATGCGCCAGCAACTTGATTATTTGCAAGCAGAACTTTGTGCACGTGGAGGAGGGGGCTCGTCAGTTGAAATCCAGGTATTGCGATCTTTTGGATCTAGTTATTAGCTTTGGAAGGCCAGATCATTCTGATTTCACACCAATGAATGGAACTATTTAGGCTTTGAAGGAAAGGATTTCGTCGCTAGAATCAACTAATGAGGATCTCCGCAAAGAACTGAATAAATATCGCAATGGATGTACTGTTCTTGATGAAGGTGATACATTTGTCCCGGTAAGTGATTCTCACTAAATCTTTTATTTGCTCTAGACTTCTAGGTTCATTTTGCATGTCATGTACACCTGCAATATAGGATATCTGCAGTATCTAAATGAAAGAACAATTATCTTTCTTCAATATGGAATCTTAAGTGGTCATGGTGAACCTGGCAGGGTGGAGAGGTATGTTCAGTGAAGATTGAGGGACATAAGAGGCGTCAAAGTATGGACTCATCAGATCTTTCTATGGGTGAAATCGTTATGGGTATGGCGTTCTTCTAGTCTGAGGCTCTGAAACTTGGTTGTTAATGTATTATTAAAAAAAAGAGAAAGGAAAGAGTTGGTGGTAACATCGCAATCATTCTTTTCTGCCACCAATATAGAACTGTCTTATGATAGCCCAAAAAGAAGATGATGCTGAAATTTTCTGGTTCCTTCTTTCCCCTTTCGTTCACTTGGTTCCCACATTTTTACCATCATTTCCTTGAATGTGAATTTAGACCTGGAAATTAATTTCGATTGATCATTTTCGTGTTTTATTTCGTGTCAGTTTCATGTCGGTCTTTAAATGTATAGAAAATTTATCTAGAAAGTTAGATAATTACAGTACAGGAAACATTGGTCAAGTCCTGTCAGGTTCAAGTTATTCATGTTCATGCCGTGTCGTGTTTGTGTTTCTCACTCTAAGTTTGTGTCGTGTCGCGTCGTGTCAGGCTTTGCCAGGTGATACTACATAGATTTTTGTTCATTCTCTACGCTACATAGATTTACATATCTGAGTTATAATTGCAATAAAACTGCAAATGTTAACAGGTGATTCCAGAGAGATTGATGAGGAAGCTGCAAAAGAATGGGAGCATAAGGTTCTGCAAAACACTATGGACAAAGAATTGAGTGAGTTAAATAGACGTCTACAGCAGAAAGAGGTATCATTTTTTGAATTTTACTTTTTTTGTTTAGGGGGAGAGGTATCTTGTTTATTAAGAATCATTTCTGTTAGGTCCACTAAACATATGTCTGTTAAATATAAGTGGTCGCTAATGTAGCATACATGTCTGTTAAACCTAAAACACATCCCGCTGTTTTCAATTGCTAATGTGAAATACTTCCTCTGTCTTAAATTTTTTTTTTTAACTGATTCACAGTTACTTGTCAATTATTTATGAGTTGACTATCTCTGCTGCTCAATTCTCCTTTTCGAAAATTTAGAACAAGCTGTGCAATGCAGATTTCAACAGCTTTCTTGTTCATATAAGAGTAGTCTCCTAATTCATATAAACTTTGTTACCTCTGAAAAGACGTGGGAACTGGAGGAAACATTTGATTGATATTCATTTTCAAATTTCTATGTCACTGCTAATAACTTCATCTGAAATGTTTGTATCACTAATGTGACATCTCTGCAACTATGTCGCTAACATCACGTTTATCTACCTTTTCTCTGAATACTCTTCTCACTTGACTTGTTGACAATGTTCAAGATTGTTTAATTATCAATTATTGTCCATTTTCTGCAGTCTGAAATGAAGCTTTTTGGTGAAGTTGATACCGAGACCCTTAAGCAGCATTTTGGGAAGAAACTTATGGAGCTTGAAGACGAGAAAAGAACTGTCCAGGTAAGCTGGAATTTTTAATTATTTAGTCACTTTCTGTTTGTTTTGGAAGAAATCTCAGACATGGTTAACTCTTTCCAAATGGATTATGTGTTGATATATGCAGCAAGAGAGAGACCGACTTCTGGCTGAGATTGAAAACCGTGCTTCTTCTGATGGACAAACGCAGAAATTGCATGACATTCATGCTCAGAAACTAAAGGCGCTTGAGGGACAGGTAATAGAGTCTGACGTACTATAGCTTTATTTACCACAAGAAACAGATTGCTAATAAATGTTAGTTAAATTTTATATTTAATGAATATTGCAGATTCTGGATCTCAAAAAGAAACAAGAGAACCAGGTTCAGCTACTAAAGCAAAAACAGAAAAGCGAAGAAGCAGCAAAACGCTTGCAAGAGGAAATACAGTTCATCAAGGCACAAAAGGTCTAATGTCGTTTTAGTTTCAATGTGTATCTGAACTTGTGTTAAAGGTTATTTTCTACTGATTTTCTTTCTGAAACCAGGTTCAATTGCAACATAAGATTAAGCAAGAGACGGAACAATTTCGACAGTGGAAAGCCTCTCGAGAAAAGGAACTTTTACAGGTAAAAGTTCGTGTTGTTTGTTATGAGCCTTTTCATTACCTCTCCCCTCATGGTTACAACTGTTGTTTGTGCACGTGTACTCACTACTCAATGTGCAAAAGTAAAACATTATTTGTTAATTATAAATTGTGTTGCTGTTTCTTCCACTTCTTAATTTTCACTTCTTTCATTTTTGTAAATATTTTGTAACTTTTTATGTATGTATTTTTTATGTTATTCCAAGGAGAAAATCTGACATTTGTGGTCCTAAGTCCTAACTCCTTCATTTGTCCATTCATCAACTAATTCTTCCGAAGCAGTTACGGAAGGAGGGTAGAAGGAACGAATATGAAAGGCATAAGCTACAAGCTCTTAATCAGCGGCAGAAACTAGTAAGAATTTCCCTTGCTCCTGCATTGCTTCATTTATCTCCCATGTTTTTTGTTAGTTATCTCCCTTGTCAGTTAGTTCAACAAGATTACAAGAAAGCCACCAAATTAAGATCAATTAGTTCCATTTTTTGTTTGTTCATGTTCCCATTTATTTGTGACATACACATTGTCGAATTTAATGAGCAGCGGCTTGTCTTTTGTCTTTGAATACATTTCCGTCATCCAAGCTACGATCATGAGATAATAACATGGGTATCTGTGCTTTTCCTTACTAATCCAGTGGGCCCTGAAGTTAACGGCTAAGAAATATCCTGTGGCCCTGAGTATTCAATTATCGTCGGAGTTGTGGTGTAGAATTTGCATGAAGTTAGGATTACTTGTAAATGGAATAAGTATTTTGTGACATTTTCTGCCAGGTTCTTCAAAGGAAAACAGAAGAGGCTGCGATGGCCACCAAGAGGTTGAAGGAGTTGCTCGAAGCTCGTAAGTCGTCTGCACGTGATAGCCCAGGTAATGTCCTATGAAATTGCAGAGCTATCTTCTACGCCTCTGACTTGAATCTTTCAAGTGTAAGAATTTCATGATGGTTCGAGTTAGGCGCATGCACAAATATGAGGCTGTGTACAAAGCTCTATTTAGGTATCCTATGATGTAATTGATTGTTTATTCAAGTATCCAGCATGATTAACGAGGAAACTTGAATAAAGAAACCACTATTCATAAAGTAAATAACCAATCAAACCCCCACCCCCAACAATATGATCTTGCCTCTGGGCAGGTGGCGGGTACAATACATAGGGTAGCTGAATAAAAGTTGTACACTCTGGGCATACCTCTATGGTATTACACCATACCTCAGTACACTAAACTTGTGTGTATTACATTCTTATCCTTTTTTTGTGCGTCTAAGGATTTTATTAGACTTAAGAACAGCGTCTGGTTAATCTGTGGTTCTGCTGTCGCTGATGTCTGGGTTTTCTATTTTGTTTGTGCACTTTTCCAGTGATTGCTAATGCTAATGGAAGCAACGGGCAGGTATTCATCCATGTTTGTTTCAAAATTAGTTTTGTTTTGTTATTTCTTCAATATATTTCCCTCCAATATGTTTTCATTAATGGATTCTTTTCCATCTTAGACCAATGAGAAGGTATTGCAACGTTGGCTTGATCATGAGTTAGAAGTAATGGTGAATGTCCATGAAGTGCGTTCTGAATATGAGAAACAAACTCAAGTGTATGTATTCAGCTGTTAAGTTGGATTGCCTCAAAAGATCTGCCATGTATTTTAACAATTCGAATATATTTTCTTCAGACGTGCTGCTCTAGCAGAAGAATTGGCTGTGTTGAAACAGTTACAAGAGCTTGCTGCAAAGGGGCTTAGTACTCCCAAAGGAAAGAACGGGTTGTCAAGGTACAACTCACTCGACTCTTATGCATCAGTATATACTTGGGTTTTCTTTACTTTTTCCATTTCCAATGAAGCCAAATAGACTCGTTACTCATTGGCTTTAGAATAAAGTGGACTAAATATTAAATCAAAATGCTCATTAAATTGCCTGTAACTTATTATAATGGAGAAGTTGCCAATGGTTATTGCGCATTGGGCTGATGTTCATACGGAAACAGCCTCTCTGTTTTTTCAGGGGTAAGGCTGTGTGCACTCCCCCCCCCCCCACCCCACCCTCAACAACACAAAAAAAAAAAAAAAAAGAGCTTTGAAGGAGCCTCATTGGAGGCAATGCGGCAATACATGTTAATGTTCTAATGTAATATTGTTTAGTTTTACTTATTTGTTTGATGTACTTTTTGGTTCTTATCTGTATGCAGGCTATCTTCTTTGTCGCCAAATGCCAGGATGGCTAGAATAGCTTCTCTGGAAAATATGCTTAGCATATCATCAAACTCACTTGTGGCAATGGCTTCACAACTTTCAGAAGCAGAAGAGAGGGAACGTGCCTTTAGTAACCGCAGTCGCTGGAACCAATTGCGTTCTATGGGGGATGCGAAGAGTTTTCTCCAATATATGTTCGATTCTCTTGCTGACGCAAGGTACTAAGTGTTTAGTTCTTCTGAAAATTGCATGATTTCTGTATTATTGGAAAGTCCTTGTCTATAAATCTATGACACCTTGAGTCAATTGGCTACGAGTTTGACCCCGCTGTCAGTTCTTTTCACTTGCGTATGGAGCTCATAAATACCTTTGCTAAAAGCTCTTCCGTTCTCCCTCTATCCCTCCCTTGTTTCCTCAAATAATGAGCTCACAGGTGCATGGAAAAACTATATTTAGATTCCAGATAAGCCATGTCAAGATAAGACAAAGTGTTTTTGACATGATCTTTCAAATTTCACCATCCAAAACGAGCCATCCCTTTCAGTCATTCTCTATACTCATACTAGTTAGGGGTATCCTTCCACTTATAATGTACTTGGGAGTGCTTGACCTTAGGTGACTCTGCCTTTGCAAGTGCATCGATTTCTGGTATGGGTAGAAACTTGGTGTTGATTTCTAAATCTAGTGGGTATTGCTTACATTGACTGTGAACCATGTTGAACTATCTGGTCTTGGACGTTTTGTGGTGTGGATATGCAAACACCTTCTACGTGTCTTTACTTCCAAGTTGTCTGAATTGTCTCGGATTATCTCCATGTTGAAACTCATAATAGCAGCCTTGAATATATTTGACAGGTGTCAATTGTTTGACAAAGAAACTGAAATGAAGGAAATGAAGGAGCAACTGAAAGAACTAGTTGGCCTGCTGAGGCAGAGTGAAACACGAAGAAAAGAAGTTGAGAAAGAGCTAAAACTGAGAGAACAAGCTGTTGCTATTGCCCTCGCCACTTCTGCTTCGGTGAGATGATCCTGTATTTCATATTTCGTTCTTGCAGAATATTGTTTCATTGAATTTCATATAATGCGCATCACATGCTATCTTTAGTCCCAATTCCCAACATATGTTAAAAAAGCCAGACATCTAATTATGTGGTACTGAGTACTGACAGCAGATAAATGACTTGGCCCCTTGCAAGCACATTCTCTCTCACACCCCCAAAGACTTGCAAGCACATATCACACATGAGTACACTCAACGCGACTATTAATGTGAAAATATCTGCCAAGGATTACAGTTGTGGTGAGTTGACCTTAATGACCTGGAAGGCCGGATTCTGAAAAAAATAAGTAAATGCTGTTGATGGAAGAGGATAAAACAAAATACTTTTAAGGAAGATAACTCCACGGAAAGTCTAACTTGAAACTTAATACCAAAAAATAATTCTAACTGAAAACTTTACTAAGTTAGATAAAGATGAATAATTCGGTTCATCAAACAGACTAGCAGTGGAGTAACTTGGTGCTCTCCAATGCTGAGCACACCGACCTGCTTATGTAATGAATACCTATCATACGCACCTGCATTATATTTCATCTTTCTATTTTCTGAATATTCTCACTGTGCATGAACAGAACAATTCACAAGGATCCTTGAAACACATGGCTGACGACATTTGTGCACCATTGTCACCAATATCAGCCCCTGCTCAAAAGCAGTTAAAATATTCTCCAGGTGTAGCTAATAGCCAAGTCAGAGACTCAGCAGCTTTTATAGACTCTAAAAAGGTTGAGTATCGATTTCTTCTCCCTTTGTGCTAGGTTTTCATCTCTTCTGTCTAAGTCAGTAAGTATCCCTTTCTTCTGTATGCAGATGATACCACTTGGGCAGCTGTCAACGAAGAAGTTAACGGTTGCCGGGCAGGCTGGTAAGTTATGGAGATGGAAGAGGAGTCATCACCAATGGATATTACAGTTCAAATGGAAATGGCAAAAGCCATGGAGACTATCAGAATGGATTAAGCACTGTGATGAGACAATTGTGAGGGCAAAGCCTCGACCACAGGCTTTGACTGATATGATGTGATGTCTCACTGAGACGTTGTTGCTACTCTTTTGTCTCTGACATCCATGTACATCCACAAATACGTCAGGGATAGACCGGCAATACCTATGTAGGTGAGTGTCTTCTTTCTTGACAAATCAATTTCCTGTGAGAAGTTTTAAATTGTTTAAGCAACAATGGCATATTGGCATTTATAGAGCATCTCTTAAATTCATATCTGTAATGCCGTTTATGAAGTTATATGATCCTATGTTACTCGGACTTTATCTCTCCTTTCAAACCCGTGTCGAGTCGTCAGAACTTCAACATGGGTATGGAAACACTTTAGGCCATAAGCTTTGAAAAATTTTGTGGAAAGTGCCTGAATATGACGGGTGCACATGTACCCGTGTTGGAGACTAGTAGCCCAGTCTGAGTAACATAGCATATATAGATTAGCTTCTAGGATTTACTTGGTCATGGTAATGTGCAACTTACAAACCAAGCAATAATGTATGCGCATAACAAAGCAATGGCATTGTAAATCGTTCTTTAATAGGGTGGCCATCTGTCAATATCTCGCAAAATGTTAGTCGACATCTAGGCATCATTTGTCTCAAACATGGAGCCCTTCTTTTTTGGATTTTTTTTTTTGAACTTGAGGCCAAATTTTATATTTCCTTTCATTACATTTCAGGTTAGATCGATGCAGTGGTATACACGATGGACATTACCTATTGCTTCTTGTATGTCTTGGATAATTTGCAACTGGATGCATCAATTTTCATTTCTTCAATGGTGGCTACTGGACATGTGGGAGCATCTTGTAAAGCTATGTTGATGCTGCCAATTGCATGCCAAAGTGTTCGGAGAGAAACTCCAGTCAGATAACGCCCATACCAACGGCTCTGGTACAAGGTTGTCTTGGTCCATCTGATGGTTTCTAACATTCTGGGTTCTTCTAATATTCTCTTGTGAATAACAAGCGAATAAATTCTTTCTACAGGATTTCTATATGATGTGAATGAAGGGTTCTATTTTTATTTCCCTTTATGGTTGCTTGCCTAGATGTGGAGGTAGTCTCTTTTAGTCTGTAGTGTGTAAACTTGAGTCAAGTTTTGTCAATAGACTCAAAGCTAGGAATTTGTATAACAGAGAACGGAGAAAATATGTTGAGTTTGTATCTGATTTGGTGGTTATTGTATGTAGAACATTATTATACTGATTATATTAAAGGTGATTGAAGATTAGAGGAGTTTCTTACTAACATTTTTCTTATAAGACGCAATATCTTCAGGGAAAAGCAACTGTTCAGCATCTCCATCACAATACTGAATTACTGATACTAACCAATGAACACCCCTGCGGCCTTGCCTAAGGCAATTGACTGGAACTGCTTGGCCCGGTCACCGATCCTCCTTTCTCCCGGTCCGGGTTTGGGCCAGTGTGCACCCAAGCCTCCAAGCACGCTAAGTAACTTCCTCCAAAAACCTTTTGTCATCCATAGTGCAAAAAAATGAGTGGGAACTCTCGCTATTGGTACAACAGCAACTGAACAAAACATACATATCAGGAGGACCGGAGCGATAGTCAACCCCAACCTCCTTTATGTGTTGATGTTAGAAGAGAGCAAAACTTGCAACGTCCAGATAATTAAAATGATTTAGTTATAGTATGCAATAAGTGAGAAATTTTGGACCAAGACAGAATTATCATATATGACATTTTCATTTGCATTGGAACGCCATATCAACAACAGATACAAATTACAAGCTTTCTATAATGGACTTGAAGTTACAACATGGAATAATTTCATGAACCCCATCCACATTTACCACAGTTTACAACGCTGATAGACACCTGAAACTGGCTGATAGGTCAGGAAGGATCATTTGAGTTTCTTTTGTGTCTAACTTCTCGTCTTCTTTCTTTGGTTCCTCAGAAGGGCCTACACTTACTACATTGGCGAAGCTTCGGAATCTCCTCACCTTTTCAATGTTACACACAGGATCAGCTTCTCCGATAACTGTCAATGTATTTCTGGACGGGTCCAGGACTATGGAATTTACCCTTTCCGATTTTACAATTATCTTCATCACCTTATGTCTGCACTGCACACAGAGAAGATCCACTGACACTAAAGTTTTCTGCAACAAGCAATAGCATAGTAGTCAGGCTCTGCTTGCACCATTATCACTGAAATTTAAAAGTAGACGGGCTAATGCTGTGAATTAAGAAACTCGATCAATACTGCAGAGATGTCAGATAAATAGACGAAAGAGCTTGGCAGAAAAAGAGGAAACCTGTTGAAAAAGAACTAGACAAAACACAGCACAAGGCAGACCTTCAAGTGTTACTGTGTTAGCAAGGTTATCTGTTTATATATATATATATATATATATATATATATATATATATATATATATAATGCAAGAACCCATGTCGGGAAAAGAATCTTCAAAATCTTTTTGACAACTTGACTCATGCTCATTCACTGAAGTTTGTTAAGGGAGGGGACCATTATTATGTAATGTCACTTAGGAACGACAAATAAGCACTAGTTGGAGGATGTTTGAATAGATATGTGTCACATAGAAGCATTTAATGACGCACATAAATCAGAAAATTAGTACCCCTCAAAGCTTCCCGCCTTTTCAGCCCCACGCTCTGTTTTGACCATCTGATTGTAGCAGTTGGCTATCTCCTGGTCCAGGTCATAATAATATTCCATCTTCTTTAATGGTTTCAAATCAAGGTCAATAAAATGTGCCTGTAAGAATCCATGGTAGAGGTTACACAAAGGGGATACTTAATTTAGCATCATAGAAAGATCAAAATTATTAGCTTCCATCCTAGCCCCAAACAACTCGAGTTTGTCTTAAACAATAAGTTTTTTTGCTTGTCATCTTAAACAATCAGTTAGACATAAAGGTAGCTGCATGAATATGTATGTCAAACATACAGTCATGTTATCCTTGAACATCTCAAGGATCCAGGAAATATATAGTTGAGAAAAAGAAGTCAGAGGTGCAAAAATATCATCCGTCTTCAATCATATCTTCCTCTTTTTAAAGTGAACATTCAATTAAATCTGATCCAACAAGTTGAGATTTTTTTCTATCCCTTCCTTTTCAATTTACCAATAGTCAATTACATGGAGATCTATAAAGGAAATAAGATTGAATTCATACCTTGAAATCGAACCTTTGCTTTGTTGAATCTAGGTCGACCGTTCTATATTGGGATTTGGAATCCTCATCTTCCCTTGCGCGGAAGCTGATCATTAAACTACAGTCCTTCGCTGTTGCGGCTACCAAGTAGTCCTTAACAATCTTCACGCTTTCATCTAAAGGAATTGAATGCAGAGACATGTAATTGTCTATTTGTTTGTCTTCACTTGAATTTCTACACACCATACAGGGCTGGGAAACAACATCATAATAAGCATGAATCGCCCCTTCAATATCAACTTTGTCGAGCTTTTGGATTTCAAGAAGTCTATCAAGTATACCTAATTTAACTACTGTCTCCACTAAAAGGTGCATAAAACTTGTTGTGCGCAAACCATCATCTGCGTGAATGAAAGATTTAATCTGATCTTCAAATGATTCAGCTTTGATAAAATTTGTCCCATGGGTACCACCTCCCAGGCCTCCATATATGAGAGAACCATCTAGAAAAACACGAAGATTATTCTGCGGCGTCGCGAAGAGTGCCTTGATAGCCTTATATATTCGATCTCTTGATCCAGAGAATAAATCAAGTGGATCATACTCGCTCAATTGTGGTATCTGAAGAAACACGAAGTCATGTCTACATCAAAATACGAACACGCAAGATGATCATATCAAAGTGAACATGGGTAACAGAAGCTGACCTAGAAAAGCAGCCCAAAAAACCCAACCTCAAATCCAAAATAATCCAAAAAAATGGGTTATGAAGAAGGATTTTCAACTCAAAAAACCAGTTCTACAAACCCAGGGACCTCGAAATATACCAGGCAAAAGTCAAGGCTGAGAAAGATTGGTATGGTCTGCCCAATAAGGAGGCGTCCGGGGTTGCTATCTCGCCCGATATGTGTGTCCTATGCCGTGCTAGTAGTTCACATTTCCTCACTGTGATATGGTTCGTATTTTATGGGGAAAGTTGTTTGGCTTTGTAGGGGAGCAATGGGTGTTTCCTGCCACAGTGTTGGAGATGCTGCAGGTGCGCTTTCAGGCTTTTGGAAGGGATAAGGAGATGAAGCTACTGGGGCGCAACACTCTTTTTGCTTCCTATGGTGTTGCTGGCTAGAGCGGAATGCCGGAATTTTCTCTAGAGGTTCCCTACCACCGGAGGCACTTTGGGATAGAGTGATTTATTTAGCTTCTATGTGGGCTAAGACGGGAGGGGCTTTTAGGAGTTACTCGATTACCAAGCTTCAGAGAAATTGGCGTAATTTGTTGTGTTCTCTTGGGGACAACTTGTCCTCTGCTGCTGTTTTCACAGCTTTATTAATACAAATTTTCTTTTATCTAAAAAAAAAAAAAGTGGTCTTACTTGGTTTATATTACAATTATCATATGGTCAATACATATAAATCCTTGGATGACAAAAAGAAGAAAAACAATGAGGCACGTCCAGACAGAGTGTCTAGATCACGGATTGAAATTTTGAAACCAAGGACTAAAGTACACCTTGCCTCTATTTTTCTAAATACAAAATACATCCAAATTAAACCAGACTGATCCAAGTGTCAACCTCTACAGACAGCTCGTCTTAGCGGCTAGCGCATCACATAGGTGGTGGAAAAGATACTACTTAAACATCCAACAATATCTCCTATATAGCAAACATCCAGCAAAATATACAATATTCTGGAAGGTTACCTGAAGCTGTTGCAGTTTGAGGACTTGATGCATTTTAAAACGAGTCACATTCTTCTTGAATGCATTTTGTTCAGATATAAATCTTGACGATGGGAGAAATCCACATTTAGGCTGTTCATGGGATACATCAAAGCGATTATAAGGCCAAGTGTCAACAGAGTCAAAGTATTACAAGGGCAATCCCAGAAGATGCTAAAATAAATAATGCAAATAAAGCATGACTATTTGAATAAGAGACCTAAATAAATAAGCTATGTGAAAGTAAACTACCTTTAATTCAACAGATATGCATGGCTCCCCTTTACATGTGCCTAGGAAAAGACCCAGAAAGATAGTAAGTTATAAATGCTCTATTCACTTGTAAGACTGCAAATATGCATGCCTGTCCATGTGTGTGCAATCAAACAACAGGAACTCATGTTTTAGCTCAATAATAACAAAAAAATAACATTATTTCCTTCTCTCCAAATATGTTTGAGGGGAAGGGGGGTTGGGGAGGGTAAGGGGGAATACCCTCTTTGCCCCACACTTTAGGGACAAATACATAATGACGGGATCTCAAATCATTAAAGTTGGGGTCAATCATGAAGGAAAAATAATTGACAATTAGCAGTCCCCAGGATGACATGTTAACTAAAGTATTATTTACTTCAGTCCTTCTTCACTTGCTTTATCCCGTTATAAAGTGATTTAGATAGAAGCCAAAGCAACTAGGAAAACTCAAGGAAGAAATAATAATATATCCTTTAATCAAGAAGCATAGAACATTTTCCCACTCCAATTAGAAGCATAGTTTGCTATGTTAGAAGAATAAGGTTTTATAAAGATATTGGACTGAAGTTATTCCTATAATTGAAGAGCAACGTTGAACTTAAAGCATGGACAGGCATCTAAAGTCTCAAAATCTATCCAAATTCCAAGCTATTGCACGTCACCAAAAACCAAGTTACTTCTTAGTCTTTACCTATGTTAACAGAAGGTCAATCAGCAGGAAATGATTAAAGATTGATATATCCATTATTACTTACCGAAAGGAAATAATGAATGATCTGACATGAGAAGCACGGAGTCAGCACATAGATTGACCTTGGCAACACTAACTCTCCAACCAGGGCGCTGACAGAGGACATTTCTTTCAATTGACTCGAGAAATTCCCTGGACACAAGAATTTGAATCTGCAAATTCAGACAAACGAAGTAAATTTTCAGCATTTCTATGTATATGAAACGATGATTAGTAATACCATGAACTCCTAAAGAGGCATAAGATCACATTTAATTTTGCACCTGAGACTTCTCTTACATCTCAAGCCCTCACAATATGTGGATTGCACAAATTTGCAGAGTAAAAACAATCAATCTCACCTTATAAGCTAAGCCTAAATGCGAATATATTTGTCATGCAACCAAAAGCACTGATTCTAATACAGTGAACTCCATCTAAATTGAAAAGGTGAACAAAACAATTATTTGGATTACCACTTGCCAATGATTATCTTCTTCTAAATGAATGAGTGAAGGAAACAATTAACTCAGCTAACGACTTTCACTTTCAGTGCAAACCAGAATGCATTGGGAGACTGTTGATCCACACACTGCCAGTCAATTGAATCTTCCAGCTACAGCGGGAAAAGAAAGGAAAATCCCCCCAAATATTTGACAAATTTTAACCAACAGGCACATCTCATAGCATTTGGAAGTCCATCATTCTCTGCATTTGACCATCGTTGCAACTTCATCCTATCCTTTACTAGACTATACTCCCAACTCCCCAATAATGAGTGTGAACCTAACTTTAAGTGAGTTATAATGGCATGAACACACAAGTAAAGTACTTTTAAGCATAACAATCAAAATAGCTATTACATCTCATTGAAAATACTAGGTACGACTAATTTTAAGCACATTTCACCACCTAAGTCCGCAGCCAAATAATCTCAAGCATAGCAGTTGGCATAGATAGAAGCAAAGTATAGAGAAGAGGAAACACAAGCACACTCAGCATACCCCAGCATCAACAAACTCAGATCCTAATAGAGGGATCATCACACACTGCACATACAGCTGCTCAGCAATCTCCTTGGTTGGTGATGTAATAATTTCGCCAGCATCCTTCCATAGGATGCGTTCATGCTTAGACAAAACTGAGTGCCCATTTTCATACTTTGATCCATTCCTCGCTACCTTTTGCACCCGTATTACTTTCCCCGTCTGTGAATAGCAAAAACCAATGAAAATGAACAGGTATAACTTATATGATACCATAACCTCTACTCTTGCATACACATTCGCCATCGCCTATTGAGCATGCAAATAAGTATAGCCACATACAGCAAGTCTCTCAAGGGTCAATGAGACTGGTCTCTAAGTTCTAAGAAGCAAAAAGGGACTCAAATTAGTTACTGAAAAGTTATAATTTGTGATTTTTCCCATATGACTTTCTTTACTAGGGCTCAGGTAGAAGTGTTGTGTCAAAATCGGCCAATTTTGAAGTGTCAATTGTCAAGCGTCCTTATTTATGTTGGAGCGTCCAGGATCCGACACTGTAGTGAAATGAAGAGTTCAAGTAACATGCCAATCAATATCTACCCCCTTTTTAAATTTTTGGTTGTTACAAGGCCGGTGGGAGACGGTAATCAAAGCTCAACCTCACGATTGGGGGAAGATACACCTAACCATTGCAGCATCCCTTGATTCCTAACCGATATCTACTCCTTGTTTGCTACTTACCCACGAAAATTTTAGAAAAGTCATGCATTTCTTAACCCAAGAAGCTAAAAATGTCTCCCACCCCCCCCCCCCCCACCCCCCTTTTGATTGCCAAAGCTGTTAGATCCCATAAAGAGCTCTATATCAACCAGATGCATACTACTTTCACAAGTAAACACTAAAACAAAATAGTAGCTTTTGATGTAACTTGACACTAAAGAATCAAATGCTAGTCTTGATTAAGCTTGACATTGAAAAACACCATAATAAAACTTGAATATACAAAGTACCAATCACTGTACATGCAATAACCCAAATCAAAATAATCATAGAGAAACATACAAAGTCAGGAGATGATCCATTGTAGGCAAGAACAAGATTAGCCGCTCCTTCCCCTCTGTAACTCCAATCCTTTGCATCTTTTTCCTCCAACTTAATTTCCATCCTCTATTTCTTCAAAATACCAAACAAAAATCAAAACCCAGAAAAAATATATCACTCAAAAACCAAAGTCAAAACCCTAAACTGAAACATTACTGTAACTACAAAAAGCTGAGAAATACCTCAAATTCGAACTTCCTCTTTTGGGTTTTGCTAATGCAGGTCGCTATGACGCTACTTACAATGTTAATGCAAGAGTAAAGGAGAGAGAGAGAGAGAGAGAGAGAGAGAGAGAGAGAGAGTGGGTCGATATTCCTTGGAATGTGAATGCTGGAGTTGGGATTACACGCTAATAATGAATAACGCCAAGAAAGATTCGATTCTCGAGCAAATTTGCAGTTTCAGGTGTCGTTTCTTCACTGAAAGATGAAACCTTTTTCCTTTTTTTGTTTTCTATTTTCTGGGAACATTTTTGAACTTTTTCTTTTTGACTGCCAAGTCTACAAGAGGAGAGAGAGAAGTAGAGAAAGATTGACTGCCTGCAGTGCCCAGTGCTTTGTGAGACGTGTGACTAACTGACTACTAGCAGTACTGCAGTAGCAATGTTTTCAAACCGGACCGGACCGGCCGGTTATGGTTAAAAAACGGTTCAAATGGGTTGATAAAACCGGCGTGGTCAAAACCGGTACTTGTTTGGCCCAATTTCATTCGCAACAACCCCTCCCACTCTCTGACCACCGGCGGCGATCTGAATTCCGGACGCATCCTTCGATGGCAGACCTCTTCTTTCTCTCTCCTCGTCCTCTCGGAGGAAATGGATTATACTATCCGACTGCTGGTGTCATTTTGTATGGCCCGTGACTAGAGTCTTGTTTGGACGTGAAGTTGTCTGTTTTGCCCCCAAAAAACTCGAAGTTTCCCTCATTTACACCCAATATTCTCTCTCCAACATTTGTGCCTTTGTAAAGCTTGGTCCTGCAACCAGTAATGGCTGCCATTATTGAACTGAACAGAAAATTGAACAATAAAGCTTCAAACCCACCCACATGCAAAATTTTCATGGTATAAATAAAACAGAGATACTCAACCTAAAATTATGCATTTTTCAAAGGCATAAAATCGCAACCTTGGTAAAAAAATTTAAACCAATTTTGAGGGATAAAAACATTACCTGATGTGTCCTTGATGTCAAATTGTAGGAAATTAAGGAGACTCTAAAAGAGAAAACAGAAAAGGAGAGAGTAGATTACATACAAAGAAAGGAGGGCTAGGTCTATGGTGAGAGAGTTATGGCAGAAGGTAAATGGAACTCAAAGGGAAGTGATAGAGACCGTCATCAGAGAGAGGAAACTGGGTTTTGGAGTTTGGGGGTTTTGCTTTACATTTTTTTCTTTTTCTTTTTTTTATTATTTGATTTTTTTTTTTAATTATTTGATGTTAATTTATTTTTATTTTTTTTTTGAGGTAAGAAAAGGGTTGATATTAGGAGCGCCTCCTCTCGAGGGTAGCTTCTAACCTATCTGCTAGAAGAATATGGTCTAGTTCTTTCGACCACGAGCGTTCCCAGTTGAGGTCAGAATTAATAGCATGGCCAAGATTAGCCAGTCAGTCTACAACACGGTTTCCTTCTCTGTACATGTGATTAACTATTACAGGGTTGCACATAGCCAAGAACCGCCTGGCATCGATAATAATATTATAAATTGTCCATGGAATAATGATATCTCCTCGCAGAGCTTGGGTGACAATTGAGTTATCCCCTTCTACTTGGATGTGTTTAGCTCCATTTTCCACTGCGGTTCTTACTCCATTGCGCATGGTCGTTGCTTCTGCTACTAAAATTGAGGTATGTCCCAAATTACTTGCGCCCGCACGCAATAATCTTCCATAAGAATCACGAATTATGAATCATGCCGCTGCGTTTTGGCCTTTAACTGAGCCATCAAAATTAACCTTCACATACTCAAGCGATGGTGATGACCATCTAATGAGTTCGCTACTAGTCGTGGTCACACGAGATGACGACCTCGCCTTCTTATTACTACTTGAATCTATTTCCATTCTTTGTTGTCCATTATTTTTGGCAGTTAATCGCTCTATAAAGGATGCGTATGGTATTTGGTTCATGCGCATCATTAAAAACTTTTTCATTCCTATCTTTCCATAGACTCCATAAAAGGTACGCACATTTGCTAATGTCATCATTATCCAAATGGTGATTCATCTTGGTCGAGTAGAGTCATTGGATTAAATGATTGATTGGTGCATTAGAATCAATTCATCCATCATCCGAAGCTTTAGCCCAAACTTGTGGGGCAATTGGGCAAGTGACAAAAAGGTGGTCTATGGTCTCGTCACTAACACTGCAGAATGGGCACTCGACCCGTAGTTGTATTCCTTTGTGTCGGAGTGTTGCACGTGTGGGAAGAGCTTGTCTAAATAATTGCCAAAGGAAAATTTTGACTTTAGGATTAACATTCAATTTCCAAATCCATTTAAAATTTCAACTATTTTTATTATCAATGTCAAGATTGTGCGCCAACCATGTTGCCTTTTTGGTGGAAAATATTCCATTTCCTGTGAGTCCCCAACACACTTCATCCTCGATATCATGGATAGGTATCGTGATGCAAATGATGAGCTTGACTATGTGGACGGTAAGAAATTATATAAGTCAGTCAGATTCCATGACTTATCGTCGTTAATAAAATCGCACACTTTAGCATCTGGATTACTCATATTGTTTTTGTCCAAATTCATCATTTCAACAATGGGTTTCGGGTGGCACCATCTGTCAAACCAAAAATTAATTTTCTTTCCATTACCTAATTTCCAACGTATTCCTTTTTGAAGGACTTCTCTGCACTTGAGAATATTTTTCCATGCCCATGAATGGGTGCTTCTAGCTTTACTGGTGAAAAAATTATTATCTTTTAAATACTTTGCATTAACTATTTTAACCCAAATATTATTTGGTTCCGAGAGAACTTTCAATGCTAATTTACAAATAAAGGCTTTGTTTGTTGCACCTGCTCTGCGTAATCCTGACCCTCCAGCGGATTTTGGTTTGCAAATTGTATCCCATGCTACCATTGGAACTCCTTTGCCTTTGGAGCCTTTTTTCCAAAAGAACTCCCTGTTGATTTTATCTAGTTCCCCAGTAATCTTAGAGGGTAATTGGAAACATTGCATAGTATGAGACGGAATGGACTCAAGATTGGCTTGTATCAGTACTGCTCTCCCTGCTTTAGAGAGAGAATTCGCTGCCCAAGAGTTCATTCTATTTCTTGCTTTAGTAAGGATTCCGGAGAAAGCTA
The DNA here is from genome assembly GCA_038025085.1 of Tetragonia tetragonoides. Classification (NCBI taxonomy): domain Eukaryota; kingdom Viridiplantae; phylum Streptophyta; class Magnoliopsida; order Caryophyllales; family Aizoaceae; genus Tetragonia; species Tetragonia tetragonoides. The sequence continues at coordinate 9,802,761 of CM076140.1, read as the reverse complement.
CTGAATCAATTTTCCAATTAAACAGAGGGCATCCTAAGTATTTTCCTAGATTGTTCTGTTGCGGTATGTTAAATAATGCAGCTACTTTTTGTTTGGCGGAATTTGATACTTTTTTGGAAAAAACTACAGCTGATTTATGGTAGTTAATGAGTTGTCCAGATTGAGTGCAGAAATTTTCTAGGATGGATTTCACGCTCGTGCATGTTTCTCTTGTAGCTTTGCATATGAGAAGATTGCCATCGGCAAACATGAGGCAAGGAATAAGCGGTGCGTTATTATCAATTTTAATGCCAATTCCTGAATTGCGCTCATTAGCCTTGGTAACCACCCGATTAATAATATTTGATGTTAAATGGGAATGAAACATGCTTGCTTTTCTTTTTTAACGGCTGGTTTTTCTTTTTTATTTTCTATTTGATGTTAAATGGGAATGAAACAAGCTTGTTAACGGTGGTTCATTAAGAGAAATTATTGTGTAGTCCAGGACTATTGCTCCCTCTCTCACAAAATAAGAAATTATCAATTTGAATTTAAAGTGGACTGCACTTATTTTGTAAGAAGAGGGAGCACTGCTCCTGGACTATGCAATAATCTCTCGTTCATTAATGGGTAACGGGCCATACAAAATGAATAACTTGAGTCCTCTCAAAAAAATAATAATAATAAATAACTTAAGGGCACTAACTAGATTTTTCAAAAACATTGGCACCACTTGAACAAGTTATAAGTTAATCAGTAGCATTAATAGGTTTTTCCCTATAATTTAATTAGACCGGGCAAATGGTCGGGTTATTTTTGGTTCGATCTATTAACAGGCCGGATTGATATTGGGTCGAACTTTTCGGGTCAATATTGGGTTTGATGAATATTGTCTAACAACCTTCATGTCATAGTCACCAGAGATCAAATCTTTTTGGCTCGAGTCAGTAGCGGGTCAGTAGCATGTTGGTCAGTAGCATGTCTTGTGTGGACTTAGTCCACCGTGCACCAAGAACACTAGTGAAAATATTTAATCATATCGAGGGTATATTTAAAAAGATTTAGACCGTTAATCTATCATGAACTAAGTCCACACAAGTATTGGTAATTCGTAAATATATTTTCGTTGGGCAAACTCTTTCTTCTTAATCACAATATTATAGAATAGCAAATGGTGTTGGATATTGGACGATATTTTAAATAAATTTACATGGATTTCATGGTCATAATTATTTTTCAGGAATTTCCTCCATATTTTGATTTTTCAATGTTTTTTGTATTATTAAATATTAAAAATTAATTATGACGTCATTTGTTTTTGAGGTCGGTCCAACTTTGTCACATTGGGTACGTAGACTGTAACCAAGTTAATAGTTGGGATTATAGATTACAATTTCAAAATGTGGATTATAATCTGCAACTCGAGTAAAATTTGGATTATTTTCAACCAATTTTTCTTTTATTATTATACTACTAACTTTCAAAGTCTACTTGGTCGTTTCTAAACACATACTTCCTCTGTTCCAAATTGAGCTTCCTGTTTCTTTTTACGCGGTATACGAGGCAACACATTGACCATCAATAACTATAATTATATTAATATCAAAATTATAAAAAGTTGATATTGTGAAAGTACAATTAAAAATGAATCTAAGAATACTATTTTAATATTGTAAATCCTCATATTTGTTTGACAAATCAGAAGTCAAATTTTGTAAAATTTGACTCAAAAAATCCAACACGAAGCTCAATTTAAAACGGAGGAAGTACCTTTTTAGCCAAATGTACATTTTTGCTCACATATCTCACTTGTTTCGCTATCTCATATGAGTCTTTTTACCAAAATAAGTAAAGTGCACTAGATAGACCATATACCTATTCTTTTCTTATTTGTTTACTCTTTCAATTTTTTTATTTATTGGGTTTTTGTTCTAGTCATTTAGTTTACAAGCTAACTTCAAATCGGTTTCGGTGTATTGCAATACTTTGAAAAACTCGGGTTCTTCCTTTTCACTACCATAAAATCGAATATAGGGCACATTTTTTTTAACTGGAGATTGGTAATTGGTAACTGGTAATTGGGGGCAATCGGGAACAATTGGGGACAACTGGAAAATCTAACTGGTAATTGGGGACAGATGGTGTCGACTAGGGACAACTAGGAGCAACTGGTAAAAACTGAAAATTTGTATTTTTATTAAGTGTTCTCATAATAATAATAATAATAATAATAATAATAATAATAATAATAATAATAATAATAATAATAATAATAATAATAATAATTGAGGATAAATGGAGACAATTAGAAAGTCTAATTAGTAATAACTGGGAACAACTGGGGGCAACTCGTGACAACTGGGGACACTAGACAGTGTAACTGGTAAATGGAAACAAATGGAGGCTATTGGTGGCAATTGGGGCCAAGTGGAAATCACTTGAAAAAAACATGCCCTTAACGTGTAATATAATTGAGCTTACTTTTCTGTTTTACCTTTAACCATTTATAACTCGTTAAAGCCTCTTAATAGTGAGTTCTCATGATAGTATGTGATGAAATCTTTCCAACCACACATACATCAACATGACAATTTATTGAAATAATGAATTATCTATATGATAACTTCCTACATACATAAAATAAATTGCTAAAGTGATCGTTCATTCGTGAAGTTTAACAAATAATTGAATGAAACTAATGATGATTTATGCATAATTGAGCTAAAAAAAGAATAGAGCGTTTATGGTTTGGTAATATATAGTAAAATATAGGTAGTGATAAAACGGATTTAATGAAACAACTTAGGCTCTGTTTGATTCACTTTAATTTTACTTAAATTCAGTTCAGTTCAATTCAGTTCATTTCAGTTCAATCCAGTTCATTTCAGCTTATGTGTAACTTTATAACTCATATAACTTTTTATTCCGAAATAATTTTATGATGATAATTATGTCATCGGAAAGATCTCAAAGCATACTTTCAAATGAGTCCAATATTGACTATGTTTGGACGAATTTTAAATGGTTAACGGTTAAGTTTAAAAAATCAATTCAGTTCAGTTCAGTTCAGTTCATTTAAGTTCAGATCAGATCAGTTTTATCCAGGTGAATCAAACGGAACCTTATGGTCTGTTCTTTTCACTGAACTTATCTACACAATATTGAACTGAACTGAACTAGATTTTTCTGAATTGAACTTATTTTACTGAATCTACAATTACAAAGAGTAAAAAAATGTTTGATTTACCGAACTGTACTGAATTTTTCTGAACTTAACTTCTATTTACTGAACTGAACTGAACAAAATTTTACTGAATACTTCAGGGAGAAGTTGAAGAGAACAAACCCTTAATATGTATTTTTTTTTTCCGACATCTATTTGGTAGAGTAAAATGATAGGAAAGAAATGAAGGGAAAAAAAAAAGTGCTACTTATCCCATATTTGATTTTTAAGAATAAAAGAAAGTGATGAAAAACATTTCTTTTACTTAACTTTCCCATCGAATTGATGAGATATGAACGGAATCTAAATTTAACAGGTACCGTCATTCTATTCTTTTCCTCCAAAATCACATTAACCAAACACATATCTTCTTATACAATCAAATCTTCATATATGACCAAACAAGAAGTTGGTAGGGTGAGATAATTATGCAAATTTTGCTGTACAAAAAACAAAATGTTGCTTATATAACTACTCATTATCGGCACAGCAAATAAATAAATAAACTACTCATTATTGCTATATTTGAGGACTTGTATAAATGGTTGTGGTTTGTGAACGTGACTTCTCGCAGTGACGTAGATCAATGGGTTTATTGAGTTATTGGCTAATTGCCAGCCTCGCATGCGATGCACTGCACTCATGTAGCCAGATACTACTGGAAAGCAACGCGGATTAGAAAATTAGAAATTAGATTCAATTGGTCTCTTAAAAGGCCGACCTATTCTATAGGACGAGGTAATTTGATTGGGTACACCCGCAGCCGCGTAAGTTTGAGCACACGCTTCACCTTTTTTTTTTTTTGAATTTCGGTAACGTTTACTATAAAGGTAAAATTGTTCCATCTATTATCACAACTCCTTTGCCAGCCCAGCTAAACGCACAATAGATAATTTTGCTGATTGTGGGTTCGAATCCCCACGTCTACTTGTTTGTTTTTTCCTTATCTTTTTGGTTCGGTTTATTAAGCTTTTTTTTGGCCCAATAATCTTCTAAAACTATATATTATCATTACCCATTTGTTTAACGTGTCACTTTTTTCTTGTGTAGTGTCCATTTTTTTTTCTAAGTTTACGGTTCCTAAAGTCATTTTGTTGACTTGTGATGTCAGATTTAATTGTTGCAGTATCACTTTGTTGCCTTGTGGTGTTTGTTTATTTTGTCGTAGTGTCATTATTTTATTTTTATTTTTTTGTCATTTTGTTGGCTTGTGGTGTCAATTTATTGTTTTGTAGTGTCACATTGTTGTCTTGTGGTGTCAGTTTATTTTCTATATAGTTACTTCATTGCCTTGTGGTTTTTAATTTTTTTAGTTTCAGTGTCATTTTGTTGCCTTCTAACAGTTAACATTAAATGCGGTGTGCCTCTTGTAGCAGGTTATATCAGCAAAATTTGTCATGTGACTCGAGTTCGAATCAGCGTAGGCACTAGAGCAAACAATGCTCTTTTTTCTCCCTCAGATTTATAATTAAAAAGATAATATAGATGCAAACTTAATTTTTTATTTTTGAAAGAATATGTAAACTTAATTTAGATCAAAGAAGGGGTGCTAGAGTTTAAGAAACTGTCACCACAAGGTAACAAAGTAGCACTAGAACGAAATAATCTGATACTACAAGACAAACAAAGTAGATATTAGAAAATAAACCAGCACTAAGTGACAACAAAATGACACTACATATAAAAAAACTGACACCACAATGAGTATTTTAAAATAATTATAAATCGAGTAATTTTTGTTTTGCCAAACCAATGTAAAACTAAAAAACTAAAGATGAATGGAAAATCCAACAAAAAAATGAAAAGAAAAACAAACCAAAAGAAAATAAAAATAAAGAAATAACTAAATCAAACAAAAACTAGCTGAAGTATTTCATCGTTGTCATCATCTCATGATTTACCTTCCACTCATTGTAATAGATTCATTCATGATGGTGGTTGTTCAAACTTAGCGATTTTAGCGAAGCCGTTAAGGTTGTACTCCGTGAGAGGGGATCGCACTAAGAGTGGGTGAGAAAAGGAGAGAGAAACTAGGGGGTAGGGGTTTGGGCGGTTATCCATGGAGAATGGGAGGTAGAAAGTAGGGATAAGGTGGGTGAGTTGAAGAGAGAGAATGCTGGAGAAGAAGAGAGAGGAAGTGGGTGTTTGAGTAGTGGGGGGAGGAAGGAGAAGGGAGAAAGGCAGGGGAGTTGTTCTGGCAAAATTTCGAGTGGAGTGACACAGAAAAAGAAAATGGGGACCACATTAAAAACTGGACCTATACAAAAAGTCCGTCTCTTTTAAGTTTTTGCGAATTAGATTACGATGGCCAATTTGTCATTTATGATTTATCCCGATTCCCTCGGTGGAGAAACATCTAAGGCCTTGTTTGGTTGGATGTAAAATAGTATGGGAAGTGCAAGCTTCATATAAGTTGTTAAAATTTCATTGTTTGGTTCATCAACTTCCTTGGAAGTGGAACTTCCCTACGTAACTTACTTCCCATGAGACATGAAAAGTTGCTTACCTAGGTGGGGATAGGTAAGTGTAGTGGCGTATCCAGGATTTTGATATTGGGTGTGCACAATTCATGCCATAAATTTTTTTTGGCTTGCGTAATACATAATAACTAACAAAATGTCCGACTTTAGTAATTGTTGATTTGTCCCTAAAAAAACTCATTTGAATTTAAAAATAAAAATAATTAATCCTAATATTGATCGGGTTTTAATTCTCAAATATAATGTAAAATCATTAACAAAGTTCAATTTGGAATAAAAGACATTAGAGGCGCATAGGAAGAAAATAGAGAGAGGTTAGTTGTGGATATCATAATTGGAAGACTAGAGACAGAGAGGCCAGGGAGAGAGAAATGTGAGTAATGCCTTTGTTTCTATTTAGTTGTACTAATCAGACGCAAAGACAAGAAAAAATTAAATGTGATATACAAATAAGATCATTTGATAGATAATATTAATAATGCCTTGAAGGGAGAGAATTTTTTTTAATTGTCAAGCTAGTGGGGCCTGCTCTAGTGCCACTAGGCCTGCTAGTACAAACAAAAGGGAGAAGAAAGATTGGAGAGTCTCGTGCAGCTGTGATCTATGGGTATGCACTTTAGTTGCTATTCCCAAATTTTCATGGTCTTTAGTAGCTAAATTTCAGTTTTTGGTAATTTGAGGGTAGGTAAGTGTATAGGTATTGAACCTTATACATCCGTTACTGGATAAGTGGAACTTCTCATGCTTTTCCCACCCAAATTACACATGTATCCATAAAAAGCTCATATCTATGTAGATAAATGATATGTTATTTTGCATTTCTTCTAAGAAAGTCCATTTTATCAACCAACCAAAATGATTTTCATGGAATTTCAACTTACCTATATAACTTCAATTTCCATGAATTTACAACTTTCATAGAAAGTTTACTCATATGAAGTATGAACCAAACAAGGCCTAAAGGACAAGTTAGTGGCTTAGTGCTTTTAAGAAAATTGTCGAATTTCCTGCTCTCAAATTAAAGGGGGGTGCAGTTGAATAATAGAAATTTATTCATTTTTAAACAAAATTAAAAGCTTGAATCAGGCTTTGGATACGAAGCAAAATTAAATTTCTTAACCAGCTGCATAAGTCGATGGGTAGATAGCTATGTTGTTAACCCAAAAATTGAAAAGTTTAAAAATAAAAATCTGAAGGAAAATAGTGACGCAGTCATAGTCACAGCAAGAGAAACTGCTGATGGGTGTTTCAAAACGTGATCCTTTTCATGCACTGATGTCATGTACTACTAATTTGGAAGAGCAAACACGTTTTAATTTGTAAACATGTGATATGCTACATGGTTTTTTCGATTATTTTAGTGAATTGCTAAATACCGCCCCTTTTTACTAGCTACCGTCCCCCCAATTTCCAATTTTACCCTCCCCCCTTTTCCTCACTCACTCTCACTCATCCTCTCTTCCTCACTCACTCTCACTCATCCTCACCACCACACCATCACACCGGCAACCACCACCACTCACGGCACAACCACCACCGGTAAATTTTTTTTTGCGCATTTTTTTTGCACAGTCGTCTGCAATTTTCGACTCACCCAAGGGTGAGTCGTCTGAGATTTCCGACTCACCCAAGGTTCAGTCGCCTCTAGCAGACGACTCACCCAAGGGTGAGTCGAAAATTGCAGACGACTGTGCAAAAAAAAAATTATTATTATTATTTATTATTATTATTATTATTATTATTTATTGTTATTATTATTATTATTATTATTTATTGTTATTATTATTAATATTATTATTATTATTGCACAGTCGTCTGCAATTTTCGACTCACCCTTGGGTGAGTCGTCTGCTAGAGGCGACTGAACCTTGGGTGAGTCGGAAATCTCAGACGACTCACCCTGGGTGAGTCGAAAATTGCAGACGACTGTGCAAAAAAAATGCGCAAAAAAAAATTTACCGGTGGTGGTTGTGCCGTGAGTGGTGGTGGTTGCCGGTGTGGTGGTGAGGATGAGTGAGAGTGAGTGAGGAAGAGAGGATGAGTGAGAGTGAGTGAGGAAAAGAGGATGAGTGAGAGTGAGTGAGGAAAAGGGGGAGGGTAAAATTGGAAATTGGGGGGGCGGTAGCTAGTAAAAAGGGGGCGGTATTTAGTAACACCCTTATTTTATCATCTCTTACAAGTGAAATTGAGATTTACCCTTCTGAGTTCTGAGCTGGCCTTATTATGTGGCTGTTACCGTGTTACTTTATTATGCAGTAATATGTATGCTTTTGGAGTCATTTATGCTGTCCTCTGAGGTATCGATCTCTCACATCTATTTGTCAGGGTACCTCAATTTATAAAGTCAAAAGTGAGATTATCCGCAATTTATAGAGTCAAAAGTGAGATTAATATAATTGATTTGAATATGAACCTAAACTATAAAGTGTAAATTAGGGTGTTTTCTTTATAGCTTTTCTAATCACTTCAGTTTAGGGGTGATTTTTTATTAATCTAGTGATTTTCAGCTCATTGTCTCACATATTAAGTGGTGTTTAATTCAATTCAGTGGTGTTCAATTCAAGAAAATATAGGTGTGTTTTTTAGAGCTGAACTTATCAGAACTGAACTGAACTGAATTCGACACCACTAAACTGAATTGGACACCACTGAATTGAATTCAACACAACTTGATATGTGAGACAAAAAGTATGTTTCTGAACTCACCACCTCTGAACTGAACTGAACATCACTTAGCTGAATTGGAAATCACTGAATTGACACCTGACTTAACTGAACTAACCGTGTGAGCTCTAAAGAACGCACCCTATATCTTGTCGTCTCGCATATCATATGGTGTTCAGTTTATTGATGTTCAGTTCAGTGCGAAGGTATTTATTTTAGTTCAATGATGTTGAATGCAGTTAAGTTCAACAGTAAAGAACACACCCAACCCTTAGAGCAATGTTTTGTGTTTATATACCATGATTGTAAATTTATTCACAAGTTTGCCCTTAGACTAAGGCAACTAAAGTTATTCTATATTGTTACCCCTTGATGAATTGGTTCACCTACGTATATGATGATGACCAATTAATGTTTTTCTTCCACAAACTAAAGCTTAGGATATTAGTCTTAATGCGAACCAATTGAAAGCAACCTCATGTGCCTTATGCCCGTATCTAGCTACAGAACAATTAGAATGAAGCACCAGACATGATTTTCTTCTATTTATCTCATGTTCGATCTGTTTTGTTTTTGCTACAGAATCAATTCTGGTGCATTCTTTGCCACATTTGTTGTCACATTTTTTGAATAGTAAGGAACGGATGCGTCCTCCTTCAATGGATGAAGAAATATTGAGGGCTAAAAGTATGACGTTATTCATTGAGAATTAACATAATATATACAAATATACCACCCTTTGTTCCTAGTTAATGTCATTGATGTTGTAGGAGTGTTGATTATTGATGGGAGTTATTTCATATGAATGCTATTGTAACCTTTTTTTAGTATTCAGTAGAAATATTCTAGTTCTATATATGTTATCTCTTAGTCATTGGGAGATCGCTTTTTACCTATAAATACAGGGCTAAACAAAGATGTTGGATATCCATTTAAGAGACTTGCTAGTGCTAAACAAGAGGAGTTTCTTATTTGTGTGATTCTTGTATACACAACCTTGACTGGGTTGTGTGGGTTGATAGCGAGAGAGTTGTATTATTGATTGTCAATCGAATATAGTTTTCCATAGTTTTTTCCATTTGAATTTTCCACGTTATTAAAATTGTGTTTGTCATTATCTTACTTCTTGATTTTCGCATCTAAAATCCCAACTTGTTCGAGGGGGGAATCGAACAAATAAGTCATAACAGGAAAAATAATTAACGATTAAGTCTACAAGTAGGGGTGAAAGTTTGGACTTTGGTTGGATTTGTAAATTATTGAGAATTATCCCACACACAATACTTGATTATGATTTATGTAATCGATCCCTATTTATAGCTAGGTACAAGAGTCCTAGTGTTATGGAGACTGTAGATTACACAATCTTTAAGATATTATGCTAATCTAGAATATTTCTAAGATCTACTAGATAATATTCCCTAACAATATTATGGCCGAGTCCAAATCCAATCCAAAAAAATTTAGACTCGAAATTTTAAGTCCAAATTCAATCCAAACTAATTTTGGACTCAGATATTTGAGTTCGCATCCAATCCGAAATATATTCTCTAATCCATTCTAATCCGAATAGTCCAATTTTTCCTAATTTGGATTTTTTGGATTATTGGACTTTTGGACTCCGAAAGGATGAGTCCGAATCAAAAATCTGAAAATCCAAATAATTTTTTTTGAGTCCGAATCCAATTCGAAATCTGAAAAATCCAATCTAAATTGCCTTATTTGGATTGGATTGGATTGAATTGAATTTTGATTTTGATCCAAATAAGTTTCACCCCTACCTACAAATATACAACCTTATTAAGGTACTTTTGTAGGGTCATCCTCCCAAGAGAAAGTTGGAACATCACTGCCTATAAATTTCGACAACCTCTGCCTTTTTCTTCATAGCGTTTGATTATACCAGGAGACAAAATACTATTTGCTCTTTTTCTCCATTTATATATTCCAGTTTCGGGCTTGTTTAATTTCACCATGCCAAGAGAAAGTTTCCCCTTAGTTCAGAGAGATCAAATGGACATGCTTCAAATATTCCACATGAACAAAGGTGAAGAAGAAACAAGTTATGCAAAGAATTGTGACGTTCAGGCTAGTTCCATGTTTCAACTCATTAATTCTTGTAACGTTATTTACTACTATCATTTATCCTTTATTTTATTCACTTTGTTACAAATTGGTCAAACTTGTTACAAGATTTATTTATCATTTAATTTACCTGCAGAACAAAATATTATCCATTACAAAGCCTTTTGTTAAGGAAGCAATACTTGACTTCTTCCTAGGGACTGATCACTTCCCAGCAGAGACCATGGGAGTTGCCGACCTTGGTTGCGCATCCGGCCCCAACGCCCTAACGGTAGTGTCGGAATTAATCACTGTGGTCGATGAGAGATGCCGTGACTTAGGCCACCAGTACTGGTCGCCTAAGTTCATGGTGTACTTGAATGACTTGCCAGGAAATGACTTCAATGAAGTGTTTGCTTCTTTATCTAGTTTCCATCTCAAGTTGAAGGAAGAAAAGGGTGCTGATTTCGGGCCATGTTTCGTAGCAGGGGTTCCTGGGAGTTTTTATGGAAGGTTACTCCCAAGCCAGAGCTTGCATTTTGTGCACTCTTCGTCTAGCTTGCACTGGCTGTCTCAGGTTCGTGAATTGCTATGATTTTTTACCTTTTAAGATCAAATTTCATAAACTAATGTGTTCCTAAGCCATATAGGTCATGACTAATTATGTTTACATTGGCTTGATTTACTAGAAGTTAATCCAATATCTATCCATCGTTTTCTTGTCCTTTTCCACCGTGATTGTTAATATACACGAGGAATAACCTGAAATTAAATAAAATTATCCGACATTAAAAACAAGAGAGTACGGAGTTCTAGTTTACAAAGCTAACTACTTTACCCTTTCAAAAACTCTCTTATAGTCTTATGAGGCAACCTCATTTAAGGTTTTTTTAGTGGTCCTTTAGTTTTCTTGCCGCATTGCAACCACACATAATGCATGTACGGTGAATTATCTCCAAATTCACCTTAACTTGTTGGCACATTTATGAGGAATAATTCCAACTGCCCTTTCGAGCCTATATTAGGTGAAGCATCGATTAGATCCCCGCCCGGCCCCCCCCTTAACAATATTGGTCCATACATCAACGCCATTATATCAAATGACCCAATTACGCAAGGACTAGGGCGTAAGTACGTGGTATATGTGATACACATCGGATAATGATAGAGCTAACAATTTTTTAGGCGTGTCAATGAGGTCTTGGTCTAGTGGTAAAAACTGAGGTCCTATGTACATTAGGTCTCAGGTTCGAATACCCCTCTTCCGTTATATGTAAATTTATTGTAATGACCTTAGTGCTTTCATTGGATTAAAAAAAAAAAAACAATCTTTTAGGCGTGACTCGATTAATTAGTCATCGAATGTACAAAAACTCACATACATGAGGTGATACATTTAAGTTAAAAGTGATACCACCATACAAAAATTAAAAGTGATACCTCTAGATAAAAAAATGATAACTCATATATAAGACTGTCTCATAAGAGAATTTTTGCAATAAATATATGGAGTATATATGTGTTTCAACGATCAATGGTGTAATTAGTTACTTAATTATATTTGGGAGTTGTTTTTAAAATGTGCAGGTTCCACCTGGCTTGGATGCTAAAGATAATAATCCTGAAATGGTGAACAAAGGGAGGATATATCTATCGAAAACAAGTCCAATTTGGGTGATAAAAGCATATGTGCTACAATTCCAAAAAGATTTCCTTTCATTTTTAAAGGCTCGTTCTGAAGAAGTAATTTCTGGGGGGCGCATGGTGTTGGCACTCATGGGCAGGAAATCCATTGACCCCACTTCTGAAGAAGGTTGCTATCCTTGGGAGTTCCTTGCTCAATCTCTTATGACCATGGTTTCTGAGGTTAGATAACAACCTTTGCATTGATATAAATGAGTATATTACAATAATTCTACGGGTCTCTATTAGTGACGTTAAAAGATTGACCTTCACCCGTTTTCTTGATAAGAATGACCCCCACTTGTATTCTGTATCTTGGACATGTCCATTTTAAATCAATTAATGTGCTAAAGACTTAAAACAATAATTTAAATGTTAAGTGGAAAAGTCCCAAAATGATAAAATGAGATAGTTGGAGTTACTCCATCGGAAAACTCCTTCATATCATAAACACATTTTTTGGTGAAAAAAATTGTTGACCCAGTAGATAGTCTACCCATATAATGTGTGAGATATTCATTAGTTACTTATTAAATTAGTATTTTGTTTGTTCAATTGAGCTTGTTTAGATGTATGAAGTGCAAAGTTCCTTACAAACAAGTTCTATGTACGTAGGGACTTATTGAAGAAGAGAAGGTGGATTATTTCAATGTACCATACTATGCACCTTGTGTTGAAGAATTGAAGCACTTGATAGAGAAAGATGCATCATTTTCGGTCACTCGTTTCGAAGCCATTGAAGTTGATTGGGATGGAGGAGAGAGTTTTGATGAAGATGAGTTTATTAATGGTTCATGCAAAGCACTTACAATTGGAGAGAGATTAGCCAAGATGCATAGGGCTGTTGTTGAATCAATGCTTGAACACAGTTTTGGTAGAGAGATTATGGATGAGCTTTTCCATAGGTATGCCAAAATTGTAGACCAACACCTCTCCAAGAAACAGTCCAAATTTATTAATTTGGTAATTTCTTTACTTAGAAATTAATGTCGGGCCATAAAAATTATTTTGGTAATTTCCTTAGAAATTAATGTCGTGGCCATAAATGTATGGTCCACGACAGTAGGCCCAATAGGTTATAGAGTACTTCTATTGTTGGAGATTTTGAGCTGGTAATGTTTATGTACTCCTCATGGGAAACCATGTATTCCTCTTAGATATATTTTTGCCGTAAATTTTTACATGTTCCTAGGAGCATGTATTTCCCATTATCTTTTTAATGTTTGACCCAAAAAAATGAGATTTACATATTTTTTATTATAAGTATAATAAGATAAATTTGATAGTAGATTTAAATTGAGATCCTAATCTGTACAAGTCACTACAATGCTCTAACTTATCATTCGTTCATAGAGCCCAAACCTTGGATGATAGTAGATCATATCATGAAGTGAGTGAAAATTTTATCTGGATTTGACGGACTTACATGTATTATTCGTGATTTTCAATATTATCAATCACCACTATAACTCTGAATAGAGATCTTATAAAAAGGTTACAAGTATCGGTTAAGCTATCAAGTTGTGACACTAACCACACTTATAAACTCATCACTTTTCTTTTGAAGTGGAACTCTTTTCACAATTTGAACCCGACACGAGAAATTCTAACATCGTAATAAAAAAAATTCGTTACTAATATTATTAATAAGTGGTTGGTGTGAGTGGTTCGGCATTCTCATCCCTTAAGCAAGGTTGAGGTCGGGTTCGAATTTTGTGAATGGAAAAATCATTTAGTGGGAGCACTTTACCCCTTCGTAGACCGATCCGGTGCGAACAAGATTAGCCTTGACCCAAAAAACTTAGGTAAACTTGTGGTTAAACCCAAAAAAAAAAAAAAAACTAATGAATTTATGTCCTCTCACGAAAAAAGTTGGTGAAAATCAATTGTGGTTGGTGATAAATCAAAATTCAAAAGTCAAGAAAGCAAAGGTCACTATTTACCGGCCTGTTTAGCGGAGTAAATTCACCATACTATTACAGGTTACAGCCGCAAATTGCAAAGATTGAAAGGAGATAAAGGGGTGTTTAGATATTGGCTTGTGGGGTGATTTTTGGCAAAATTGAATGTTTGATCTGTCCACGATTCAATATTAGCATTTGGATGTTAGCTTGTGAGATTGGCTTTTAGATTCCCACAAGCCAACTTTTGAAAAGCCAAGGAGGGTAGCTTATGGGTATTGGCTGGTGACATTAATGTAGTTCAATAACAAGATAGAACAAAACTTGCAATAATTTACTTGTATGCCATCAAATTCCTCTATCATATGAATGTCCTTACAGGTCATTTTACATATAACCAGCTAATGTTACCAACCAATGCTACCAAACATCTCTTTCCAGACATCCAATATTACCAGCCGGTCAAATTAGCTAACCATACCAGCCATCGACCACCAGCCACCAGCCATCAACCAACAGCTAATGTCACCAGCCATCAGCTAACAGGTAATATCACCAGCCAATTGCTAAACAGGGCCAAAAAGATCTTCATCTTATATTATGTGGTCTAGTTTTATCCCATTATAATGGTCCTATGTCCAATTATTAATAACCCATTTGCATTGTCGGAGTAAAATCATGATATATTGAGTTTATGGGGGGTGTTTGGATGTTGGCTTGTGCGATGAATTTTGGCAGAATTGGATGTTTGACCAGTTCACCATCCAATATTGGTGTTTGGATGTTAGCTTGTGATATTGGCTTTTGGTTCCCACAAGCCAACTTTTGAAAAGCCAAGGAGGTTGGCTTATGGGTATTGGCTGGTGGCATTAATGTAGTCCAATGACATAATAGTTCAAGACTTGCAATTATTTACTTCTATGCCATCAAATTCCTCAATCATATGAATGTCCTTATAGGTCATTTTACATATAACCAGCTAATGTTACCAAACATCTCTTTTCAGACATGCAAGGTTACCAGCCGGTCAAATCAGCTAACAATACCAACCATCGACCACCAGCCATCAGCCAACAGCTAATGTCACCAGACAAATATCAAACAGAGCCTATATATCAACTAATAACATTCAAGAAACAAGCAGAATAGTTGCCGTCTTCTCACTAGAAAAAGTTTGCGAAAAACATTTTCCTTTCGGTTAGCACAAAAATTTATTTAAAACGGTTTTATCATAATATTTGGTAAAATAAGGGTGACTTTTTAGTGAAATAAATGTTACACAGCTTATAATAAGTAATTTTTACATTTCTAAATAGTGACCCCATTTTTCAATAAGTTTATCGCACACCAGACTTAGGGCTTGTTCTCCTCAACTTACCCCTGAAGTATTCAGTAAAATTCAGTTCAGTTCAGTAAAAAGAAGTTCAGTTCAGAAAAATTCAATAGAGTTCAGTAAACCAAAGAACAAATTTACTCTTTATAATTGTAGATTCAGTAAAAATAAGTTCAGTTCAGAAAAATTCAGTTCAGTTTAGTAAATTTCAGTTCAGTTCAGTATTGTGCAGATAAGTTCAGTAAAAAGAAGGTGAAAAGAACAAACCCTTACTCGTCGATTAGTGACAATAAATCAAAATCAAACTCAAGAACAATAAAGCAAAAGCCATTAATTAACTAGTCCACTTACTAATAGTGGAAAACACTCAACCAACATGACACCAACATCATCATCTTGCTCTAAACGTGGCACTACTTACATCGTTCAAGTCCTTCAAGGGCTAAAACTTTTGCAACAATTTTAATATTTTCATATGTTTCAACTATAGATTTTGAGAATATATAAGTGTATACATAATTGAGTAACTATGAAACACTACTAATTTATTAGTAAACTTATTTACCTCAAAATAATTAACTATGCTTATTTTGTTTGAGCTTAGTTGTAAAGAATGGAGTTGGATATCTCTTAATCTTGTAAGTCTCCTTGTTGTTCTGGCCTTCTTATTGCTAATTGGTCAATTGATGAAGAGATTATTATTATTATTCATATGTAGCAACAATTTTGGAGGTTCTAGGATGAACTATCCACCAGGAAGTAGAGGAATAATACCTATCCTAGGAGAGACCTTACAATTCATGGCAGCCACCTATAGCCAACAAGGATTCTATAACTTTGTTCACGTTCGCCATCTACGGTAACCATTTATGACTTTCTCTATATCGTATTTTCTTCTTCTGTTTTCTACTTTTTTGTTAAAGAGGCACAATGGCCTGATGATAGGGTTCGAACTCTCAAGTGTCTCAACTACCTAACACTCCACCCGTTTTATGAAAATGTTTACATTTACTTTTTCACGGTCTTTAATGCATCACTTGACCGTAGATAATTGCAATTATATGCATATATAGATTATAAAATTATAATTTTTCAAAAGTATTCTTTAAAATGGATCTAACAATACCATTTTTACATTATTTGTATTTTTTTTTATCAATTCATGGTCGATCAAAGTTTGTGAACTAACATTGACCATGAAAAATGAAGTGTAAACATCTTGGTGAAACAGTTTAAGTAATAAATTAGAGAACGACGTGTACGTATTCTAACGGTTGGAGCATCTCAAGAGTCACGTCGATGATTTTTTTTTTTTTTTTTGTATCCACATCATGACTTGATTTTAATTACATATCAAATACCATAACATCTTATTACAATATTACTTCATAACTTATATAGAGTATATAATACACGTCTGCTAATTCTGTTTATTTATTTTTATTTTTAATCTGTGTCTCTTTTGGTGGATTATGTAGGTATGGAAATTGCTTTAAGACACACATATTTGGGCAAACACATATATTTCTGTCAAGCACAGAGTCAGCAAAAGAGATATTAAGCAACGATTTGGGAAAATTCACAAAGAGATATATCAGGTCAATTGGAGAAGTTGTTGGGTCAGAAAGTATTCTTTGTGCCTCACATCAAACCCACAAACTTATACGAGGGCACCTCCTTGACTTGTTCTCATCTACTGCCATTACCAAATTCACTAACCAGTTTGATAAACTTGTGGTCAATACCATTGCTACTTGGGAACATAAGAGAAAGGTGGTCATACTTGATCAAGCAGTTGAGGTATATTTTGGACTAAAATAATCCCCCTTTTTCCTTACCAGTTAGGGTATGTTCTTTTTAACTGGTTTTCAGTTTTGACTAGTTTTGTCCAGCTTTTTCCAGTTTGTCCCAGCTTTCACCAGTTACCAGTTACAATATACAGTTTTGTCCGGTTTTTCTCAATTTGACTCAATTTTGCCCAATTTCTCCCAGTTTAGTCCAGTATTGATATTTTGAAATATTAAACATAATACATAAATATAAAATATGTTAAATAAAAATATAAAATAAATATATGCATAAAATTATTAAACATAATTATAGTAGTAGTAGTAGTAATAATAATAATAATAAATAACAATAATAAAAATAATAGTACTATTATTATTGTTATTGTTATTATTATTATTACTACTATTAATGATATATAATAATAATAATATTATTATTATTATTATTTAATATTAATATTATTAATATTATTATTATTATTATTATTATTATTATTATTATTAAGAAAACAATCAAAAATTAAAAAAAAATTCATTTTGTCCCAGTTTTCCCCAGTTTCTCCCAGTTTTCACCAGTTTGACCCAGTTTCTCCCAGTTTTCACCAGTTTGACCCAGTTTCTCCCAGTTTTCACCAGTTACCAGTTAGACTTTTCAGTTTTCACCAGTTTTGCCCAGTTTTGTCCGGTTTCTCCCAGTTACCAGTTCCAGTTTCCAGTTGAAAAGATCGAGCCCTTAGTGGTCATTTGGTTCATTCCGAGTAGTGTGACACGTTTTAGAAATGTGTATTTTTCCATAACTAAAAATTTAATAATAAAAAATGGCTAAAATTATTTAATTGATGATAAGAAATAAAATTTCTTCCATGGAAGCTCAACTTACAATAATGGAATTAGATAAGTTACTTCAATTTACTACATCCACTTCATATACATAAATATTGAACATGTAACCAAACATGAAACATCAACTTCATTATTATTATTATTGTTTTATCATAAATAACAACTTTATTATTGTACTCTATAAGATACTCAAAGTAGTAATAATTAAGATCGTGGTTCACGTAGAATCTCATTCGTAACTAGAGAACTCTGATTCTCAATATGTCAATTAAGAATACCTGTCGAGTGTGGTACCATCTCTGTCCCAATTAATTTCAACCATTCGTATATTTGTCATGCAAACATAATAGAGTAATACAGAAGATCTCTACCATTAATTTTTGCTAGGAGGTAAAAATAAATAAATTGAAAAGAAACGGGCTTCTTGTTTTATCCCTCGAAACAAAAATCGGCCTCCGTCGTATCACCATAAGGACTTATGTACTCCAACTAGTACCGTTTGTTTTTGCACCACAAAAAAATAAATAGTACCTTTTGTTTTTTTCTTGAATGGCGACCTTTTGATTCTTTTTCCCAATTAACTGAATGTTAGCTTTTTTTTTGCTAAACATGTTAGTTATAATATATGTCATGTTTTCTTTGTGCTCCGTCCAATTCCATCCATTAGGCATCTGAAATAAATTGGTCATACATTAAATGTAATATATACCATTAATTTATCGTGTGATTTGTCAAAATTTTATTGGCTAAACAAATGCAGTTCAAAAGAAAAGAGAAAATAAATCTATTGTCAAATGAGTTGTTCTAAACCAATTAGATGGATTTCTTAAACAACCCTACATACACATTCCTGAGGTTGAATGTGTGCATTTTCGGATTGCCTACCGTAGTAACAACTAACAAATTAACATCTGCTCCCTCCATTAGGAAAACAATTTCCATCTGCTAAGTATTAACTTTTGAAATCAAACATTTTAGACTTTTCACTATATTTTTTTTTTTCAAAAAATATATCGATTTACTAGTATAACATTAAATTAGGCCCCGTTTGATTCACCTGGATAAAACTGATCTGAACTGAATTGATTTTTTAAATTTAACCATTAACCATTTAAAATTCGTCCAAACATAGTCAATTTTGGACTCATTTGAAAGTATGCTTTGAGATCTTTCCGATGATATAATTATCATCATGAAATTATTTTGGAATAAAAAGTTATATGAGTTATAAAGTTATACCTGAACTGAACTGAACTGAATTGAACTGAATTTAAGTAAAATTAAGGTGAATCAAACAGAGCCTTAATATGGTTAGATTTGTATTTAAATTGCTCCTATAAAGTTATACTCAATTTGTTCCAAAATGCTGTCCATTATTAACTTTATTATTGATATAAATAGTAAGAGTATGGCTAGTTTTTACAATATAATACTTTTAAAGAAAAGATCGATCAAAATATGCTTTCCATGATCGATTACAAGCACCCTAAAATAGACAATCTTTTTCCCCTAAAATAACAGAAATAAGACTATAATAATTCCTTTTGTGATAAATAAAAAAAAGAAGACTATAATTCCTTTTTTTTTTTTCCTTTTATGCTCGATGTACAAAAGCTTGTGTGACTTAGTCAATGGTGCACAAATGGTCTAAATCTTTTTAAATATATCCTTCATGTCTCTAAATATTTCCACTAGTGTTCTTGATCTATGGTGGATTAAGTCCACACAAGATATGCTATTTGTGATGTTTTTGTACGGGCCTTAGCCCAATGCTACGCATTGGCACCAAATTTATTATTGATGGGCTTTTAGTTCAGTACCTCCGCCTACTTGCCGATTAAAAGGCCCAACAGTTCTGCCCCGCCCTTAGCACTTTTTCTTTTTCTGGGCTGAAATTCAAAATACTTTAGTTAAAGTGGAAATCAATATGGATAGGATCATTGGCCCATTAGTCTTTTTTTGAGACTGCCTTTTGGGCTTATGATATGTAAATTGGGCCGCAGATAACTTTCAAAGCAATGTGTAAGATGCTGCTAAGTTTGGAGGCTGGGTATGAACTAGAATTGTTGCAAAAGGATGTTGCTTGTGTTTGCCAAGCTATGCTTGCATTTCCATTGAACTTACCCTGGACAAGATTCAACAAAGGCCTTCAGGTAAATATTCTCTAAACTCGTAGTGTTTCTTCCCATACGAGAGAAAATACTACGATCTTGCATCTCGTAACCGGTTATTGCTATGTACTCCTCGATTTAATTTTACTTCAGTTCAATAAAATTCAATTCAACCGTTCATATGTAACTTATCACTCATTTAATTTTTTTTTTTATCCTGAAATAAATTCTTGATTTGATATATTTGTCATTGGAATGATTTCAAAACATACTTTTCAGTGTTAAAATAAAATCATTTCAATTCACTTCAATTTGAACGATGAAAAGCAACTAAATGAACTCTAGGACTTGACATTTTGAAGATGTAAATAAATTAAGAAAATATTAATCAAATTATGAAACAATAAATCTTTTGTTGATAGGTAATGAATGTGATATTTCCACTGCAGGCGAGAAAAAGAATCATGGGAATGCTAGACAAGATGATTAGAGTGAGAAAGGGAGGAAATTTAGCACAAGCTACTTCGTATAACTATGAAGATTTTCTGCAATACCTCCTACAAGCTGGAAATCTCCAACGATGTTCATCAGACCAAGTACCAACCTTATCTGATGCGCAGATCAAAGATAATATCTTAACCATGATAATTGCAGGTAATTAAACAACAAAACATGAAAGAAATACTCCATTAAAGGTTGTAAAAATCGAATCTTCATCGTGGTTAGAAAGTAATAAAAGAACTTGATGTATGCAGGTCAAGATACCACTGCAAGCGCCATTACATGGATGGTCAAATACTTGGATGAAAATCCTAGGGTCCTTCAAGCTCTAAGGGTTAGTTTCTAAGTTTACTACAATATAATATGTTAGGCGTATTATAGGGGAAAAAAAAAAGTAATTTGAAATTTACGTTCAGCAATCTCCATTGATTGTAGAACATATAACGCACGTCTATTAAGCATTACTCCTTTATTTATTTATAAGAGAATGGAGGGAATGAAGTCAATGAACAATGGTTCTTTGCTATGCTAGACTATTGTGAAAAGCCCACTTAGTAACTGTTTAGCAGCCCAATTGTTGGGTCAATGAGTGGCTAATTAGGTACACTCAAATGTAATCAAGTATTCACAGGGAATGAATCAATATAGCCTAACATATTGCACAGGTAAATAATAGATTACTCTGCAAATCACACATTTTTTTAGAAAAAAATTACATAGTTATCATGTCACAATTGTGCCTCGTAGTACTTTCTTTTTTATTATTCAATAAAGTATCTTATTTTGACAGGACGAAATAACATCTCTAGAGAAGAAATTCAACGACAAGTCTTGCCTTACGATAAAAGAGCTCAATGAGATGACATATGCGGCCAAGGTATGTGCATTGTATTCCTGTAGAGGAATCAAGATATGCTCAACTTGTCACGAGTTATATATCGTCCGTAATTGTGAAGTTGAGGATTCGATTCTTATTTCTCCTCTAAAACCCCAAAAAACCATTATTATCTTGAACTCAAATACAATTTCTCCGAAGATAATTTAACCAGTCACATCCTCGGGTACAATTTCAATTCCTTCCAATTGTCACTCATTTGTCAATGAAGCCTTCTAGTGTTAAGGTCAGGAACTTTGGGTATAATAGGTTTTAGATCCAATTTCGAATTTGAATTGTTGTTTTTTTATCAGGTCGTTAAAGAGTCCTTGAGGATGGCATCAGTTGTGCAATGGTTCCCTAGAGTTGCCCTTCATGACTGCAAGATCCAAGGTTTGTTTCTCCACCAACAAGTTAAAGATGTATATATACTCTTATATCAACAACATTAAATGTAAGGTGTTTCAAAGTCTAATTTAAACTGCCTTGATATTATTAGGATATACAATCAAGAAAGGATGGAATATCAATGTGGATGCTAGATCTTTACACTTTGATCCTACTCTACACATTGATCCTCATAAGTTCAATCCATCCAGATTTAATGTAAGATGATTTTACATTATCATTATTATTACAGTTTTCTTGCATCTCAAGCTTGATTTATCTTTTGAATTCGAAATTGAAATTCTATCAATTAGATTTCTATACATAAATGAATGTAAGTAGGTTCATCATTTGCGTTATATATGTAGGATGAACCAAAACCATACAGCTTTTTAGCCTTCGGCGCGGGTCGTAGGACATGTCTTGGGATGAATCTTGCTAGAGTCATGATGCTTGTGTTCCTCCACCGGCTAGTCACAACTTACAAGTTAGTCCTTTCTACTTTCTGGCAGTACTAATTTTAACATCTAGTAATAAGTTAGTAACATAAACTTATGTATTCATAGGTGGAAGGTTACGGACCCAGATTCGAGTGTCGAAAAATGGACGATGTTTTCAAGATTGCATAGTGGATGCCCTGTCCAGGTTACACATGTCTGATTGGAGAACGTATGATCTAACATTAAAGAATAAATAGAGAGAAATTACTTCTAAATTACGTTATCCATCAAATGGGTCAACCAAACATATTCTAATTAGTACTCCTTATTACTTCAAGTAGTTCTTAGTAAAATGAGACGATCCCTATTGTATTAGTGTAGTAGCTAGGTAGAGGTTAGTTAAGCTAGGCCGGTGATTTAATTACTACATTGGTTTGTCTTCAACTTCATATTATAGGCACATTAAGTTAAAGTTGTACATGTGTGAGAGTATGTTGGGATAGATTACGCCCAGTGCTGGATTGACTAATTTAATTTGTTAGATTGAAGTGCTTATTATTGTGTTTGGTGCACATTTTTGTTCATGAATTGTTAGGAATCAGGGAGCAGATTTGTTGGTAAGACATAAATTAATACAATAATTAAAAAATGTGCATGCATGCCAGCTAGCTATAATGTCTGATTATTTTGGATAATGTGGTGTTAATCAAAGAGAATTTTTTTTTTTCCTTATCCACTCTTCTATTGGATCTATTGCCTCCATCCCCCTCCTCTTCGCCCCAATACCAATTATTCCACCAGGCTGTTAATTGAGTCTACAACTTTAGTCGCCTAGTTAGTACTTATCTTCCCAAATGATATGATATACATACAGTGGCGTAGCTAGAATTCTCAAGGTATAGGGTCTATGAAGTCAGATGGATGCTTTTTATATCCCTCACTTTTCTCTAGTATGGGTTCTATTTAGCAAAAATCATGAATATCATTGTAAATTCAACCTAAAATGTTAAGATATGTCAAAAAGCTGTGGTGTCTTGAGACACCCTTGGGTTGAACGTGGCTCCGCCACTGTATGCATACGCCTTATTCATGGTGACAGAGGATTCAAAGTTAAAACTTAATACGTGAAATACCTCAGTTTTACAGGTTAAAATATCCTCGTTTTAGTTACTTACATTCCCAAAGGATATGAATTATGATATACATACGCCTAATCACTTGTCACACTCTTGTAATCTAATTACTTTGAAATGAATAAAAGTATGCATTACCATAACAAGCTTTACAAAAGGAAACAAATTAAAAAGGAAGAACATCCAAGCTAGAACAGAAAGACAATAACACAAGAGGTGATTAAATTTAGGCCAATCTAGTAACCACAAAACTTGTTGACACGTGTGGAATGTACGGCTATGGTGGACCCAGCCCCAAAATGTAGGGGCACCCCCTCCCCTTGACCCTTCAATCCAAATTCCAACATTATACCTTTCCTTTTTAGGCTTTAGGGGGGGAGTACACTCTGCCTATGTCCCTCTGGCCCTGTTTTGTTTTGTTATGAACCTAAAACAAACCCAAATTGCCAACTCTTCTTTTTGTTTGTGAATTATTAACCATGATGATTGTTCTTAAAGGCTAATCTAACAACCACCACACTCACTTGTTATTACTCATACAATGGAAATATGGATAAGAAACCCCACCTTCCTTGCTATTTTTTACATAATTATTCATATTATTATGGATTAGTGGCATTAGCCTGT
Source organism: Tetragonia tetragonoides (assembly GCA_038025085.1). Classification (NCBI taxonomy): domain Eukaryota; kingdom Viridiplantae; phylum Streptophyta; class Magnoliopsida; order Caryophyllales; family Aizoaceae; genus Tetragonia; species Tetragonia tetragonoides. Next base: position 9,778,728 of record CM076140.1, on the reverse strand, counting down.
CTTGACTCTTGTGTGGACTTGATCATTCGTGTATCAAAAACGCTGGTATTTTTAAAAAGTTTTAATTCCTTGGTCCACACAAGTTTTTATCGATTATGTTGAAGTTCATAAGTGGGGCGATTTCTAAATAATTGAATGTTCACAGTACAATTTGTTCCTCCCTTCTTTTTTTTTTTGACTTGATTGGCTTGGTTTCTAATTATATTGCACGAGCTCATAACGAATTTTCTGACATCTGTACTCTAAATTCGTACTACTACATTATATGGAAAATCTTGGGGGGGGGGGGGGGGCTCTAGTTAGTCACACCATTTGGTATTGATCTGGCATTTTTGCTTTTGTGCTGAGAGACACTCTTTTTATTCGTGGCCTCTTGCTATACACATATTTGCATCGTCTACCCTTATTCAGGTTGATACATCATGGTCTCATGGACCCATACATGACAAGAAGGGGACATTTGAACGCAGTTATAAGCACAATTTCGTGATTTGAATTTGGTGTTTAATTGCTTATGTTGTATCACTTATTCACTTGTATAATAGGGTGATTCAATAGTTTGGAGTAACCTCTAGTCGTATAATCGGGTGATTTAATAGTTTGGAGTAATAGTTAGGGTAAACTGAATTGAATTGAGGTGAATTTGAAGATTTATTACATACAAATAAATGAGCGAGAATTGAACTTGAGACCTAATGTATCCAAGAAGTGAGCCTTAACCACTAGGCCAAAACCTCATTGGCTTCAAAATCAACAACTTAAATTTCAAGAATCTACATGCACTAACTCACGGATCACTATTTTTTTGTGCAAAACATATGGGAAACAATTTTACTCTCCCTATGAATGAACAAAAGATTACACAACAGTGGAAAAGCAAGAAACTATAGATTTCATTAGCATTATTGAGATTTCTATTAACTTAAAAACTGCTGTTGGTAATACAAAAATTATTACTCCAGTACTCCACCATGAAATATGGGGTTGACTATTCTTTTCAAGAGAATATATAAAAGTGTTACAGCACTATGGTTCTCTAATATTTTTCATTCAATTCGACAAGGAAAATGCTAAATTTATATTAACACTTTTGGTGCAAGCTGATTAGTTTAATAATCTGTGCTTAATGCGTGGTCCTATTATTATCAAATCAGTTCTATTCAAAGGGAACATAAATACATAATGACAAATTCTGTTCAAGGATTAATTAACGCTAAATAACAAATAAAAGAATCTATATGTCTAGTCAGAACCTAAATATTTTAGTTCATGTTTACAGCTCTTGGTACAAGAATAAGTTTACAATAAGGCTTTAGAATAAATATAACAATATTTGTTGGATGTTGTAAACTTGACAAGAATGAGTAACCATGGAGTTCAGATGCCTAAAAGAAAAAGACAAAAGTGGGGTCAATTTTTTTTTCTTTTTCACTAAAACTAAGAATTAAGTAATAAGCAGCAGTTTCTGGCTGCAAAAGGATGTGCAATAATCTCAGCAAACACCTACTGTATTTAGTACTTCCTGCTTGCTTATGTAGTTGACTGAACTGATTGAACAACTGGGTAAAATTAGTGTGCATGTCCATACGATACACGCGATGGTTTTTTTTTTTTTTTTTTTTTTTTTTTTTTAATAAAAAAATTCAATGTTTTTTGATAGGTTGCATTCCTTCTAACTTTATTGTAATAATTTTCTTTTTTTTTTGTGCTAATTTTGTGATTAACTGGTAAATAAAACTAAAACAACAAAAGGCGTAATTTGGAGTGGTTCATCCGCAATGTGACTCTAATTTTTTTTTATGGCAAAAATTAAAATGTTGGATAAGGGATGCCCTCAAGTCATGTTAATAATCATTCACTGGCCATATATTAGCCTTTGAAAAAAAAAATCATTCATTGGCTTGTGGTGCCTCTATAAAAATTAGAGGTATCAACACCTAAATGACATTGTTTGTTGCAATATATTTCTACTTATTATGATTAGTCATACTATAAACTTTGATCGATATTTTGACAAAATGCTTAGGAAACGATTATTAACCTTTTATTAACAAACTTGAGAATACTCTGTTATAAAGTTCATACCAAAGATAACCATAGTAGACAATGGATCGAAATGAAATTGAAGTAAGTACATCAAAAGTTTATTGAAACAAAATCGGGGTGGCGCACCATGTCCCATATCCTAGCGTCCATGTCCCAGCACTTAAGCCTCATGTCCCATGGGTGAAATCGGAGTACTGGGACCCAGATGACCGTCATGAGGCACCTGAGGTCCTTTAGGGTGACGATAGACCTCACGGAAAAGTTTGGGAAAAAACGAAAATCGGACCCAGGAAGCCGAAAATAAAGGTTATATATAATCCACGCGTTTTGGGCTTGCGGGAGGACCCATAAAGAAAGTGGATATTTTTGCACCACATCTTACGGGACACTATTGGGAAGATAAGCGGCCCGCGGGTTCGTTATCAGGCCCCTGATAGACTTGCAAGTGCGTTTTATGGGACACCGATGTAAGGACCGGAACACAAAAGGCACGGGTGATATCGAAGTTCGGGGATCCGAATAACACTCTCGGGGCACCGAGGGTCCTATAGGGTCATGATATACCCCACTGAAAAGTTTGGGAAAAAATGACAACCGGAGCCCCCGAAAGCCGAAAACGGAAGCTATAATCCACGTTTTTGGGCTTCCGAAAGGCCCCGGAATGATGGTGTATATTTTCGCACCACATAGCACGGAACACCCCTAGTGGACATGAAAAGCCCATGGTGTCGCTTATCTGGTCCTGATAGGCTTGAAAGGGCGTTTTACAGGACATTGGTGTAAGAGCTGAAACACCAAAACTCCAAAAGCATGGGTGATATCAAAGTTCAGAAATCCGAATAAACCTCTCGAGGAACCGAGGGTCCTCTAGTGTCATGATAGACTCCCCAAAAATATTTACGCAAAAATGACAATCGGGCCCAGAAAGCCGAAAACAAAAGCTATAGTCCATATTTTTTAGGCTTCCGGAAGGCCCTGCAACGAAGGTGAATATTTTTGCACCACATCCCACGGAACACTCCTAGAGGACATGGGAGGCCCTTAGAGCCGTTTATCCGGTCCCTGATAGACTTTGTAAGGGCGTTTTACGAGCACTGATGTAAAGAACACCAAAGGCATCGATGATATCAAAGTTTTGGGATCCTATGACGCTCCAGGGGCACCGAAGGTGCTCCAGGGTCATTATAGACCCCCAAGAAGTTTTTTGAAAAAACTGACTCCCGGGCCCTAAGAAGCCGAAAACGAAAGATATAATACTCGTTTTTGGGCATCCGGGAGGCCATAGAACGGAGGTGGATATTTTTCCACAACATTGCACGGAACACCCTAGGGGACAAGCTAAGAAAAGCCCTTGGGATCGTTTATCCGGTCCCTGATAGGCTTGCAATGGCGTTTTACAGGACTCTGATGTGAGAGTCGGAATACCAAAAACATGGGTGATATCAAAGTTCGGGGATGCAGATGATGCTCCCCGGGGCACCGAGGGTCCTCTAGGGGCATGCTAGGACCCTCGGAAAAGTTTGGGCAAAAATGATACCTGGGCCCCGAGAAGCTGAAAACAAAGGCTATAAATCCACCTTTTTGGGCTCACGGGGGCCTCGAAACGAAGGTGCATATTTTCGCACCACATCGCACAAAACACTCTTAGGGGACATGGGAGACCCTTAGGGTCGCTTATCCGGTCCCTGATAGGCTTGGAAGAGCGTTTTACGGGACGATGATGTAAGAGTCAAAACGCCAAAGACATCGGTGATATCAAAGTTCGGGGATCCGGATGATGCTCTCAGGGCACCGAGTGTCCTCTAGGTTCATGATTGACCTCCCGGAAAAGTTTTGGCGAAAATAACACCCGGGCCCCGTGAAGCCGAAAACGAAGGCTATAATCCACGTTTTTCGGGCTTTTGGGAGGCCCTGAAACGAAGGTGGATATTTTCGCACCACATCGCACGGAAGACCCCTAAGGAACATGGGAGACATTTGGGGTCGCTTATCTGGTCCCTGATAGGCTTCGAAGGGCGTTTTACGGGACATTGATATAAGAGTCGGAACACCAAAGACATCGGTGATATCAAAATTCAGGGATACGGATAATGCTAACGGGACACCGAGGATCTTCTAGGGTCATTAATCATGATAGACATCCCTGAAAATTTTGGAGAAAAATGGTATTAATTTTTTTTGCTTCAACTAGTATATTATCTACAAAATAACATTGGTTAGATTTTGCAATTATTAGTACTATACTGTTCAATTTACACTCTGCTCTAACCAAATTACTAATATAAATCTTGGATCCGCCAGTCGAGTTAGGCTTACCATATAGCATGACTATATCACTAAATGACCATATGACTATATGAATGCTATATGTCTAGTCCGGCCTCCTTATGTTATAAAAACATAGTTAATAATCATAGTTAATATGGATTATTGTTTAAAATAAGTAACCCTTAAATCAATTAAGGTTTATCTATAATTGCGATTATAGATTAGTTTCACACAAAACTTATTCAAATTTACTACCTTTGATTTTCGATTCATCGTGATCAAACTAGGAGTATAAGTTAAACTTTGAATTTCTGACAAGCCTTGCAATCGCAAACCCAGGCCACCAACTACTTCTCCTTCCCTACAAAGAAAACCTCCACAACCCAAAGGTGAAGTGTGGTGAATGGATAAGAAAGAGAGGTACTCCAAATTCAACAAACTCCAACAAGAAGCACTAAGAAAAAGTGCAAAAAAAAAAAGTAGAAAAGAATCTAAAAATTCCCCCATTTTCATTTTTTTTGGGACAACCCCACATCAAAGGAACTGTCCCTTGATCTCTCCACTTAAATAGAAATCAATTCAATCAACCCGTTACTACCCTTAAAAATGGGCCCCTATATATAAAACCAACAAAACAAATTATATATATACACTATTTTGCTAAGTTAATGGAGACAATTCAAGGAAATGAAAGGGGAGAATAAATGTATCAACTAACCATATAGTACTGTCCCTACTTAACAATTTCAAAGAAAATCCCTGTTGAACAAGAAAGGAAAACCCTTTCACTACGTTAAAGGGACCCCTTTCACAAACGTTAGGGATAATTGAGAATATCTATAGCTAACCCTTTGTTGTATGTAATGTAATGGGTAAAGAACAAATCATTTTGGGTTCCGACAAAAATATCATAAAGTGACTTTCAAATAGGAACATATATAGCAAAAGGTAATCAATTGTTAAGGTTCGTTAGAATACAAAATGAGTAGGAGTACTATAGAGAAGTGCATTGTGATTTTCAGTTTAACTAGCAAGCATGCATTTCAGTACATAGCTAAAGAGAAGGGAAGCCCACAACCCGGAAGGCAGAAGACAAGAAGAAAAAAACTAGTGGACATCATATGGAAAAAACACGTCCCTACTCACCAGAATCTGAATCAGTAAGAATCAATTGCAGAACCTTATTGAATTAGCGGGAATCAACTACAGGACCTTACTGAATTAGTGAGAATTAGTGGCATAACAGCCTTATTGAATTAGAACCTTACAAAATCGGTGGAAATTAGTAACGGGACCTTACTGCATTAAATCAAATCAGTGAAAATGAAAACATTCTAAGAATGATGATTCAATATCACATTTGATGTCATATTTCTGCACATTGGGGTTTCGCATTCTAATCTACTTTGGATGGGATAGGGATACTCCAACAAAATAGTCAAAACTAGTTGTGATTTTTTTTATTTATCTATTATTACAGTGTGAATTGTGATATCGGATATACTCTGGATAGCGTATGAATAAGGAAACAAAATCACATGTCTTGGGAGTTTTATTCAAAGGTTGATTTTAACAATAATCAATAAACAATGACTAGTTGGGTATTTAGGACTTAGGAGTCAACCAAGTCAATACTCCTCTCAAAAATGAAATTATGAGACTTCAACAAAATCCGACTACATCAGCCGAACCTTTTTTTACTGTTTCTTTTATAGATCCGTCCCACACAAGATCTATTAATTTTCTTTTAACATAAAAACTCGTATGAGTCAGCCTCAACGTGAGCTGCTCAAACAAACATGATACTCTAAATTTGAAATGGTGGTGTTGGTGCGAATTGATACTCTAATTTAGTCAATACAATGTATAATAAGCTGGCCTTCACTAATCCGTAAACAAACAAAGCGTCTTTGTATATATAAAAAAAATTAAAAAGGTAAAACGTGTTAATGATCGAAGCTATATGCCTTTGGGGCTTAGTGGATTAAGCAAGCATGAAGGGAATCAAAGAATCATGCATTCTAGCCAAAAGCCCAACATCAATATAAGCTACATTGCATTTACCTCAAAATGATCAAAACCCCAAAATTGGGAGTCCTTAAAAGTTAAAACAGCGATCGAAAGAGAATCTATATAGGAAGCACGATTTGTGGTCCTAATGCTCTCTTAAGTTTGATCTAATCCATTTTATGTGCCGGAATATGTTTTTGTTGGTACGGTCTGTGCAAGAATATGTTCTTGAGTATAATCTATCCTTAACTCAATATGACAATGCTTTTTCTTATGGATGTTTATCTCTTTGTATATATTCCCTCAATAGTTATTATGTTGAAATCTTAGTTTTATTTCTTTAAACTTATTATTTGTACAATTTTAAAGGTATCTTCTTTTCCATTTACTCAATAATTAGTTCAGTTCAATTCCGGTTCAGTTTAGTCCGGTTCAATTCAATTCAGTGCAAAAGAACACAGACATACTTTTGACATATTTTTCCGTGTTCGATACTCTTAATTTTGTTGTAAATAATGAGCCAAAGGGAATGATAATGATAGGTTTTGAATGAGTCCTTGGTATTATACCTTCAACTTCATTTCTCAATGGACTTTAGTAGCTAGGCTAGACCACTTTTTGGCAAGTAGAAAACATTTGTAGAAAACATTTTCATTCTACCCAGTTCTCTAATTACTAGGCAATAAGATCATAGGTTTGACATGTGACATGTCTTGCCAAAGTTTATGTATTACTCTAGGAATAGAGGGTGATGCTTAGGCTTTTGGTGTGGGTGGTATGGAGAATGTAGATAGGACTAGGGGAGCTAGCCACTAGGATAAAAGGCTATCCCGAGTTGGAAGGAACAAATTACCTATACAATTACCACCCTCAATCCACATATATTTACTACCCTCATCCAAATATTCACTAATCTCATGGAGTATTGGTTTTGTTTGCTTTAACTTTCAATCCAATTTATATTAGTATGAAATGTTCCTTCTCGGCAACTTCTAAACTTTTGCCCTATAGTATACATTTTTCTGGTTTAGATCATAGATTCACCTTAAACTCTTTGAGATATGACTAATTATATTTGTACCGGATTGGCCTATGAAGGAATAAAGTACTCCCCAAAAAGTTTCTCTATTTACAAGAATCGAACTCTCGGCATATAAATGGATAATTCATAATTGTAGGAAACAATGTAATAAAAACCATCCACGCACTAATATCATTATCTGTTGAGACGAAAACAAAGTGATCACTCATTACTCATTAGTCATTATCAAGACATTTGATGAGCACTTTTTCTGTTTCATAGGTAGTCATTAAACTCAAGACAACGAGGACTCTTTTTATGTTCCTCCCTCTTGTTTGTTTTATCAAACACAAGTTAGAAATGAGAATATGGCCATATGGGGGACCTGGTAATAACTATCTACCTCCATATCAACACACATTGAAAGAGAGAGAGAGAGAGAGAGAGAGAGAGAGAATATTGCTCCAAAGTGCGAGGTAGCTACCTTCACCTTTTATCCATTTCAACTATCCAAAAACATAAAATAAAAACCAAAAATGTTAAATGCAGAATTTCAGCCATTAAGATTGATCAAATTATAAACAAACGCTAATATGAACAACAAAGGCTAAAATTCATTTGAAAATTACTAATATTACTCATTTACTTACTATTTTATATTATATTTCCCATCCATTTCTGAACATCCATCTGTACATTGATTTCAGTTTCAATAGCAGATTAATGTAATGTAACAGACAACATTACATACAAAAAACTCTCTGCTATTGCTCTGTTTTTTTCTTCTGAAATTTATTATTTTCTCAAAACTACTACTGCTTTACTTTCTTCTCTCAAAGCCCAATGTTGCTTCTCAATGAACTTCTCCACTTTCCTCCTAAACTCCTCTTCACTCAACTCATCCTCATCAGTCATCCTCAACATTCTCCTCCTCGCCGTCGTCGTCGTTGCTGTTGTTGTTGTCTTTGCCGGAGACCTCTCTCCGATTCCGCTTTTCCGGCGTGGCTCCGTTGCCGATCGCCGGAGCTCCTTCTTCTCCGGCACTTTCACCACCATCTCAACCGTCGATTTCGACCTCCGGTAAATCTTTTCTCGCTCCTCCTCAATCGCTATAACCTCGAGTTCTGTTTCTCTCTCCTCCTCAACGGTTTCGACAATCGCGGTTTTTTCCTGCGAAAGTTCTCTTTCCGGCGAAATTTCTCTCTCCTCAACCACCGGAGTTTCGTCGGAGAAATTATCAATATCTCCGGCGACATTTACATCCACAGTTTCAGTATCCGTTTCGGTGAGGTCACTAGTTTTGCAATTGGCGAAGAGAGTGATAATAATAACATTTCCGATGATGAAGACAAAAAGAGGACTAAAGAGGAGAGAGAAAACTCGTCGGAAAATTTTACCGGAGAAATCAACAATCGCCGGTATATACGACGATGACCACGAAATTGACCATGAGATTAACATTATGACGATGAATATTTCAAGTGTTCGAACAGTGGTAGCGATTTTCTTGAAAGTTCTAAATCGTCGCATCGCTTTTTCTTTCTCGATTTTGATCGTGTCGATTTCGTATGTCTCCATTTTTGTTTTTCGAAATTTGGAGAGAGAGAGAGAGAGAGAGAGAGAGAGAGAGAGAGAGAGAGAGCGTGTGTCTTTGTGTTGGTTTTGGTTTTGAAATGGGGGAGTGTAATAATGATAAAACTGAGACGGTTTTTTTTTGGAGGAGGGAAAGAGAGCAATTGTGGGGATAGAAGGGTTTGGGGGGTTTATATAGGAGGATCAATCAATGTCTTTATGAGTGCCTTACTCTTATCCTTGGGCTTGGGTTACATAATTGAGACTTTTTGTTTGTTTAAAGAGCATAAGAAAAAAAATAAAATATTAGTAGAATATTATTTAAGTACAATATTATGCTAGGAAAAGCTAAGGAAAGTAAATGAAAAGGGGATCAAAGGAATTAATTGTGCAGGGTATTAGATATTTATCATTTAGGTCTTGAATTTTACATTGTGGAATCTTCTTAAGTTTAATTTAGGTCTTAAGGATCATCTTTGGAATTTTTTACCAAAATTGATAACATTATAAAGTTAAGTTTTCTAATAGGGGAGATATTATTTTATTGTGAATTGTGATTGTTGGAAATATAAGGTATTGATCAATATCAAAATAATATATAAAGGATAGAGTAGATGACTTATCAAATAATCGTTGGGGCCACTGTCTTGAAAGCGATTTTCGGCACGACTTTGGTGCAAATCGTCTCCGCCGGTCGCTCCCCAAGGTTAACACAATAACCCCCAAACAAGTGCACTCATGGACGAAGGTTTGGAACTTACACAAATACAATTGCCCGAAAACTAATCATACATGGGGATATGAGGAGATGTGTCTTCCTTCACATTCTGTCTATTTCTTTTCTCTAGTGGACATGAACACCCAATTTATAGATGGTAAAATGTAACCTCCCACAACCCATTAAAGTAGCTTTAATGGGTTTATTAGTGGCACATCATAGGATATGAATTACCCACAATTAATTACAAATCGGTTACAAATCACCCCATAACATTTGGGTGCCATTATTCCAACAATCCCCCACTAATGGCAAACAAAGGCCAAATGATTTAATTTCTGGACAAAGGAAAAAATAGACTTCTTAAGTACCAATGTCCGAAGGATTGAATTGATACGTAGTGAAGTGAGCGAGTAACCGGTGCTAATTCAAAAAGTGAAGTACTCTTGAACTCAATGAATTACACGTGGTCAATCGAGACCCCCACAACACATATTATACCTTAATTTTGTGCAAATTTCGCGATAGAAAAATATAAACGCAATTATATAGGGCATGCGCACACCTTGGGTCTTATGAGTGCTCTAAAAAGATAGCCCAAAATCTTTCATAAAAGGCGGCCAAACCTTTACACTCACGTAAGTGATTTCATCACGTCCATCATAACCAAGTCTACCCAACTCACATATGGGTTTGACTAATAAACAACTGGACTAAGAAATCATTAAGAGCAAATGATGCTCAACCTCTCATATACCAACGGTGAATCCATCAAGTCCGTCTCAATTAGGACCACCCAAAAAATAGGGATATGGAATCATTAAGAGCTAGAAGCTCAACCTCACAACAAGCGGTGAATCCATCAAGTCCGTCTCATAAGGACCACTATATAAAAGCTATGGATTCATTAAGAGCATGTGCTCAACCTCACAATAGCACCAACAACGCCATAGGGATGGGAAAAGATGGTGCATATTGAGTAACCTCATGGCTTCGTTTGACCACATTGAACCAATGAAGGTTGGGTATCCACCATGATTTCCTCAATATAAGGGCTTTAAGCCTCATCCCCCTCGACGATTCAATAATAAAGCTTAAACCAATCTTTCTTTAATTTATATTGTTACTTGACGATAGTTTGTCTATTTCAAATGCGTCATCTCTTGTCATGACACACTAATTTTAACAAATCACAATTAAAAGAAATTGGCACACTAAACTTTCTCGAAATGCATATCAACATGTCTCTCAAGTCTCAACTAACTTCTTGACATGCCCACTCAAGAATAGTTAATTATAACATGTTATATACACGTCAGATTTTAGAGACAACAATCACAACACCCACAACAAGGGAAAATACATACTCATTTGTACAAGTATATATTATTAACTTGTCACATATTTGCACAAAAAATACATCAAACACGACAATGATGTATTGCAAAGTGCAAACACAAATTAATAATAAATTAATTCAATAACTCTAGCATACACAAAATAAAGAATATTTAGAACCTTGTGTGATATGCTACCATGAATTCTCGCAATCAATACACAATAATAATATGGACCTCTTTCAATAGTATCTCCACATATAAAAAAAATTGATGATTTTTCTCATCAAAAAACGGAGAATATTCTATATCTTTCATACGATATTCATGGTTTATTATTAACCATAAATGTACTCAGTGTCAAACATTCGCTTATTGTCTCCTCAAGGCATATAAGCTACTATACATGAGAATAATTACTGATTTCACTAAAAACATTTTAATGCTCAATATATCTCTACAATTATATGTAGTATTTTACGAGCATAAAAGATATATATATATATATATATACATACACATTCGAATATCTTAGGTCCCATAAAAACCCACAGAGATTACGGTAAACTAACTTTAATTAGTTATCCCCACATTCTCAAAGAGTCGAATTCGATCAAATTATATTGAGAACACCAATATGTATAACACGTAGTTAGTGAACACAAATCTTCCCCCACATGTTCTCAATATACATACCAAAAATCATATACTTTCTCACCAAATAATTTGCAATTTTTTTGATACAGAAATATAAGACGATACTAAATATCCTAACACAAATTATAATTTCAAAGAATTGAATGGTGTCAATTTTGTAGAATGTGAACTACAAACAACATCCACTTATTTACATAATATTCCTAAATAATTTTTAGAAATTATTAATACAACTCACAAAAATCCATAACGATTTTCAGATCAAGGGAACAACATTTAATCGCAATAAATGAGACTTAATAAATACTCTTGGATAGTAAAAGGTTGAAAAGTCACACAAGAATACAACACCAGTGTCCCAAAAGCTATCTAAGTAGCAAGTTTAAAAATATCCATGGCCAGCATTCTGGTTTTTCCTTACCATACCACATTCTACATACTAGATATTCATATGGCCTCTTAAAATTGTAATATAAGGTAGGTATAACTCACAATAATGGCATGAGTTCCCAGTGATCATACTATCATAGCAATGTCTCAATTTTATAATTTTAAAAACTGCAATTGTATTCGTCTTATACGCTAATCATTATATATCACAATAAAACTTCCTACCATTACACATATACACCTCTACTCGTAAAATAATAAGAACTTATGGCCTGAGTTTCGGCATAGTCAAACTCACAAAGAATCATAAAAATCAAAACCAATATTCTTGTAATAATCTCATTTAAGGACAAAGTCCCATAGGCCAACTACTAATAATTAATTAGATTCATTCGGTGAATGAATCAACATATGAGCCTACTGTAGTGATTAAGGCAAATAACGGTTCCACTTTCACCTATTTAATTTTCAAGGTGGTAGATAAACCCCTATAAAATGACATATAAACACTAGCGCCGTAATATGTGAACTGATCAATTAGTATGTAGCCACCAATTACAAGAACTGGATAGTGAAAGAGTATAATAAATCACAAAAAGATTTTGAGATTACTGATTCCAAATGATAAAACTTGGCAGGGACTTGCAACAAATCACATATCTATCAAATATAACTATCTATCATTTTACCAAGACACACAAACTCATACATGTTGAATATAATTCCACCACTCAAGAAGACCGCTACTTAAATTCGCAAGGGGTCTAATATTCAACAATTAATCAATACCAAAACAAAATCGCTTTCAAATTGTTGAAAATATAAGGTATTGATCAATAACAAAATAATATATAAAGGATAGAGTAGATGACTTATCAAATAATCGTTGCGCCGTGGTATGAGGGCCACTGCCTTGAAAGCGATTTTCGGCACGACTTTGGTGCAAATCGTCTCCGTCGGTCGCTCCCCAAGGTTAACACAACAACCCCCAAACAAGTGCACTCATGGATGGAAGTTTGGAACTTACACAAATACAATTGCCCGGAAATTAATCATACATGGGGATATGAGGAGATGTGTCTTCCTTCACATTCTCTCTATTTCTTTTCTCTAGTGGACATGAACACCCAATTTATAGATGGTAAAATGTAACCTCCCACAACCCATTAAAGTAGCTTTAATGGGTTTATTAGTGGCACATCATGGGATATGAATTACCCACAATTAATTACAAATTAGTTACAAATCACCCGTAACCTTTGGGTGCCATTATTCCAACAGTGATTGTCTGCTGCTGTTGTTAGAGATTTCTTATACTGATATTTTTTTTTGGTCTATGAGAGATTTCTTATACTGATTGACAAGCAAGAGAAATCCATATATTGACAATATGTGAATATGTGATCAAGAGACACAAAAAGGTAAGTATATAATTGTTCAGTTGCTGATGAACAAACTGGAAAAATGACAGCCGCCATGGGTGGGTTGTTTATAGGGCTAAATTGAATTGAACTAAATTCGACATCAATAAATTAAAATAAACACCACTAGACTTAACTGAGCATCACTTGATATGTAAGAAAAATGAAATGTTCCTGAAATGAACAATACTGATCGAATCTGAACTGAACTGAACATCATTGAAAATCACTAAGCTAACACGAGATTATGGGTAAACTGAACTGAATTGTACAAAACTGAATTGAACTAACCTAACCGCGTAAACTCTAAAAGACACACCCCTGTTATATGCACTTGCTTTCACCTTCCCTGAGATGTGATCTCTACATTTCACTTATGTATGTATGATGGCACTCCTTAAATTTAACTTATGTAGTATTAATCCCAAGTAGTTTAACAGTTAGATTCATCATCTTAAAAAAAGTTATAGTTGTAATATAATTTATTCTCTATTTTTGTTCTATTTATGTACTTAATTAAAGAATGAGCTTATGAACAACTAATAATTTATATATAGCGACATGAAAAAAAAATACTACTTATAGAACTAATCATGTGTTTTTTATTATGTGATGTTCACGAATTATCAATTATCCTAGAGAGCCTAATCTTCATTCGTGTGGATATGCATAGTGCGTGAAAATCCATGTCAACATCCACATCATTCTTCGTACAATTATAAATTCTATCAACTTCTAACATTAAAGAGTTTCAAGAGAGAATTGGGTTGGAGAGCAGTGACTACTCTTCCTCTATTTTCGCTAACAAAGACCATGCATGAACTTTCATTCATAATAGAAGCAAGTGTTAATAATCCAAGAGTTTTGAGTAATTTAGTTTATTTAATGAAAGTATGATAATAACTATCTTAATAGAAAATTACATATAAATAGAGTTAAATGCAAGGTAGTTCGATAGTTTATCTTATTGGTTTATTAAAAATGCCAACATACACAATTTGACATCAATGTACATATTTATATCATCGACGCTCGCTGGTGTATATATATATATATATTTCTACTTTCTAAAGCCTACACTGAAATGAAACCCAAATTGTTTACTAAACTGATTTTATTTCTGAATTAAAAAGGTGTAAAGAACTAACGTAGCTATCAGTGGCGGAGTCAGAAATCTGTTTAAGTGGAATCACTCTCTTATAACATATAGGATAAATCGTAAATATTGTATAAAAAAACTTAGTTTATAAGGGAATTTTACAAAAAAAATTCACCAAGTGGGTTCAATGGAATCCATGCATCAAAGCATGGATCCGCCACTGGTAGCCATAAGATTATTAATTATGCTATCATGAAGCATAGGGAGGCCCTCAATTTTCAACTGGTTTCCAGTTTTGCCCAATTTTCTCCAGTTACCAGTTACAAAATACAGTTTTGTCCAGTTTTGCCCAGTTTGACCCAATTTTGTCCAGTTTTAATAACAACAACAACAACAACAACAACAACAACAATAATAATAATAATTATTATTATTATTGATATTATTATTATTATTATTGTTGTTGTTAGTATAATAATTATTATGATTATTATTTTATTATTATTATTATTATTATTATTCATAGTATAAATAATAGTAATAATAGTATTTATTAATAATAACAAATAATAATAATAATAATAATATTTTTATTATTATTAATATTATTGATATTATTATTATTTTTGATATTATTATTATTTTTGATATTATTATTATTATTATTAATTAAACAATTTTTTTAGTTTCTCCCAGTTTTTCCCAGTTTCTCCCAATTTGACCCAATTTTTCCCAGTTTCTCCCAGTTACCAGTTAGACTTTCCAGTTTTCACCAGTTTTGACCAATTTCTCCCAGTTTTCAGTTGAAAAGAACGAGCCCTAAATTCGAATTTTTAGAATTGTTACAGTAAAAGTAGTAGTAAAAAGAATTTTTAGAATTAAGTTCACAGAATTCCCGCAATGATTGCTCGCTTTTGGAGCAATTTTGTTTTCTAATTAAAAGGATGGATAAGCTAAACCTCTACGTATTTGAGGGATGAACATACATCTTGGCAAGTCCATCCCTTCTACTGTAACATAGAATAAAGAAATCATGCATGAAAGAAAGGAGACCCCCTTCCTTTTTTCTAGAACACTAAAAAACATCATAGATAAAGAAATATTGAAATCTATGAAGGAAAGGACATAATTATTTCTGATTATCCATGTATACCTTGACCGCTAAATTATATTCTTATATCATCATTTAATTTGCTTCGAATAATTCAGTGCACTTGGATGGGTACTATAGAGTGTATTATTATTCCCAACAGTATATAACTTCTAAATCATACATGCATCTTATATATATTTAGTTAGCTATCTAGTATCATTCATAATCATAATGCATTTCATGAACGTAATGAAGCAATAATGAGACAAGGATGTAAATTCACGGAAAGCGCACAAGTATACTACCAGTCCCACATCTCTAACAAACGTCGGCTTGGAAGATTTTAGGCTAACTAGTGATATTCTTGTGCGTGCACGGTCTTTATAAAAAAAAATTGTGTTCATATAAAAAAAATTATATTTTTGTAATTCCTTCAATTAAATAAATACGATGGGATATCACATCTTTTCACTTTCTACTTTTATGTCTAGATTTTTTTTTTTCACCAATAATAAATACTCATTTAGATAGTATGACATGCACCATTTGTGCCAAAATAAACAGCACCCTATAACACAATTTTTCTCGTAGAAGTTATAATGAATATTGAGTAATGCATTATTTCGAATAAAGAATAGGGATAGATAACTTCTCTTTTTTTTTCACTTTAATAGACATTCTATTAACATAAAGCTGGCCTATGAATCACTCACAAATATAGCCAAATACACACATATACAAATGAAACATAATACTCAATAAAATTAAAAAAAAACACACTCGTGCATCAGACCTCCAATACATCATTGATCATCAAAACCATATGTTTGATAAAATGTCCAAAAACCTATTTGAGCATACTCCTATTTACGGTTGCTCAAGTATCGACAAATTGATTCTCAAATCCTTATTATTTCATTATATGAAATCTTTTAACTTAGTTCATCATATTGTCATACTATTTGTCTAATAATTGGACATCCAGATAAATTTTTCTACTCCATCTTTCTCATACTATTAACCCCATTTATTTATTGTATTTAAAAATAGTTTTGTAGTGTTGTTCGATCTTCATTTCGATTATTCAAACTATAATAATTTTTTTCTATTGGAACAAAAACATCTGAATTTTTTTTCCTCATTTTTTATTCGTGCTATTTTAATGTGATTAAATGGAGATAATATAACACGTGATCGTGACTCAAAATAAAAATCTAGTTCTCCATCTTCTCATACTCTATTAGCTAGCTATAATCATGGTGTATCCAAGTATCACAAATGTATAAGCTTGAGCATCATAATTGTCTAGTGCTAGTATACACGTACATGTTTGAATTTGTCTAGTATGCATTTTGTCCAAATACATTAAAAGGATACTTGCATTAAAAATATACATTGAATCAAGTCAACTTGTACCAAGATGCTTAAATGCAATGTGTGAATACATTAAACCATGTGTGAACACATTAAACCATTTAATTCGCTTATTTGCTTACGTGTCACATAGTAGAGATAGCTTAGCTTACATGGCATGCTTATGTGTCAATGTAACATGTAACAACATTTTATATATATATATATATATATATATATATATATATATATATATATATATATATATATATATATAATCAGTGCGTGGAGACACTAAAAAGTCTCTTCAGTTTCCTCTAATAATAAGTGGTGACCAGGCCAAAAATCTCAGTCATTACTAATGACCTATACTAGTATTACGCGGTTTTTTAATTACCAAAAATTCGCATGAAAAGGAGTTAAGCTCTGTTCTCTTTAATGGTATGGTACGGGACGGTGAGGAATGGAACGACGCGGTGTAGATAATGGAAGAAAATGTGAGACAAAATGAAGTACAAAATGCGGAACGCAACGACGTGAAACGTAATAGAACGAATTGGAACGGAACGCAATGCAACAGGATCTTAGCCAATGTTCATGTTACTATTGCTCAACAATTATATTTGAGACAGGGGATGATATATAGCTCAAGTATGATTGTCATAATTTTGATCCAACAACAAACCAGCATTTTTTTTTTTACTTTTCTAAATAATGTTTTATCTCAAAGTTTTAATTTCGAGCTGACCCCTGTGAGACCAATCAACAATTATAGACTATAGTTAAGGCTTGGTAAATATATATATACTTTGACATTTAACAAGCCAACAGAAATTGTTAGAAAAAGTTCTACAAATGTAAACCAGTGCAAGCATATAATGCTAGCCCTTAATCAATTCTTGTATAAGATTTTCCTACGATAATGGGACGGTATAACTCTTTATGACTTTAATGATGATTTTTTTGTCTAAATAATGTCACCCTGTCATACAAACTGCAGCATGGCGATATTATACAAGCTTTTGTGCCCGACAACATGCATTATTATCATTGCACATGATGCGGTTATAATCCTTATTATCATAATTAGCATATATTCGATAATAACTTATTGCATTAGTTGTTTGTATGAATGTGTAGTTAATAACCAATACATGTTCAATTAGAAGAAGAAAAAAAACATCACAGATTTTAGCTATATTAGTTAGTTCAGTAAGTTATGCTTATTAAAAGGGGGCTCAATGCTTATTAAACGGAGTCTCACCTTGAAGCCGCCTTATACGGATTTTTCCTATCCTATAATCATACCACTAGAATAGAGTCAATGGACCACTTGACGGGGTTGAACTAACAATCCAAAGGAACGTCAGAAATGCGAGTTTTTAATACTCCTATGTGGGGGACTGACGAAATGCACAACAAGCTTTATTTGCAGTTTCCCAACTCCCATTCAGAAAAAACCACCACAACTACTTGACTTTTCATTTGGTTATTGGTGAGACGGAGAAAAATGTTCCCTTCAAACACGCGATGCGGCGTCTGCCTCGGGCTTCTTTTTTTTTTTTTTTTTTTTTTGTGTGTTTTTTTTGGTACGTAAAAGCAGAATGAATGAAATCTATGTGTGAATTTTCACGGTTTTCCTCTACGTGGCTCTACTTTTCATTTTTTTTTAATTGTTCTTTTCTAATGGAGGATGGAATTTATTAACTTATGACTTTTCATGAGTATACAAAAAGTTTCTTGGCAATTATTTTTTTTTATTGAATTTATAGTTAGTTTGATTTTAGTATCCTAAATCATAATCATGAAATCTCTCATAAACTTCTCTTCATTTTTAACCATCAAGAATAGACTACACATTTATATATTGAGGATTAGGACTCTATTCTTTTTAGTGGAATGGTTATTATTAAACAAAAACTGCAAAACGAGACGGGATTGAAATAACACTTGAAAAAGGAAAGAATGAAACATACTGCAGAATGAACAATTGTGAGACAAAATGTAATGCAGAATTGAGTGATATGCATAGTAAAGCAATACGAGTTTTGTTGAACCGACCAAAACAAACAGGCACCACGAGATCAAGAACAAGTTAATAGATAATAGGTTATTGTAAGATCCTTCCATAAAAATAAAAATTACTAAGAAACAAAAAGGTTTATGTAAGGTTGCGAAACTTGCGATTGGAAAATCTAGGTTTCCATGAGTAAAAATCTCCCAAGCTCTCTTTAAATCTAACCTTTTGAAGCTATTCACATAGACTTGTTTGCCAATACCTAATTAATATGTTATAATTGAGATAAGAAATAGGAAAAAGGGACTTTGTAAGAACCCCATCACTCACTAATGAAATGATCATAATTCAATTTATAATCCCTGTTTAGTGTTTCGAGATCAACTTTTTAAATTGTACTCATTATAGACCTTTAGCATTGGAAGATTAGGGGATTAACCAAATCAGCTTTAAGATGAAAATTTTGTACTATAGTAGAAGTTGCTGGGGTCCTAACACGTGAAAAGCTAAGAATGTGGCCGACTATAGCCGTAGGGTTTATTTTCATGGTCCTACCTAAACATAAACACAGTAGTACTTACTTCTTAAATTTGATTTAATTATGACTTTTAAACAGCAGTCCCGGAGTAATTATTGAGTCAATCATGTTGTAAGATAAGAAATCATTATGCCTTCCATTCACAAACTTCAATGGGACATTACCAGGCAACCGAGCGCGAACTACCACCCCAGTTCCGTTTATAAGTTTATAACTAGAGGAGTTAGTTTTTTTTTTTGGATTCTATGCTGTATTCCGTTCCGTTTTAATCCGTTATGTTTCGCATTCTGTACTTGATTTTGTCTCACATTTTTGTCCATTATTCAACGGCGCGCCGTTCAGTTCCGTTTTTCACCGTCATGCACTTCTCCGTTGAAGAGAAAAATACCTTATTCTTCACCAACGTAGAAATTCCTACTTAACATCCCGTCGTACACAAAGACCCATATTGGATTGAAGCGTGGTCAAATCAAAATCTATTTAGATCAATCACATGGGCTGAATAGAAATCAATTTAAACTATCCGTCCGCATATAAATGTCTCATTTACTTTTAACTATTCAGTATAATTCGGTTTGTTCCTATTCAATTTAGTTCAGTTTAAATAAAGTTATATCAAAAGAGTTTAATTCTCACTGTACTTCATTACCTAAATGAAGTGTATTTCATTACCAAAATTCCAACCCATATTTTCTAATGAATCCAATTTTGAATAACTTGGATGAGTTAGGGCCAAGACTTAGGGTGCGTTTGTTAGAGCTGAACTTACCAGTTTTGAACTGAACTGAACTGAATTCAACATCATTAAATTGGATACTACTGAACTGAACTAGACGCAACTGAACTGAATTGAACACAATTTGATATGTGAGACAAAAAGTATGTTTATGAACTTAGCACCACTGAACTGAATTTGCCATCATTTAACTGAATTTGAAATCACTGAATTGACACTTAAACTGAACTGACCGGGTAAGCTCTATCAAACGCACCCTTAGCCTTGAAAAAATTAATTTAGTTCAGTTTAGCTTATTTAGTTCAACTTAAATCAATCCAGATCTGTTTAATTCTTTTCAGTTTGTTTTATCGTGTGAAAAGAGCGGAATCGTGATTGCTTATATATGTAAGAATATATAGTAATACAACTTCAAACACAAATTTATTAGGAAGAAACAGAAATTAGAAGTTGAGCAGAAATTTAAAAAAAAAAAAAAAGGTGATAATTTTAATAATTAAGTTTATTTATGTTGAAAGAATGAGTTAACATTTTTTAAAAAACCCATTTGGGGTCAAAATCCAGCAAATTGTACAACACTAGGGGACGGCTTACAGAGCCCCATGATAACAAGCAATCTAACATTCTGTTGAATCGTTGATCATAAAATGGGGCAAAGTAGTGTATTATGTAAACCTTATGTAAACCTCTTGCCCTTTCATATCAAAATTTAGCTCCCTGAAACTTTAAAAAAAAATTTAAAAAAAAAAAAAAAAAACCCTCCAGTTCTTGGTAGATAGTCCAAGTTAAAGTGAATTGACGGAAGACATTGCAGCAAAAGGAAAGTGAAGGATGGTCGGCGGTGGAAGTTTAAAGTATGATTACATGATTGACACATAGTCAATTTTTGACTTACCTCCATCCATTTACTTGCTTTAAGTCACCATCTCAACTTATACCTTATAATTGCATTTTACCAATTGTTAGATATTTTTTTATTTACCGTTAGCCAACTCTGTTATGCAAAAATTTCTATAAAATAGTAATTTTATGACTTTCGGTAAGATGAGTGTTACACTTAAGTGTAATAAGAATCACAATTCATAAAAAGCAATCTTTGTATTTTTAAATAGTGACCCTATTTCATTTTGAATTGGATCCACCGGTTTCTAATTTGTAGGAATTGGAATTGGAATTGGTTGCACCGGTTCTTAAATCTTAGGAATTGGAATTGGATCCACCGGGTACCCACCGGTTTCTGGGTACCCAAGACCGCATTAAATCCAAATTTTCTTATTTTTTAAATCAAATAAATGTATATTTTAATAATAAAAAACACCAATAAAAATATTACACTAATAAATATTAGTTTTCAAAAATACCGCAAACATAAAATCAAATACTACAGTCAGAATACTTAACACTGTAAATCAAAATTTAAATAACGTATACAATCATTTAATTATTTTTATTACAAATACAAATTAGAAACATTAAAATTACACATGGAAAATTTTAAATTACTAACCTTACTAGAAAATCACCATTCTTTATTTCTAACAAAGAAAAAAAGTCAATAAAATTTTTTACACTGGGTACCCAACCGGTCCGGTTCCCAAAAGTCAGGAATTGGAATTGAAATTGGTTGGTATCGGTTCCTATTTTTGGGAATTGGAATTGGAATTGATTAGACCGATTCCGATTCCAGAACCACCGGTTCCTAACCAATTCCTGTTCCGATACTGGGTACCCGGAATTTCTGCTCACCCCTAATTAGAGATATGTAAATATGCATTTATGGATTATAGTTCAGTGATCTAATTTTTCTCTCACATATACTCGTATGTGATATGTGGGAGAAGCAAGGAGAAACTCTTTGGTATTATACACTTTACTAAGCATGTTAGGAGGTATATGTATAATTTCGGAAATATCTTGCATATGTTTGGTTTTTGGGTCGACATATCCTACATATGTTAAGTCAACAATGGATGTCAAGCGACTCAATTAGTAGCTGCAAGTAGTAGTGTAGTACTGATGGGACAGTAAATTATTGTAAAGGAAATCAAATAATTGCTCCAATTTTGTGGCATGCCATTGTATGACAATGACTTAGCGAAAGGAAATTAAAGGTCGATAGATCAAGATTCAAGAAACGCACCCTTATTACTGTGTAGGATTAATTATTACCAAGGCAATCAATCAAAGAAGACATGCACAATAAAGACGAAGGGGTAAACGTGTTGATACCCGGTTCCTCTAAACAAAAGGTTGAACTGTGGGAGCTAAAATTCATGTAAAGTTTATAGAGTATCTCTTTAGTTTTGGCAGTTTGAGAGAAAAGGTGAAATTATTGAACAACTAGAGTCTTCATACGTGATATTCGGCCTGGCCCGGGTTTACGAACGCTGTACCAAATTTGGGGAGTTTTCAATCATATTTACGATTGTATCTTGCAGGGTTACTCTCGTGATGAGAGACTTTATTGGCTTGCCGCTTATTAAATGAGAAAAAATATATTTCGGACATTAAAATAATCAAGATGAGTGAAATACGTTAGTAAGATTGTGTAAATGATAATTTATCGGGACATTTCAGTTAATTATGGGAAAAGAATAACGAAGTACTAATGGGAGCTAACATTTCTGGTTAGAAACAAAGCTAGGCTAATAAACTAACAACCCTATGTGGAACAAGGCCGTGGTAGTGTAAAGAATCACTATTCTAAAGTCAAATTTGCTCCCACACGTATACTCGAACAAAATTCTGGCAATCAATCTCCAGAAATACACGACTACCACTACTATATAAGGTGTACTTGAGGCGATGGCCTGAGAACTACAATCTGCTTGTTTCATTTGTTTTGGAAGAGTGAGATATGTAAGGTATTCATGTTAACCTTACATGCGAAGGAAAACAAGGCATGGATAAATCCTTATATCCAAAACTGATACTCTCTTTCCAATAGCTTTACATTCTCTTTTTCCCAAGTTGTTTTTATTTGCATTTCACTATCAAATGCTGGGACAAAAGGGTTCCTTTAATTTATGCTCTTTTAGATGTGGAAAGACAGCACTAGAATAGAAGATGCCATGCGTTTCTTACTTTGTTTCCATCCCACTAATTCTCTGTCTGATTTTTCAATTCCAAAGATTCCCCTCCCAATATACATACATAGATTGCATGATGTTCTTGAAAGAATCCCAATTTTGAACTTTATCCTCACCAATTTATTTTCAAGTGTCATACATAAACCATCACACAATTGTCTCCTTAACATGACCTATTGATCCATTTTCTTTTCTCTTCTTTCTTGCAAATACACGTTGGCATCTCAGAGAATTCATTCTTAGAAAATAGCTTCTGTTATAATCTTTATGAGACATGTTGGATTGTACCCAAGAGAAATAAGAACAAAAAATACGAGTTAGATTTATGTTCTTTTATTGACTTCTTTGACGCTTGTAACTTGTGAGTGACGAGTTCTCTTTAACAAGGTCTTCTTCCGACCATCAAAAACAGGGTCTTTCTCCTTTATTTGCAAAAAAACACACTTTAAAATAATGACATTCGTTCTTTAAAGGCAGGTAAGTAGTACAAATACTAATGCCATCGACTGGGGGCTTGGTGGTTTTGTTGTCAATCAAGGTATTGCCACAGTTACAAGGGCTGAGATTTGGGATCTATGGACAAAGCTTAGTTAGCAAAACATATAGCTGGTTATTGAGTCAGATTCTAAGTCGTGGTCCATTACTTACGGACTTGGGAAGCAGCTGACCATATCTAGTGGCACAACCATTTGGCTCCCTACTAGTTTACTACCAACTCGTATTTTCTCGCCTTAATTACTTAAGTATCTTTTTTCAGGAAAATAGTCCCAACGAGGCACTACTCTACTAGAGTACTACTTATATATTGATATTATCATTATGAATCAAGCTTGTAAGTTGTAACCAAGTCTGGGAACACACCCTCCCAAAATCGATGACCAATTTTCCAAGACTCCCAACGAGCAAGCTCATGGGCAACATAATTACTCTCCTTAACAATAACGCACAAAAGAAATAGAACTAAACTCCCTAGCTAATTCCAAATATTATCTACTAACCGACTCACATCTACAAGGGCATTTCCCTGTTTATTACAGTAATAGCAAAGATAATAAGCTTGCAATCACTTTCAATCACAGTCCTGATATGAAATGAGCTGACTAACTTCCAATTTCCTTAGCATTATTTCTCTCCAGACGGTTCCAAATCAAGATCACATAAAATCAAGCGCTTTCACTACCTATTTATAGGAGTGTAGCTAGCTATATCAAAAACAAAAACATTAGATTATCATTAGCTTCATCATTGCTCATATTTTACACAATTAATTATTATTCATCAAATATGTGTTAAAAAGGACAGGGTACCCATTAAGGAGACAACAATAATAATGTGGTAAAAAAATGCGGCCCTTGATTAGAGAATGAGATTATAGATTAGATTGTTCAACATTCAGCTTTGAATTGTGGAGGAAATTACATAAGTATATTATATATCTGTAATCATGGCATCTTTCGGCTATATTTGACTCTTGTGTATGACTAACACGAACAGTACTATGCTTTGGTACCTTTATTTTTCTTCTCTTTTTCACTCTCAATTTCTTAACCAGCAAATGAAATTACAAAGTCTCCAAGAGTCTATAAACTAAATTATCCGCTAAAAGTAGTTGTAGAAAGTAAACTGTTGAAGGATCTCATATATATTTAGTTGTCCCATTTCATCAACTGAACTAAATGTTCAGTGTATTGATTTTGATTAGCTAGTGCTAATAAAATAACAGTGAACCTCTGTTACTACTTACCAGAGCATTTGCTCTTTTTCAGAAAGCGGGGGAAGGACGATATTCAAAAGTGGATATCCATCCCTTTCAGGGTGATTTTGAGTTTTTAGTTCTTTTACCACAATTTTTGGTTTTTAGTCGCCACTTTCGAAAATTAAGCAGATAACTAAAAGGGAAAAAATTTTGAACTCGAAAAAAAGTTTCTATAAGGAGATCAAAAACTTTAAAAACCAAAAAGTTGCAACTCGCAACCACCCCGAACTGGATGCATTACCACCAACCCACACACCCCCCCCCCCCAAAAAAAAAAAATAAGAAAAGAAGTGGAAACCCCTGAATGCTAATTGGATCAGTGCTGTGAGTTGTGACTTTGTGTGTGATGCCTGGTGGGATAATATGCTCTTGGAAATCAGAATATGCAAGTCAAAAAAGGAAGCATGGTTACACATAGAATAGTAATGAAGGGGCTTGCATTGGCAGCAGTAGAATACAATGGCACTGAACTGAACCAAGTATGGGCGATCATCTGAAATGTTGTCATATCATGTGTTGAATATTGTCTCAAATTGGTGCCCTGTTTGTGTTTTTCATGAAAAAAACATGAATACTACTCCTAATCATTCTATCTCCAACTATCTAAAGGAACCCTGATGACTCTCATGAATGGTTCATTAGCAGCAATAATTGACATCATTCGTGGAACAACAGGGGAGTTACCGAAACTTTCACCTTGGCAAGGGCATCAGTCAATAAAGCATTGTATAATAGTAAAAGCAACCTATGACTCATGGAGTTGGGGTCTTGTTCCTTGCAAATCAGAGGTGACAATGAGTATATAGGTTTTACAACAACTACAGGTACCATGGAAGATGCCTCATGTGATGTTATTTAAACTTGTGCGAAGCTCTTATAATAACTCATGTTTGTAGCTAAGGAAATCGAGGTTCAGACTGCGTGTGTGGCTA
The DNA here is from genome assembly GCA_038025085.1 of Tetragonia tetragonoides. Taxonomy (NCBI): domain Eukaryota; kingdom Viridiplantae; phylum Streptophyta; class Magnoliopsida; order Caryophyllales; family Aizoaceae; genus Tetragonia; species Tetragonia tetragonoides. The sequence goes on along the minus strand of CM076140.1, from coordinate 9,752,675 downwards.
GAAAAGGCCAGCGAAGACTCAGTTGGAATGAGCTTTAAGAGGGAGGTGGTCTAATCTTTTGTATCTTACCATGTCTATTAAGAAGAAAGGAGAGAAGGAAGAAAGAGTGAAAGAATCAAGGGTAAAGAGGTGATCAGAACAGCAACATCCATATGCCCATAAAAAGGAATGTTTTTACAAAAACTACTTGAAACCTCTTCAATCTCCAAATAATGAACTCACTCAACAACCTAAAAGGCTAAAAGCTTAAAACTATTGACAGCAACATCACATACTGTAAGCACAGTTACACAGGGCACTAGAATCCCAAAAACGCAAGGTAAGGGTTGTAGAATTGTGATCAAACTGGCAGTTACAGACTGTAAAAGGTGAACAAAGAGGCATCCAGATGGCAAAAGACAAAAGTGCTATCATCATTCATCAGTGTTTTCAATCACTGAAATTATGCAAAGAATTTCGGTGTAGCTGACATTCACAGAGACTATAGATGGTGAACAACAAAAGATATGGACTCCAAACAGCAGCAAAGGCAGACTTGTAGAAGAGAATAACTTGTAATGGTTTTCAACAGATCCTGGTCCCTGAATTATGTCCTATTGGATTCATGGTGCAAAGGAGTTTTTGTGTTGTTTCATTCCTGTAGTGACAACCAACAGAAAAACGCACTAATATCAAAACTAACAACCTCACTCTAACCACGAACCAAAGTTTGGATAGGCGTCTTAACCCTTAACACCTCCAAGTATCATGCTTTACTGCTGCTGCTGAGCAAAATAACAAGAGTTGCCCAACGATTGAGATCCCACATCTACTTACTAATATACTACCAACTCATTACTCTTTGATGGTGAAAAAAATTCTGATTTGCTTGCAGACAGGACAAATAGGAAGTATAATCTGACAAACATAATTCAGAAAGGAACCCAATTTGTGAACTCTATAACATGAATATTGTCTTAGTAACTTCTTGGCATAATGAAGGACCTTATCCATATTCCAAACCCATAAGTTGTAGACTTGTAGTAACAAGTGAACTAGGAAAAAACACTCAAATCGACAGACACCTATGACAATTAGTCACCTTGTCAGCTTATATCCTATGAGTTTCCAGAAGGATGATCATTACACAATAGCTCCCAAACTAGTGTCGAGGTATCTCTCAATTCGATCAACCACAGGAACTTATAGGCTTCTAACCCCCTTTTTTTGTTGGTAATTATAGCTTCAACCTTCTTTGTTAACCAAATAGCCAAAGAACGAATGAGAGCTGCAGCATATTCTAAACCTGAGCAATCTTAACTCTTGATACGCAAATAAAACATCACTGGCTCACTTGGCACCCATACACATACTTATTGAGATCTTGAGCCAACATCTAGTGCATGTTGAAGAAAAGGATACAAAAAAATTCTACCAATTTCTAGTTGTGAAACCAGTGTAGGGGCCCGTTTGGCCTAGCTCCCACAAATTCAACTTTTCCCAAATCTGTTCTTGTTCACCCCCTTTTATCCACTCCCCCTTCCATTTCCAACTTCTAAGAGGTTAAAATAATGCTAGAAGTGGAAGGAGAAGCTACAATTTGTAACTTCTCCTTCTAGTCAAATTGTAGCTTTATTTCAACTTCTTAGAAGTTGGAAATGGAGGACGGATTGAATAAAAAGGGGGTGAGCAAGAACAAATTTGGGAGGAGAAGGAGAAGTTGGTAGAAGGTAGGCCAAACGGGCCCTAGGTTAGCTCAGCTATGGGGTCGAACTCTGATATATCTTATCCAATGTTCACTAATTCGACGCCTCTTAAGGCCACTGAAGGTTTTCCTGGCCATTAAATCTATATGTATTACACTGACTCGCATACAACCACAATGTGAACCCTAATTCCGTGAGTGAGTAGCAGTGAAGCACTGCAGCTGCAGGTTGAAGTTGTTGCTTATGTTTTGAGTATTATTCTATTCTTCTATTACACTGATCTGCACGACTGCACCCAACCACATCAAAAGCAAGTATCAAGTATCAGTACACACCAAATATACTCTAATGTGTCACAACTCACAACCATAAATTCAAACATGACACCAAATTCCACATTTGCACAATCCACAAGTACAAGTCAGAACATTTCTACCCGTTATACCATATGTCAGGCTAATATTATCAATTGCAACAAAAGTTCAAACTAATATACGATAATTCAATATGCCGTTCATTTCATTCACTCAAATAACAACCAATTTCACATCAAATTCACCATCAGCAACCAACATAACAACAACCATTCAATTAATCACTAACAGAACCCATATTATACAGAAACACAAATCATAATCAAAACCCAACTTCAAAATACTCATTTCATTTCATTCAATCATCCAAATAATATCCAAATTCATCAAATTTACCATTCACATAATAACCCAAATTATACAGAATCACAAATTAAAAAAACCTAAACAACAAAACATTAACATTACCGAAACATTCTCGTTCTTGAAAGCTCACTTCTTTTTGGCCTTATTCTTGTTCTTTCTAGGTGGAATAACAATCTCACCCTTAAGAACAGGAATCTCCATAATCTGAGATAAACCACCATACTTCTTTCTAAACTTCTCAACTTGGTCATCATCAAGAAGAAGAGCAGACCGGTTTCCCAGGTAAAAGGGGTGGTTACCGGACCAAACATCAACGTTGTACTCCTTTTGGGTCCCACCAACTGTCATCACGTGGACCCCATTGCAGAAGACTTTGGCATCGTCGTTGAATTGTGGGTGGATATCCTTTTTACGGCAGGTCCATTGTGGGCGGAGACTGGTGGTTTTTGTGGTGGTGGTTGAAGGGAGGGTTAAAGATGGTGGTGTGAGCGGTGGTTTTGCTAGGAATTGGTTGGATAGGGTGAGAGACATTGTTGATGATGAAGGGAGAGTGAGTTTCAGAGAGAGAAAATGAGTGGATTGATGTGGTGGTGTGAGGAAATTGTCAAATTGGGGATGTTGTTTGTGGCTTTGTGGGTGTTTAGGAAAATGGGTTTTTGTGTTTGGGGCTTTGGGGGCTTTTTTTTAGTGGGCTTTTGTGGATTGTGGTACACCAGACCTGTCAAAAGCTGGCTCGGCCCGAAAACCCCTTCTGAATCCGAACCTTTTCCTGCGACCTGCTTGTGGCACAAGTTCCTCGACTCGAATCTACTATACTCCCTCCGTCCCTATATTTTCTTCTCACTTTCCATTTTGAGCAGTCCCTATATATTCTTCTCATTACCTAAAATAGTAACTTTTCTAGTGTTAAATCCCTATACTACCCCTCACTTACTCATCAAACCACCCCATGTGCTTGTGGTCCCAGATTTTTACCTCTCTCTTAACTCATTAAATCAGGGGCAAAGTTGACAAAAATTGGCTACTTTCACTTTTTCTTAATTTGCGTGCCTTTTGGTCATGAGAAGAAAATATTGGGACGGAGGGAGTATTTCTTTTGTTTGCTTGGCACAAATCACAATTTTCTCGACTCAAATCAATTTACAACCTTGTGAAATGAACTGAAAATTAGATTGGACCCAAAAACAAATCTATATCGATCAGACCCAAAATCCGCTTGGTCGACCCGTTTAGACATGATAATGGTGTGAAATTTTTGAAGGTTGTTTTGTTGGTGTTGGGGATTAAGGGGTTTGGTGATTGGGCTTTTTCTTACTGGACTTTGTGGCATGGGGCTTAGTGGGGAGAGAGGAAATTTTGGGACTGAGACCAAACACCATACTGCAGAGTGCAGACTAGTATATCATTTGGTGTTCTAGCCCATATAGCCTAAAGGCCCTCAACCAAATCTTGATCGAATGTAACCACAAGTCCACAACCACATTTCTATTTTACCCTTTAACTTACTCCTTTTATTCTTCAAAAGGTTTTTTTTATGAGGCGGCCTCAAGATAAGGCCTACTCTATAGCCAAACATGACATAAACATTACGTCATACTTATTACAGGGGGCCCCATCTTGAGGCCGCCTCATACGAGTTTTTTTTTGTTTATCTTTAATTGCTCATTTCAAACATGTTTTGAATTGTAAAGAATGGACAAACTAGAGTATTTTTGTACAAAACGCATACTCAAAAAGTGTCAAGTTTAATTTGAAACTAACCACCGTAAAGGTGTTCGGATCCTCTACAGTTCCTTTCTCTAGAGTTCTTGTAAAGTTCTTTCTTTGTGTCTATCTCTCTCCTCTAACTACCTATTCTAAAAATTACCAACTCTAGTCTAGTACAATATCTTGTGTGGACATAGTTCACGGTGGACCAAAGATCAAATCTTTTTAAAAAATATTTTCCATGTCCCTAAAAGATTTGGACTATACGCTTGATTCACCCTTTGGTCCACGGTGAACTAAGTGCACACAAGACGAGTTGCTAATCTAATGGTTCCAAACCCCCCCTCTAATCCAATGGTAAAAAAGAGACGAACTCTAGAGAAAGAACTCCAAAGGATCCGTTCCCACCCTAAAAAGTGTCAATCTCTTTTTTGAAATGGAGAAAGTATTAAAGACCTAAAAATTATACGGGAAAATATTTTTATGCCTAATCAAAGGGAGCCTTAGATTAGGGAAAAAAAAACAAGGGGAGCCTTTGTTGAATCTTATCCGTGGATAAGGATTTATCCACATGTGATTAACCCATGTTGAGGAAGATGACTGAGATTTGACTAGTAGACGGTATTAGGCAGCCAATAGTCTACTTAACGATTAAGTTTGAGGTTTACAATAAAATGGCGCGTAATTATATATCAGTTCACATTTGACAATAAACTGTCAAACGCGTTTGGTGAAGTAGCTGACGATTTTAATTCTTCAACTTAACTTTTAAGAATTTCTCTAAGAAGGCTATATATACAACATAACCTCAAGGTTCCAATATAGCAATTCACAAGTTCAATATTCTTGCTCTAACAAACAAGAACATTTTATACAACCCGGTTTAATTTGGTTTTACTTATTTGGAATTAATGGAGGACGAAAAGAAGCACCACTTCTTCCACCGCAACAAGGAGGACGCCGACGAGCCGAAAGACCTTGAGAAGGAGTACAAGCACCATAAGCACCTTGGTCACTTCGGCAAGGCTGCTACTGTTGCCGCTGGTGCTTATGCCTTGGTATGTTATCGCTCCTTTACTTTTGTCTATGCCATTTTCTCTTTACAGCAAAATCAACATGCTAGTTTATGTTTTATGCAAAAAGTTATATAAGACGATTTCACCATGGGAAGACTGTTGCATTGAAAAATGTTAATTTTGATTGTATTACCAGGAGACGGTCTTATACAAAACCTTCTAATCACTTGGATTTCTTTGGTACCAATAATGTTCACTAACATAAATTTTGGTTAATATGTACAGCATGAGAAAAACAAAGCAAAGAAGGATCCAGAAAACTCTCACAACCACAAGGTAAAAGAAACAATTGCAGCGACTGCTGCTCTTGGAGCTGCTGGATTTGCATTCCATGAGCATCACGAGAAGAAGACAGCCAAGAAAGAACTCAAAGAAGAGCGCCGCAACAACCATTAAATAATTATTTTAGTTATACTTTTATACCAAGATTTTTTATTTTTGTTATGGCTAATTATTAGTAATTCATGTTTACTTTTATAAGTCTTGTGTGTGCTTCCATTTTGGGTAGCTATTAAATTATGGAGTAATAAAAGTATTCAATCTTCTCTCTATATATAAAGCTGGCATATTTTGTGAGTTTTGAGGCATGCCACATCATTAAATATATTATTAAAGTAGTTTTAAAAAAGATAAAATTGAGAGTTTGACTTGTGATGAATAGTTAGAGTTTTATAAGTGTTATAACTTGATCTTTGTCGAAATTTCAAAAGCAAATATAATCTTCTACACATCTTCAAAAATAATAATATTTGTACCATCGTATTCGCATCGAAAAGTACTTCAAAATGACATGCATTTACAATATGTTTAATCTTAACGGATCATATCCAATTTTAATTAGCGTATATATATTTTAAAATATAGAAAAATTTGATAAAAATAATTCGAATTTTGGGCGGTACGACAAAAATAATCCCAACTTGCAACGTCTACAAAAATAATCGTAAGTTGTCAATTTTGTCACAAAAATGATTAACCCGTGCATCGCACGGGCATCATTTTATGTAAAAGATAATATCATAATTACATTTTGAATAATCATTAGAATTAGTAGTCATCCAACCAATTGAAAACTTTATCATAAAACCCTATATATAAAGACTTAGATAGTATTTGTAGTCATGTAGATGACTATTCAGTAAAATTTGGATCAAAAGATGAGACTTACATTAGATAATATAGTATTTGGTTAATAAATTTAATATATTAACAATATTTTTATTTTTTAATTTACAGAGTTTGAGGATGATGTTTAGTGGACCCATTATATACAATGAATTATTTATTTTTGCTATGTGAGCATTAAGGCATGCAGTTCCCTATATATTATTGAAGAATAAAATAACAATGAAAATAATGAAAATATATAGAATTTAATCCGTACATCACACGGGCATCATTTCTAGTTATGTAAACGAATCAGGGAAGAGCCTCTGCTCTATCATGTTCCCTTTTTACAACCCTGTGAATAAATAAAAAAATTAAATTTGACCCAAGATCAATCTATAATGATCCGACTTAAAACTCAATTGGTCGACCCGTTTAGTCATGGTAATGGTGTGAAATTTTTTAATGTTGTTTTGTTGGTGTTGGGGAACAAGGGGTTTGGTGATTGGGCTTTTTTTTTTTACTGGACTTTGTGGGTTGGGGCTTAGTGAGGAGAGAGAAAAAACTGGGACTGAGATCAATAGACCATACACCATACTGCGGAGTATATCACAAATTCTTGCCTAATCTTATAATTAGGAAGGATTCTAATCTCATTATGGGGTGACATTAAGTATGCAAGTAGGAGATAGGGGTGAGCATGGGCCCTGGGTACCTGGTCCTGGTCCTGAAATTGGTTTGGACCTTGCGAGTCCGGACTTGGAACTGATCCCGCCAATTCCAATTTTGGGTCCAAAAATTCAAGCCTGTTTGGAAGCAATTCCAATTTTGGGTATCATTTTTCTAGACCCACGACCCAGTGGGTAACTGACGGGACCAATTCCAACAACTGGGTACCTAATTTACAATGCCTACCAATGCTAATACTACTTTGGTTTTTCTATTACATATGTTACAATTTTGATCTTTTGGATGCAGTAATGTTTTGTTTTTTGAATTGTCGCACAATCGTAAGTCATAGTATTTGGATAGTATTCCACTGTTCCCATTAAAATTCTACAAGAACAATATGACGACCAATTTATTTCAGTGAGGAATGACAAGAACTGGGTACCTGGTATTGGAATTGGACCTGCCAATTCCTAATCTGGGTATCAGTTTCAAAGAACTGCTCTAACCAATTCCAATTCCGGGTCTCAAATTTGAGGAACTGCTCTAACCAATTTCAATACCAAATCCTAAGATTTCAAGTGGGTACCTGCTTACGCTCACCCCTAGTAGGAGAGGGGGAAGGGGAGAGAGTGGTGAGGAAGGAGAGAGAAACGAAGAGAAAGGAGAGAAATAGTAGGGAGGTTCCAACTCTTAAGATCATGATTTAACAATTGTCAGTTATCATTTGGTTATCTAGCCCATATATCCTAAAGGCCCTACACCAAATCAAGCCATCAATTACATAGGTTACGAAAGGGGGTCCAAGAGTTTTCTTTTTACCCTTTTTTTTAACCTTTTTTTTTTACAAGGCTTAATAGTGAAGTGCTAAATTAGGAGTTGCTCCTTCTCGAGTTTAACTCCAAACTTATCATCGTACAAAATAACTTCCAGCTCACTAAATTAAGATTATTCCACAAAATTTCAGTCGGATGCAAAATCTCATATTAGCCAACCAGTCAACAGCGTTGTTAACTCTACGATAGAAATGAGATTGTAGATCATTCATAAACCTTCGAATATCAAGGACAAAATTGTAGATCTTCGAATAGCTGATTTAAAATATCCCTATTCAAACTGGGAATAACAATACTATTACTAAGGTCTAAGAGTTGGAATAAGTGTGATGTTATCACCTTCGACATGTACTATTGTGCTTCTTTTCCCTATGAATTTTTCTTTTCAGTGGGTTCTTTTAAGCGAATTTTCCAGCAAAAGATTCACTTTGGTGTTAAATGAGTATATACACAAGGTGTAGAAGAATGACTACATTTATGTGGTCATAATATGCTGTATTCTCTTCACTGAGAGGAAGTCTTTTTCTTTTGGGCGACAAAACCGATACGTAGTTTTTTAATGCTTGTTTTGTACCTAAGAACATTCATTGTGCTAAAATGAACATTCATTGTATGAATATGTATTTTTTTTGCTTTCAAAAAAAAAAAAAAAGAACATTCATTGTGCTTATATTTTGGTTTAGGTACGATTTGGACGTCACTACTCAGTACTCATTAGAGCAAAATTAGCTAAAATGACAATTATGGACATTTTTGGTAGTTGAAGATTATTTTGAGTATGAATACGATTCGCCATGTGAGACTGTGAGTCAAGTCAAGATGTTATGGAAAGATAAACCTTTCATGTGTCTAAACTTTGAGAGCTTGAGTTTTCATCAGATCATACAAGGAGTGACAAATATCAATATTTTCACTACTTTTATTATTTACATTTACAGCTTCAAGGTCCTTCAACTTTGTTTTGTTATGTGGTTGACAAAGAATCACTAGAAGTGTAAAATATGTTTTTGCTCAATAGGTGTGTTCTTTAAGGCTAGATATTTGAACTGAATTCAACATCAATGAACTGAACTGAATTCAACACCACATTACTGAATTGAACATGACTTGATATGTGAGACAAAAGGTATATTTATTAACTGAACATCACTTAACTGAACTGAAAATCAGTGAATTTACACGAGATCACCCCTACTAAGCTGGACTGAACTAACCGTGTAAATTCTAATAAACGCACTCTTAATAAAAGTGGCCTAAAAACAAAGCACCTAGCTTAAAGCCTTAAACTATATAATGAGATATTGCACTAAGAAGCTACTTTATCTTTGAGTGACAAAACTAATATACCTACAAAAAGGGTATCACATAACTTTGAGTAATTTAGGTAACATTAGCTTCTAATAGCATATTCTTCTACTTCCTTTAGGAGAAAATTTGAGGATTAGATGTTATCTAGTGACTTACACATGTTGCTAATTGACTAGGTTAGACAATAATAATATAAATCAATGAAACGTTTTAAATTGGTGCTTTGCTATTGTGATGTGGTAGCACAAGTTCTGATGATGACACGATTTGGTATGGTCATCATACGACAACAGTATGTCCTCTATTGATCATCACCTTTTATTTGTGATGGAATCCATCACTTTAACAAAAGGGACCATAACTATATTAGAGAATAATCAGAGAATCTTCTTGCATATATTCCTTTATTATTTTCAGTTATTCTCTTCCTTAATTATCTTTATGTATCTTCTATTCTTAAAATGTTAATATCCTGCTCCTTGATCATAGCACTAGATTAATATTCTGCTCCTTGATCATAGCACTAGATTAGTTTAGTTGCATTATCTATAGATAATCTCTATTCAATAGCTTGTATATAAATAGATGTATCCATCAATGTAATTCTTTAAGCCTTTAATCAATCTCAACGTTTATATGGTATCAGAGCTTTACTGATCCAACCTTCAAACTCTACCACCATGGCTTCCCCAAATCATATCCATTCTCCTCAGTTATCACCTCTATCACTTTGTTGATGGCACAAAACCACCACCTGTCGCTACCCTCACCAATACCGACGACACCACCAAATCAAACCCAGCCTTCCTCACGTGGACCTGTCAAGACCAACTACTCTTTGGTGCTCTTCTTGGCACTATTACACCCTCTCTCAGATCTCTTATTTGTCATTCTACCACCACTGCTAAGGCATGGCAGACTCTGGCCAACACCTATGCCAAACCCACCCGAGGTCACATCCTACAAACCAAGGCTAACCTAAACAATATCACCAAAACAACTCAAACCATAACCGACTACATGCAATCTTGGTACTCTTCTTTTCATTCTCACATCCTCCGCCTGATCTTTTATTTGTCATTCTACCACCACTGCTAAGGCATGGCAAACTCTCGCCAACACCTATGCCAAACCCACCCGAGGTCACATCCTCCAAACCAAGGCTAACCTAAACAATATCACCAAAACAACTCAAACCATAACCGACTACATGCAATCTTGGTACTCTTCTTTTCACTCTCACACCCTCCGTCAGATCTTTTATTTGTCATTCTACAACCACTGCTAAGGCATGGCAAACTCTCGCCAACACCTATGCCAAACCCACCCGAGGTTACATCCTCCAAACCAAGGCTAACCTAAACAATATCACCAAAACAACTCAAACTATAACCGACTACATGCAATCCATTAAAGCATGTGTTGATCGGTCCTTGCTGCCTACAAACGACCATTCACCCGTCCCACCACCTCCTCGGCAAATCAACCCCACCAATCCAACACCCACCCGAAACCCTTCCTCGGCAAATGTCTTTGGTGTCGTACCTAAGGTCACATACTCTCCCAATGTTTCGAATTTTAAAAACTATTCTGCACATAGCTGTACCACTCCCACCTCGCTCAAACCGAGCACCCAACCCAACCCATTACTCTCCTCGCGCCCAAGTCGCACAAACCACTCAAACCTCACCAAAACCCATGTGGCTCCTTGACAGTGGTGCGAGTCACCACGTCACAAATGGGTCCAATGATCTAGCTAACACATCAACACATCAACGAAATTATCAACTTGCGGATGTAGTCACTAAATCGCTCTCCCGTGATCGCTTCTCCTGTCTCACTTCCAAGATTGGACTCTCCTACCGAACGTCCAACTTGCGGGGGCGTATTAGAGAATAATTAGAGAATCTTCTTGCATATATTCCTTTATTATTTCCAGTTATTCTCTTCCTTAATTATCTCTATGTATCTTCTATTCTAAGGGTGTTAACATTCTGCTATTTGATCATAGCACTAGATTAATATTCTGCTCCTTGATCATAGCACTAGATTAGTTTAGTTGCCTTATCTACAGATACTCTCTATTCAATAGCTTGTATATAAATAGATGTATCCATCAATGTAATTCTTTAAGCCTTCAATCAATCTCAACGTTTATAAACTAAGAAATTATCTCTTCAACGTAATGACGCAAAATAAAGTAAATTGGAACGGAACAAAACATAATTCGGTATAGATACGACGAAAAGAACAAAGCCGAAGAGATATTCAAATTATAAACATGATTATAATTTATTTAGTACTTAAATTGCGCAAAAATCAGTTTATTTACCCGATAGAGTTTTGGAGACTTCAAATTAAGAATTTGAGTTCAGAACATGTTTGTATCGGTCTTTATTCACTTGTACACACAAATGACAACTTGTTGATCTCATACCATCTCCTTCATGTTTGATCTCATACCATCGCCTCCATGTTTCTTAATTCACCACAAGACAACAATCTTAATTCTTTTTGTAATGTATTTTATTTTCTTTATATTCCCATGCAGTGGCACAAAGTAATCAATCAATATATATATACTTCACAATAAGATACATTTTATAATATGTTTGGTGACCCGAGGCTTGAGTGTAATTTTTTACTAAACTTCTCTGAGGGGTCTATCATGACTTTACAGGACCCTCGGTGCCCAGGGAGGAACATCCGAGTCCACGAATTTCAATATCACCCATGCCTTTCGTGTTTCGGCTCTTACACCAGTGTCCTGTAAAACGCCCGTTCAAGCCTATGAGGGACAGGATCAGCGTCCAGAGTGCCTCCCATGTCCCCTAGGGGTGTTCTGTGCGATGTGGTGTGAAAATATCCGCTTTCGTTCCGAGGCCTCCCGGAAGCCCAAAAAATGTGGATTATAGCCTTTGTTTTTAGCTTCATGGGACCCGAGCGTCATTTTTGTCCAAACTTCTCCGGGGGTCTATCATAACCCTAGAGTACCCTCGATGCCCACGGGAGGGACATTTGGACCCCCGAATTTCAATATCACCCATGCCTTTGGTGTTCTTGCTCTGACACCAAGGTCTCGTAAAACGCCCTTCCAAGTCCTCTAGGGGTGTTCCGTATGCGATGCAATGTGAAAATATCCACATTCGTTTCGAAACCTTTAGGAAGCCCAGAAAACGTGGATTACAGCCTTCGTTTTCGGTTTCCCGAAGCTCATGTGTCATTTTTGTCCAACATTTTCATGGAAGGTCTACCATGACACTAGAGAACCCTCTGTATCTTGTGAGGGACATCCGGATCCCCGAACCTTGATATAACTCATGCCTTTGGTGTTTTGGCTCTTACACCAGTGTCCCATAAAATGCCTATCCAAGCCTATCAGGGACCGGATAAGCGACCCCGAGGGTCTCCCATGACCTTTAGGGGTATTCCATGCGATGTGGTGCGAAAATATCCGCTTTCATTTCGGGACCTCTTGGAAGCCCAAAAAACGTGGATTAGCCTTCGTTTTCGGCTTCCCAGTGTTCCGATTTTTGACCCACACAACAAATCCCTCCGATTAGGACCCAAACACTCTAATACCAATTGCGGAATTAACAATAAAATACTATAGACAACACACAATAATCAACATCAAATATAACGTGGAAAACCCCAATAGGGTAAAAACCACGGGCCAAACCGGCAACTAATCCACTAACAAATCAATAGTGATTACAATGTCGATACCGTCACATCTACAACCAAGGTAAACAACACAACTCCTAGTACAAGCGGCCCACTATAATATCAATACCACCCGATTGACACTACTACCAAAATACTAGGATTGACCAAATACCTGTTGTAGGACCCCGTTGGTTTTATGCCCGAACCAACAAACGCACTCACTACGGACTCCCCGCGTAGTTGTTCACCTAATTAGGTCTCCCCTTAATTAGGACTTTCTTCATCATCTCGACTTATAGGGCGACTCAGCATCCAGAACACTCTCTCTAAGACCTTCCGGCACCCAAGCTCTCAGCCTCTCTTTTTCCTTGGCTTCTTGCGGCACCCACTTCGCCTTAAATAAGGTATTGCTTTATTCAATCCCTAGTTAATATTCTTGTGGGCCAATAACTAAATAAACTCAAAGCCCATCATTAACAATTAACTTACGCACAATACAAAACCACCGAACTTATTTCGGTTTGTATTTTTACACTCCCTTTTTTTTTTTTTTTTTTTTTTTTTCTTTTCTTTTCTTTGGTGTTTTTACTTTTCACAAGTTTGGAACCAAACTCAACACTCGGGACTCGGGTGTCATTTTTACACAAGCTTCTCTGGGGGGTATACTATAACCCTAGAAGACCCTCGATACCATGAGAGTGACATCTGGGATCCCCGAACTTTGATATCCCCGTGTCTTTGGTGTTCCGGCTCTTACGCCGGTGTCCTGTAAAACGCCATTACAAGCCTATCAGGGACCGGATAAGCGACCCCGAGGCCTTCCATGTCCTCTAGGGGTGTTCCGTGTACGATACAGTGTGAAAATATCCACATTCGTTTCGAAACCTTTAGGAAGCCCAGAAAACGTGGATTACAGCCTTCGTTTTCGGTTTCCCGAAGCTCATGTGTCATTTTTGTCCAACATTTTCAGGGGGGTCTACCATGACACTAGAGGACCCTCTGTATCTCGTGAGGGACATCTGGATCCCCGAACCTTGATATAACTCATGCATTTGGTGTTTGGCTCTTACACCAATGTCCCATAAAATGCCTATCCAAGCCTATTAGGGACCTAATAAGTGACCCCGAGAGCCTCCCATGTCCCCTAGGTTTGTTCAGTGGAATGTGGTGTGAAAATATCCACCTTTGTCCCGGGGCCTCCCGGAAGCCCAAAAAACGTGGATTATGTAGCCTTTGTTTTCAGCTTCCCAAGGCCCGGGTGTCATTTTTGCTCAAAGCTATTCAGGGGGTTTTCCATGCGATGTGGTGCGAAAATATCCACCTTTGTTCCGTGGCCTTCCGGAAGCCCAAAACGTGGATAATAGCCTTCGTTTTCGGCTTGCCGGACCCGGGTCTCATTTTTGCCCAAGCTTTTCCAGGGTGTCTATCATGACCTTAGGGTACCCTCGGTAACCCGGGAGCGACATCCGGATCCCCGAACTTTGATATCCCCCATGCCTTTCGTGTTCCATCTCTTACACCAGTGTCATGTTAAACGCCATTCCAAGTCTATCTGGGACCGGATAAGCGGTCCCGAGGGCCTCCCATATCCCCTAGGGGTGTTCCGTGCAATGTGGTGTGAAAATATCCACTTTCATTCCGGGGCCTCCCGAAAGCCCAAAACACGTGGATTATAGCCTTCATTTTCGGCTTCCCGCAGTCTGGGTGTCATTTTTGCCCAAACTTCTCAATGGGGTCTATCATAACCCTAGAGGACCCTCGGTGCCCTGGTAGGGACATCCGGATCCCCGAACTTCGATATCACCTACGCTTTTGGTGTTCCGACTCTCACACCAATGTCCCGTAAAACGCCCTTCCAAACCTATCAGGAACTGGATAAGCGACCCAGAGGGTGTCACATATCCCCTAGGGGTGTTCCGTACAATTTGGTGCGAATATATCCACTTTCGTTCTGCGGCCTCCTGAAAGCCCAAAAAACGTGGATTTGCCTTCGTTTTTGGTTTCCAGGGTCTCGTGTTTCATTTTTGCCCAAACTTTGTCTCGGGGGTCTAACATGACCCTATAGGACCCTCGGTGCCTCGGGAGAGACATCCGGATCCCCGAACCTTGATATAACTCATGTCTTTGGATTTTCAGCTCTTGCACTAGTGTCCCGTTCCTAAGCACTCGGTCTAATATAGATCAAAGTTTACAATATAACTAATCATAATAAGTAGAATTATTATGCAACAAACAATTCATTTTTGGGTAGGTACCTTTAACTCTTATAAAGGCACCACACAAGCTAGTGAATTGATTTTTTTTTTCCCAAAGGCTAATACACGATCAATGAACGACTACTACCATGACTTGAGGGCATCCCTCCCCCCAACGTTTTAAAATCTTCCCTAAACAAATTAAGAGTTAAGCTGCGAATGAAACTCTCCAAATCCCGCATTGGCGTTGTTTTAGTTTTATTTACCAGTTAATCACAAAATTAGCACGAAAAAAGAAAAATAAATAAATTATTACAATAAAGTTAGACGCGAGACAACCCATCAAAAAATATTAAATTAAAAAATAAAAACAATTTTTTTTTTGGTGCAAAAAAAAAAAAAGAGTTTAAACATCGCGACATCCATACTAGTTCTAAATAAATTTTAAACCGTAAAATTTCTTTTCTTGATAACTTATACAGTATTTTTTTGGTGAAAATTCTTGATAAATTATTTTAATCACTATAGTAAACAACTAGATCTTGCCTTGGGATTAGAGCTGTCAAAAGCTGACATGACATGACAATACGACACGAACCGAACACGAATGTAGCGGGTTAGTGTTGAGAGGTTTCGACCCGTTTAGTTAAATGGATTGACACGAGTAACACGTTTAGTTAAATGGGTTAGGTTAAGGTTGAGATTTCCAACATGAAAGCAACCTGCTTACGACCCGTTTAATTAGAATTGTCAAATTTAAGTTCAAATAATTTATAACAAGTAAATAATGTAATAGAATCTCACCTATCTTGAGCATTTTAATACTTTTAGGCTATTGAATGTACACTATATATGGCTAGAACTTTAGGTAAATTTTTATGTTTTTCTCATATTTTAATTAGTTTAAAATATAAGTCAAGATAAATGGGTTAACAGGTCATTAAACAGGTAATACGATTATTAAATAGATTTAGGTGCAAGTCAAGGATTTTCGACATAATTAATAAATGGGTTAGGTTTGGGTCAAGACATTCTCGACACGTTTAACCTTGACACGAACACGAACACGACACGACCTGACCTATTTGACAGCTCTACTTGGGATAGATAAATCAGAAATTGGATACGTCCAAGACAACTCTTTTGCGTGTTAGATGCTTAGAAGCTTTTCCAACGGTGAGTCCACAAATTAATAAAATCGAAACAAAATCATATGAAAATTCCACCTTCTTATCTCCTTAATTCCTATTCTTTTTCTTTATCTTTGCTCAGATTCTGCAAAAAATGTCGTAGCAGAATAATTCAGAATTCCCACCACAACTGCATACAGCAGTGACCAGTGAGCCAGTGACAGCACCTTCACACTCATGGGTCGCACATCGGCACATTGACATTGTATCAACGGTCCATAAATTAAAAAACTTAGGAAAAATAAAAGAGAAATATGAATCATCATGTTACATGTACACCGTTATTCATTCTCTCTCCTACAGTCCTTACTTCCCCACCAGTCCACTTGATTTTTGGTATAAAATTCAACCCAACACTAATGTAATTTGCACTATATCTCGTGACCATTCACAAATCACAAAGCTCTTCAAGTCTCTTTTCTCTCTAAAAATCTAGTAATTTGATTTTGATATTCCTCAAATCTCGAAAGTCCCTTTTGATTTTTTATTCACCATAACCACAGAGAATTTTTGTTAAATCATTAATAATAATACTACCTGTTTCTGTTCTTGTGAGATTCTGGACCTGCAAAGCAAAAGTCTCCATTTTTTGAGCTTCATTATCACTCGTGGGTATAAATTACTGATCTCACTTTTACTAGCAACTTTCTGATCTGGGCAGATTTTGCTTCTACTTTTGCTTTTCTACTCAATGAATTAATCATATGGGTTATGGAAAATTTTCATTCTTTTAGTATAAAGTCTGTAAAGTTATGATCTTTCCTTTCTTTATTTTCAACCCAGAAAATAAAAGGAAATGAAAAACTGAGAAATGTTCAACTTTTTTGTTTTTGGGTGCATTTAGTTTTTTCTGAAGCATTCAAAAGGGCAAGCAATGGCGTCAAGTGGGGGAGTGTTGAGGCCCAATACTACCCATGTTGCTGAAGCTGGGAAGAAGCGTTTTGTAGGAGAGAGAATCAGACAAAGTCTTGAGGGAAAAGATTTGAGGGGTTTGTTTTGCAAGAGTTTGATAGCTGATCAAAGCAATGGCAGAAAGTTTACTAAGCCAGGTGTTGCTTATTCTGTTCTCACCTCTGATTTTAATCAAGCTGTTAAAGAATCTCTGGTAAGTTTATTCAATTTTGTTTTTTTATAGAATTTTTATAAAAAAATTCAAATGAATATTTGATCATTGGTGTGATTTTCATCATTTAAAATTATTGTTACCTGTAGAAATTGGAGCCTACATTCTTTGAAACCCCAAAGGCAGAACCCAAAAATGTGGCTGCAATAATCTTAGGTGGGGGTGCTGGGACTCGTCTCTTTCCTCTTACTAGCAAGAGAGCCAAGCCAGCGGTATATTAATTCTTGACCTTTTTGTCATATTCAACTGAAATGCTGTTCCTTGCTATTATAAGTATAATTGAATTGAGAATTTTGTTTGAGTAATGCTGATTCAGTGATTTGGGATTATTGTATTTATGCAAATTATGGGGAAAAAAACAGGTTATGTTCAAAATGATTGATACTGATAGTGTGGATTGCAGGTGCCAATAGGAGGGTGTTACAGGCTCATTGATGTGCCAATGAGCAACTGCATCAATAGTGGCATAAGGAAGATATTCATCATGACTCAATTCAATTCATTTTCGCTCAATCGTCACCTTGCTCGGACATATAATTTTGGTGATGGTGTGAATTTTGGGGATGGTTTTGTGGAGGTAATAAACTTAAACAAGATTGTATAGACTTTTTGTTCTTTGTACTGATAATTTCAGCATCTGTTTAACTGAGTTACTGAAATAGCTTATATGCAATTGCATATAACTACCTACATTTACCAATTAAAATGGAAAAGAGGAATTTTGATACTAAAACAGCCTCTCTTTACTATTCTTCACTAGTTCAGTGTCAGGCTGCATACTTCTTGACCTCTTCACCCTGCCTGAAACGTGATCACTAAAGTGTTGATGCTGTTGAGCTTTTAGATTTTTGTTTTGAATTCTATGACAATACACTGATTGCCGTCAATCTTATTATATTGATTTAAACTTTCTTATTCATTGGAATAAAGAGGAAAAAGTTGTCATTGCTGCCTTTGCTGGTGAATAGGTTTTGGCTGCCACTCAAACACCTGGAGAAACAGGACAGCGGTGGTTTCAGGGCACAGCTGATGCAGTGAGACAGTTTTCCTGGGTATTTGAGGTGGGCCCTTATGGCTGTATCTTATTATTTGGTAGGCTTGTTGGGTTCTTAGGATTGATTATCAGTAGTTGCGTATGATTATTGCAGGATTCCAAATATAAGGATGTCGAACATATAATGATTTTATCGGGTGATCATCTTTACCGAATGGATTACATGGACTTTGTGCAGGTAAAAGTCATGTTTTATTTCATGCTGCTGAGTCAGCATGCTGTTCGAAGTTATTTAGAAATCATTCTAATTCGTGCGTTCTTCACTCTGCCAGAAACATATTGATAGTAATGCCGATGTCACTGTCTCATGTGTACCCATGGATGACAGGTATGAACTTAGCGTTTTCCTGTGCTAAACAACACTTCAGCCTCTTTAGATGTTAGATCATCAGTCTTGGGTATTGACTTGGATATGCGTGTCAATCAAGGTGTTTGAAATTGCCAAGTTTTGTGATGCATCATGCATGACTCATTCATAAAAGTGTCCAACTCCAGATACTTGTGTGGCAATGGTTAAATGTGATTACTGAGTACACCACTGGTACTTGCTTGTAATTATATATGAGGAAGGAAATCTTTTATAGGAAAATAAGTTGGGCTTAGCCTTTAAGAATTTAGATATTAGACATGTAAACTTATGTATTGAAAGATGAACTTCATGGCTATATACTGCCAGCCTGGGGTAGACAATTTTGCTAACTAGGATATTAAGCATTGAACTAAATCAACAATGTAGTCCTATAGCCAGGAATAACCCTCAACAACATCATTCAACTGTAGTCAGACCCAAACCAAGTTAGGATGAAGCTTGCTACTCCCCCCCCTCCCCCCAACGGCCCAGAGTTTGAGAATTCGCTAAGGAAAAGGTCGATTTTGTTCAATGTTAGAGCTTGATTATATGTTTGTTCCTATTGTATTTTTACTTATGCACTTGGATTTCGTGCAAAAGTTTCATGTTAATGTAAATGTTGGTCACCTGCAGCCGTGCATCAGATTATGGGTTGATGAAGATTGATGCAACAGGGCGTGTTGTTCACTTTGCAGAAAAACCAAAGGGGCCTGATCTAAAAGCAATGGTGCACTAATATATCTCCTTTTCTTGCTCAACTGTCCGTCCCCCCTCCTGGATTTTCCATTAACAAACGTCATGTGCTTCTTTTACTGCAGCAAGTTGATACCACTGTACTTGGGCTGTCGGACCAAGAAGCTGTCACAAATCCATACATCGCATCAATGGGTGTTTATGTCTTTCGAAGTGATGTACTGATGGAGCTTCTAAAAGGCAAATACCCTTCGAGCAACGATTTTGGCTCTGAAATTATTCCTTCAGCTGTTGGAGAATATAATGTCCAGGTACGAGAGATCTTATGCCTCCTGCCTTCTCGCTTCTCATCAATCATTCTGTTTCAAACCCAATTAAATTTTCCGGGTGATATACTCATTGTGAAGATGCTAAGTCCCAGTATTTGATTCCCAACAGGCCTATTTATTCAACGATTACTGGGAGGATATTGGAACAATAAAGTCTTTCTTTGATGCCAACTTGGCGCTTACAGAACAGGTTTGTCCTCTATTGTGAATAATTTTGGCGTAATGCAGCACTTAACAGCATCAGAGGTTTTTGCTGCATACAGTGAACTTGCTACTTAAAGTGAGCTTGATGAGCTTGTTCAATAGTTTGCACTTTTCTAAATGCAGCCTCCAAAGTTTGAATTCTATGATCCAAAAACACCTTTCTACACATCTCCTAGATTCCTGCCTCCTACTAAGGTCGACAGGTGCAAGGTATAATTCATTGTAATCTGCATTTCCGTTTCAGTAAATTCTTTCTGAGTATCTAACTTTTCAAAAATGCTTTTCTTACAGATTGTTGATTCAATAATATCCCATGGCTGCTTTATACAAGAGTGTAGCATCCTACATTCCATAGTGGGAGTACGGTCACGATTAGAGTACGGTGTTGAGTTTGAGGTTAGCTAATCTAATATATGTTTGGTGCAATTTATTTTCCAAAATTTCAATGCAAATCGTATGCTAGATTAATTTGTTGTAAGTGCAAGGCGAGATCCCTCTATTGTTACCAAGCTAAGTGGAGGCCAATTGTATAAGAACAGTACTCTGCAAATGAGCAATTGATCTTCTTCACTCTTTTGATGTTTTACGAGTCTGTGATATAGTGGGTTTGTGTTCTTTATCAATTGATAGTTACCTAAAATGTCTCTTTTTGGCTTCCAGGACACCATGATGATGGGTGCAGACTACTATCAAACTGAATCAGAAATTGCTTCTCTGCTCGCCGAGGGAAAGGTCCCCATTGGTGTTGGACAAAACACCAAAATTAGGTAAAAATCCCTACAAAATACACTCTCGCTCGGAGGAAACCTCATAGGAAAAGCTGATGCTGGTACATTAATTGGTCGCACTGGCCTAATTAAAATGCCTCCTAATCTGTTGCCTGTTTGTATAGGAATTGCATAATTGACAAGAATGCCAAAATCGGGAAAAATGTGGTAATCGCAAACAAGGATGTAAGTCCAGCCACTAATTGTTTGGCTCCAACTTCAAAGCTGATAGCCTATATGATTTAGAACTCATGTCATACCTTATGTTATCATAATCTCCAGGGTCTAGAAGAAGCAGATAGACCAAAAGAAGGCTTCTACATCAGGTCAGGCATCACCGTCATATTGAAGAACGCCACCATAAAGGATGGACTCGTGGTTTAAGTTTTGAATACTGAGAGATTAGCTTGTTAGGAATAAGCATCATAGCATGCTCACGTTTTCGTGTAATGCAGACCACAAGTTCCCTCATGTGTACATATATAATGTAAGATGATAGTATAGAAACATTGGTATTTTCTCAAATCTCAAATAGAGTGAAGAAGGTCTTTTGATTCTGACATTCTGTACATTTCTAGTAATTCCTTTCAAAGCTAATTGCTGCATGATCATTAGTAGCATATATCATCTCAGTTTCTAATCTCTTTGCTCGAGTTTCTGCTCCTTTTCCTTTTCCTCCGTCTGGATAGTTTCTGTGACTCCTCAGAAATCATTGAGGCAATGGTGGACCTCTCTCCCAACACTATCTCATACCCATCTTGGAAATTGTCCATTCCCTCGGTCAGCAGCTGCCAGAATAACCCGCCAGCAGCAGCTCCATCACTACTGGCTGATGAATATATGGAAGAGAAGATCGTACTGTAGAGCTCATCTCTGTCAGAGGTGGTGTAGCCTGAAAAATTGTATGATTTACCAAACTCTGCAAATAAAACTGGTTTCTGAAGGATAGTTTGTGAATCCTCAATGTGTTGGTTTATCCACTGCTTCAGGAAAGAGAGCTGGGATTCACCAGTTGAGCCATTTAGCCTGTACAAAGTTACAGTCGAAAACTGTAAAAATTCACCAGTAGAAAGCAAGTTATCAAGGGTTTGAAAAATTACCATTGGTCTGGGTAAGAGTGGACAGTGGCAAAATCTATAGCAGGGACCTGATTATTTGCAATAAAGTCAGTTCCTACTTGGGAACTATTTGGGTTATGTTGCTTCTTATCAGGAGTTGAATCTCCATAAAAGCCTTCAAGCCCAACTTCCAGTAGGTGGTTTCCATCTATTGATTTTAAGTATGTAGCCATCTCATTGATCCAACCCTGAAAAATGTGTGCACAAAGCATAGGTCAAATCCCAAACCAAATCCTGACATGAAAAATCACCCATTTTTGCCTTGGCGTATAGTGGCCCATACCAAAAGGTCAGAATCAGAACTAGTCTCATGTTAAAGCCAACATGTATAGTTTACCCTAAATCAAAATCTTATGAACAAGTGATGAAGATGGTGTAATATAGATTAACCTAAGACAGTATGATCAGAACACAACATGACCCAAGTTGAATATTGAAATTGACCTAATATTTTTACTCTAAATCAGACATGACAGAAATCAAATTGATCCCACTTATATTTGTCTCTTGTTAAAGATGTACATGTAAAAATCAACATGATGAGCGACTTTGATGGCAACAGAGTCCCGCTACATTATGTTCGGACTCTCGTATTCAACAACGAACATATTAGACTGACTAAATAATAAGAGAAAGCACTGGCCCCGTCAACGTACCACCATCAAGGGCTAGTATAGTTCCAAGAAGTCGATTGGCAGTTACGAGACAAGGGGAATTGGGGAAAATTGAATCCAACTGAGAGTAAACTTGGAACCATTAGACAACCACCCTTGATGGTACTTGATCAGCGATTGTTAGCTAATGGTGACAACAAAAGCGAAGTGTACATTTGATTTTTTAGATTCATTGGAAATAACGATGATGCTTTATTGCATGTGAATTTGGCTTGTAAGTGACCTTGCTTGCTCCTATGAATTGATCACTACTGAGTCACCAAATGCTCAAACATACTGCATTAGTCACTCACATGACTCACAACTGAACTAGAAAAGTAGTCACTACAAACTTCCCAACAGAAAAAATGCTCCATCAATGAAATTGCCATTTGCCATAATGCCCACTACATACAGAGTGTGGCAACAAAGAAATCATCTTTTTGGGATATTCAACTTGATTGGTCACGATATCGGCATCTCTTCACCAGTTAGTTTTACAAAAGTCACAAGTACCACGCGTATGATGTAAAGGCAATCCAAAAATGTCTGTCCTAGGCAGATTAAAATGTTAAATAGCAATGACTGATATGTTCTCAATTGAACACGAGAGTCTCAACATGACGTAGCGGAGGGTGTCTCGGTTGCCATTCACTTGCACCTTTTCTGACTAGCAAAAAAATAGCAATGACGCTCTAGGCTTTTGACTGAATTTACAAATATGAGATTATGTTCCACCTTCATCAACACAACGATGCTAATTGAGTAGTACGTTGAAATTAATCTTTTCTTTGTTAAAGAGACATGTACATTATTGCTCTAATCCAGAGATAAAAACTTAAAAACTGATTTAACAACGATGTTAACTTCGATTACTACCAGTTACAGATTGTATATTTCGGCACCAATTGCTTATCTAGCTCATGTATGCATCATTACAAAGTTTATGGTTCCGATGATAAATAGTACTCCGTATGAAAAAGATGATAACTAGCAAGGATGATAGCAAAATTCTTGTGAATTTGATCACAATTTTGTTAGGGTTATGCCTTCATATATACTTAATCCGTCTATATTAATCTCTAGCTCTTTGCAAAAAAAAAAAAATTCAAAATTTTGAAAACAGAGACAGGAAAAACAGTGAACCATATGTAGGTGGGTAGTTACATGTAGGTGCAATGCAACACATAATAGCCAATGACTTGAGTGGCTTTCAGCAAAATGCTGCTAATAATCAGGGACAATGTGAAAAAAACAAGGCAGATCAGATTTTCATGCAAAATAACTTGCTTGCTCACTAACTTTTAGTGATCAATAACTAATTAAGATCACTTAGAATAAAATAGTAAATAATGAGTTAATGATAATGTCAAAGAGAAGGATTGAGCATCAAAACCTGAAGGGTTTTCCCAGATGAGTCTGAATTGCACCTTGGCTCATTCATAAGCTCCCATGCCATAATTGTGGGATCATCTTTGTAAGCAACATTTGTGATGCTATTAAGTCTTGTTAACACAGTCTGTTAAATCAATTCAATCCATTAAACATTTGTCAAAATAAAAAGGGTGTTCAATTGATCAACTAGCATGTTAAAAAAATTAATTCGAGTACTAAAAAAAAAAAAAAAACTCGTGTAATCATACACAATAATTGTCTGTTTAGGAGTTGGAGAATTGAGGTGATCGAACACATAATTACATTGTACTTCATATATATACTATGAATTCAAGCCTTAGAGGGATATGTGGGTACATATGATTTACCTTAATGTGGTTTCTGTAGAAACCCTTAACAACAGGATTAGTGAAGAAATCATCCTCAGATAACAAAGACTGTCCCTGGCTCTTAGCCCATTCCACATATTGTTTCTTCCCTCCAAAATCTTCATAATTATTCACCAAGCTCAGCACCAGCTTTATACCATATTTCTTGGCCTCAGACACCACAAAATCTAATCCCTTTTATCAAAGCATATTAGTACAAAAAACAGAGAAATCGCCAAAACAAGAGAGAAATAGAGAGTTACAGAATTAATAATGCGATAGGATTCACCCTCGAGAGGAGGGTCTCCTAATCGCTCTTTTTACCTTATTTAAAAAAATAAAAATAATAGAGCATTACAGAATTACTTGGAACATTTGTTCATTGTAAGAGCCAGGGGAAATCTGAAGAGGTTTATAACCACCATCACTAAAAGCCCAAGTTCTTCCAATTGTGAGGCCATGGCTAGAAGCTTCTTGGAAAGCAGTGGATACTTTCTCTCTCTGAGATAGCTCAGAAGCCTCGTACATTAACCAGTATGCATTAAACCCATTTGCATAAAATGGGTTCTCATTTAACACAAATTGAACCCCTTTTCTTTTAATAAATTCATCCTCCCCTTTTACTGATTTTTTGTTGACTAGCAGTTGCAGAATTGCAAGGAAAATCAAACCCCACTTCTTCATATTTATTCTCTGTTATTATCTCCCCTTCCCTTGAGGAAATGTAACTACTTTAGGGTTGGTGTATATATATGGTCAACGAAATATTACATTCCATTTTAATTTTTTTTTTATTTTTTATTTTTTATTTTTAGTAGGAAAAGAAAAAAAATCAAGAGATGTTTAAGTGATTAGATGTATAGTCCCCTAACCTTGAGAGTAAAATTCGATTCCTATAAGGCAATTGTACCTCCACAAGATAAGGTTAGCTATAAAAACGGAAGCCTAATGGTAAGGATTTGAGTGAGGTTCCCTCTCCACCCAAGTTTAAATCTCACTAAAGGCATGTGTGGGAGGGATTTCCCTACCCTTTAGGCCTTTAGCCCCTCCCCCCTAGTGTCTCGCTTGTTAAACTACTCGGTTGGACCCTGAAATAGGAGCATAGGAAAATGGTTCTCCTTACCTTTCCCAAAAAAGAAATAAAAATAAAAAATAAGTTAATACACGAGATAAGGAAAAATATATATATTTGTTTTTACAAGGGAAACTTCCTTAACTCTATGGGTGTGTTTGGCAAACAGCTAGCTTTTCGATTAAAGTTAGAACTTTCATCTTTCAACTATTGCTTTCACTCTCTGCTACCAAACAATTTATTACTCCCTCCGTTTCAGATAAATATATACAATTGTTTTTTGAAAGTCAAAGTTTAAAAACTTTGACCATTAATTTAAGAAAAAATATAAGGATTCACAATGTAAAAATAATATGATTAGATTCATTTTCAAAAGTACTTTCGGAAAATCAAAATTTTAAAAATTTAAATCTTCATTTAAATACAAATATTCATGGTCAAAGTAGTGCATTGGAGACCGTGAAAAAGTAAATGTATACATTTATCTAAAACAGAGGGAGTACATTTTTTTAGCTTTCAGTAAAAATCTGAACGCTACCTATGCAAGCTTTCAATTTCAGCTAGCAAAATTGCTAATTTGTTATCATTTCATAAAAAATTTCGTTATTTTCTATCAGATTCTTACCATATTCTGACTTTTCAGATAGCAAAACAATTAGTTCTACCAAACATACCCTGTACTTGTAACTGTGTTTGAGAACCTTTTACACGTGGAAATTTCTAGAACAGTAAAACTGAGAAAAATCAAAGAAAAGAAAAATTCTGGAATTCTGGTAATTTTACTTGTTTGGTTTGCTATTATGGAAAATGGAAAAGTAGGATTAGGCATGAGTTGGCGATGATACTTGCTGCACAGTGCATTATGCATACAATCAGTTGTACCCATGTTAGATACAACCCACTTAAAAAGGCGGACTTATTAGGAGCATGGGCTGAGGCCCAATTTAAGAAAATCGAGGTGGAATTTTATTTTTTGGGTGTTGTTTGTACCCAACTCGATAAAAATGCACACCCCCAAAAAATTGGGGTGCAAATGGCTAGTCATGATCATGATTTTTATATATTTTTAATTATACACTTTTGAATTATTTAAATTTCCACAGTTTTTTCATCACTTTTAAAGGAGATTCTACGGAAATAATGAAGGTTAAATATAGCAATGAGATTTTCACGTATTTGCTAAGATTTACCTTTCCACGGTTTTCTCTATTAAGCACCAAACAAATTAAAACCAAAAAAAAAAAAATAGGTTTCTACAATTTCATAGTATTTTACCCCACTTTTCTCATTGAAGTCAAGTTCCCAAACATCACAAATTTTAGATCTTTGCTTGAGAATTTTAACGTTGAAATCCCCTCCCCCCTACCTTTGTCACCCTTCACAATATAATTTTGAATCTAAACTTATATGACTCGATCTTGTCCTTTCAGTTGAAATTTAGGCTTTGTTCGTTTTATTCAATTAGGAAAAAACAAGTTAACTAAACTAATTAAAACTTCCACTACAGCAAAAATGGGCTTAGACAACGCCCTAAAAGTGTCACTCAATGTGGAGAAAGCGTTGGCAAAGACTTTAGCCTACACTTTTCTTACCGTTGAGTTTGATAGGCGTTGGCATAGGTCTAAGCCAACACTTTTTCAGGCTGTGCCAACACTTTCTAAAAGTGTCGCAAGAAAAAAGCAAAGCCAACACTTTTACCAAAAATTTAAGCCAACACTCTTGATGATCTATGCCAACACTTTTTCATCATCCCATGCCAAAGCTAAGACCACAATGTTTTTCTCTATGACAACACTTATGTCTATTTATGTGCCTACACAATATGTTGATATACAGTACTAATGGCACCTGTGAGGTCTTTAAAGCTTACAATTACACACATTATATTGCTAAAATATAATCTCAAATCAATATTATTAAGTATAATCTCCCGTACATAAGAATTACAAGGGAATCTCAACAAATGTACACAGTCATAAAGACAGTTCATGAACTTTCACAAGAAAAAAAAAATTTAACGCTTCATGTTGTTCTTCTTGCAGCCAACATTCTCACCATTTCTCGTTTGTTGATGGAAAAAATTTACTCACCATCAACCAGCTCCTGTAAAATATAAGACAAAGTACTTGTCAAAAAAAAAAAAAGCTAATCTACTATGAGTACCCATCTATGAACCTGAGTTCTTATTCAGTTCAGACCTCCAGTTCATGCACAAAATATGGCGAGCCTGCAGGTTCATGCGTAACTTGTTATGGCCGGTTCATGTGTAGTGTAGGTAGCCAGTAGTGCAATTCCATGTAGAGGGAAAAGAGGAAGTGGGGGTGAGGGGGCTATGTTTCATTAGATTTTGCTTGTAACGGAAGTAGTATGCTGAAAAGTAAAAGAAAACAAACTAATAATAAATAATAATAAGAACAAAAACAAATGATTCTTATGCAGAGAGTATAGTACAGATAAGTTCTGTTTTTGTGCTTAGAGAGGAGCACTTAAAAGTGTTGTTTTGTTCTCTGTTGGTTTCTGTTTCTAGTTGTTGTTGGTTACCAGTTCTCACTTCCTCTCTTCTCTTTGGGTAATAAACTACTTTTCTATTAGTACTAACATGAGGATTTCTAATACGAGTAGTCCTTTTTATCCTCATCATTGATCTTGTCTACCTGGATATTTTAAAAAAGAATTCTATCTCTCTATCTCTCTTGAGCTGTTTTGTTGCTAAAACATGGAGTTCTGTTTTCTGAGTTCAAGCTCCCAAACTAGCTTAGGAGTCATTCCTCTGTATCCTATGCTCACTACTCGTCATCAACTCACCACCCCAGCCCTTCTTTCTGGATGGAGGAAACTAAATACTGAGACAAAGAGCTAATATCCTGTTTTTCCATTAGTCATTTTCAACACAACGCAAAGCATTACTTCATTGAACAATTTGAACTATTGCTTACAATGGACTAGCTATGTAGAGTCTAGGTCTCACTATCAACAATCTACTTATAAAAACAGATCATGTGCTCTAATATTTCAAGATCATGAGGCAACCAGATTGATCAAAGGGTTAAAAAATGCTTGTATCTTAAGATAAAATATCTACAGCTATCAGATCTCCAACCATGACCACGCACATAGTCAAACAAAAGGATTCATATAGACGCATTTGTTTTATATGAAGAACACTACACCAGTAATAAGGACACATAGCAGCAAGTGCATAATGACAATAGGCAAAACATCAAACAAAAGTTGAGTTTCTTAACATAATGTCTGATTAGAACAAGCACTTATTAATGTAGTGCTATTTAAACCATCTAATTTGCATTTAATTCCCCACATTTCAGTAATCATTACCTCTATTTAAAAGAAAAACAAAAATTAATGTAAAATCAGATCAGTACCTTGAAGAAAATGAGCCATAGATTGCAAAGTGAGAGAGTCAGACCTGAAAGAGTGAAAAAATATCAGAACTCATCAAACAAATAAGCAAATGAAATCACAAACCTACTGTTATAATTCGAAAATAATTCAGAATTTTGAGAAATTATATACAACAGTGTGCGAATCAAAAAACCCTAACAATTTGGGCAAAAATCGAACAACAAAAAAGCGAAAATAACATACAAAAGAAATTAAATTCCACAAGATTGCTACTTGCTGGAGCATAACAAATTCTCAGAGCACGACGAGCACGCGAACATGGGTAATCGAGTGAGGATACTGCAATTTTGGATTCAATTTGGGGGTTCTTGTTATGAAACCCTAACCCTAAATCGAGGTCTAGGTTGATTAATGAGGGCAGCGAGTGTGAGGGCGGCTAGTGTGAGGGAGGAAGAAACGGCGGTGGAGAGGGTGGCGGAAATCTAGGAGGGGTGACGGTGGTGCAAATTTAGATTTGGGTTTTGACTGAAACGGAGGAGAGAGAATGAGAAGGTGGAGTCAAGTGGTCAGTGTGTTTGGCAAAATGATATTTGGAAACAAGGGCAAAAAACTTCCTAGTGAAATTCCCGGTTTACTGAAATATGAGGCAACAGTTTCCTTTTTAACCAAAGTGTTGGCTTAACTCTCAACAAATAAAAATTATTCTCAAATTTAATCAATGCCAACCCTTTTCAAATAAGTGTTGGCATAGATCCATATTTAGCCCAACGATTATAAAAGCGTTGGCATAGTTCAATTGTTGCAACATTTTCAAAAGTGTTGGCAGAAATTCGTTGGCTTAGCCCTGTTTTCTTATAGTGTTTCTAACCCTTTATGATCGATGAATTATTATGCTTAACATGTCAAAATATCAACAAAAAAAAATTATTACAAAAAATCGAAGTAAGGGCTCATTCTTTTCAACTGAAAATTGGAACTGGTAACTGGGAGAAACTGGACAAAACTTGTGAAAATTGGAAAGTCTAACTGGTAACTGGGAGAAATTGGGGAAAACTGGAGAAACTGGAAAAAACTGGGAGAAATTGGGAAAAATTGAAAATTGTTTAATTTTTACTGTTAATAATAATAATAATAATAATAATAATAATAATAATAATAATAATAATAATAATAATAATAATAATAATAATAATAATAATAATAATAATAACTAATTTAAATAATAATAATAATAATAATAATAAAATAATTATTTTTATTTTTATTATATTTATTAATACATATTATTATTATTATTATTATTATTGTTGTTGTTGTTGTTGTTGGTAACTGAGTAAAATTGGGGAAAATTAGGAGAAATTTTGTAACAAAAAACTGGTGAAAATCGAAAGAAACTTAAGATAATTGGGCAAAATTAAAAACTAGTTAAAAAGAACATGTTTTAAGACGATATTCAAGACCTCAAGGTTGTTGCTTTCTTATTTAGCTTCTAAGTTGTAACAACCCATTTGCCATTCCAACGTTACCGTGAGAGTTGTGACTTCAGGCTACAGCGACAGTACTCAGTAGTGCATGTGACAGATAGTGCGACACTTAATTTTGCAGACTTTTTCAATGTAACGCTTCCATCCTTGCAGATCTTAAGGGAATTTAATTTATTGCACTTAGTTGTGTATTGATCATAATTTAGTAATCACAAAAACTTGGTCTTTGATAATCACAAAAACTTGGTCTTACACAAAATTTGCTGTGTAATCAGGCGAAGATTTGTAACCGATTGTATTTTCTTCTCCTTTTTCACGGAAGGAAACAAAATAGGAGTACGCATTAAAATAGGAGTAGTTAACAGTACAATAAACAAAGAAAGAACAAAGACTACTTCAAACTGAAAACACAATGCAGTTTTTCAAACGATTTGAAGTGGACAAGATGGAAATTGGTTTGTAGGCATGACAATCGTGTATGAAAGGGTTGTTTCACTTCTATATATCCGTTTTCAGTTTAAAGTACCACCAGTCACCTTCCATTACGCACCTATAGTCGTCGTTCAATTAGTGGATCCATTTAGGTGAGATGGCTGGCATGGTTAATGGCCCAACCCAAACGTCGCGGTACCTGTATTTCATTTTGTCTCATATTTTGTTTCATTATCCGTATCGTTTCGTTTCATTTCGTTACTCACTATCAATGGCGGAACCAGAAATCAAGTCAAGTGGATTCACACCCTTATAATATATAGGACAATTTTTAAATATTGTACTGAAAAAAATTATTTTATAAAAGAATTTAAAAAAAAAATAAATTCAAGTGGATCCAGTGAAATCCGCTCTATTAAGACTTGAGTAGTCGCCACTGCTCACCATCCCCACCATTCCATTGAAGAAAACATGCCTAAAACAAAAGTAATAATGGCTTTAGAGAAACTAAGAAAGATAAATTGCTTTTCGTGGAAAAAATTGTACACCTATGCGAAATGTCCAAAGCATTTTTCTACAGAAATTTCTATAAAAGCTATTCGATCTAGAAACAAAATTATTAGGTACGTACGTAGAGAGTGAAAATAAGCCACTCAAAGCGATTTGAAAATTCAACAATACGAATAATACAATGCGAAAGTGCTAGTTAGTCATGTCTCATTCTCTATATAAACCAGAGTAACTTCAGGATAATGAAACTTGGATAAGTTAGTTATACACAAAAGTGGGCGTAGGAGATATAGTGTGTGTCACCGGTGGTACGGGATTCGTTGGGTCGTGGCTTGTCAGGAGTCTTCTCAACCATGGCTACACTGTTCGTGCCACAGTGCGTGACCCAAGTGAGTTTTCTTCTACTAATTTACTTCTTTTTTTTTTTGGTTGTATCTTAGAAATATGGATATATTGCTAGATTATATAAATGGGTCTTAATCAAGTGAGCACTAAACCAGTTAATCGACACATCAATTCAAGGGAATCAAGTGAGTACAGTATGAGACGATACAGTGAGACGGGGTTACTTTTTATAAATACATTTAAAAATTACTAGTCCTAATTCTCCTATAGAGTTACACATCTCATTAAGAGTTAGTTTCAAACAAAAAAAAAAAACTTTTTGAAATGGTATGGATTTATAGTTGTATGTCTGATCTATATCATCCACCACTTACTCTTGTACATTAGGATTTGTTCTTTTCACTGAACTGAACTAAACTATTGACCAAATTAAATTGAACTAAATTAATTTTTGATCATTCTTCCAACTAAGTGCTTTCAATTTTGATTAACGAATATGACAACGTAACCATGTATATAAGACATACTCTGTTTGACAAGCTTGGGTTTGTAGGCAACTTGGAGAAAGTGAAACATTTACTAGATTTGCCCAAGGCAAAGTCTCATTTGACATTATGGAAAGCAGATCTTGCTCAAGAGGGAAGCTTTGATGAGGTCATTCAAGGCTGCAAAGGAGTGTTTCATGTAGCCTCCCCTACAAATTTCCAGTCCAAAGATCCTGAGGTGTGTACATATGGTGTGACACTCGCCTCAATTTTACAAATTTCCCTTTTTTAACCATTGTTCCTAGTAATTGATATCATACCTCTTTCTTTTTTCTTTCTTTTTTTTTTTTTCTAATACTAAAACACCCTTGTCAGTAATTGGTACGATTCAATTAGTTCAGTGATCTACTCAGGCCCGTTCCTAAGGTTTTAGAGGCCCTAGGCCTAAATAAAAATAAGGGCCCTAAAAAACGAATAATCGATTTTATTGCACAAAAAATATGAGAAATGAAAAAACAATGGCAGTTGGTGATGTTCAACCCAACTTGCAATCTAAAAGAAAGTTTTTAAACGAAACTGCTTAACGTAAATCTAAAATTACTAAACGCAAATATCTTTGTCACATCATTCCCCAAAATACCCTTTTGTGATTAAAGCACAACTCTCTCTATTGGCGTTGTACTCTATCACCGTCACCGACTTCTTGTTGAATTGAATCAACACAAATCATAATTTGTATGAGTACCACCTTCTAATTCTATGTGGATAATCTATTTTACGCAAATCCCAATGATATAAGTTACAAATTTAATAACTATCTGAATTGAATTGTTTAATTCTTTTTGAGTTAGGATTTATAGGTAGGTGGCGGATGGATTGAGAATGAGTTCCGACGGCTAAGTGGTGGAAGAGACATAAAACTTCATGTGGGTCATGGTGTTGCTTCAGATTAACGATGAAGGGGATGGGTTCGTCGGTGGGCTGAGTCAGAGGCCGACAAAGGGGTGGGTGGGTTGAGAATGGGGTGGCCAACGACAGGTGGGCGGGCTGGCTGCGGGGTGGCGGGGTGCATACGAGTTCGAAGTTGGTTTCATGGTTTTTCAGATTAAATCCTCGACTTCGGCATCGGCACCCACGATCTCCATCCTCTCTTTCCATTTCTTCACCTATAATTTGTCATGAGAAGGCTAATAAAAATGGCATCTCAAAGTTGGCGTCCATTAAATTGCTTGCAATGCAAGGACAAGGAGGGAGAGAGAAAAGAAGGGAGAGAGAAGGAGGTGTTAAGTTATGTGAGGGGTATATTTGGAAAAAATGATTTACGTTCAGTAATTCTGAATTTACATTTAGCAACCTCCTTTTTAAAAAGTTAAGGTAGTACATGTTAAAATAGCCCTATAATCCTATATCCTTCAAAAAGAGAGGCTTCCTTGAATTTCAAAGAGAATGAAATAAAAATATTTGAAGTAAAAGCCAAGAAAAAAGTAGTGGCTTATGTTCGCCCCAATTTTCAATTTAAAATTCTTTATATATGAACACATACAGTTAACCAATAAAATTTGTCAAATCCAATACATTACTTTGATTGTACATAATTACAATATATGAATAAATTTTTAAAAGATGATTTTTATAAAGCACTATTAATGAAATTAATGAGATATTTCAACATTTATAATTTTTTCCAAACTAAAGTTTAATTATGAACTTTGAAATAAAAAGACCAAGTGACAACATTTTAGTCAGATGCAACCCAAAGTTGCAAACTTGGTAAATGCTTGACCTGCTTGCATCCTACGTAGAGAAACTAGAATTAGGAATGGGTTTTTTTTTAGAGAAGTATTAAATTGAGCCCCAATAGATTTGGAACTCAAGTCAAGGGTCTGGGCAAGTGCATGCATTCGTTTGCAAAAATTAGCTAGAATTAATTAGGGGTGGGTAAAAAGAAAATTACAACAAGCAAATTGAGGCCCACAAGATTTGAACCCCATGTAAAAGAAAACTAGTTCCTGTTTGTGACACACAAACCACAAACTAGGGAATCAACATTACATTTATGTTTCTTTAGTGCAACTTTTATAATATATACATTATTTCTGTGAATTTTTTTCCCCTTGGGCCCCTTCTAAGGCTGGGCCCTAGGCGGTCGCCCCTAGGACTTACCCTTAGAAACGGCCCTGGATCTACTTTATCTCTCACATATTATAATTAGTTCAACTCAGTTCACTAAATAAGTACAGTTTCAATTCAGTGAAAAAGAACACACATTAAATAAAACCCTTTCTCGTATTTTGCAGACAGAAATAATACAGCCAGCCATAAATGGTGTGTTAAGCATAATAAAATCATGCATCAAAGCGAAGACTGAGGAGACTTGTTCTTACATCCTCAGCATCAGCTGTGACAATTGGAGAGCACAAAAGGCTTGTATATGATGAAACATGTTGGAGTGATGTTGAATATTGCCGATCTACAAAATTTAGTGGATGGGTTAGTGTATTAATGATCATTTATTTACTCTCTGTTCTGAATGTGATTGTTACACCTATCAATTTAAATTGTCATTTTTGAAATAACAACTTTGACAATTAATTTCTTTTCGTCAGTATAAAAGCAATTTTACATTTGTTCCAAAAAAGTGATGCCTTTTTTTTTATTGGACATTATTATTGCTGGCCTTTATGAAACATTTCATGTGGCTATATACATTTGTGTCCAGGCATATATGGTATCTAAAACAGTAGCTGAACAAGAGGCGTGGAAGTTGGTTAAAGAAAGCAACCTTGATTTCATCAGTGTAATACCATCTATAGTGCTTGGTCCCTTCATCACGGCAACAATGCCATCTGGCATTGTTGCCGCACTCTCTCCAATCACTAGTACAAGTGCGTAACTCCACTAGTTATAAACACCTTAAGACTCTTTGTATTAAATCGTGTACATGACTTACGAATTTGCGATGGTTGTAGGCAATCTTGAGGAGTACCTGCACATACTTGAGCAATGCTTCTATGTCCATGTGGATTGCCTTTGCAGGGTCCACATCTTCTTGTATGAACATCCAGAGGCACAAGGGCGGTACATCGCTTCTGCTTGCAATGCCACCATTTATGATGTTATCAAAATGCTCAGCCAAATGTATCCCCACTACGATGTGCCTTCAAAGTATGTGTTTTCTCTTATTCGATATCCATTTCACTCTTAGGCTTTTATTTCATTTTACACTTAATTCTGAATATTGGTGATCACTTCACTAAAGTCCTAAATTTATATGCACAACGTTAAAATGATGATTGTTACTTAAAACTTGTACAAAATTGTCTCATGATGGGACATGCATATTTTGTGAAAAATAAAGGTCGTTTATAGACAAAAAGTCACCATTTCTCTTACGTCGTCCCACCATGAGATGCTCTTAAATACTAGTAAAACTTATTAATTGCGCCAATTTAATGTGTAACATGATGAAGATTCAAGGACAATGAGAAAGAGCTGGAGCGCAATTGTTTGTCATCCAAAAAGCTTACTGACTTGGGGTTCGAGTTCAAGTATAGCTTAGAAGACATGTATAAAGACGCTATTGAGGCTTCCCAATCCAAGGGATTTCACCTTGCTTACATATGATCAAGGCCTTCTAGACCATTAACATCAAGGTAGCTATAGTACTTTTTATATGTCTAGACATTATTTCTAATCACTACTGGCACTATTTTACAATGTATCGAAAAAAGTTTAGTCATATTGTAATTTATATTTTTGGTGCTAAAGCCTTTCAATTTTTGGAAGACAATATAATGATGATCGGTATATGGTCGCTCTTGCTCAAAAGGTTAAAGAGGTTCCAATTCAAAATCAATTGATACTTCTCTACTCGTAAACCCCAGTGAACTCTCTTATTTTATCAATATGGGACTTCTCTAGTAATAAAGATACAATTTTATATTTTTATCCAATTTTTCCAAAAACTTTTTTTTTTAGCAAATTTTCCAAAAAATTATAGGAAATGGAAATACAAATTGAATAAAAGAGATCCGTAAATGAACCTCGATCAGGGGCACTTATATTAATATGGACCAAATTGCCAACAAACATTATATTAAATAAAATAAATTAAGGGAACATGATAAAGTAGAGGCTCTTCCCTGTTTTTTACATAATTGAATACTTTTATTACTCCATAACTTAATAGCTACACAAAATGGAAGGACACACAAGCCTATACAAGTATACATGAATTACTAATAATTAGCCATAACAAAAATATAAAAAAAAAACAACTTGGTATTAAAGTATAATTAAAGTAATTATTTAATGGTTGTTGCGGCGCTGTTCTTTGAGTTCTTTCTTGGCTGCCTTCTTCTCATTATGCTCATGTATTGAAAACCCAAGAGCTCCGACAGCAGCAGTCGCTGCAATCGTCTCTTTGACCTTGTGGTGGTGTGAGTTTTCTGGGTCCTTTTTTGCCTTGCTTTTCTCATGCTGTACATATTAACCAAAATTTACATTAGTGACACATTATTGGTACGTACCAAATAACCCAAGTGATTAAAAGGTATTGTATTATAAGACCATTTCACGGTGATACAATCAAAAATCATCCCGTGATATATGAGACCGTTTTATATAAGTTTTTGCATAATGGCACAGAAAATAGTGAAAATGGCATAGAAAAAAGGAGCGATAACATACCAAGGCATAAGCACCAGCGGCAACAGTAGCAGCCTTGCCGAGATGGCCAAGGTGCTTATGGTGCTTGTACTCCTTCTCAAGGTCTTTCGGCTCGTCGGCCTCCGCCTTCTTGTTGCGGTGGAAGAAATGGTGCTTCTTTTCCTCCTCCATGAATCTCAAATAAGTAAAAACCAAATGAAATTGGGTTATATAAAATGTTCTTGTGTTTGAGACTTGAGAGCTAGATTAATAATATTGAACTTGTGAATTGCTATGTTGGAACCTTGAGGTTACGTTGTATATATAGCCTTCTTAGAGAAATTCTTAAATGTTAAGTTGATGGGATTTGGGCTTGGGCGTGGGCGTTGAAGTCTGCAAATCGTCAGCTACTTCACCAAACGCGTTTGACAGTTTATTGTCAAATGTGAACATATATAATTACGCGCCATATTGTAAACCTCAAACTTAATCGTTAAGTAGAAAATTGGCTGCCTAATACCATCTACTAGTCAAATCTCAGTCTTTTATTCATATTCATCTTTATTTCGTGACCTTCCAAAAATCAAAAAAAGTGAATAATCCTTGTTTTCGACTTCCCGGATCCCGGGTTTTATTTTTGCCCAAAATTTTTCGCGGGGTCTACCATGATCCTAGGGTACCCTTGGTGCACCGGAATGGACATTTCAATCCCCGAACTTCGATATCACCCATGCCTTTGGGTGTTATGGCTCTTACACCAGGATCCCGCAAAATGCCCTTCCAAGTCTATCAGGGACCGGATAAGCAACCCCGAGTGCATCCCATGTACTCTAGTTAGGGGTGTTCCATACGATGTGGTGCAAAAATATCCACCTTCGTTCCGCAGCCTCCCGAAAGCCCAAAATACGTGGATTATAGCCTTCGTTTTCGGCTTCACGGACCCCGTGTGTCATTTTTGCCCAAGCTTCACCTTGGGGGTCTACCATGACCCTAGAGGACCCTCAATACCCTAGGATTGACATGCGGATCCTCGAATTTCGATATCCCCAATGCGTTGGGTGTTCCAACTCTTACACCAATGTTTAGTAAAACGCTATTCCAAGCCTATTAGGGACCGGATAAGTGACACCAAGTGCCTCCCATGTCCCCTAAGGGTGTTCCGTGCGATTTGGTGTGAAAATATCCACATTCATTTCGGCGCCTCCCGGAAGCCCAAAAATCGTGGATTATAGCCTTCGTTTTCGGCTTTTCAGGCCTAGGTGTCATTTTTGCCCAAACTTTTTCGAGGGGTCTATCATGACCCTAGAGTACCCTCGATGCTTCGGGAAGGACATCCGCATCCCCGAACTTCGATATCACCCATGCCTTTGGTGTTCTTGCTCTTATACACTAGTGTGAAGTGTCCCGTAAAACGCCCTTCCAAACCTATTAGGGGACCAGATAAGCGACCCCGAGTGCCTCCCATGTACTAGAGGTGTTCCGTACGATGTAGTGTGGACAGCTTCGTTCCGTGACTTCCTGAAAGCACAAAAAACGTGAATTATAGCCTTCGTTTTTAGTTTCCCGAGGCCCGAGTGTACTTTTGCCCAAACTTCTATAAGGGCCCAACATGACCCTATAGTACCCTCGGTACCCTGAGAGAGACATTCGCATACCCGAACTTCGATATCAACTATGCGTTTGGTGTTTTGGCTCTTATACCAGTTTTCGTACAACGCCCTTTCAAGCCTATCAGGGACTCAAAAAGCGACCCAGAGGGCGTCCCATGTCCCCCGCTGGTGTTCCGTGCGATGTGGTGCGATAATATCCACCTCTGTTCCGCGGCCTCCTGGAAGCCCAAAAAATGTGGATTATAGCCTTCTTTTTCGGCTTCCCGGGTTCCGGTGTTATTTTTGCCCAAACTTCTCCGGGGGGGTCTAGCATGACCCTAGGAGACCCTCGATGCCCCAGGAGGGACATCCGAAATTTGATATCACCCATGCATTTGGTGTTCAAACTCTTACAAAATGTCCCGTAAAACGCCCTTCCAAGACTATGAAGGACCGGATAAGCGGCCCCGGGGTCTCTCCCATGTCCCCTAGGCATCTTCAGGAGCCTTCGTTTTCGGCTTCCGTGGACATGAGTATCCGTTTTTCCCAAACTTTTTCAGGGGGCCAATCATGGTACAAGAGGACTCTCAGTGCCTCTAGAGGGTTATCCGGATCCCTGAACTTCTATATCACTCA
The DNA here is from genome assembly GCA_038025085.1 of Tetragonia tetragonoides. Lineage (NCBI taxonomy): Eukaryota > Viridiplantae > Streptophyta > Magnoliopsida > Caryophyllales > Aizoaceae > Tetragonia > Tetragonia tetragonoides. Next base: position 9,713,937 of record CM076140.1, on the reverse strand, counting down.
TGCATTCAGCGTTCCGGCCTTTACATTGGTGTCCCATAAAAACGCCCTTACAAGCCAATGAGGGACCCGATAACGAACCCCAGAGGCCTCTTTTGTTCCCTAAGAGTATCCATGCGATTTAGTGGGAAAATATCCACCTTCGTTTCGGGGCCTCCCTGAAGCCCATAAAACGTGTATTAGCTTTTGATTTCGGCTTCAAGGGGCCCGATTTCCGTTTTTTCCCATCTTCTCCAGGAAGTTTATCGTCACCCTAGAGTTTATCGTCCGTTTTTTCCGTTCTACTATGATAATATTCGGTAGAAGAACTTTATAACAAAGTATTTTTCAAATTTATTAATAAAAGGCTAATAATTATTTTCTAAGTAGTCGGTCAAATATAGATCAAAGTTTACTATGACTAATCATAATAAGTAGAATTATTTTGCAACAAATAAATGTCATTTAGGGGCAGCTAATTCTAGTTTTTATAGAGCACCACACAAGCCAATGAATTGACTTTTTTTTGCCTTTTTTTTGTGTTAAAGGCTAATACACGACCAATAAATAACCTTTAACATAACTTGAATGAGACGTTCCGTGCATCGCACTGACATGCACACTATTTAAAAAAACAAAGAGATCCGTAAATGAACCCCAATCAGGCACACTTATATTAAAATGGACCAAATTGCCAACAAACAAGATAATATAAAATAAATAAAATTAAGGGAACATGATAGAGCAGAGGCCCTTTCCTGTTTTTTACATCATTGAATACTTTTATTACTCCATAATTTAATAGCTACACAAAATTTGAAGCACATACAAGACTTATATATAAAAGTATAAAGTAATTATTTAATGGTTGTTGCGGCGCTCTTCTTTGAGTTCTTTCTTGGCTGCCTTCTTCTCGTGATGCTCATGGAATGCAAATCCAGCAGCTCCAAGAGCAGCAGTCGCTGCAATTGTTTCTTTTACCTTGTGGTAGTGAGAGTTTTCTGGATCCTTCTTTGCTTTGTTTTTCTCATGCTGTACATATTAACCAAAATTTATATTAGTAATATGGATTACTAACCCACAAGGTGAACCAAACATTTTTCAAATTGGAATGTCGATTTTGTTGTTAAGTAAAAGCGGCATAGACAAAAGGAGCGATATAACATACCAAGGCATAAGCACCAACGGCAACAGTAGCAGCCTTGCCGAGGTGGCCAAGGTGCTTGTGGTGCTTGTACTCCTTCTCGAGGTCTTTCGGCTCGTCGGCCTCCTCCTCCTTGTTGTGGTGGAAGAAATGGTGCTTCTTTTCCTCCTCCATATATGAATCTCAAATAAGTAAAACCAAAGAATGAAATTGGGATAAATAAAATGTAATTGTTGATTGTTAGAGCTAGAATATTAATTGAACAGGTAATGACTTGTGAATTGCTATATTGAAACCTTGAGGTTACATTGTATATATAGCCTTCTTAGAGAAATTCTTAAATATTACGTAAATGGGGTTTGGCAGCGTTGAAGACTTAAAATCGTCAGCTACTTCACCAAAAGCGTTTGACAGTTTATTGTCATATGTGAACATATACAATTACGCGCCATATTGTAAACCTCAAACAGTCAAACTTAGTCGTTAAGTAGATTATTATTGGCTGCCTAGTACCGTCTACTAGTCAATCTCGAGTCATCTTCCTCAACAGGGGTACATCACATGTGGATATACTATCTTATCCACAGATAAGATTCAACAAAGGCTTTTTTTTTTTTCTTGAGTGCTAATGTAAGGCTCTCTTTGGTTGGACATAAGATATCTTCATTCATTTTGACATGTCCCTTTCACACTTATAACTATGTCAATTCATAAAATAAGGTAATTTTGAAACCTAACTGATCGATCAAACCTTGGAGGTGATGTGATTATTCTTATCAATTTGGATTTCTCAATGTTATTCATTAGCATATTTTGATTTATCTTGGTCTTTGGAAAGTTGTTTTTTTGAGATTCAACAGTCGGTCGGGGGATTATCCATTAATGAAATCTAGCTCCGCTAAGGCAATAATGCCTTGCGGGAAATTACAGGAACATAGTTCTTCAACCCCATTTCGAGGACGCAATCTCGCAGCAAGATGCGCTACCGTATTCCCCACCCTTTTAACTTGAGAAAACAAATTACAATTGCAACCTAAGCTTAACATCACAATATCATCTAAAAGTAAATCTGCAATAGCTAAACCCATACTTCTATTTCTAAGCCTAGAGATTAAACTGAGAGCATCAGATTCCAACACCATGGGTGACAAATTCAGTCTCTTTGCAATTTGCAGACCGAACCTCGCAGCTTCAATTTCTGCTAACTCTGCTCCCCATCTTGATTTTGTTCGTTTCGTGGCCATTGCAACAATTTTCCCTTCTGCATTCCTGGTCACAATGCCCAAGCCAATCACGCCATCACACATAACAGCAACATCACAGTTTAGTTTCAGGGTCCCTGCAGGAGGTGGTAACCACTGACTAAGTGATATGGGAGCTGCCACTAGTCTGGGATCAAAAACCTGTTGAGCATGCATTCTGTAGTCACGTACCATTCTCAGGAAACCCACCACTAGTGAGTCCCAGTTAGGAACGTTTCCTTTCATCACGACTTCATTTCTCCCCGTCCAAATAGCCCACGCCATGGTCATTAGAACACATAACTCTTCCCTCTTCAATTGTCGAGCAAACCATAAGAACAGATCAGGGAAATTCAAGTTGGGAGCCTCACCAAGCAGGTTTGCAAAAGAGCTTCTATTCCATACCCCCATCACAGTAGGGTAATCAAAGATAGCATGTCTTAAGGTCTCACTTACCCCACCACATGAGGCACATATGCTTCTCTGCCTCAGGTGACGACGAACCAGCAAATCAAACACTGCAAGGCAGCCTGCACTTGCCCGCCATAAGAAATGTTTAAGCTTTGGTGGTGCCTCCATTGACCAAACAACCTTCCACAACTCAGAAGCTTCAGGACCATCTGAGCTCAACCAACCCTGTCTATAGCTAATTTTATCCAACCAATAGGCAGACTAAACACTGAACATCCCATTTTTTGTTGGCCACCAGTACAGTTTATTGCTTGGCAATCTCGAGCTTAGAGGTATTTCCATGATCTCTTGCGCCTCCTCTTCAACAAACACCTCGTAGACTTTTTGTTCATCCCATTTCACATTTGTAACATCAATCAAATCACCAACTCTCAATTGAAGGTTAGAATCAGCTTTGGGAGTAGGTACACGAGCCGAAGTACTACCATGCAGCCAGGCATCCTGCCACACTTTAATCTGCGACCCATTCCCAACACGCCATTTAATCCCATCTAGGAGCAGGGATTTTGCGCCCCACAAGCTTCGCCATGAATAACTTGGGTCATACCCACAGTGAGAATCAATAAAGCAAGAGTTTGGGAAATACCTCACTTTGAGTGTCTTGTACAACAAAGAATTATCACCATGAACAAGGCGCCAACCTTGTTTTGCGAGCAAGGCAGCGTTGAAAACTTTATTTTAAGACACGGAAACCCATCCCTCCCATAGCTTTAGGTAAGCAAAGTGCTTCCTAACTCTTCCAGTGCATACCCTTTTTTTTGTCTTGTGAGCTCCACCAGAATCTAGCCATCATTGATTGTATCTCATCAATAAGATCATCGGGTATTCTGAAAATACTCATAGCATACGTTGGAATAGCTTGAGCCACAGCTTTCAACAAGATCTCTTTCCCAGGCTTGGATAACAATTTTTCCTTCCACCCCTGTAGTTTCTTCCATACCCTCTCTTTAAGAGCCGCAAAAATAACTTTTTTAGCCCTCCCAATTATAGTCGGTAAGCCCAGGTATTTGCCATGGTGGTCAACTTCCTTCTTTCTCAACATTCCCACAAGGCTGCTTTTCAAAGGTTCTCTCACATTTTTGCTGAATGCTATCTCAGATTTGTCATAATTAACTCTTTGTCCCGAAGCTCGTTCATAACAGACAATAATGTTGGCTAAAGTTGAGCATTCCTCCTGAGTAGCCCTAGTGAATAAGATACTATCGTCAGTAAAAAATAGATGGGAAATATGTGGCGCCCCTCTGCACACAGCCTTGCCATGTAAGCGCTTCTCCACGACAGCTTTGCATATCAATCTCGAAAAAGCGTCAGCAACAAAAATGAATAAATAAGGAGAAATAGGGTCCCCCTGCCGGATACCCCTAAAAAGTTGAATTTCCCCTTTTGCTTTGCCATTGATAGCCACGGAAAATGATGGACTTGTAACACAACTCATAATTCTTTCCACCCATGCAGCACTAAAAGATCAATTACGACGGTATTTACCGTCGTAAAATTGGGGCCGTCGTAAATGTAACTTACGACGGTACTTGGGTCTCGTCGTGATTGTCCAATTACGACGGGAATTTCCCGTTGTAACTATGACACAATTACGACGGGACTAACCCGTCGTAATTGGCCTTTCACGACGGGATGTAATTGAGAGCACAAAATAAATAAAAAATAAAAAAAAATCAATAATCATTTGCAATAGTAAATCCTCATAAAAAATGGGAACCATTTTAGAAGCTTTACCAACCAAAATGTATATATCAATATATGCATTCAACCCTGCTTAGTATCACTACTTCATAGGCTAAAGTAGTTTGCTAGATTGATACATTCTAGTTTGCTACATAGATACATTCCTATGGTACACAAAAAGAGGGCAAGTGCATCAGAAATTATAGCTCGAGAGGCCCCTTCAGTGGGTTCAGCACCATAGGGTGGGTACATCCTTCCCTTGTTTGTTAAACCTCACCAGAATAGTTGAGTTCTCAATACCTTCAAAACAACACAGAATATGAACATCTCCAACCAGAAAGAAGTGTGGCCTACACGGCTACACCCCAACAAACAAAAATGGATATAAAGTTATAGTGCCAACCATGTCTCAAGTTGGAAACGATCAACTCAAACTCGAAGCAGGAAAAGATGCATCAAAGTTATATGGTAATCAGATGAAAATGCTATGATAATGCAAACTCAATAGCCAACCAGATCAATAGACCATGCACATATAGAACCTGATAAAGTTGGCTATTTATCAGCTTACAACACACAGAAGATAGCAGATGGGATAATTGCGACTTTATCAGTTTAAAACACACGCACTAAAAAGAGAAGAAAGGATTACTGCAATTTCAAAATTTTGCAGCTTAAATATGCCACCAAGGACATAGCAGAGAAAATATCAAAAAGATGAGAAGCAGACCTTTTATATAATCAGATCTGAAATTCAGGAAGCATACAGAAATCAGATTTTGAAGGAAAAGCAGCAGGCATCATATAAAAAGGAATAATGGCAGCAACATGTAAATATGTGTTAGCATGAGTTGATAGCCATTTAGTTAAGCATCAGGCATTTAAGCTCAAGTTCAAAGTTCAGACATTCATCACACAGCCGCTGAATATATATCATAGTGATTCAGGAGATCCAGGCAACCAAACCTGTCTCTGAAAAACATATAAGTTTGATCAACAGCTGCAAGACCATAATATGGTTCAAAAGATCAATAAACCATAGCAGCAGCATGGCAGAAACATTAGGCAGAAACTCAGTGTTTAGAGCATGCATGCCAGAAACAAAACACACGACAGGGGAGATAATAGCAGGAATAAAAGTCACACATAATACACTCTAGAAAATCGGCAGATATAAGATTAGAATTCAACTAGATATAAGATCAAAAAGTCCTACCAGCAGTAGACTCGAAAAACTCCTCCAGATTCTTTCCTTGTCCTGCTCAACCACAAAACAAAACAAGACATTCAGTGACAACTCTAAGAGTTCAAGCCTGGAAACTTAGTAGCATTAGAATCAGAACAAGGCAAACCAACATATGCTGACTATAAACTCACTAGTCTATTTTAGCTTTGTAAAAACAATTACCTAAGCATTCAGCCATTCACCTACTGTGAAACTTAGGGAAAAAATATAATGCAGAATGAAAATATAACATCAATGTCAAGAATAGAAGTGGTATAAACATACAGAACTTAGCATATGCAAAAGCTAACAAGAGCATTACTGAAGGAGTTATATCGAGAAACATACAGAAAATACCATGCTAGTAATATCATGCTCACCTCATTGCATCAGATAATCATACAGAAAGCAAGCTCAGAAGATAACATTGTAGTGTTGTACTAACTGAATGTCAGGTATTCTCACAAAACCAGGTTAGTTTCTCCAGATATCAATTCACATCTCAATTAGAGACACTAATTTTGAAGCCTACAAAACAAGGCATCATAGAGTCTATATAAAATCTAGCTTTCCATGAAGAAAGAACCATAATTCAGATGAAAGGACATGCTTATCAATGGGGTGTTGCATGAAAGGACATGGTTGAAAAGAGCACCAGTTCTTAAGCCATGTCCAAAGATTAGAGCTTTTGAAATGGGATATCAGTGGGAATATCCACCCACAAACAGAAAACCAAATGAATAAAGAGAGGAACATACTTCAGTTCATTAAGCACCAACACCCAAATTCAACTTTATGGGACTGGGATCTTTGTTGTATGCAACAGTCACCTGTCAATCAGAAAATTAAGACCTGAGATGTCATTTAATAGACTTAAGCAAAGACAGCATCATGAAGTAACCATCATGCATGATTACACCCAAAAAAAGAAGAAATCGGTATTCTTACATATAACTATGTACGAATATTGTTTAGTACAGGAACATATTAAGCTAACTGAAAGATGACACATCAATTGTGCAGAATTTCATGGAGTCGGATAGATTGCAATTTTATTTGATAACTTCATAATTGACTAGTTGAACATACTCCTACATACTTCTAACTTCCTTTGCACCACTCAATCCATCTACCACTCAGTCCCTGCACTTCATGTTGAAACCCAATGCAGGAATTGGAAAATATATTAAAGCTATGCATTTGATGGTTTAGAGACACAGACAACAAAATATAAATATTCCAATAGAGTACAATATACACCTGTCAAGGCATTGATCGGACTAGCATCCCAATCCACATTTGACCCAGAAGGCTTTGAACACCCTTTTGACCCAGAGCCAAACTCACGAAAACCTGAAATGCAACAACACCAGAGCTAGATAAGAATTAGCCGACAAATTATTAGCCGGACATGAAACCATAGAAGAGCTTGAGGTGATCAAAATCTGAACATCAAACCAGTCATTCAGGTATGCCTGCTCCTGAAACCTGAATACATGGTGTATTCATATTACTTTATACATGATGTATAAATTAGACATACGGTAGTAGAAGGACCAATACTACACTTATGCATAAAAAAAATGGAGAATTTACCTCAGACATACATGAAGAGGAAGGACCAAGATTACAGTGCACAATCGAACTCCGCACAAATCACTATTGAAAGATCAATCACATAATTTACACTTTCGTTACAAACAATCTACTAAAACTAAAAACAACACAAAAAGAAAGTCATCAATTGCATGAAATTAAACAAAGAAATTTTGATAAGTCTCTTAACTGACGTAATCCACATGAAAAAGCACAATCAAACAGAGAACAAATAACTAATGGAAATCAATCACATAATCGACACAATTTGCTATAAAAGATCGACGAGAACTAAAAAGCACCAAAGCAAAATCATCTACTTGATTAATTTGAACTAAGGAGATTCCAATGAAGAAAATTTAAACGAAAACAATTACTAGATTACAGCTCTGACAACCTCGAATTATTGCCATGGAGGTTAATGAACAAAATAGCGAAGCTGATGCCCTAACTAGCAAAATTAGCTTTCAAAACTCAAGATTAAGACCTAGACATTGATTTAAACTCATTTGATAACATCAACCGCAGATTTTCCGAAATCGAAATTAGGTCAGAATTATCAGAAACAACTTTATCATTATCGCCACAAACGATCAGCACAACATTATCCAGAAATTCAGATATTGATCAACAAATAATCGCAATTTGAATTGATTCAAACAAATAGAGAATGAAACATACCTTTTGCTCATCAGGAGTAATTGAGGTGTCAGAAAACAACTGGAATTTGAACACCTAAAATCAAAAAAACGCAAGAGATATCCACATAATTAAATCAGATCAAATAATACCACATTTTGATCAGAGAATATCGAAAGTTGAATTGAAATTGAGAGGAGAGAGAGAGACTTCGAGGCCATCGGCAGTGAGAAGAGAGAGAGATTTCGAAAAATTGAAGTGAATCGATGGCGAAGGTGAGAGAGAGTTGAACCTAATTCGAGTTCCAATCTTCGAACGCTTTGAGAGAGAGAGAGAGAGAGAGAGAGAGAACACCCTTTTTCTTCATGGTGAATGGTGATGAAGCTCGATTAGGCACAGAGAAACTAGCTTTATCACCATTTGCAAATAGCTTCCCATCTTTCGTCCCCAAAATCACGACGGGAGGTGGTTCAATATTTGGCTATCTGAGTCTTTGCGGGATTTTACTTGACGACGGGGTAAAAGTCTTGTCGCAGTTCATAGCAATTACGACGGGCCCTCTGTCCCGTCACGAATGGGCTTTCGTTATTGTACCCAATTCTAGTAGTGATACCACTTCCCTCCCAACAATATGCCAAAATTTCTGAAAAAATAAAGCATGCATACCATCGCACCCTGACGCCTTCGTAGGATGCATTTAAAAAAGAGCTATATGAATTTCTTCCTCCGTTATATCACAATCAAGAGCCTGATTCATTTCGTTTGTCACATTACACTCAATACCTTTCAAGGCGGCCTCAAAACAGCTAACTCCAGGGGACGTGAACAAGTCCTTATAAAAAGCTAATCACCAGGTCATCAATATCTTGTTCCCTTGATCTCCATGCACCAGACTGGTCTTCCAGTCCCTTCGTTGCTCCGCTTTATGGTGAAAATAAGGGGTATTTTTGTCACCATCTCTCAACTCATTGCTACGTGCTCGAATGAACCAGTAAGTTTCCTCTCTTCCTTGTGTAGTTTGTCGAGCTCCGCCACTAATTCAGTGCACCTGGCTAACATATTAGCTGATGGAGGTAAGACCTGAGTGACCTTCAGTAGCTTCTCTACCCGCTTTATGTTTTCTTTAATATTGCCAAACGTTGCCATAGCCCATGCTGTCAACTTGTTTGTGCACTCAGCGATTCTTCTTGTCGGGCTCTCGCCCACTTGACCCTCCCAAGTCTTTCAAAAGTCGTCATGTAAATGTGTTTTCCAAATATTATCCATTATTATTTATGCCAATTGTTAAATGGTGACCGCAGGCACCAATTAAGCATTTAATTTGAACATTAAACATTGGATCATAAGCCCTATTCTCTTTAACAAAACAGCGTGGATTGGAACGGAATAACGAATAATAGAACAAAATGTGAGACAAAATTAAGTACAAAATGTGATACAACGCAAAACGGAATCGAATAGAATGCAGCATAGAAACGGCGAAAAGAACAGAGCATAATTAGCTATTTTCCTTTATTAAGAATGACATTATTTTTTTGAAAAGAGCAAGAAAAACCGGCCATAAATGGCTAAGAATACAGTACAACAACTCAAATAAATGACAAACCAATACGGTGTGATACAACAACAACAACAACAACAACAAAATGCTACAAACAAACTGATAAAGCAATCACAACCCGTTTGGCCCCATGAAACTTATTATGTCGATCACGTTGGATGATTTAACCAAAAAACCTGTTGTTGGATTAATTAGTTGATCTTCTTCAAAAACTCCATGACCGAAGCATCGTAAGCTAAACAAGCCACTCTAACACCTTCAAATCCGGCAGCTTTAGCTAGATCTTCAAATTCTTGCTTTGTTCTTTCTTTGCCACCTAGTTGGGACATCATGAATATTTCCATGTGGAAGGCCATCTTTGCGGCTTGGCTGTTTTCAGGTGCCTCCGGAAGGATGTGGTCACAGACAATCAATTTCCCATGATCTGGCAACGCAGCTAAGCAATTCTTCAAAAACTTTAGGCAATCTTCATCACTCCAATTGTGACAAACCGTCTACAATTTCACATATAAATTAAGTTGATTAATTAGCCTCAATTAGTGATCAATAATAACTTCAAAATTCATGGCAATTTTATGCGACCCTAAACGTTGTCTTGCGCTTTTATGAAGGAGTCAATGGCGAGATATGTGACGCAGCAGTCAGAAATCAAACTCGGGATCTTTTATTGACGATCCTTGATCTTACTCTTACTATAAATCCGTTCTTTACCACTGCGACATATGCCTCAGTGGCAATTTTTTGCTATATAATAAAAGGAATTATTGTACAATAATGTTAACAACGAAGTTTGAGATTCACCTTCATGAACATTGCATCTCCTGATGGCACACTCACAAACATATCCCCTCCAACATGCTCCACTCCTATTAGAATTCAAAGTACACAATAACAGTTAAACATTTGCGATGTTGAAAATTATTCGACCTTAAAATTAGAGAAAAAGCTAGAAATTATTTTTGGTAGCTAGAAATTTATTAATTTAGGTAGGAACACTTATTTTTTACCTATATGTGCAGGTGCTTCCTTTATAACATGAGACAAATCAAAATTAATGCCCTTTATTGTAGGGTATTTTGAGACAATCATGCTAAGCGATCTTCCGGTGCCACCTCCTATATCAACTAGTGTTGAAACATCTTGAAATCCCTTATAGTTCTCCAAGATTTTCTTCATTGTAATGTCAGAATAGCTCATCATTGCGCAGTTGAATGCTTTGTTAAATGTAGGATCTGTTCTAGCGTATTCAAATACTGGTTTATCATACGCCTTGTCAAATGCAATACCGCCTTCAAGAATCGAGTCTTTTAAATAGTACCTAAGGCAAAATGGTAAATATTAGTATAACCCCAAGCGTGGATGGGATTCAAATACGATTTGACACATTGTATGGGTAGACTACCTACTCTATATACAAATTTTGCATACTTCTCGAGAGTTAATTAGTTGACTTCTAAAAGCTTAGCATATAAAAAAAAAAAAAAAAAGGAAAAAAATTAATTAAATTAAGACGTACGTACCAGCTCTCCATGCCAACCTTGCAATGGTTTAGTAGTAATAAAGCTCCTAAGTTGAACCCATCCTCATTGTTGGTTAAAAACATGGAAGTTGGGGCAAGCCCATAAAGCCTTTTGACCCGCCCGTCAGGGAGAGTCCGAAGCGAGTAAGAGAGAATGGAGTAGCTAGCAAGGAGCCTAAGCATGGGGTCTAACATGGTATCAGCATCCGGGTTATTACAGGTACCAGGCAGTTGGGCCACAATCTGGGTAGGAGAAAGATGGGTACCCGGCCCAACCCGTTTGATGATCTCAAAAACTTCCAATTCAATCATGGCTTTCACCACCATGGGCAAAGCTGCCCCACAAGCCAGGGTTATAGCAAATGAGCATGCTTCATCCTCTTCCACCATTAAGTTCTTCATGTCTCCTGAAATACCATTAACTTTTCCCATTATTATTATTTTTTTCTCTAGAGAAATTAAAGAGTATGTACTATGTAGTGATTTGAAGTGATAGAACTATTATAACTTATAAGGATGAGTAAATGACAATGATATGGGAGATGGTAGGCTTTTAACTTGAAGGGTGTTGTCTATATATATAAGATTTTGTCAACTATCAATTAGTAACCTAACTAGTTTTAAAGCCCGTGCGATGCACGGTTACTTGAATAAGGCTTTGACTAATATTGAAAATGTCAATAACGTAATTCTATCTTCTTGTTCTTTTTTTTTTTTTTTGTGTGTGTAATTATACAATCCAAATAAATAATACTTATATTACAATCCAACTACTAACAATTATCTTTTACCAATAAAATATAATAAAATTTTATTGTCTGCTAAGACGTTAGACGGGTGTGAGAATGAATATTCATATTATTTTTTTCTCTTTAACCTTTTTCTTATAACTTTATCATTACCTTTTTTTTATAACTTTATTTTTTAGCACTAATCATTTATTTTTATTAAGTACTTTATTGCTTAGATGTTGCGCCCTATGCTTTTTGCTTAGGTGGCATGCCTCATTGATACATTAACCTTCACACATCTTGTATATATCTTAAAATTTATAATAATAATAATGATGTCATACTAAAAAAAATTAAATCCTCCATCTGATTTTTAGGGCCACATGTAAAAGTTGTGACCACCAACATGCATTAAAATGTGAAACCTTAGCATAAAATTTAAAAAATGTTAAAAGAATAAAATCAGTATAAGAGAAGAATACAGGAGTTATTTTAAATTTAAACACTTACCACATCATATATGAATACTAAATCGATGAAGAAAGTGTATTGGTCATTTTAATTGACAATATCTCAAGTGACATTATATATATAGGGAAAGGAGAGCACTATAATAATCCTAAACCTGTAGAAAATGATTTGATTGTTTTTTTTTTGGTGCAAAAAATGATTTGATTGTTTGATAAATTGAAATTACACATTTATATTCATTAAAAGAAAACAACTAAAACCATAATGTAATAAATATATTGAAGGGGAACAAAAGAAGACTTGCTATAAACATGTATTGTGGCGTGGTTTCACTAAAGGAGAAAAGTTTGTGGCGTGGTTGTAATTTTTCCTGTATACTGTTTTATTGATCTCTTTTGCTATGTTAGGGTAGGTGATTTTTACATTATGTCAAACCCTTCCTAAAAGGTGGGGTATGATGTTTCTTGATACCTTGTGTAGTTCTGTAGCATTCTTGTAATGATCCTTGCATTTGAATAAAAACGTTGAATTATCAAAAACAAAACATGTATTGTCGACCATTGGTAGGCACTTTAATAATCTTAACCCTGCAAAAGATGATTTATTATAAATGGATCAATATTTTTAATGAAATATATATAGTGTAAGTGTGAACTAATGAATGAAAGACATGACAGCCGTAATTAAGGAGAATTAGAGAGAAGAGAAGAAAATAAAACAAAACAAAATAAAATAAAAAATGCAAAAACGTAAATATATTTTGGGGGTTGGGGTTTTGAGTGGGATATATATATATATATATATATATATATATATATATATATATATATATATATATATATATATATATATATATATATATATATATATATATATATATATATATATATATAGGTGAGATTGGATAAATTGTTTGTATGTTTTCTATTAGGACTCTACAAAAGGGGGTTTAATTATGTCGTTTAAGTTTGCAAAAAGAGGTACTTAGGCATTTAAATTTGATTGGCCTCTCTGTGCAAGTGTTCAACTATAATTCAAACTAGTTACATTACCGTGCGATGCATGGTTTGTGTGTTAATATTAAATAAAATATTTGTAAATGTATATTTTAAGATATCTTTTGCATATGTCATATCTGGACCATAAATATGCAAATGTCATATCCCTTTAATACGCTACAAACCTACAATATTGCATCATTTGTAGGATAAAGTACAAAAAATACTTCGTATACAATATCTCATTTATCGTCAATCATGATATAAATCTGCTGGTTTGTATAGCAAACTTATTTATTATTTTTATTGCAATTTACTCCACTATCTAATGTCCAATATCCAGTCCAATATATCACCACTACCACTAATGCAACCATACTACTATTAATATGTTACTGCAATTTTACTGTGGTATCCTATCCATTCCAATAAAAACATATCATAAGTATCAAATGGATCGATTGAAATTAAGTTGGAATTTTTTGAATTGGAACTCCAAATGAATAAGCCCAAGTCAAAAACAAAATTACAATTTGAATGTCGATCTAAATGTTCACTCCAAATAGAATGGTTTGATTTGACTCAATATAGATTTTATATTTGATCCAAATAAATTTCAACAATTACAATACATTGATTTTCCAAAATATATTAATTAACTACTTAATAGTCAAACTAATTAAATTAACCACATACATGAATCATGAGTTAATTAAGTGTGCATTAAATTCAAAGTATGAATGTAAATCATTAATTGTTTGTATGACATGGATTACACATGTCAAATGATGATAATAATAAGCGCCTACATGAATGCCTACGTGTCCATTTAGTAATGTGCAACATCCACTTATATATATATATATATATATATATATATATATATATATATATATATATATATATATATATATATATATATATATATATATATATATATATATATAAGAAAACTGGAATCAAACTAAACAAAGTAGCTTTGCAATGCTTTTCACCCATTCTTATCTTTTTATTTTTTTCAACCACCAATTAATTTCAACACTTGATTTCACGTGTAAAACTTTATCACATTCTCTAAAATTTTCTTAAAACAATTTTTGAAAATTAATTTTTTTGCTTAAGTGGTTATATATATGAAGTATTTCTACCTCAAAGCAATATTAGTGACACCATTCATTGAAACTCAAACTTTATAATTTAACATTATCTATTAACTATTTCAATACTATCCAAAGTAAACAAATAATTCAAACAAAATGATGAGGTGGCGCGTCCAAATTAAACAAATAATTCTAATTCTAACAAACATCCGACTATTTTTTTTCTTTGCTAAGAAAGAGAAAAGATTAATTTGGTAACTGGCTTATTATTTTTGCAAGTGTTCAACATTGATGCAAATTCTTCAAACTAATGATGATGAATTACCGGCCAACCTTTTGATGATTATCTTTTAGTTTTTCAACTATTTTTTATTTTATTAAATTACAAAATAATTAAAATTTTAATTAAATCGCTAATGTGGCATGCGTAAAAACTCTCTAAAATTGCCAGCATTGCACGGTTGCGTGAAATATCTGTATATTAATATTCATTATTTTTATTGTTAATATTATTATTTTTACTTATTTACGGGAACCAACATATACATGTGATCTTACATGTTTCTTATACCTATTATATATGCATCTCGTTCTAAAGTATTTTTCGATGCGGATATGATGGTACAAAAGTTATTATTTTTTGAGACGTGTAGAAAAAGTTATATTTGATTTCAAGTATTTGATAGAGATCTAGTATAACTCTTATAAAACTCTAGAGGTATATCACAATTCAAGAATCCTAAACAGTAGGGATGCTAAGAGTCCTAAACATTTGACACCAATTTTTTTTTGTCTTTATCTTTGCTTAGGTGGCGCGCTCTTAAAATTCTCGCCTACGTGACATGTCTCATTGCGCCCGAAATATGCCTCATATATATATATATATATATATATATATGCAAATTAAAATTTCACCTCATCTTAAGTTTTTGTGTATTTTTTATTTGATTTACCTTTCATACGTAACAAACTAACAATACAACTCAACTATTTCGTAATGCAATAATACAACTTACTCTTGTGGAAAATATTCAAATGGGCCTATATAATAGGCCACTAAAGCCGAAAATAAGAACGTCTTGTTGCTTACTCAGTTAGAGGTCGTTTGGTTCAATGTGGAAAGTAGCACTTTTCAGGAACTTATAATTTCTAGGATATAGAACTTCCTAGGAAGTGTTAAATGTTGTTTGGTTGAACATGGGAAATTACTTCCTGCAGTTGCACTTACCTAGGGGGACCTAGATAAGCCACTTCCCCCATTTTATGGGAAGTAGAACTTCCTGGGAAGTACAACTTCCTGCATTTTTTGCCAACCAAACAACTCAAGATTTTCTACTTCCCAGG
This sequence comes from Tetragonia tetragonoides, assembly GCA_038025085.1. Taxonomy (NCBI): domain Eukaryota; kingdom Viridiplantae; phylum Streptophyta; class Magnoliopsida; order Caryophyllales; family Aizoaceae; genus Tetragonia; species Tetragonia tetragonoides. The sequence continues at coordinate 9,698,238 of CM076140.1, read as the reverse complement.
AAGTTACACTTTCCATGTTTTTCTTTGTCAACCAAACAACCACTTATAAGTCATTCTCAATCCTCGCATTATTTCGATATGCAAAATGGGGCGTTACGCATTAGGCCTCATCTTCGCCGTGCCCATCAACTCAATTATTTCGCAACACAATCCACTACAATGAGAAATTATCAAATGGGCCCATACAAGAAGTCACTTAAGCCCAAAAGAAAAATGTCTTAGTACTCATACAGCTCAGTAGATGAGTGAAGTCACTTATAATTGTAAATCATTCTCAATCTTCACATTATTTCGATGTGAAAAATAAGGTGTTACGCATTAGGTATTGTAATTATAAATCATTCTCAATCCTCTCAATCCTCTTCACGCGCTGTGCCCATCAACATCAGCCCGGCCCGGGATATGATTTTATAAGGGTAAGATCTTGTTATAAGCAATCTAAAAGTTCCTCTCCGGGGGGCGCTGATATTTCCACGGTAAGGAAAAATCAGTTCCAGGAAAATTGGTGCTTCTTGATTGGTAGTCAAATTTGTCCTTGAGCAAGTTTAAAAGCTGGCGAAGAATTACGTCCATTGCTGGCCAAATCAAAGACACTCCATATATAGTCCTCATACTATAGTACGTACTGACGTACATAAAATCTGGAAATTACCACGTTTTTCAAGCTTATGTCTCCTTCATGTGATTCATTGATGCTGATTTTCTCCCCTTATACTTGTTTTTTTCGATTGCCAATTGGCCACCACTAATGATAATACTGAAAAGCCACTGAAAACTATTGTTACGCCTATTGTTTTCATTTGTCAACGTGATGATGGAATATAGAACAGAACAAGATGAAACAAAACTGAATTTGAAGGGCGGAATGAGACGAAGCAGAATTTGCAGCACGGAACAGAGTGGATTGTACAATAAGACAAAACGTGAGATAAAGGCTCTGTTTGATTCAATTGAATTTCACGTAACTAAATTTAATTGAACAGACCTGAACTGAATTATTATAACTATTCTAATTATTATAATTTTTTATAATAATCATAATTTGAAATAAACTGAACTTAACTTGATGGCACTGAACTTAATTTAAGCGAAACTAAGTTGAATCAAGCAGAGCATAAGTGGTGGCAATCGGGCGGTTCGGTTTGGGTTTGGGTCGGGTCCTTTTGATTTCGGATCATTACGGGTTCGGGTAATATCGGGTCATAATAGTGAACGGTCGGGTTGGGTCGAGTCGGATTGATTTGGATTTATATTGATGTCGGGTTACGAGTCAACTCGGGTCGGGTTAGTTCGGATTTCGGTTAAGTCGGATTCAGGTCAGTTCGATTTTCGGGTCATATCATGTCAAATTTAATTCTTGTTTCAGAGCATATAAAGTCGAAAATAATATGAAAAATTCAATTTTATATGAAAATTTCAATAATAATGCCTACATGTATGTTTAGTTAGTACTTTTTTAATCATTTTGAATATTATGTCCATACGAATCGGATATATTTCGATTTCGGGTATAGCCGGTTCGGGTTCATTTCAATTACAGGTAACTTCGGGTCGGGTTTTATCGGTTTCGGGTCAATTCGAAGAACGGGTGTTGTCGGGTGTCCGGTTGGACCAGGTCGGGTCGGGTCGGTTTCGGATAGTGATAATTGTTACATTTTTGGATGTCGGGCGGATCGGGTCAGTTATCTCGAGTCGGGTGGGGTTGTACCAGCTCTAAGAGCAGTAGACTACTACTCTCCCCTCAAAAAAAAAAAAAAAAAAAAAGTAGACTACTACTCTAGGATTGTAATGTTTTGTTGGGCAAATGAAGCCAGTCAAACTTATTTTCATTGAGCCCAAAATCGTAGTGGACCGGCAATCGTCTAATACTGATGTCGCCATCCCCATGGCCTATACCCCAACCCACATGTCCAGGTCTGCTGCTTCTTTTTCCCTAACTGTTTGGAAATTGGAAATAAAGGTACCCCATAAGGAAAAAAAGAATTGATGTGATTTTACATTACTATTCAAAAAAATAAATTATATGATGAAAATACTATTCTTAGATGAAAAATTGATTTAAATCATACTAGAGTACTCCCTTAGTTGCAAATTGTGCTTTTTGTTTGACTATTAAGTCAAACTTTAAAATTTTGACTATTAATTTGTGAAAAAAAAAAATGAAGATTTATAAGATGAAAATAGTATATATTCTTAGATTCAATTACAATACATTGATTTTCCAAAATATATTAATTAACTACTTAATAGTCAAACTAATTAAATTAACCACATACATGAATCATGAGTTAATTAAGTGTGCATTAAATTCAAAGTATGAATGTAAATCATTAATTGTTTGTATGACATGGATTACACATGTCAAATGATGATAATAATAAGCGCCTACATGAATGCCTACGTGTCCATTTAGTAATGTGCAACATCCACTTATATATATATATATATATTTATATATATAAGAAAACTGGAATCAAACTAAACAAAGTAGCTTTGCAATGCTTTTCACCCATTCTTATCTTTTTATTTTTTTCAACCACCAATTAATTTCAACACTTGATTTCACGTGTAAAACTTTATCACATTCTCTAAAATTTTCTTAAAACAATTTTTGGAAATTAATTTTTTTGCTTAAGTGGTTATATATATGAAGTATTTCTACCTCAAAGCAATATTAGTGACACCATTCATTGAAACTCAAACTTTATTATTTAACATTATCTATTAACTATTTCAATACTATCCAAAGTAAACAAATAATTCAAACAAAATGATGAGGTGGCGCGTCCAAATTAAACAAATAATTCTAATTCTAACAAACATCCGACTATTTTTTTTCTTTGCTAAGAAAGAGAAAAGATTAATTTGGTAACTGGCTTATTATTTTTGCAAGTGTTCAACATTGATGCAAATTCTTCAAACTAATGATGATGAATTACCGGCCAACCTTTTGATGATTATCTTTTAGTTTTTCAACTATTTTTTATTTTATTAAATTACAAAATAATTAAAATTTTAATTAAATCGCTAATGTGGCATGCGTAAAAACTCTCTAAAATTGCCAGCATTGCACGGTTGCGTGAAATATCTGTATATTAATATTCATTATTTTTATTGTTAATATTATTATTTTTACTTATTTACGGGAACCAACATATACATGTGATCTTACATGTTTCTTATACCTATTATATATGCATCTCGTTCTAAAGTATTTTTCGATGCGAATATGATGGTACAAAAGTTATTATTTTTTGAGACGTGTAGAAAAAGTTATATTTGATTTCAAGTATTTGATAGAGATCTAGTATAACTCTTATAAAACTCTAGAGGTATATCACAATTCAAGAATCCTAAACAGTAGGGATGCTAAGAGTCCTAAACATTTGACACCAATTTTTTTTGTCTTTATCTTTGCTTAGGTGGCGCGCTCTTAAAATTCTCGCCTACGTGACATGTCTCATTGCGCCCGAAATATGCCTCATATATATATATATATATATGCAAATTAAAATTTCACCTCATCTTAAGTTTTTGTGTATTTTTTATTTGATTTACCTTTCATACGTAACAAACTAACAATACAACTCAACTATTTCGTAATGCAATAATACAACTTACTCTTGTGGAAAATATTCAAATGGGCCTATATAATAGGCCACTAAAGCCCAAAACAAGAACGTCTTGTTGCTTACTCAGTTAGAGGTCGTTTGGTTCAATGTGGAAAGTAGCACTTTTCAGGAACTTATAATTTCTAGGATATAGAACTTCCTAGGAAGTGTTAAATGTTGTTTGGTTGAACATGGGAAATTACTTCCTGCAGTTGCACTTACCTATGGGGACCTAGATAAGCCACTTCCCCCATTTTGTGGGAAGTAGAACTTCCTGGGAAGTACAACTTCCTGCATTTTTTGCCAACCAAACAACTCAAGATTTTCTACTTCCCAGGAAGTTACACTTTCCATGTTTTTCTTTGTCAACCAAACAACCACTTATAAGTCATTCTCAATCCTCGCATTATTTCGATATGCAAAATGGGGCGTTACGCATTAGGCCTCATCTTCGCCGTGCCCATCAACTCAATTATTTCGCAACACAATCCACTACAATGAGAAATTATCAAATGGGCCCATACAAGAAGTCACTTAAGCCCAAAAGAAAAATGTCTTAGTACTCATACAGCTCAGTAGATGAGTGAAGTCACTTATAATTGTAAATCATTCTCAATCTTCACATTATTTCGATGTGAAAAATAAGGTGTTACGCATTAGGTATTGTAATTATAAATCATTCTCAATCCTCTCAATCCTCTTCACGCGCTGTGCCCATCAACATCAGCCCGGCCCGGGATATGATTTTATAAGGGTAAGATCTTGTTATAAGCAATCTAAAAGTTCCTCTCCGGGGGGCGCTGATATTTCCACGGTAAGGAAAAATCAGTTCCAGGAAAATTGGTGCTTCTTGATTGGTAGTCAAATTTGTCCTTGAGCAAGTTTAAAAGCTGGCGAAGAATTACGTCCATTGCTGGCCAAATCAAAGACACTCCATATATAGTCCTCATACTATAGTACGTACTGACGTACATAAAATCTGGAAATTACCACGTTTTTCAAGCTTATGTCTCCTTCATGTGATTCATTGATGCTGATTTTCTCCCCTTATACTTGTTTTTTTCGATTGCCAATTGGCCACCACTAATGATAATACTGAAAAGCCACTGAAAACTATTGTTACGCCTATTGTTTTCATTTGTCAACGTGATGATGGAATATAGAACAGAACAAGATGAAACAAAACTGAATTTGAAGGGCGGAATGAGACGAAGCAGAATTTGCAGCACGGAACAGAGTGGATTGTACAATAAGACAAAACGTGAGATAAAGGCTCTGTTTGATTCAATTGAATTTCACGTAACTAAATTTAATTGAACAGACCTGAACTGAATTATTATAACTATTCTAATTATTATAATTTTTTATAATAATCATAATTTGAAATAAACTGAACTTAACTTGATGGCACTGAACTTAATTTAAGCGAAACTAAGTTGAATCAAGCAGAGCATAAGTGGTGGCAATCGGGCGGTTCGGTTTGGGTTTGGGTCGGGTCCTTTTGATTTCGGATCATTACGGGTTTGGGTAATATCGGGTCATAATAGTGAACGGTCGGGTTGGGTCGAGTCGGATTGATTTGGATTTATATTGATGTCGGGTTACGAGTCAACTCGGGTCGGGTTAGTTCGGATTTCGGTTAAGTCGGATTCAGGTCAGTTCGATTTTCGGGTCATATCATGTCAAATTTAATTCTTGTTTCAGAGCATATAAAGTCGAAAATAATATGAAAAATTCAATTTTATATGAAAATTTCAATAATAATGCCTACATGTATGTTTAGTTAGTACTTTTTTAATCATTTTGAATATTATGTCCATACGAATCGGATATATTTCGATTTCGGGTATAGCCGGTTCGGGTTCATTTCAATTACAGGTAACTTCGGGTCGGGTTTTATCGGTTTCGGGTCAATTCGAAGAACGGGTGTTGTCGGGTGTCCGGTTGGACCAGGTCGGGTCGGGTCGGTTTCGGATAGTGATAATTGTTACATTTTTGGATGTCGGGCGGATCGGGTCAGTTATCTCGAGTCGGGTGGGGTTGTACCAGCTCTAAGAGCAGTAGACTACTACTCTCCCCTCAAAAAAAAAAAAAAAAAAAAAGTAGACTACTACTCTAGGATTGTAATGTTTTGTTGGGCAAATGAAGCCAGTCAAACTTATTTTCATTGAGCCCAAAATCGTAGTGGACCGGCAATCGTCTAATACTGATGTCGCCATCCCCATGGCCTATACCCCAACCCACATGTCCAGGTCTGCTGCTTCTTTTTCCCTAACTGTTTGGAAATTGGAAATAAAGGTACCCCATAAGGAAAAAAAGAATTGATGTGATTTTACATTACTATTCAAAAAAATAAATTATATGATGAAAATACTATTCTTAGATGAAAAATTGATTTAAATCATACTAGAGTACTCCCTTAGTTGCAAATTGTGCTTTTTGTTTGACTATTAAGTCAAACTTTAAAATTTTGACTATTAATTTGTGAAAAAAAAAAATGAAGATTTATAAGATGAAAATAGTATATATTCTTAGATTCATTTTAGTTATACTTTTACAATATCAATTTTTTATAATTAAATATCCATATAATTGTAGTTATTGATGGTCAATGTATCATGTATGTGTTGTCTCGAACACTGTCCAAATTCAAACAATAAGCTCATTTTTGAATGGATGCGATAATATAAATTTTGCACTTGTATTTAAGGACAATCTTTAACCAAAATTTATTTTTTTAAAAAAAAAAAAAACCTACATCTATTTTAGCAATAATTCTTCACTACACCTAGTAGAGAGTGAGAGCGGGTTGATGAACAGATATCCACTTTGTATACTACTAGTAAGGAAATTTACATGTATGCAATAAAATTCAGTAAATAATTTACTAGCACAAGCTATTTATTATATATATCTATATATATAAGTGAATGTTGTTACATGCTATAATGACACGTAGGACTTGCCAAGTAAGCATTTTGCCATGTAATAATGTCATTTAACACATACATGAATCTTAATGTATACAAGAATCTCAATGTATCAAATGAATAAATAAGAGACTTTTACAATTCATACATTCATTAACTAATGATTATAAAAATAAAAATAAAAGTTTTTCCAAACCGAACAAATGAAGTACCCCCTCTTTGTTGAAATTATAAAAATGAATCTTAACGTACTTATTAACTAATGCATTTATTAACAAATGAATGTACATGTATCTGCTTGGGCTGTTCCGCTTGCGGTTTGGCCGACTCAACAGGTCCTCCATCAATATGCATGAATGTATTGAATGTGTAAATTAATCACTCACTCACTCTTTCTCCATTTTATATATATACTAGATTTCGTGCCGTTGCAATGTACGGATTCTTGTTTATCATGCATATTCTATTATTAGAAGAAATATACTCCATTCGTTTCATAAAATCCTAAATATTTACTTTTTCACAGTCTCCAAGACATCACTTTGACCATAAATAACTCCAATTATATGAATATAAAAATTATAAAAATATAATTTTGTGAAAGTACTTTTAAAAATGAATCTAACAAAAGTATTTTAATATTGTGAACCTTTATATATTTTCATAAATTAGTGGTCAGAGTTTGTTAAGTTTGACCTTCAAAAAACAAACATTTAGGATTTTATGAGACGGAGGGAGTAATGAACTTTTTCAATCATATCAATATGTAAAGATGAATAATAGGAGTAGCAAAGAACAATAATAATATTTTTATTAACAAAAAAAAAAACACATTTAACAAAAAAATTACATTTTTAGTGAATGTATAATATAATTTATTTTTTTTTGGATAATGAGTATAATACTAATGTTACATTTATGGCTATTTATTACCTATTCAATGCTTGGTGAGAACTCAATTTTAGATATATACTAGATTTCGTGCTCGTGCGATGCACTGGTTCTTGTTTTTCATACTCTGTTATTAGAATCAAAATAATAATAAAAATTTAATCATATCAATATATAAAGTTGAATAATGGGAGTAGCAAGGAATAATAATAATCTTTTTATCAGCAAAAAAACACATTTAACAAAAAAATAAATAAATAGATTTTCAGTGAATATATAATATATATTTTTTTACTGAATCTTTTAAATCATCAGATTCGTGATAAGCTTCTAGTGAGAGAAAGCTCTCCCGCGGCGCATGATTAACGACGTCTCGCCTAATCGTGCACAGCCTAAGCGGGGCAAAGGCCGCCCTCCAAAGAAGCAGAAACAATCAGCGGTCACTTCGCATGCGACAGATTATGCTGCTGAGATGAATGGTGGTAGAGTTGTGCGTAATCTCCATTCAAAGCTTGAAACCTCTGCAATGGAGAGAGATTTGGAGCAAACCCTAATTAAAACCGTGACTGATAGCCTCCGCAAGTATACGGATTTTATCGAGTAGTATAAAAGATTATCATATCCACAAGGAGCTAGTATATCCGAGTATTAAGTTTCCTCAAATATATAACAAGGTAAGCAGTTCGAAATGGAGTTTTAAGTATTCAAACAAAGAAACTAAAGCGAACAAAGTTACGAGAATCTAGCAAGATAAAAAGATCTAGGGTTGACTTCACTTAACTAGATTACTTGATGCGATAGATAAACATAACTAACATGTCAATGTCAATCGTTGCATGGACGGATAAAGAAGCCTAAACCTTCTCTCGAAGCGATAAAGGCAAACTCAATGCAAACTTAACTACCTATTCTTATGGAGTCAAGTAACATCAAGAGCATGAAGAACGAAAATCAATCCAAAGCCTGTGGGGCCGGATTCTCGGGTTTTTTAAGATTAGACCCGGGAATCGTCACGTTATGCGTCAAGAAGTGCATCCCACGGAAATCGACCGATTGAAGGGGTCAATTGTCAAGGAATCATCGTAAGGTTCAAAACCGCCACCTTGTTAAAATGAAATATAAATAAGGGTTCGAAGTCGCCACCTTGTTATGACCCAAACAAGGACGGGTTCCAAAAGGAAAGGGTTTTATAAAAGATTTAAAATAAAATCATTTAAGAAACCCAAAATTGACTCCATTGCGATAAGGCACGAAAATTCCTGTGACTGGTCTTCGAATGCAAAGATTTGAGTTCGGGGTCTAGGTTAGAAGGTGCGGACGTCATTCGGACCCGTCTCCTCCTCCGTACTGAGTACGGGCTCTTTACTAATACGTCAAATCCCTTTGAAAGCTTCAAATTTGGTTACATTATGCCTAAAAATGAAAACACATAAGTTCACATTGTCACACAACATGCTTGCACGCAAATCGAGGCAAAGGCCTAAAAATCGATATATTCACATATGTATAACGGGCTTGGATACTTATACTGCACTACGTACCAATCATCGTAGGACTTGAATCTACTCATGGATCAAAGCCCTAATCGTAGTTCTTGAACGGGGAATTCCGTCATTAGACTCTTGGGTGCCAGTAAGGCGGGTGTGTTCGTTCTACCCCGTTTAGAGGGACATAATCGAGAAACTTATAAGATGACTCGCTACTAGAGTCGAATTGATCCGAGGAACCTCGTGCTCCCCTAACATGGAGCAAGAAATGGTTCGAAATGGGATGATTTGCCTACTCCTTTGAGGCGTTCAACCCAACAACATCTGGTGATATACGGGGATCAACCCAATTCTTAGCTTTGAGTATAAGTATTAGACTTCTCGAAAATATCCGTTCTTCACTGGGGAATGACGTTCATTGGGGTTGGATAAATGGATGATTTAAGTAGAGTTTGGTTATGGGCTTGGTGGATAATGGTTCGAAAGAGTCTTAGATAGAATTCCCTGATACGGCCCAAAGCCAAACAAGAGGGGACGATCAATTATTCTTTTATATTCGATCATAGGTATTCCACCAGGGAAAGCGGTTTTCGACCGTGGGATAGTCCGATAAGGATTCACGTCACTGGGAAAATATCCATTGGGGATTTATGAGTGAAGTCGATTTTGAATAGTGGTAAGTGAAATACCCATGATCGCGTATAAGTGAATGAATGATTCAAACCTCGAATTAGATTTTGGGCCGGTTTTGTACATAAGTGAATATACCGGTCTTTATCAACAATAATTGTATAAATATGCAAACACTCATGGTTAAGTCAAACAACATTTTTTATTATGGGGAGTTGAATTATTTAGGTGGAAATATGCATACGCAAATATGAACGCAAACAAATTTATAACGGCCTTAGGGAGACGAATTACATCATTAAAAAATTAATACATCAAAATGATACAAATATGTACAAGTCCTATAAAAATAAAATATCACTCGGTCTTGATATCCTTTGTTGCTCCGGGGCTCGGGATTGGGTCTCGTCTTCGAAACACCGAAAACCGATGTTGAAATTATTATTTTCAATGAATTAATCTAAAAAATTGGTTATTTAAAGCGCACTCTCACGAATTCGGACAAGGGAATGGTCCAAATGCTTCCTTTTATTCATGAAATTATTTTTAAAATAAACTAAACTCATTAAAAGGCTAGACTGGAAAGTTTGATATTTTTATCATTTTATTTGATGATTAAACAAAAATCCTCAAATGAGGAAAGAAAACCTGTTTTTGTGCAAGTTTGGACAGAATTTTGAAAAATCATAACTATGTCTTAGAGTAAGAAAATGGAGTGATTCCAAAGCCTAGCCTGTATAATTTTGGGTCATCTTTCTACTGTAAAAATATAGAGTTTATACAGTTCGTGAGTATGACATTATCGTCAAATTACGAGCTTCTGGAATGTAAATTCAGGCTTGCTGTTTTCGATTTAACTGTAATTAATTACAAGGATTTAGTGTCCAATATTTACACACATTAAACTAGGTTAGTTTTTTATTATGTACACAAATTATAGAGAATTATCGTGGACATTAAGACAATTAACGAAATTAAACTAAAGTTCAACTCTTCGTTCATGATTACAAGTTTGACAGAAACATTTCTTTCTTGGCAGATTATTGCTTAGTTTTGTTTAATTTTCTAAAAGTACATTAGAAGTCCAAATCGAGTAATTCCAAAGTCCAAAATGGTTCAAATCAAGTCTAGTATCCAGTCCAAGAGTTACTTTGCATTGAGGTAGTGCAAATCTCCATGTTGTTTACAGATTATTGAAAGTTGTCAATTCTAGACATTAGCTCATTTATTCATTTTTATCATTTTTTATACTCATTATAATTTCATCGTTTTTATACAGTGTTAATTATATACGTTTATGAATGTCAAGTAAAAATATGAAAAATTAGTGATATCCCTAAATGAGATAATTAGGTCATTGTTTAACAAGTTAAAAATGTCTAAACGTCCAAAATTTCAAGCACAACTTCCTCACTAAAGAATTCACGATAAATTCGTTAATTGTCCAAAATATGCAAACTCTGTGTCTGTAAAACCTTGAAAATGTCCTTTACAAATTATTCAGAAATAGATTAAGTCTAAATCATTCAGTTTTATAAGTTATAGCTCATTTTATCGTTTAAGGGTCAGATCTGGACACTTCCACTTCGGATCGTTATGACTAAACAATTAACCGTTGGATCTTAGTGAAACTTATGTCATTTTAAATATAATAAACCAAAGTTTTGTTTAGCATTAATATCACTCAGATCTAATCATTGGATCGTCCATAAACCTTAAGAGAAGTTGATACTACGAAACTGTCAAAAATTCAAAATTATTACAACAACTAACTATTGCTCCTCTAAGGTCATTATTTCGTTTGGTATGCAAAATCAACATTTTTTAACATTTTTCATGAAGAATATGATAAGGCGGTGAGTATAACAACACAAGCAAAAAAAAAACAAAGTTAGCACTCACTCATCCTCACCGAATTTTCATTTTTATCTTGTTTAACTACCGTCTAAACCCTCAATGAAGGTTGTTCCTATTAGTTTGTTGACCGTTTGCGAATTGGGCGACCTTGTAGATCATTCCAGAGCAAAACACATCAATGCGTTGGTTTAATGTTAGAATTAGAAGTTAGATTAGTAGACAAATGAATATTACATCTTGAGTAAAATGGGAGAGGGATTTACATAAAAATCAAAAGAGTAAAAAGGGATAAATAAAAATTACAAAAATGAAGAGATTGTTACCCTTTGCTTGAGGTTGATTTTGACTCTTCAATTGTTGAGGACAAATACTAAAAGTTTTTGTTTTTGTTTTGTTTTGTGTTTTTGTTGTTTTTGTGTTTGTTTTTCTTCTTGATTTTTCTTGATTTCTAAACTTTCTAACTTAAGATTGCTAAAGAGTGAATAGTGGAGGTAAAAGATGAGAGAAAATGGCTTAAAAATTTTTCTAAGAAAAGGCCCCCCCTTTGAGTGAAAAAATAAGAGGTATTTATAGGGAAAGTCAAGGGTGGGAGATTAGGGTTTGGGGGGTAAAAAATCAGAAAATAAAACTAAGAAAAATTAAGTTTTTAAACTAAAAGAAATTAGAAATTAGTCATTAGTCATTAGGGGTCAAGCTTAGGGGTCACCTTAGAGGGCAACTTTAGGGGGATTAAAAAGGAAATAAAAAGAAAGGTGAAAACAAAGAAATTAAAAGAGGTTTGTCTAATTTGGGTAAAAATAAGACAATGTAGATATTTTTTTTGATTTAGGAAGAATAAGACAAAATTAGAGGTAAAACAAATATTGACAAGAGAGAAAGAAATAAAAATAAAAAATAAAAATAAAAATAAAAACTTGATTTGCTGAGTTTGTGTGAATAACCGGGTAGAGAGAGAGAGAGAGAGAAAGGGGGGATGGGGGTCCCACGCGGAGAGAGAGAGATGAGAGGAGAGAGAGAGAGATGGGTGGGGTTTCTTGGAAAGAAAAAGAAAGGAAAAATAAAATAAAACAAAAGACTAGTGAACTTATCCAATTCTCACGTGAGAAAGGGAAGGACTTAAGGGATTTTTTTTTCTTTTTCTTTTAATTTTCGGTGGGGTCCTTGAAGGAGACAATCAGATTTTTATTTTTCGGTTTATTGTATTTCCTTTTCTTTTCTTTTTTTATCTCTCATTTGTAGTGGGGTTTTTTTTTTTTTTGGGGGGGGGGGGGGGGAGGGTTTAATACACAAAACATATGGGTTAGAAGTGCCCACATTTTACATGGAAGTAACCCATATTTAACACTAAAAATGACCCTCTTTTACACCAAAGTGATACGGTTTTAACGCTGGGGTGATCTTCATTTAACGCCAAAGGTGACCTTCCTGGAATTAAAAGTGACCCCTTTTGAATCAAAAGTCACCCTATTTGAATTAAAAGTGACCCACATTTAAAATAAAAGTGACCCCTTATATCACCCAAAACACAAACATTTTCCTAAATTAACCTTTTATAAAATAAATAAAAAACGGGAGTCAAAATTTCGGCGTCTACAGATGCTCCTCATTGGTCGAGTTTCGTAGAAACGATGACCAATGGCAAAAGGACGCTAAATTTTGACTCGAGGTAGTAAAAATCAAACACATGACGGTTATTGATGTAGCTGTACAAAGCCGTAGTCATTAGTTGATGTGACTGTTTAAAGTCTCAACCAATAAGTCGTGGTGTAACTGATTAAACAGTCTTAACCGATTGAGTCTGAGCATAGCTCTTCGAAGCTTTAGCTTATAGGTCGCGACGTAACTATCGAAAGTCTTAACCGAAAGGTCGTGGTGTAACTGATTGAACAATCTTAATCGATTCTTCTTCAACTCTTGGATTTTTTTTTTATTAGGAACGTATGTTTGAATGCATGCAACATGAGGAAACTATTTTTGAAAAGTCCCTCTAAAACTTAAAATTCATTTTCAACATCAAAATCGTTTTTTTTTTGTTTTTTTTTTTCTTAATTCGGAATTTTGATTTTTTTTTTTTTTGATATTTTGTTGATTGATTTTTTTTGAATTCCTTCACCAATAATATGATATCATCACTTCTTGGGTTGAACTTTCATGAATAAGTAATATGATGTTCCCCAAAAGGGTTAATCACACTACTAATCCATACATTTGATTTTAAACACATGGAGACAAATTGTCATTCAAAGGCTTAAAAAGGAATGGATGAGTATTGGTTTTGAGCATGTGCTTTAACCAAATTGGAAAATTGATGATATTTTTGTGAAGTTGAACACTCCATCTTTTTCTTTAAATTGAGTAGATGTGTAGGAGTGTAAATCATCCCTTTCATACTTCATCTTCTTCATCTTTATTTTCTCCATCTTTCCTCTAAACCCAAATTCTAGCTTCATAATCATGTCTCCAAGTGATGACATTGATGAAAACTTCCAAAAAATGCTTAGACTATTAGTAAGCCAAACAAAATCCAAAGAACGTAACCCGTCATCTCTTTTTCTCAACACTCTCATTTCCTTCATAAAGTTCCCCATCAATTGGGACATTATAAGATCATCCCTAAAATATTGGGATAAAGAAGACCATTTGTTTAGGTTTGGTGAAAATGAGCTTTGTCCACTTGTTGAAGAAGTGGAAGTGCTTCTTGGCATCGAAAGGAAAGGAATTCTCATAACTCCAAGTACCAACAATTGGCATGACAACAACCTAAGTGTCCTTTTAGGTCTAGCCACATACATCACCCAACACTTCCTTCTAAGTGACAATGTGCTTTCATAGCCTTGTTGATAGGTTCAAAGGTGAAGAACCCTCATTTGAAATGAATGGTAAGGTCACTTACCAACAAGCTAGGCTCAATGTAAGTATACTCTCTATGTTGGGTGTTTATCTCTTGAGGAGGGAGAATACTATGTGTAGTGCAAGGTGTATTAACCTTGTAAAACACATAATTTTGGGAGATAGACTAGGTCCATTTTTTCTTGGGGAGACACTATTAGGCCTTGATGAGCTCAAAGATAACCCAAATTCTTTTATGACAGGTTGTCCACTAGTCTTGTATATTTGGTTATGTGAGAAATTTCAACTCATGAACCCTTTTTTGACAATCTTTAGGCCAAGAAGTATACTTGAGAGGGGTAGGTCTCACATATACAAAATGTATGAAGTGGTGGGGCTTGGGATGGGGTTTTTTGTGGGGAAATTTCATGGGTTCAAAATTTTTTGAAGCTTGAAAAAGTAGTGTATTCAACCCAAGGTCACAAGGGTGTACTCCTTCCTAGCATGGCTCACATAACATTTTACCTCCTATGGGGACTCCTCCGTCAAATGGGGCGGAAACAAGTGATTCTTGATCTCCCTTCAAGTGCTTGCTTCACTAAACTGGCGGGTCATTCCGATTTTCGGAACATGGCTTTCCTTTGGGGTCACCCAAAAGATTTTCAAACTTTCGTAATTCTTCAAGATGAGGCCCCGCAACCCGAGTACCGAGCATGGTTAATTGATGAATTATCAAAGAGCGGGAAACTTCAAATTGGTGAAAACATGCAAACGGCCAACTTGGGCCTATTGAAGGGAGAGATGGGCTGATCTGGGCTGCTGGTGGGCCAAGACGAGCCGGGTCAGATGGTCAGGTGGGTCCCGTGGTCCGTGGGGAAGCTTCGGGCAGCAGTGGCGGGCCCTACAATGGTTCTGGCGGGCTGATTGTTGGTGGGTTGTGGGTACCTTTTGGATCAAGTGTTGGTGCTGTAGGTGGAGAGGTGGGTGATAATGAAAAAGGGTGGGCTAAGTTTGATTGGGCTGAAATGGGAAAGGGTGGGGATGGCACGTGGGCCAGAAAATGGTAAAAGGGAAGGATATTGGGTTTTAAAATAAAAAAAAAGGTTGGAGTTATGTTGGTCCGTGGGAATTGGTGAGATAGAAAAGTGGGTAAGGGAATATGTGGGCTTTGGGGTAGCAAATATGATCAGTTCTTGTTTTTCTTTTGTTGTGTTTGCTGGCAACTTTTTTTTGTTATTTTTGTTATTTCGCCTTTTCCTTTTTTCATTTGTGGTTTTTTTTTGTACTTCCCTTCTATAAGAATTAAAAGGGAATTAATGTATCTAGGCTCTAAAGTTGATGAGAGGAAAAGAAAGTTGTAACTTCTTCTCATTTTCTAATTTTGTAATGAAAGCCTAATTATTAAAGGGAGGTATTATTTGTGGTGAAACCATATCTCTCAATATATTTGTGTACAAAAATGTTATCATGACTATGAATGCATCACAAATGACAAACAAATGGATAAAACATTTATATCACCAATTTAGAGTCCAAGTCCAATATTAAACCACTTATTTTTTTTACATTGACAAAATAAATTAAGGAAATAAAATAAAAATCTTTTCATTTTTGTGAACTCTCCTTTTTCTTTATCCCTTCTTTTTTCTACTCATTTTTTTTAACTCTCCTTTTTCTATTTCACTCATCTTTGATTTTTTTTATTTTTTTGAATTCTAAAAGTCACAAGGAGACAAATATACTATATTTTGACCGATTCTTGCGGATTGCCTACGTATCTCGTATTGAGAATTAGGTCGAGCGTAGTTCGGGCTTGGCCCCGAGGGTCTTTGATTTTGATGACGTTTTTTTTTTTTTTTTTTTTTTTTTTTTTTTTTTTACCTTCATCGTAAAATAAGACTAATACATCGCTTGACTACAAAACAAATTTAAGCGTAAAACTTCTTTTGCTGGTCCAAGTTCGTGAAACTGGCAAATTCATTCCCGTTGAGGTCAGCTAACTTGACTACTCCGGCAGGGGTGAGCTCCTTAACATAGAACGGGCCTGACCAATTAGGACGAAACTTGCCCCTAGGGTCATGCATAGGCGCCCTGTTCTCTTTTAGTTCCAAGTCTTCGATCTGAATATCCCGGTCTCTAACCCTTTTATTAAATGCTCTGGCAATTCGACGCTGATAGGTCTGAATGTTATTGAGAGCTGCAAGTCTCCTTTCATCGGTGAACGCCAGTTCTTCGTATCGAGCTTTGTGCCATAATTCTTCTGAGATACCGCTCTCAGCAACTACTCTTAATGACTCCACCTCAGTTTCGATCGGGAGCATAGGTTCCATACCATAGACTAGTGAGTATGGTGTGGCCCCGGTTGGTGTACGGATCGAGGATCTGAAACCCCAAAGAGCATAAGGAAGCTTCTCCAGCCATTCCTTCGATTTTTCAATCATCTTGGAGAGGATCGACTTGATCGTTTCATTAGCAGCTTCTACGGCTCCATTGGTCTGGGGCCTATAAGGCGATGATTGGTGTTGTTTCTTCTTATATTTCAGAAGAGTGTATTTCAGATGGCCTTCGAATTGTGGACCATTATCAGAGATCATCTCAAAAGGTATGCCGTACCGACAAATAATGTTATTAATTACAAACTTCGATACTTGTTTTGCCCCGAGCTGTGAGAACGAAGCCGCTTCTACCCATTTCGAGAAGTAATCTATTGCCACTAAAATGTATTGGTGCCCATTGGAAGCTTTCGGGTGAATCTGACCAATAATGTCAATTCCCCAAGTAGAGAAAGGCCATGGCGAGGTGAGGTTGTGTAGCTCTACCAAAGGCATATGATTCAAATTTGCAAAGATCTGGCATTTCTTACAAGCTCGTACAAATTTGTGGCAATCAAGCTCCATTGTCGTCCAATAATAGCCCGTTCGCAGAATTTTCTTGGCCAACATTCTTCCGCTCATATGGGGACCACACTCTCCTCCATATACATCCGTCATAATTTTTTGTGCTTCGACGGAGTCAACACATCGTTGAAGGGTACCATCCAATCCTTTATGGTATAGTTTATCCATATACAGAGAAAATTGAGCAGCGACTCGGTGAATAGCCAATTGATCCTTTCGAGAGCTTCCTGTTGGGTAGGAGTAATCATGGAGGTATCTCTTGATATCAGTGTACCAAGGCTCGCTTTCAGGGTCCGAAATGAGATTTACATAGTCATACCCAATAGCAGGCTCTCGCCATTCTTCCAGAGTTATCGACTGTGCACGAATGCCGCCTTCCCACACCAATGTGGTTGCCAAGTTAGCAAGAGCATCTGTGAAGGTGTTCTATTCTCGAGGCAGATGTCGGAATGTTATATCATCGAAGCAAGGGATGAATTGCTTCAAACACTCGGTGTAGAGTTGTAGACGTTCGTCTAGAACTCTGCACGCCCCAATGGACTGTGAGATTATGAGGTTCGAATCCCCATATACAGTAAGATATTGTGCCCCTGCTGCCAAAGCAGCTTTAACACCATAGATGCAGGCCTCATATTCTGCAGTGTTGTTCGTGGTGGGAAAGTCTAGTTTGACTGAAAAAGGTACATGTAAACCCTCCGGGCTGATTAACAAAACTCCCACTCCATTGCCTCTATGGTTGGATGCTCCGTCGAAATACATCCTCCATCGATCCTCTCGAATTGCATGAATATGCTCATCGGGAAATGTGTCATCATTCTTCCCCGTCAGCGAGAATATCGGCCATTACTCGTCCCTTCACTGATTTCTGATTCAGACATTGGATGTCGAATTCTGACAAAAGTGCATGCCATCGAGCAATTCTTTCACTGGTGATCGGCTTATCGAACAGATACTTAATAGGATCCAATCTCGAGACAAGATATGTAGTGTGAGCTTGGAGCTAATGCTTTAACTTTCTCGTCGCATAAACCAGAGATATGCAGGTCTTCTCGAGCGAGCTGTAGCGAGCTTCATATTCAAGTAATTTCTTACTCAAATAATAGATAGCGACCTCTCTCCTTGTTCCTTTTTCATACTGAGCCAAGAATGCCCCCATAGCTGTCTCTGTCACTGTGAGGTACAAAATCAAAGGCTTTCCGGGTTGCGGGGGCATTAATATTGGAGGATTCGAAAGGTAACTTTTCATTTTATCGAACGCTTTCTGACATTCATCATTCCAATGATGAGACGTCCCTTTCCGGAGCAGCTTGAAAATTGGCTCACATTTCGTTGTGAGCTGAGAAATAAACCTACTGATGTACTGAATTCTCCCAAGAAATCCTCGAATCTCTTTTTCAGACTTTGGGGCTGGTAACTCTGATATTGCTTTTACCTTGTCGGAATCGACTTCAATGCCCCTCTGACTTACCACGAAGCCCAGGAGCTTACCTGAGGTTACTCCGAATACACACTTCTGAGGGTTGAGCCTTAGGTTGAACTTTCGGATGCGATCGAAGAACACTTTTAATGAGGAAAAATGATCTCCTCGATTACGGCGCTTAACTATCATATCGTCCACATATACCTCAACAATATCATGGATCAAGTCATGGAGGATGGTGGCTGCAGCTCTCTGATATGTGGCGCCCGCGTTCTTTAACCCCAAAGGCATAACTTTGTAGCAATACGTCCCCAAGGTGTAATGAAGGAAGTCTTGATCTGATCCTCTTTCGCCATAAGGATTTGGTTATATCCTGAAAACCCATCCATGAATGAGAACATAGCGTGCCTTGCCGTATTATCGACCAACATATCGATGTGTGGCAAAGGAAAGCAATCTTTTGGTGAAGCAACATTCAAATCTCTAAAGTCGATGCACATTCGCACCCTTCTGTCCTTCTTAGGGACTACCACGATGTTGGCAAGCCAATCGGGGTGTTTCACAGCTTGCAGAAAGCCTGCGTCTATCTGTTTCTGAACCTCTTCTTTAACCTTGAGACTAATCTCTGGTTTCATGCATCGGAGTTTCTGTTGCTTAGGCTTGCAGTCTGGCACTAAAGAAAGACGATGTTCAGCAATGTTGCGGTCAACCCCAGGCATATCAGCATAGGACCATGCAAATACATCCACATATTCTCTCAACAATGCGGTAAGCGACTCTCGCTCTTCTGGGGACAATGACGACCCTATCTTGACTTCTCTTTTATCTTCTTTGGTGTCAATGTTTATTATTATGGACTCTTCAATTGGTGATATGCATGTTTGTGGCAATTCGTTATCATTTGATGATGCATCATGCTCAAAATCAAGTTCTTGTACACATATATGCTCAGAGACACAGATAGGGTTTGGAATTTCCAGGTAGGATAGGTCATCTGAGGAGGGGTATTCTGTGGTGGAGGTAGTAGATCCTTCGGATTCGGTCAGTGGTGGTTGGGCCCGACAGAGGGTTAGGTGAGAAATCTGAGTGTGGCTCGGTGCTCGAGTCAGGGGATGACTCGGAGTTGGTTGATGTGTTTGTGTCGCTGGTTAGGGTTTTTGGGGGATGGCTACCCACATAAATCTGCACCTCACGATCTACTTCTTTTATCCGATGTTCATAGCTCCACTTTCTCACAATATGACTTGGCTCGATCAAATTAGTCGGGTCAAACTTGTCTTCTTCACATTCGAATGTCTTAAAGAGTCGATTGAGAACTCTATAACGAATGTTCTCCACCCAGTCATCATTCATTGTGTCACCTTCTTCTGGTTTTCGAACATCATCAATCATGACCTCA
Organism: Tetragonia tetragonoides; assembly: GCA_038025085.1. NCBI lineage: Eukaryota > Viridiplantae > Streptophyta > Magnoliopsida > Caryophyllales > Aizoaceae > Tetragonia > Tetragonia tetragonoides. The sequence continues at coordinate 9,678,287 of CM076140.1, read as the reverse complement.
TCTAACTCATTGAAGAATATTTCTAGACCTGGTAGTCTCTTGTGCCCCTGCTGTGCAAACCATGGCTCGGGAAAGCCATAGTAAAGTTCATTCTCTCCGGGTTGAACAAAAATTGGTCGTTCAAAGTCTTAGAGAAAGACTTATTTGTTTCTTGACCGTTGTTCAGGTCGTAACCTAACCCGGATCGGTTCTTGTTATCCATTGGAATGATGGGTTCTCTAATTCCTCGGCCATGCTTTCCAAGCCAGGTTCCTGGTACATGCCCCATTTTCATCATCATTCTGGCTCCAGGCGAGTTAGCTTTCATTGTCCATGCGAACTGGCGGTTGGCCACAGGTCTGGCGGTTGACTTGGCAACGGAACTCGTCATCTGGTTCAAAGAAGCGGGTGAAGGGTGAGGGTATTTTTGTGGTGATAAGGGTCGGGAGCATATGTGTATGTATAATTCCTTGGAATGACAAGATGCACCATGCATTATTATTATTATTTTTCATTATATATTTATTTTCATATTTTAAGAAATATGACTTTCCCAAAACTCATTTAAAAATAAATTTGAAAGAAAATCATTATTTCTCCAAGATTTATACAGAAAAAATAAGTTTCAACCAATCTCGACCATTTGCATTTCCAATGTCATTTCCTTTTCTCTCTTTTTTTTTTTTGCTCCATTTTTTGGATTTCATCTTTTTGGTTGGACCGCACCCGAAGGCTGCCTACGTATCTCCAATGTGTGCGACCAAACGTTTTCAAAAATATTGAATATTTTAAAAATGTACATTGGAGAATCAGGTCCACGTAGTTTAGGATAATAACTGATGATTTTATTATTATTATTTTTTTCTCTCTTTTTTTTTTCTTTTTTTTTTGTTCAGCCGAGCTCGAAAAGAGCTGCCTACGTACCCCGGTGCACGTGAGTACAAGTGTGTCTAGATGTTGCCAAATCCTACGGGGATCAGGCCATACGTAGTTCTGTTACAAAGTGCTTAAGGAAAAGATTTACTTCCAATGGTCGAACTCAAATGAGTTGCCTACGTACCCCAAGTGCTTGTGCTTACATGTGTATCTATTTTGGATCATCAAAAGTGCACTTTTAAGTCCTATTGGGGATCAGACCATGACGTAGTTCCTTGGTATACAAACTATTACATCTATTAAGACTTAAATGAAAAGACTAGTCCTGATTTCCCCTTTATTTGAGATGTGCCCGGGCAATTGGGCAACTGGTGTGACGTCTTTGATTACCGGAGATGAATTAACCCTGTCTCGCGGAGCTCTTCGATATTGAGGCGCAAGGGTAGACAATTATCAGTCGTATGGGTAAACTTCTGGCAGTAATCGCAGTATTTGTTAACGTCCATGGGAAGTGGTGGTTCTTGAGTAGGAGGAGGTAATGGTGTTATCAACCTCTGGCACATAAGCTCCCCAAATACATAGCTCAAGGGCTCTTGCAGTGGTTCAAGTTGACGGCGAGGTCGGGGAACCTGCGGCGCCTGAGGTTGAGGCATGACACCATCAGATATGTAATGACTGTATGGATCAGGTGCTTGCCTCATCATTTTGATCTTTTGAAGGTCAAGAGCGTAACCATGAGCTTCAAGATCCTCTAACTTGCAGTACAATTTCTTGCTCATCTCTATGAAGTACTCATATTGTAAATTTTTTACGATCCAGAGAAGACTCTCCTTCAACGAGGGTAAGCTGAGCACTCTTTTGTCTTGTTCCTTCCACCGAGCTATGTAGGTCGTGAACATTTCTCCGGGAAGTTGTTGCATGTTTTCGAGCTTAAGCTTTTCCACCACATCGCTTGACCCGGTATTTACCCAATCAACGAAAGCAGTTGCCAGATTCTGCCAACATCCGAACTGATATGGTACAAGGTTGAAGTACCATTCACGGGCTCTTCCTTCGAGGCTCTTCTCGAAATAATAAGGGTATAAATCCTCACTAATTTCGAAAGGGTGCAGGCCATGCACAAAGTGCTTCAGATGAGTATGAGGATCACCTCTTCCATTGAACTTTTCAAATTCAGGAATTTTCACATTCTGAGGGATACGAAGCCCTGGAAACACGATTAATGTTTCTGTGTCGATCTTTTCTTTGGCAGCGAATAATTCCAGATCAGAATCATAACTGGGTATATAAGGTCGATGCACACGAGTAGGGCTACCACTTCCCGTACTAGAGTATGTGTTGATCTCATGTGAAGATGAACTTGGCTCAATCTCATTAATGAATTCTTCCATTCTGTCCTCGTGTCTCCAAAAACTCGTTGTTCCCTCCTGATATAGCTCCAATTAAGAAACCATTAAATCTATCTCCCATTTCTTCATCCAAATGTAATACGGGTTCGCTAGTGGATGCGATGATCATAATTTCTGGATCACCCTTCAATGTGATAATACCATGCGGGCTCTGAAAACGCACTTTTTGGTGAAGTGTGGAAGCAATTGCTCTTGATTGGTGAAGCCACGACCTGCCCAATAGAAGATTGAAACATGCGGGGATATTGATCACTAGAAATTCTACATCACTGACCACGGGTCCATACTCAAGCGGTAATTTGATTGTCCCCATTATGTTTCTTTTTTCATTATCGTAGCCTCGCACCACTTGAGTCGAGGGTTCGAGATGATTGCGAGAGAATCCAAGTTTCTGGAGAGCTCGGAAAGGACATACATTCACTGCTGACCCATTGTCGATCAATACTCGGGGGACTTTCTTACCATTGTATTCCACCGTAATGTGGAGAAAGTGATTGTGGTCAACATCCTCTGGGAGATCTCTGTCAGAGAATTGTAGTACTTGCGAGGACCCATAGACTAAACCGACCACTTCATCCGGAGAGATATCTGAGCTTACCGCCACCTCATTTAAATGCCTAAGCACTGCAGATCGATGCGGTTGTGAGGTCATTAATAATTTCCAGATTGATACATTGGAGTTCACCTCCTTCATTCTTTTAATCGCTTCATCATCAACATGTTCATCTACTACTACTTCTTTTCCTTTTTCTTTGCGGCGCAAAGCTTCCAAAGGATTCTCATCCTCCCAATGTGCAGGTTTGAAATGTCTCCCGGTTCTCGTGAGGTGAGCAACTGTGGTGTCTTCATCATCATCAGATAGGTCTTGTAAGCATATTGCCATGAAGGGATCATGAGTATGCCCGAGCCTTCTCTCTCGATAATATCTATCACTGAAGCATCTTCTTCTTCCGCTTCATGATCAAGTATCAGGAATTCCCTATCGCATTCCAGAGCTGAACATAGATTGGAGAACATCTTGTCTCTAACCTCAAAATGCCTAATAGGCTTCAACATTACTCGTGATCTAGTGGACAAGTCCACCATCAAAACTTTCGAGGTAGGTGACAAGGAAACCTCCATTAGTCTTGGCTTGATTTCGGTTATCAACTCTACTGGATCAACCTCCGACGTGTCAAGAGATATTGTGGAAATTTGATTCTTTTGAGGACTTGGGAGCGGATTTTTCGTGATATTGGGGGGATCGTTGCTGGTTTTGGAGGTATTGATAGTGAGTTTTTTTCATCAATCAAATCTTGAATTTTGTGCCTTAAGGCCAAGCACGAATCGACTGTATGTCCTGAATACTGATGGAATTTCTAATGGTCGCTTGGATTTTGATTAGGCCTCAATGGTGGTGGTGGTCTTGCGGCAAGGGGTTGAATCATTCCTGATTTAGTCAACTTTTCAAAAGCTTGAGCTAACGACATGCCGAGGTTAGTGAATTCCCGTCTTGGGGTGAGTTGGAATGCTGTGGATGAGACAATGTTGCTAATTTCCGCAGATTTTCCTAACCCTTGAACTGGCAAATTATAGGGCCCTTTTTTGTATCTCGAACTTGAAGCCAGTTCTTCTTTCTTAGCCTCTGTCCTGAGAGAGTCCTCAATTGCTGATCCAGTGAAAATTAAAGCTTTGAAAGAAGGGAAATATTGAAACATCATCTTCCTTTTCAAGTCCGGTGTGAGGTTCCGAACTATCATCTGAATCTGGTCTTCCTCAGTTGGTCGGTTTATCATCTGAGAAGCCTTAGCCCTCCATCTACTAAGGAAAGTAGAGAAAGTTTCAGTAGGGTACTGATAAGTTGTTTCAAGATCTCTCCTGGTCACATCAACCTCTTCAATATACTTGTATTGTCGTGTGAATTCCCGGACAATACTGGACCAAGTAGCTTTCTTTGAATTCTCAAGATGGAAAAACCACTGAGCTGCTGCCTCGTCTAGGTATTGCTGGAAAAGTTAAGCGATCAACTCTTTTGATTCACCCCATGGACTCATTGCCCCTACATACATCTTGAGAAAAGTCGTGGGACTTCCTGTTCCATTGAACTTCGATATGTTGGGCATTTTGAATCCTGCCGGTAGGCGAGCTTGAGGGAACAGAGTTAAGCCGTGGATGTCAAGCCATGGTTCTGCGGTAGTCATATCCTTCAGAATTTCCTTCATCTTTCTAACGTCTTCACTTATTTTATCATCACCGGCTACGGAGCCACACTCAAGATTGAACGGAGTACCACCGCCTGGTGTCTCACGTTGCTCGGGTTCTCTTTGGAGTTGGGTTATGGTTTGCTCAATCATATCCTGGCGAGATAATATCAGTTGCATCATCTCCCTCATCTCGGCCAAAGCATCTGGAGGAGGAGGAGGTGGAGGGTTTTGGTCCGGGATTTCAGCCTTTTTTTGTGGTGGTGAAAAGATTTTGCGGAATATGGTATTAGGAGTAGGTACTTAGGCAATACTGGAAAGTTAAGATGAACTGAAGATTGGAGAAGTTCGAACGAGCCTGGTGGAGGGACGAATCCAACGAGATGTCCTGCACAATAAACATATGCAAAGTTAGGCAAAACGATAAAGAAAATCTTTTCCATATATAGCTTTGGAGAAATAAGTTTTTTTTTTTTTTTTTTGAAAACTCAGTTTCTTTTTTTGAAAATGGTGGAATTTTGGGAAACTCCATAATGAAAAAAAATGAATTAAATTCAAAAGAGGGATTTTCTTGAAAAATAATTTGTGGGGTTTTTGAAAAAGAAATTTCATGATATGCACATGAGATGCATGGTGACAGAGTTACTCGAACATAATGTTATTCAAGCATGCATCGGTCCAGTGCTCGACTAAAGTCTCTCTATAGACGATATTTTCACATCTTTAGTTTCTCTGAGTTTTGGAGTACACACACAGGGACTGGCACTTGGTAAATGCAAGTATGCGTCGTAGCTTCCTTAATATTTTATTGGTTTGCTAGTCTGGAGCTCACTCGATGAACGAGACACCAGCTTAAGAAAATGAAAAATAAAATCGTTGTGTGTGTGTGCGGACCATTTGTTCAAACAGGCATTCCAAACACACGTAATTGCACATAATTACAAGATATATACAAGATGTAAACAAAATAGGCATAACGAATACATAAATTAAACCTAAGCCAATTTCAAAAAGCTTTCAAGGGGATATGCCGTACTTTCGGATTTAGACCTCTTATGAAAATGCTTTCCCCAGCGGAGTCGCAAGTTTGTGGGGCCGGATTCTCGGGTTTTTTAAGATGAGACCCGGGAATCGTCACGTTATGCGTCAAGAGGCGCATCCCACGGAAATCGACCGATTGAAGGGGTCAATTGTCAAGGAATCATCGTAAGGTTCAAAACCGCCACCTTGTTCAAATGAAATATAAATAAGGGTTCGAAGTCGCCACCTTGTTATGACCCAAACAAGGACGGGTTCCAAAAGGAAAGGGTTTTATAAAAGATTTAAAAGAAAACCATTTAAGAAACCCAAAATTGACTCCATTGCGATAAGGCACGAAAATTCTTGTGACTGGTCTTCGAATGCAAAGATTTGGGTTCGGGGTCTAGGTTAGAAGGTGCGGACGTCATTCAGACCGTCTCCTCCTCCGTACTGAGTACGGGCTCTTTACTAATACGTCAAATCCCTTTGAAAGCTTCGAATTTGGTTACATTATGCCTAAAAATGAAAACACATAAGTTCACATTGTCACACAACATGCTTGCACGCAAATCGAGGCAAAGGCCTAAAAACCAATATATTCACATATGTACAACGGGCTTGGATATGCTTATACTGCACTACGTATCAATCATCGTAGGACTTGAATCTACTCATAGATCAAAGCCCTAATCGTAGTTCTTGAACGGGAAATTCCGTCATTGGACTCTTGGGTGCCACTAAGGCTGGTGTGTTCGTTCTTTCCCGTTTAGAGGGACATAATCGAGAAACTTATAAGGTGACTCGCTATTAGAGTCGAATTGATCCAAGGAACCTCGTACTCCCCTAACATGGAGCAAGAAATGGTTCGAAATGGGATGATTTGCCTACTCCTTCGAGGCGTTCAACCCAACAACATCTGGTGATATACGGGGATCAACCCAATTCTTAGCTTTGAGTATAAGTATTAGACTTCTCGAAAATATCCGTTCTTCACTGGGGAATGACGTTCATTGGGGTTGGATAAATGGATGATTTAAGTAGAGTTTGGTTATGGGCTTGGTGGATAATGGTTCGAAAGAGTCTTAGATAGAATTCCCCGATACGACCCAAAGCCAAACAAGAGGGGACGATCAATTATTCTTTTATATTCGATCATAGGTATTCCACCGGGGAAAGTGGTTTTCGACCGTGGGATAGTTCGATAAGGATTCACGCCACTGGGGAAATATCCATTGGGGATTGATGAGTGAAGTCGATTTTGAATAGTGGTAGGTGAAATGCCCATGATCGCGTATAAGTGAATAAATGATTCAAACCTCGAATTAGATTTTGGGCCGGTTTTGTACATAAGTGAATATACCGGTCTTTATCAACAATAATTGTATAAATATGCAAACACTCATGGTTAAGCCAAACAACATTTTTTATTATGGTGAGTTGAATTATTTAGGTGGAAATATTCATACGCAAATATGTACACAAACGAATTTATAACGGCCTTAGGGGAGACGAATTACATCATTAAAAAATTAATACATCAAAATGATACAAATATGTACAAGTCTTACAAAAATGAAATATCACTCGGTCTTGATATCCTTTGTTGATCCGGGGCTCGGGATTGGGTCCCGTCTTCGAAAGACCGAAAACCGATGTTGAAATCATTATTTTCAATGAATTAATCTAAAAAATTGGGTGTTTACAGCGCACTCTCACAAATTCGGACAAGGGAATGGTCCAAATGCTTGTTTTTATTCATAAAATTATTTTTGAAATAAACTAAACTCATTAAAAGGATATACTGGAAAATTTCATATTTTTATCATTTTATTTGATAATTAAACGAAAATCCTCAAATGAGGAAAGAAAAACTGTTTTTGTGCAAGTCTGGACAGAAATTTGAAAAATCATAACTATGTCTTAGAGTAAGAAAATGGAGTGATTCCAAAGCCTACCCTGTGTCATCTTGGGTCATATTTCTACTGTAAAAATATAGAGTTTATACAGTTCGTGAGTAGGACATTATCGTCAAATTACGAGCTTCTGGAATGTAAATTCAGACTTGCGGTTTTCGATTTAACTGTAATTAATTACAAGGATTTGGTGTTCAATATTTACACACATTAAACTAGGTTAGTTTTTGATTATGTACACAAATTATCGAGAATTATCGTGGACGTTAAGACAATTAACAAAATGAAACCAAAGTTCAGCTCTTCGTTCATGATTACAAGTTTGACAGAAACATTTCTTTCTTGGCAGATTATTGCTTAGTTTTGTTTAATTTTCTAAAAATACATTAGAAGTCCAAATCGAGTAATTCTAAAGTCCAAAATGGTCCAAATCAAGTCTAGTATCCAGTCCAAGAGTTACTTTGCATTTAGGTAGTGCAAATCATCATGTTATTTACAGATTATTGAAGGTTGTCAATTCTGGACATTATCTCATTTATTCATTTTTTATACTCATTGTAACTTCATCATTTTTATACAGTGTTAAGTATATACGTTTAGGAATGTCAAGAAAAAATATGAAAAATTAGTGATATCCCTATGTGAGATAATTAGGTCATTGTTTAACAAGTTAAAGATGTCTAAACGTCCAAAATTTCCAGTACAACTTCCTCCCTAAAGAATTCATGGTAAATTCGTTAATCGTCCAAAATATGAAAACTCTGTGTCTTTAGAACCTTGAAAATGTCCTTTACAAATTATGCAGAAACAGCTTAAGTCTAAATCGTTCAGTTTTATAAGTTATAGCTCATTTTATCGTTTAAGGGTCAGATCTGGACACTTCCACTTTGAATCGTTATAACTAAGCAATTAACCGTTGGATCTTAGTGAAATTTATATCATTTTAAAGATAACAAACCAAAGTTTTGTTTAGCGTTAAATTCACTCAGATATAGCCGTTAGATCGTCCATAAACCTTAAGAGAAGTTGATACTACGAAACTGTCAAAAATTCGAAATTATTACAACAACTAACTTTTGCTCCTCTAAGGCCATTATTTCGTTTGGCATGCAAAATGAACATTTTTTAACATTTTTCATGAAGAATATGATAAGGCGGTGAGTATAACAACACAAGTAAAAAAAACAAAGTTAGCACTCACTCATCCTCACCGAATTTTCATTTTTATCTTGTTTAACTACCGTCTAAACCCTCAATGAAGGTTGTTCCTATTAGTTTCTTGACCGTTTGCGAATTGGGCGACCTTGTAGATCATTCCAGAGCGAAACACATCAATGCGTTGGTTTAATGTTAGAATTAGAAGTTAGATTAGTAGACAAATGAATATTACATCTTGAGTAAAATGGGAGAGGGATTTACATAAAAATCAAAAGAGTAAAAAGGGATAAATAAAATTACAAAAATGAAGAGATTGTTACCCTTTGCTTGAGGTTGATCTTGACTCTTCAATTGTTTAGGACGAATACTAAAAGAGTATTTTTTTTGTTTTGTTTTGTGTTTTTGTTGTTTTTGTGTTTGTTTTTTTTTTTTCTTGATTTTTCTTGATTTCTAGACATTCTAACTTAAGATTGCTAAAGATTGAGTAGTGGAGGTAAAAGATGAGAGAAAATGACTTAAGAAAATTTCTAAGGAAAGGCCCCCCCTTTGAGTGAAAAAATAAGGGGTATTTATAGGGAAAGCCAAGGGTGGGGGATTAGGGTTTGGGGGGTTAAAAATCAGAAAATAAAACTAAGAAAAATCAAGTTTTTAAACTAAAAGAAATTAGAAATTAGTCATTAGGGGTCAAGCTTAGGGGTCACCTTAGAGGGCAACCTTAGGGGGATTAAAAAGGAAATAGAAAGAAAGGTGAAAACAAAGAAATTAAAAGAGGTTTGTCTAATTTTGGTAAAAATAAGACAATGTAGATATTTTTTTGATTTAGGAAGAATAAGACAAAATTAGAGGTAAAACAAATATTGACAAGAGAGAAAGAAATAAAAATAAAAAATAAAAATAAAAATAAAAACAAAAACTTGATTTGCTGAGTTTGTGTGAATAACCGGGTAGAGAGAGAGAGAGAGAGAGGGGGGGGGGATGGGGGTCCCACGCGGAGAGAGAGGGAGGAGAGAGAGGGGGGGATGGGGGTCCCACGCGGAGAGAGAGGGAGGAGAGAGAGAGAGAGAGAGAGAGAGAGAGAGAGAGAGAGAGAGAGAGAGAGAGAGAGAGAGGTGGGGTTTCTTGGAAAGAAAAAAAAAAGGAAAAATAAAATAAAACAAAAGACTAGTGAACTTATCCAATTCTCACGTGAGAAAGGGAAGGACTTAAGGGTCTTTTTTTTTTCTTTTTCTTCTTAATTTTCGGTGGGGTCCTTGAAAGAGACAATCAGATTTTTATTTTTTGGTTTATTGTATTTCCTTTTCTTTTCATTTTTTTATCTCTCATTTGTAGTGTTTTTTTTTTTTGGGGGGGGGGGGGTTAATACACAAAACATATGGGTTAGAAGTGCCCACATTTTACATGGAAGTAACCCATATTTAACACTAAAAATGACCCTCTTTTACACTAAAGTGATACGGTTTTAACGCTGGGGTGATCTTCCTTTAACGCCAAAGGTGACCTTTCTGGAATTAAAAGTGACCCCTTTTGAATCAAAAGTCACCCCGTTTGAATTAAAAGTGACCCACGTTTAAAATAAAAGTGACACCTTATATCACCCAAAACACAAACATTTTCCTAAATTAACCTTTTATAAAATAAATAAAAAACGTGAGTCAAAATTTCGGCGTTTACAAAGCCCACAAGATATTCTAACCTACTTTCGTGATTAGGCAATCAGGATGATTATTCGATGTCCGACAATTAGCATTCCCCTTTCGATTTTATGCTAATCATCCAAGTATTCAAAACGCTCATTCAAGAATTATGAATAACAATAATCAAACAAATAATCATGTGCACCGATTTAACCAAACATGCTTGCATCACTTTATCAAGACATCAAATAACCCAAATTGAGCTACATCAACCCTAGAATAAGAAAATTAGCTACTCATGATTAAAGAAACTATTAAGCAAATGATAAGATTCAAACTAAACATGAATTAGCAAGCTCGAAGAAATAACAATCATAAACTAATGGATTAAAACTAAAAGCAATTGAGAGGGAGAAGAGAGAGAGTAGAGATGAGAAATAACCAAAAAGTTTCAATTGAAATTGCCCAAAACTTGAACTTGTTCTTCAAATTGTAAATAAACTAGAGAATTTGAGAGTAGTCTATGTGCTTAATGTAAATTCTAAGCTATTCTAATAGAGTAGAGAGAGGGGATGGATAGATCGAGAGTCGAAGGAAGAAGAAGAGAGGAGCCATTTTATAAGTCTAGATACATAGTAGTTGGATGGGAGAAAGAAGATAGAAGGTCGCTCGTCGTTTATGCACAAATCGCACAGGAGCATGATCGTGCCAACATAGGCATGATCGTGCATGCTCTTTTCTTCAAAATCGTTGGCTATTGACATTCTTACATGACGACACATGATCATGCCAATTGGAAGCATGGTCATGCACTGTAGACTAGTTCAAAGCTTCACAATTTCTAGCATATCTTGTCATTCCAACTTCGATTCATTCTTCTTGCGTCTCCTCTTGACACTCCAAAGTCCATATTGATTCTGATTGTACCTTTGAGCTCCAAAATGATCCTAAAATCACATTAAACGCACAAACATACCCAAGTAGTGATCCTCATCATATATGAATAAAATCCAATTCTAAACGAGAATACTCACACAAATATAGGACGGATGAGTGGATATATACAATGAAAATCAACACTATTTAGGCACTCATCAAACTCCCCCAAGCTTGCACCTTTGCTTGTCCCCAAGCAAAGAAAGTCAAGACAACAGAAACGGGGAACAAAAGTCAAGAGATCACCTTCTCAAATTGAGTTTCAAAAGCAACATCAAATCCAAAAGAATCAACCCAAGCCAAGAACAAAAATCTCAAAGCCATTCGAATTCACATAGCACATCATGCAACCGTGATCCAAAACATCAAAATCTTACCACAAGACCCACTCTTGAATGTAGCAAAGTAAAGTAGATAGACCCTCACTTTAGGTAAGTGGACACTCACATTCAAGTGTTTAAAATTGACAATCTAAGTGGGTTTCTCTCAATACTCATCTCAAAAATCACGGTTTACCATAAGCTCACCAATCGTCTCACATCTCCTCCGCTAAGGACAATTGAAATAAACGAGTCAAGAGGACTTTCAAAGGTTGTAACGTAGGCTTAGGGTGAAGGATAGGACAAATTCATTGGGATAGTTGGCTAAAGATGTCATGAAACTAGTAGAGCAAAAATCATTAATTCACCCCATGCATGAAGGTAAACAATGTGAAACTCCGACTAACAAAAAGCAACATCTAACCAAATTCCCCAAACTTTATTGAAAAACTCTTCATTCAAGCACAACCTTACAACATATCAACCTTTTTATTAAATTTTTTTTTTAGAACTTTTTCTGATTTCCCTTTTTTTTTTTTTGGAACCAAACAATGAATTTCAACCATCCTTCCAAGCGCTTACACAAACTACGGAGTTACACATTGTGAAATGTAACATAAACTCCAATGTTGATCCCTACTCCACAAGTTTCATCACATAAGGGTTAAACATGGTTTTTTCGGTCAAAAGGCTTGTAATGCGGGTGAAAGCAAAGAATAGGCAAAGCTCAAAGTGGTTCACAAAGGATAAAATGCCAAGGTAGGCTTACTTGGCTAAGTGCGCTAAAAATTCAAAGAATGCCTCAATCATACTCGTCCAATCAATGCAAGTGTGGATTCGACAGAGAAAAGAGAAATGAATTCTTTTCGGAGAGGTTATGGAACCTCTCCCCATGGTGTGTTCTAGAAACCGATGACTTAGAGAGAGTTTCACACATCAAAGACAAAATAGACCGTAGTGATGCACGGTCTTCAAGGCTCAAAACTTACAGGTCAACTTGGTCTACCCAACTCAACTATACAACATTCAAGAGTCATCATCAAGCATGCCACAAACCATGAATCGCAACAACAATCATGCTATGTAAATCTTAGGCTAAAACACATTTGCACAAGAACAAGGGTTGATCCTCCAGGTTTTTCACAATAAAACACAAATCATCACCAAGGGATCACATCTCAATCGTTTTTTTGGATTTTTTATTTTTTTTATTTTTTATTTTTCTATTTTTTTAGATTTTTTTTTTCTTTTTATGCATGCAAAAATAAAACCTAAACTATATGCAAAACAAAAAAAAAAAATAAATAAAAATAAAAATAAACAAAATATGAAAGCTAAGCTAACGATGCAAAATAAAACAAAACTATATGCAATTCACATTTCACAAAATATCATCCAAATCACCTCCCCTAAGCATGAAACGAACATTGTCCTCAATGTGAGAAGAGACAATAATATAGAAGGGAAGTGAGGAGAGAAAACTCACGGTGCCCCACCGTTTGGTGGAGGAAGAGAGGGAGATTCCGTGAAAAGTTATGGAAAGCTTCAAAGACATGATCATGCTTCAAAATGAGCTCGGATCAGCACGATCATGCTTCAAACTCCAACAGAGCATGATCATGCACTGTAACAAAGCCTAGTGCACATGAGCGTGCGAATTTCAACAGGGATCTTGGAACTTTGACATCCATCAAAGCACGGTCATGCTCAAATGAGCATGATCATGCTCATAATCTCAACAACCCAATATTCGATGCGTGATGCTCTTCTTCTTCTTCTTCTCTTTTTTTTTTCCTTTTTTTTCTTTCCTTTCTTTTTTTGCGAAAATCAAAATAAAGCAAATAAAACTTGGGTTGCCCCCCAAGAAGCGCTCTTTTTAAGGTCGTGAGCTCGACACTTGCATTGAACTTATCCCGGATGGATCACAAAAATGGCAATGTTGCCACCATGATCACTCTTGTTGCAATGAACCTCGCACTTACTCCCTTTGAACTTGATGATGGCCTTAGGCCGCCATTCCATGACAATCTCATTAACTTTGTCAATCAACCTCTTTCTACCCTCGTTGTTGCATCCTTCTTGACACATGTCTCTCCTGTGTGCTTTTGTGCATCACTTTTAGTGACCTCATGATCATTTTCACCAGATGTGATGTCCTCATCTTGAAATACTAAAAGACCACCACATTCAAGGGATTCGACAAGGAGATCATTCGGGTTCTTTTGCAAAGGATGATCAATTGCATCAACCATACAACAAGAATTCTCAAGAGAAGGCTTCATCACATTGTTAGTGAAACCAAACTTGACCTTCTCGTCACCAATATTCAAGCAAATCGTTCCACCTTTAACATCAATTACTGCACCAGTGGTAGCAAGGAATGGTCTTCCGAGAATGATTGGGATCCTAGTATCTTCTTCCATTTCTAGAACAACAAAATTTGTAGGAATGTAAAATTTACCCACTTGAACAGGTACATTTTCCAAAACACCCATCGGATACTTCACCGTTCGATCGGCAAGTTGCAAAGACATGGAGGTGGGTTTCAAATCACCCAAACCAAGCTTCTTGCAAATAGACAATGGCAATAAACTCACACCTGCACCAAGGTCACATAAATCCCAATCAAACTCCATTTTAACAATAACACAAGGGATAGAGAATGAACCGGGATCCTTAAGCTTCGAAGGTGACTTGTTTTGGAGAACTGCACTACATTCCTCCGTTAAAGACACCATTTCACTCTCATCAAACTTGTGTTTGTTGGATTATTATCTCCTTCAAGAATTTCCCATAAGAAGGCATCTCTGAAATTGCCTCAAGGAATGGGATATTGATGTTGAGTTTCTTGAGTACCTCTAAGAACTTCCCATACTTCTTCAACAATGTGGGATTCACTAGCCGTTGAGGAAAAGGAATCGGTGGCTTGTATGCCTCAACATGAACAACATTGAGTTCCTTTTGCCTCGGAATCTCCATCTCATTCTTCTCATTTCCTCCATCCTCACAAGACTTCACAACTTTTACCACTTTATCACTTTCATCCCTTATGCCTCCCTCGCTCTCTTTCTCCACCATGTGTAACTCCTCCAAATTCTCCCCATTTCTCAAGAAAATAGCATTTACAAGCACCCTGGGATTCATCTCGGGCTTGCCTGGAAGTTCACCCGGAGGTCTACTAGAAGGGCTAGCTAGTTGAGAAATTTAATTCTCAAGCATCCTATTGTGAGTGACCAATGAGTCAAACTTTGAGGTCAATTGTCGAATGGACTCCTGGGTGGACTCATTTTATTTCATTTGGGAACTCACAAAATTTTCCATGAGACTTTCAAGGTTGGACTTTGGGGGTTGTGGTGACGGATTTTGATACGTAGATCTTGGTTGAAAACCGGGAGGTTGGATGTCGGTATTTTATGGAGGGAAAGTGTTGGATGGTGGATTATTTTGTGGTGGAAAGGCGAGCGGATTCCGGTAGGAGAAGTTAGGATGATTTCTCCAACCCGGATTATATGTTTGGGAGAAAGGGTCATTCAGAGGACGGGGGTTGAAGTTATGGAGGGCATTGGATTGTTCAATTGTTATCTCTTGAGGGTCATTGCACATGTACACTTGCCCTTGAGAGATACTTGGTTGCATTTGTTGAACTTGGTGAGAAAGAGCATCTAGCTTGCTTGTAAAAAGTGTCACCGCATCAACATCAATCTTGCCACTACTCCTCTTACTACTCGGCCTATCGGAAGACCATTGGTAGTTATTGGAGGCCATATTCTCAAGTAAGGTTTTGGCAGCATTCGGTCTCAAGGTCATGATAGAGCCACCCGCAGCGGCATCGATGGACATTCTCATAGTGGGATTCAATCCGCTATAGAATGTTTGAATTAGAAGCCAAGGTTCAATGCCATGAGGAGAGAACTTTCGTTGCAAATCTTTGAACCGCTCCCAAGCTTCATACAGTGACTCTCCATCGCTATGGAAAGCATGAATGTCATTTCTCAACTTATTAGCCAAATCCGATGGAAAGTACCGAATCAAGAAGGCATTGGACAAAGCCTCCCAAGTAGTAAATGAGTTGGTCTCTTGGCTATTCAACCATTGCTTCGCCTTTCCCGCTAAGGAAAATAGGAATAAGCGGAGGCGAAGTGCATCATCACTAACCCCGTTCATTTTCAAGGTGTCACATTTCTCCAAGAATAGAGCAATGTGATCATTGGGGTCTTCACCGTGATTTCCATTGTATTGGTCCTCCTTGATGAAAGAAATAAAGGACGTTTTGATCTCAAAATTGTTGGCCGCTATAGATGGCCTGGTGATACTCGAACCAATGTTACCAACGGTGGGATTAGATAAATCCCTCAAAGATCGAAGATCATCTCCCATGATAGCTTATTCTACTTCAAGCTCACGTTGTTTTCTCAACTCTTCCTGTAGGCACTTTCGTGCTCTCTTTCTAGCGGAACGTGATGTTCTTTCAATCTCGGGGTCCAAAGGCAAGAGGTTGTCGGACCCTTGGCTCCTGGTCATGCACCACAACAAACTAGTGTAGACGCCAAAAAAGCGCCTTCAGATTTCTCCGCAAAAGCCCGATGATGAAAGGAGTAATTTATAAACTTGAACTGCTATTTTTGCTTTAATAGTTAAGATAAGGTCTGAGGTTTTTCCTCCAAACATTCCTTCATTCCATTTCATTCAGAAGCCCCGTTCAAGAGCTTTCCAACGAGACGTCTCACGCCTTTTTCCGATCCCTGGTCGCCAAGTTGCGATTTAGGGGTAGAACCGTCTTTTACCGCCTAAGGGTAAAACGGTCTTTTCATATTTTTCGGAATACAAAAATTCCTCCGGAAAATAAAAATAGACTGGATGACATCATTATGACAACATCCAGCTGGCTGCTGAGAGCCGTCCGCGGCCCTGGAATAAGTCCCAGGGCCGCTAGCTGTGCTGACCCTTCTTCGGGCCCTGCTGATTTTTCAAGCCCGTCTCGTTTTTCAGCTCAATTTCTACCGTCCAACCCTACTTCCCCACGCCTATATAAACAATCCTTTACCCTCAGTTCAAAACACACAGTCTACAGTTGACACCCTCTATTCTCAGTAGTATTGACTCTGAGCTTCTCCCTCTTTCTTCCATAAACAACTCTATTCTATTCTCGGGAGTATTGACACCCATCTTCCCTCTCTTTCTTTACTTGCGATCTATTTTTACTATTCTTGTCAAATATAGCCTACCGTTCAGGTACAAATTCCTAAGGGTCAAATTAAATTAATTGCTTAACTGTTTATTTTCTAGTAGTCATAATGTAGATATCATGCTAATACACGTTTTTTATCGCTTCCTAAATATTGTCTGTCTAGTCGTTGTGATGCCCAATTTGCCAATCGAATGCATGTCTAAATAAGGGTTAAAAATAAATGTTGTGATGCTTGTGCTGAACCAATTAATAGTCTAAGTCTAGGTTGTTAATCCGGTTTTGCATGGAAATTATGTCTTTAAATTATTAAGCAAACTTGAGTTAGTAGAGGCCGTCATAATACGGGCGAGTTGGGTGCCTAACACCTTCCCACCTCGTACCTTCGCCCCCGAATCTATTATTCTTGGGTACTCATATGTTCTATATGAGCGGGAGTCTTTCTAAAAACATGATCAGTTCACTTATCGCGCTATTGGGTTGTCCCTTCGGATTGTCCCTTGGTTTGTCCCTTCGATAAAACGCCGATAGCAGATTTGTGACCTCTTTCATGGTTTTTATTCAATTCAAGTCTTTTCAAATGCTTTTCTAACTCGACGGTTCCTTGAACTTATCTAAATCCCCAATTTACAAATTTTCTATAAGGACGCACTTCGTGGGCCGTAGAAATCCCGGGTCCTTACAACTAGAAAAAGGAACCAAACGCAAAAGCAAGAGTAATCACAAACACACAAGTAAACACACGCACACGGGCTTAGTCTAACCTATTTAAGAAACGCCTAATATTAGAATAAAGCTCCCCGGCAACGGCGCCAAAAACTTGATAGCCTCCGCAAGTATACGGATTTTATCGAGTAGTATAAAAGATTATCGTATCCACAGTGAGCTAGTATATCCAAGTATTAAGGTTCCTCAAATATATAACAAGCTAAGCAGTTCGAAATGGATTTTTAAGTATTCAAACAAAGAAACTAAAGCAAACAAAGTTACGAGAATCTAGCAAGATAAAAAGATCTAGGATTGACTTCACTTAACTAGATTACTTGATGCGATAGATAAACATAACTAACATGTCAATGTCAATCGTTGCATGGACGGATAAAGAAGCCTAAACCTTCTCTCGAAGCGATAAAGGCAAACTCAATGCAAACTTAACTACCTATTCTCATGGATTCAAGTAACATCAAGAGCATGAAGAACGAAAATCAATCCAAAGCCCTCAAGATATTCTAACCTACTTTCGTGATTAGGCAATCAAGATGATTATTCGATGTCCGACAATTAGCATTCCCATTTTGATTTTATGCTAATTATCCAAGTATTCAAAATGCTCATTCAAGAATTATGAATAACAATAATCAAACAAATAATCATGTGCACCGTTTTAACCAAACATGCTAGCATCAATTTATCAAGACATCAAATAACCCAAATTGAGCTACATCAACCCTAGAATAAGAAAATTAGCTACTCATGATTAAAGAAACTATTAAGCAAATGATAAGATTCAAACTAAACATGAATTAGCAAACTCGAAGAAATAACAGTCATAAACTAATGGAAAACTAAAAGCAATTGAGAGGGAGAAGAGAGAGAGAGTAGAGATGAGAAATAACCAAAAAGTTTCAATTGAAATTGCCCAAAACTTGAACTTGTTCTTCAAATTGTAAACAAATTAGAGAATTTGAGAGTAGTCTATGTGCTTAATGTAAATTCTAAGCTATTCTAATGGAGTAGAGAGAGAGAGGATGGATAGATCGAGAGTCGAAGGAAGAAGAAGAGAGGAGCCCTTTTATAAGTCTAGATACATAGTAGTTGGATGGGAGAAAGAAGATAGAAGGTCGCTTGTCGTTTATGCACAAATCGCACAGGAGTATGATCGTGCCAACATAGGCATGAGCGTGCTTGCTCTTTTCTTCAAAATCATTAGCTACTGACATTCTCACATGACGACACATGATCATGCCAATATGATCATGCCAATTAGAAGCCTGGTCATGCACTGTAGACTAGTCCAAAGCTTCACTTTTTCTAGCATATCTTGTCATTCCAACTTCGATTCATTCTTCTTGCTTCTTCTCTTGACACTCCAAAGTCCTTATTGATTCTGATTGTACATTTGAACTCCAAAATTATCCTAAAATCACATTAAACGCACTAACATACCCAAGTAGAGATCCTCATCATATATGAATAAAATCCAATTCTAAACGAGAATACTCACACAAATATAGGACGTATGAGTGCATATATACAATGAAAATCAACATTATTTAGGCACTCATCAATGACCGAGGCTTTGAAGAAGGAAGTTAATAAACCGAATGGAAACAAGCAATTTGCGAAAGAGAAGTTGAAGCAATGGCTGGAAATGCTTCACTCAAACTCGGAGAAGTTGAAGGAATCCTGGGCTGATGAGGTTGATGCTGCCTCAGAATCTGATTCGGCGGAGGAGGGTCCAAATTCAGGCAAATCTTAAACTGGAGGTATCTGGAACACTTTTGATGTCACTAAACTAAGCAATGCGGGGGGGGGGGGGAAATTGAATTTTGTTCAACCTGAGAAGAATGAGGGGGTATTAGTATGCAAAATTGAACATGAGGATGTGCGATCTGAAATTCTTTACTGGGAAAATGCAGTTATTTGTTTTGTGTTAGGATCGAATCCACCAACACCTGTTATGGAAGGTTATATTAAGAGGGTTTGGGGGAAGCATGGGATTGACAAGATAGTTATATTGCATAATGGAAAATTCATTGTGAGATTTAGCACCTTATTAGGGAGAGAAAATGTGGATGTTAAATCAGTTCTCATTTGGGTGAGGTTCCATAAACTAGATGTGATTTACTGGGCTAGTGACTCATTAAGCAAGATTGCTAGTCTTGTTGGCCATCCCATTATGACTGATTGAGCTACAGAGCTTAGGACCAGACTGAACTTTTCTAGAGTATTGATTGATGTGGATATTGGGGAGAAATTGCCAGACAAAATTGTTTTTGAAGATGAATATGGGGATCTTGTGCAACAAAAAATCACTTTTGAGTGGAAACCTGTTAAATGCAATTATTGTAATGGCTTTGGGCATGAGATGGCTGAATGTAGAAAGAAGAATGCACAGAAGAAAGCACCTACTCAGGAGAATGTAAATGCAGGGGTAACAACTGTACCTAAGGTTGTGCTAACTGCAAGTAAGGTGAATACAGAGGGTACAAAGGAACAAGCTACTGTGATGATAAATAGCAACAAGGACAAGCAGAAAGCAAGCCAAGGAGGGGCATGGCAACCTGTGACCAAGCAGAAAAAGGCTAGTCAACAGCATGAGGCAGAGGTAATACTAGTTAATACTGAAAATGCTTTTCAGTTATTGCAAGAAAATGATAATGGTGGACCCCAGGAGATAGTAGTAGAGGGTGAACACACAAGCTCCCCTAGGGAGCATGGATAGAATTTTAGCATGGAATGTTAGGGGGTTGAATGCCCCAAATAAGTAGAGGGAGGTGAGAAGCTTCCTCTTGCAGAATAAAATAGGCCTATGTGGGCTTGTTGAAACAAAAATAAGACCTGAAAACTTTAAAAAAAGTGAGGGACATTTATGTTCTGGCTGGGGTTCCTTTATTAATCATGCAATGAATCCTCGGGGTAGAATCTGGGTGTTATGGAGAGTGAATGAATTTAGTGTTCAGATTTGCCAGGCAACTGCTCAAATGGTACACTGCCATGTTAAGCACTTGTCTAGCAATAAGAATTTCCAGGCAACCTTTGTATATGGTTTCAATAGCATAGCTGAAGAGGCAGGAGCTATGGCAAGATGTGAAAGCACTGGATATGAACATGCAATATCCTTGGATCCTACTAGTAGATTTTAATAGCCTTCTGCACCCTAAAGACAGACCGGTGGGAGATCCTGTGGTTATGGCTGATTTTGTTGACTTCCTGGAGTGTGTTAATGACTGTCATTTGCATGATATGAGTTGGAAAGGGTGTAGATACACCTGGACTAACAAACAAGAAGACACTCAGAGGGTTTATTCAATGCTAGATAGAGTCTTATGCAATGAAGATTGGTTGGATATGTTTGAAGCCATTAAGGTATGGTTTATGCCTGAGGGTGTTTCAGATCATAGCCCTGCAATGGTGAGATTTGATCATGATGGAAATCAGAAGGGGGTGCACTTCAAGTTCTTTGATATGTGGACCCAATCTGATGATTTTTTTCCTTTGGTTGAGAGCACTTGGGATATGAACATTCAGGGATGAAGGATGTTTAAGGTGGTACACAAGCTGAAAAGGTTGAAGAGCAAGTTAAGGCAACTGGATAAGAATCAGTTCCATGACATTGAGGTCCAAGCACATGAAGCAAGGGTAGAGATGTATAAAGCTCAAGAAGAGCTGCATATGCACTTGCAGGATGTGGGGTTCCAACAAAAGGAAAAAGAGGGAACTGCAAAATTTAAGCAACTGTCAATGGCTGCTGAATCATTTCTCCTGCAGAAGAGCAAGGCCACTTGGATAGGTTTAGGAGATCAGAATAATAAATACTTTCATTATGTGTTAAAAGCCAGGAGAATGAAAAGCAGGGTAACTGCTCTGCAAGACCAGCAAGGGGAGTGGGTGTATGAGCAAGACAAAATTGTTGGGGAGATATGTCAGTTCTACAAACAAATGCTAGGGAAGAAGATCACAGTAAGAGGTCAAGCTCATGAGAATGTGTTTAAAGAAGGGCATGTGCTTAACATTGAGCATAAGCTCCAACTTATAAAACAATTCACAGCCAGAGATGTCAAGGAAGCAATGTTTGCAATACCATCATGCAAGAGCCCAGGACCAGATGGCTATGGCAGTTGTTTCTTCAAGGCAGCCTGGAGTATTACTGGCAATGAAGTCTCTGAAGCTATCCCGGATTTCTTTGATTCAGGTAAACTCCTCTCCCAGTTAAACTCTACTGTCTTATCTTTGATTCCTAAGATAGACAGTCCAGCTAGACCTAGTGATTTTAGGCCCATAGCATGCTGCAATACCTTGTATAAATGTATCTCCAAGATGATGTGTAATAGAATAGCACTTCTTCTACCTGTCATTATAGATGAGAACCAGGGTGCTTTTATCAAAGGGAGATCTATCATTCATAATATCCTGATTAGTCAGAATTTAATTAGACTATACAGCAAGAAAACCCAAGTGTCACCTCGATGTTTGTTCAAAATTGATCTCAAGAAGGCGTATGACATTGTGCATTGGGATTTTGTTGAGGAGGTTTTGAAGGGTTTTGGGTTCCCTTCCATATTCAGAAAATAGATCATGCAATGTATCACAACAACTAGCTTTTCAATAGCTTTGAATGGGGGCCTGCATGGATATTTCAAGGGGGAGAGAGGCATAAGGCAGGGAGACCCAATGTCTCCTCTTATCTTTGTAATTATCATGGAGTACTTCACAAGGGTGCTGAAAATTGCTAGTGACCTACCTGATTTTAGATTTCATCCCCTCTGCAAAAATACAAGACTAATCAGCTTATGCTTTGCTGATGATCTGATGATCTTCAGCAAAGGCCACACTCAGTCAGTCAAGAGGATCATGGAAGGTTTCACTCATTTCTCTGAAGTCTCTGGTTTGTGTGCAAATCAGTTGAAATCTCATGTGTATATGAATGGAGTTACAAGTGTTGTAAAAAGCCAGATCTTGAATATGACAGGGTTTCAAGAAGGTAGCTTCCCAATGAGATACTTGGGGATGCCTATGAGTCTAACAAAATGGACTGAAATGGAGTGTGAGTTCCTTGTTGAGAAGATCACAGCCAGGGTGAGATGCTGGAGCACAAGGCACCTGTCCTAAATGGGGAGGTGTCAATTGATAAATTCAGTTTTGATGTCTGTTCATGTGTATTGGGCGACCATTTTCTTGTTACCTCAGAGCATCGTAAAAAGAATTAAAGGGGTTTGCAGAAGGTTCTTGTGGGGGGCAAAAGATAACAAAAACAAGATTTCCTTGGTCAGCTGGGATAACATATGCAGGGAGAGGAAGTTTGGAGGATTGAACTTCAAACACTGCCAAACTTGGAACAAAGCAGCAGTGGGCTTTAGACAATATTTATATGAAGGGAAGAGATGTATGGCAAGCTGCTATTCCTTTGGAGTGCAGCTGGTATATGAAGAAGTTAATGGAAATGAGAGTTTTGTTCCCTGCAGGATGCACATGGAGAGAGCAGGGGAAAACTTATACAGTTGCAGAAGGTTATAAATTCCTGAGGGGTTCTACAGGTACTCAAAGAACAGCAAAGTACATTTGGCGAAGGTGTGCTGTTCCAAAGCATTGTTTTGTGTTCTGGCTAGCTGAGAGGGGCAGACTCCTCACAAAAGACAGGTTGAACACCTTGTTCCAGATGCCAGTGAGCAGCACTTGTGTGCTATGTAATGCTGCGGATGAAGATCACAATCACTTGTTCTACACATGCCCTTGGACTGCTGAGCTAAACCGTAAAGTGTGTGATTGGGTAAAGGTAGCTGATATACCAGATGTACAGCATAGATGGTATAGGGGGATTGAGAATAGGAAGCATATGTGCAGGAGCCAGAAGAAGATTGTAAGTGCATGTATGGCTGCCATTACATACCATACATGGATCGAAAGAAACTCTAGGATTTTTTGTCAGATGCAGAATCCTGTTGATGTTCTATGCAAAAACATCATCAGGGAAGTGAAGACTAGACTCAGGCTCTGTTTGATTCAACTTAAATTAAGTTTATTTCAGTTCGGTTCAGTTCAGTTCAGGTCCAATAAGTTCAGTTCAGTTCAGGGTCAATAAGTTCAGTTCAGTTTATTTCATTTCATTTCATTTCAGTTATTATTATTATTATTATTATTATTATTATTATTATTATTATTATTATTATTATTATTATTATTATTATTATTATTATTATTATTATTATTATTATTATTATTATTATTATTATTATTATTATTATTATTATTATTATTATTATTATTATTATTTAATAATGCGTGGTAATACCTTTAAAATTAGATATTGTGTTTTAAATTAAACACAATAATAAAATAGTAAGAAACAAAATTAAGGGGCAATTGGTTTGTTACTTGATAAGGGAAAGGATCAATAAATAATTAATATAGAAAAGGAAAAATGAAAGAAATGAACCTAGTCACCCTTCTTGATTGGTTCACTCTAGTAAAGTAGTAGAATTACTTTCAACTTACTTTGCTATTCTTTGGTTCGTCGATAGAGATACTCAATTTAAATTTTTTCCCTACCATTTTTGAGAGATAACAACGATGATAAAATAAAATTACCACAAAAAAGTGTTGAAAAGCAGCATTTATCTTGTAGATATGTGACATTAGCTTTGAAAATAGTGAATTAAATAATAATAATAATAATAATAATAATAATAATAATAATAATAATAATAATAATAATAATAATAATAATAATAATAAGTACAGTTCAGTTCAGTTAAGTTTAGGAGCATTAAGTTCAGTTCAGTTCAGTTCAGGGCCAATAAGTTCAGTTCAATTAAGTTAAGTTCAGTTACGTGAAATTCAGTTGAATCAAACGGAGCCTCAGTTTCAATGTTTTAGGGAAGTTAACAAGTAGAGATAAAGATTTTGTAGCTTCTTTAGCTTATTAGGTAGTCAAGTTGTGTTGCAGTTTGGAGGCTTGGGACTAAGGGCAAATGCTGACCCTTATCCCTCCCTTGGTATGTACATATTCTTATTAGCCACAAGTTGGTAATAGATCACTCTGACCTTTTACCAAAAAAATAAATATATATATATATATATATATATATATATATATATATATATATATATATATATATATATATATATATATATATATATATATATATATATATATATATATATATATATATAATACTTATGTTACTTTTTTTTATTAAAATAAAATAAAAGTATTTTTGATTTCTTTTTAATCACTCATGCATTTATGACTATTTATTACCTATTCAATGCTACCTGATTTCGTGTTCTTCTTTATCTTCCTCCGTTATTAGAATCAATATAATAAAAAAAATTTAATCACATCAATATATAAAGTTGAATAATAGGAGTCTAGCAAGGAACAATAATAAATTTTTTATCAAGAAAAAAAATCTTTTAACAAAGAACTTTTATTTTTAGTGAATATATAATATTTTTTTTGGATAATAAATATAATACTTATGTTACTTATTTTTATTAAAATAAAATCAAAATATTTTTAATTTCTTTTTAATCACACATGCATTTATGACTATTTATACGTATTCAATGCCACCTTGGTGAGGACTCAATTTTAAATACACACACACACACACACACACACACACACACACACACACACACACACACACACACACACACACACACACACACACACACACACACACACACACACACACACACACACACACACGCACACATGTGTATATATATATAAATATATATATTGACTAGATTTCGTGCCCGTATGATGCACAGATTCTTGTTCATCATTCTCTGTTATTAGAATCAATATAATAAAAAAAAATTAATTATATCAATATATAAAGTTGAATAATAGAAGTGTATCAAAGAACCATAATAATCTTTTTCACACATTTAACAAAAAAATTATATTTTTAGTGGGAATAAATAATATACCTTTTTAGGATAATAAATATAATAGTTATGTTACTTTTTTTATTAAAATAAAATTAAAGTATTTTTTATTTCTTTTTAATCACCGCTGCATTTATGACTATTAATTATTTATTCAATGCCTCCTTGGTGAGAACTCAATTATACATATATATATTGACTAGATTTCATGCCTGTGCGATGCATGGGTTTTTGTTTATCATGCTTATTCTGCTATTAGAAGAAATATGATAAAGTTTTTTAATCATATCTATATATAAATTTTAATAATAGGAGTAGGTAAGAACAATAATAATCTTTTTATCAAAAAAAATATATATATTTAACAAAAAAATTACATTTTTAGTGAATTTATAATTTATTTAAAAGGATAATAAATATAGTACTTATGTTACTTATTTCTTATATTATATTATATATATATATATATATATATATATATATATATATATATATATATTTCGTGCCCGTGCGATGCGCGGGTTCTTGTTTATCATGCATACTCCGTTATTAGAAAAAATATAATAAAAAATAATAATCATATCAATATGTAAAGTTGAATAATAGTAGTAGCAAAGAACAATAATAATATTTTTATCAAAAAAAAAAGAACACATTTAACAAAGAAATTACATTTTTAGTGAATGTATAATATAATTTTTTTTTTGGATGATAAATATAATAATTATGTTACTTACTTCTTATTAAAATAAAATAAAAATATTTTTAATTTCTTTTTAATCACCCATGCATTTATGGCTATTTATTGCCTATTTAAAGCTTGGTGAGAACTCAATTTTACATATATACTAGATTTCGTGCCCATGCGATGCACGGATTCTTATTTATCATGCATACTCCGTTATTAGAAGAAATATAATAAATTTTTTAATCATATCAATACGTAAAGTTGAATAATATGAGTAGCAAAGAACAATAATATTATTTTTATCAACAAAAAAAAAACACATTTAACAAAAAAATTACATTTTTAGTGAATGTATAATATATTTTTTTTGGATAATAAATATAATACTTATGTTACTTATTTCTTATTAAATAAAAAAAAAAATTAATTTTTTTTAATCACTCATGCATTTATGGCTATTTATTACCTATTCAATGCTTGGTGAGAACTCAATTTTACATATATATTGACTAGATTTCGTGCTCGTGCAATGCACGGGTTCTTGTTTATCATCCCCCGTTATTAGAATCAATATAATTTTTTTATCAAGAAAAAAAACTCTTTTAACAAAGAATTTTTATTTTTAGTGAATATATAATAATTTTTAGGATAATATATATAATACTTATGTTACTTTTTTTTTATTAAAATAAAATCAAAATATTTTTAATTTCTTTTTAATCACCCACGCATTTATGACTATTTATTACGTATTCAATGCCACCTTGATATATATATTGAAGATTTCGTGCCCGTGCGATGCACGGGTTCTTGTTTATCATGCATACTCCGTTATTAGATGAAATATAATAAAAAAATTTAATCATATCAATATGTAAAGTTGAATAATAGGAGTAGAAAAGAACAATATTAATATTTTTATCAAAAAAAAAAAAACAAAACACATGTAACAAAGAAATTACATTTTTAGTGAATGTATAATATAATTTATTTTTTTTGGATAATAAATATAATACTTATGTTACTTATTTCTTATTAAAATAAAATAATTATTTTTAATTTCTTTTTAATCACCCATGCATTTATGGCTATTTATTACCTATTCAATGCTTGATGAGAACTCAATTTTACATATATATATATTGATATTGATGTTGCAAGAAATTATTTTTGTGGGACTTTATAACAAATTTAAATTAGTTTTATTGACCTATGTTTTTGATCATCTTCTATTTGTTTGTAACCTTAATTAAACTAAAAATATTAATCTCTATGAATGTGTTTTTAGGAACCCGGTTATAATCAATCATCTTACTATTCATACTAAAATTGAATCAAAGTTGTTTGGTTGTGTTTTCGTTCAAAAACTTATTTTGTCTACTTAGGCTCCGTTTGATTTACCTGGATAAAACTGATTTGAACTGAACTGAACTGATCTGAACTGAACTGAATTGATTTTTTAAACTTGACCGTTAACCATTTAGAATTCGTGCAAACATAGTCAATATTGGACTCATTTGAAACTTGAAAGTATGCTTTGAGATCTTTCCGATGACATAATCATCATCATGAAATTATTTCGGAATAAAAAGTTATATGAGTGATAAAGTTACACATGAACTGAACTGAACTTAACTGAACTGAATTTAAGTAAAATTAAATTGAATCAAACAGAGCCTTAATTAAACAAAAAAATTAATTTACTAAATCGCTATTTAGGAACCCGTTTGCATATAGATTGATACATATTCTACTAATAGATATGCTAATAAACTGAGCAAGTTCCTAAAATTTCTTATGATACAAAATACAGGGCTGGGTATTGAGGTGTTGTCAACCGATTCAGTTAATAGTCTCCTTTCTAGTAGTGGAATCTGCATCTGCATACTTCTTAAATTTTTCGGTAACGTACTCAAACAAATGACAGGTAGTCCCTCTCTGAACCCTTCATATAGAGTACTATAGAAGGTAGGGGAATGGGGGTTATGTGATGCTATATAAATGGATAATAACGTTTTGGTGTAACTGGACTGTTGATTCTTTAATAAATTTACAAAAAAGAAAAGTTCATATGATGGGCCGAAAGAAAACAAACAGCAATTGTCATATGGCCTATAAAAATTCCTATAATACTACACTACTAATACCTTTATGGACTACACTGTTTTCAAAATTAAAGTACTTGTGCATTTTGATTCCCCTTCAAGATTCCACGATTGCCTTTTTCTCATGCCAATGACTCTACATTATCAACCCCTCAATTGTTCATACCACTGGTTCCGAAAGTACCCCAAATATTGTCTAAGCTCTGTGTCATCATCTTTGTTGCCGCCGTAAACAAACCCAGGAACACCATGCGCTATTGGTTGGCTCTCGAGTCACGGTTGCCAGTAGTCGGCTAGGGAGAAAGAGGATATAGAGGGCTAGTTTTGCCAACTGATCATTTTTTTTGGGATCGATCTATTTATAGTCTAAATCGTTAGTATTGAATGGGAAGGTGATGAGTTTCTATGATTAAAGTTTCTTTGATTGCTGATGGAAACTATCCATTTTATTTAAGGAGGAAGAAGGTGAAATGGGTGCTATCTAAACCAAAGCAATGAATTATGTGAATATACTTATGTTATTGGGGGGTGGAGGGAGTATTGTAAAACTGTACCGAGTAATAGGAAGGATAAAGGGCTTGACTCTGGAGAATGCAATTGGAGTAGTTAATGAGATTATTTGACTTTTATAATATATTTGGCTAAAGGCTAATGCGATGCACGGGTTCTTGTTCCTCATCCTCTGCTATAAGAATCAATATAATAATTTTTTTTAATTATATCAATATATAAAGTTGAATAATAGGAGTATCAAGGAACAATAATAAATTTTTTCACACATTTAATAAAGAATTTACATTTTTAGCGAATAAATAATATACTTTTTTTAGGGTAATAAATATAATACTTATGTTACTTTTTTTATTAAAATAAAATAAAAGTATTTTTGATTTCTTTTTAATCACCCATGCATTTATGACTATTTATTATCTATTCAATGCCACCTTGGTGAGAACTCAATTATACATATATACTAGATTTTGTGCCCGTGCGATGCACGAGTTCTTGTTTATCATCCTCCGTTATTAGAATCAATATAATAAAAAAAAAAATCACATCAATATATAAAGTTGAATAATAGGAGTCTAGCAAGGAACAATAAAAAAAAATTTATCAAGAAAAAAAACTCTTTTAACAAAGAATTTTTATTTTTAGTGAATATATAATATTTTTAGGATAATAATTATCATACTTATGTTACTTATTTTTATTAAAATAAAATTAAAATATTTTTAATTTCTTTTTAATCACCTATGTATTTATGACTATTTATTACGTATTAAATGCCACCTTGGTGAAAACTCAATCCTTACCATAAGAGCGTGAGATCAATTTACAGCCATTGGATTCGAAAACGGACGGCCCAGATATGTTCTAAAGAACTTAATACACGCGCGTCAATATTTGAAAAGATAAGGACAAGATTGTTCTTTCGCGCTTAGAAATAAAATCCCCAAACCCATTCATTCCCGTCCCTCTCTGCTCCCAACACACTCTCTCTCTCTTCACAGGCCTTTGTCTCTATCTCTCTCTTCCCCATGGACAACCATTGAAGCTCAAGCCTCAGCCTCTTCTCTCTCCCCACTCACTCTCTTCTTCAGCTCCTTCACTCTCTCTGTTTCTTCTCTCACTGTTTCGTGTCTCTCTCATCAGCTCCCATCTCATGGTCGCCATTGAAGCCCAATCTTGAGGTTATTTCCGATCTTCTATCTCAATCTCAGGTTTGAATACTCTCTGATGTTCTTTCTCTCAACTTCTAGGGTTTTCGAATTTGATATTTGGTTGATTCGTTGTTTGATTACAGTGAGGATAATTCTTGCATATTCATCTTCTCCAAACCATTGGAGGCTTAAAGCTTAGATCAACTGTTCTCTCTCCTATTTGCAGGTTCGTTCTCTCTCTTTAGTTGTTGTCTTATTTTAGCATTTCATGGACGATTGACATATAGACATGAACCTAGGTTAGATTTGCGCTAGATTTGTTGGAGAAATGAACCTAATATCCTAAAACCTAATGCTCTCTATCATTAGTAGTATATCTTTTATGACCAGCATTTGTTTATCATTGTTGCACGACTGCCATACCCATTGAGAAGTTCAGGTTTAGCTTTAGGTATTGTAGTAGCTAAACTTTGGTGTATCTTTGAAATTCAATCAAAGGTAATGTACCTTTGCTATAATCTTAGTGTACCTTTGGTATAATCTTAGTGTACCTTTGATATTGAGGGTTAGTTTCATGCTGTTTTCCGACTGTACATGCTTAGTTTTACTTGCCTGGAAGCTGAAAACTGAATATAAGGGGTAGTGTCTCATGTGTGCAGCATAGATTACTGAGTATGGTGTGGTACTTGTTAGCTAGATTGATATCTTAGCCTTGTTTATGTACTAATCTCTGAATCTGAATTTCAGACCTCGGTATGAGGTATTAAACTCTGATTTTAACTTGTTATAGTGCAAGCTTAGTTATAACTCATTGCACAAGTGGGAAAATAAATGCATATCAATTAGGACATTTTCTGTGTACCTTAAATGACGATTTTCTCATGTTTGTGATTTGTGAATGTATGCGGGTCTGGAGCTTCAGTTCTGAATTAGGCACTTGCAGCAGGTTTTTGTTTATGTGATCTAAGGTTGAAAATACATTGATAAATGACTATACGGACTGGCGAGTTAAATGGGAAACTAGGATACACTTCTTTGTGCTCAAAGTGCCGATTTCATCTTGCTAACGAGTTGATTATGTCGTTTGTAATTCTGATCTGGTTCTTCTATATTTTGAGGTTGGTTATGATACTTTGTTTGGGGAGAATAGTCAGTCATTTACCTGGAGATCATAGTTTGAGTGTATCTTTGATATTATTTGGTTGAAATAAGCGAATACGTAAATTGGTTTAGTTCATTTTTTCCCCCAAGTAAATGGAGCCAAATCCCCTGACCAAGCGACAACCAAGAACCCTTTGGCCACAACCTGCAAATCATTAAAGCTACAGCAAACAGGGATTTCTGTGGGTGCTGTTGTTGAGCTGGTTTAAGAGAGAGGAAAAGATTGGGGCTTAATTGTGATCTGCTAAAGCTCACTCGCTGGTCTTGCTTTTGAAAATGGTCCCTAGGATGAGTAGCTTTGTGAGTGGGCTGACTCATCTTTGATGCTTTGTTTTCAGTTTTATCCCCTATTGACATATATATTCAGTGGACAAATGTTAAGTGGAGGAAGAAATAAGTTGTAGACTAGTAACTACCTTTAGTGGGCTGTTCTTGTAAAGCATATACTATGAATCTATGATATTTATAGCAATGACATTTGACTTGGTAATATAGCATGAGTACAGTTTGTTTATGGAAACCTTTTTGTGTGTTTGTTTTGTTCATGGTGAATTAGCTGCATAATATAGCCAATAACTAAAATTTTCATATTCAGTTGCTTCTTTTTTTGTTCTTCTTGTTGGCATTCTTTTCTGCAAGTTGTGCTGGGTCTGTGAATTTGTGATGGAAGAAAAGGGGTCACTAAATCAGGTAGAAGATGATATTACTCAAAGGGTTCTTGAGCTATGTTCTGTGGAGTTTGTTTGTTATTGGGTGTTGTTAAGATTTGTTTTAATGGAGTTGGATGGTAATGAATTGAATGTCATTAGGTGCTCAGTTTAAAGCTTATTAGTAGTAACTTATTCAGAAAGTGTCAATCTCCTGGTGTTTGCTAACATAAACCCTTTTCATGCTAGTTGTTGCACCCTGCTTAAAGTAAAAACTAGTTCCAGCTAGATGCACATTTGGTATTCTTTTTGTATAATCCAATGATAGTTGTAACTGAAGTATTCTTTGTAGCTATGGAGACACGATTGCGATCACAGCTACCAGTGCCCCTTCAACAAATTGCACCATCTGCACAGCAACCAGTGCCCCTTCAATAAATTGCACCAACTGCTTTAGCTCAAGATCTTCATATTGAAACAAGGTACCCCTTTTTATCCCCTCTTTCTTACATGTTCAGTATTTTTTTCAATATACACCAAATAACTTGTTTGCCTTTTATTGTGTTTTTGTAGCAAAAAAACTAGGAAAAAAAGACAATTAGAAGTTTTTGATGATGACAGAAATGTTAGGGTGAGACGAGAGGATGCCAAACAGTCCCAATTAGCTCGCATGTGTCTTACCCCACTGACGAAATTTATAAGAGTCATGACTCATGCCCAGAAACAAGATATCGAGGGTATTGGTTTTGGTAGCTTGCTGCTACTTAAAACCGACAAGTTGCCTAGTGAGTTGTCACGTTGGTTGGTTTCTAATTTCAGCCCTTTCTTGTGTTATTTGCCCCTCAATGGCGATAGTAAGTTGTACATGACGGAGGAGGACGTCTATTTGACTTTAGGGTTGCCTAAGGGTGATACACCTGTCATTGAAGCCAATAGAAATTTAGAGACAGAAGAATATGACTCTTTGTTCGGAACCTGGCGGCAACAATGGCCTTCAATTGATGATTTGGCAGTGACTCATGTCCTAGATAAGATGAAGGAGCAGAGAGATGGAGGCATACAGTTCAAAAGGAATTTTATCGTGTTTGTGGTGTCAACATTGATATATGGAAGTCAAAATTCAAAAATTTAAATTGTTGTGGGTTCACGCTTGAGAAATTGAAGGACACGGTTCGATGGTGGCAGTCTTCAAAGTGTGCAGGAAAAAATTCAGAGGGCCTATACTTTTCTTGATGGTAATTCTCATGTTTTGAGCTCCATCATCTGTTATAATTGTCCATTACATTGTCAAATATTACTCCCTTATTCATTGCATTTCATTTAAGGTTGGGAACTGGAGAGGTTTTGCTGTTTCTTATTAAACTTATATTTGGTTTTACTTTTATATATGTAATCAATTATTCTTTTAAGTGCTGAATACTGAGCGCCAAAGTTCTTCGTGTATAATTTTTTTGTGACTTTCTATGTTCAGTTGTGCTACATGGATCGAGTGGTGCTCATAAGAAGAGATGGGGAAAGAACATTTCCAATCATATCATCATGGACAAAAGAGAGGATCTTTAAAAGATTTCATCAACAAAAGGTCGATGGTTTTGAGAAAGGCAGTGTTAGTGAGAGATTGAAAATTGATGGCACAAGAGCGTCCAACGAGGAAGATGAGAGGGCAAGAGACAAGCAATGATGAAATGAAGGTAATTCTAATGTTTAAATTTGGTCAGTCCATTGAACACCATTCTCCGGTAAAAATAGTACTGCTAGTAAAAATTAATTGTAATTTTCATTTCAATTATATTGGAAGGACTGCAAAGCTTCAATTTTATACTGCTCCTGCTCCCTACTGCTATTACTCTGATCGATCAGCTCACTATGTAGGAGTAGCACAAATCAAACTTAATGTTTTGCCTCTTTTGATAGTACTCTCATATATTAATGCCTTCTTTTAATGTGCCTTTTTTCTGTTGAAGGCTTGTGTTCAAAATGTTGCTGTTGCGGCAAAAGACTTTGCATTATCTTTTACCAAGTTTGTCGATACCGTTCAGAGTGCTCGCTCTCGTTTTCCGAACTGGAAAGGAGTTGCCATGATGCATTCTTTAACGTCTGCAATGCTTCAGCTACATCCTATTTTTGATCCAACTAGTGCTTGTGTTTCTGCTCCCGCTCCAGCTACTAATGTTGCTACTACTACTAATGCTTCTCCGGAGCCTGATAACGGTAGAA
Organism: Tetragonia tetragonoides; assembly: GCA_038025085.1. Taxonomy (NCBI): domain Eukaryota; kingdom Viridiplantae; phylum Streptophyta; class Magnoliopsida; order Caryophyllales; family Aizoaceae; genus Tetragonia; species Tetragonia tetragonoides. The sequence continues at coordinate 9,644,579 of CM076140.1, read as the reverse complement.
CAGCTCCGGAGCCTGATGATGGTAGAACAGCTGATGCAAATCCTCCTACTGCAACTACTGATGATGATAATTTTTACACGGACAGTTTCATAGAAGCAGTAGAGGAGCTACAAAGAAGCTTTGAGGCTCGACAGTCCAAGACGGTTGAGAATCAAGTACCATCAATGGCTAGACAGCACAAGACAGTTGAGAATGAAGTTCCATCATTGGTTACACAGCCCAAGACAGTTGAGAATGAAGTTCCATCATTGGATAGACAGCCCAAGATGGTTGAGGATGAAGTTCCATCACTGGATAGACAGCCCAAAACGGTTGAGAATGAAGTTCCATCCTTGGATAGACAGCCCAAGATGGTTGAGAATGAAGTTCCATCACTGAATAAACAGCCCAAGACCGTCGATAAATTGGACAAGATTGTTGACTATTCACCTCCTTCCTTTGACTTGGATATACCTGAACTAACTCCTATTCACTGTAAAGCTACTCTCCACTCTACCCCTCCCAATTTTGATGGTAATTCAAGTCCTTATTCTGTTGGGTTTGGTGGTCAACAGAAGAAGATATTGCCAAAAAGGGAGAAAGGTATCCCTATGGTATATAAATCCCCTTTTTGGATAAGAAATGTCGATGCAATAAAGGAAGTGAGTTACAATGAGAGATTGATTTCTGATTGGGCCTTTTCAGATGATGCTGATATGAGGTTATTCAAAGTTGCAATGTCTAATATTTTCATTCTTCAACACTTTTAGTTGACCGTTGTGTGTTCTGTTTTTCAGTGATATTTTATTTCAAGACAAGACTTAATCAGCCTCGTGCTCCGACATTAAGTCTTTGTCATGTGATGGAAAAGTTAATCATCGGATTATTGATGTTTGGTCGTATATGCTGAACCTTGGTGAGAAACGAAGGGATTCCAAGTCACCATCTAGGTTCTTTATGTCAAACAAAATGGCAATGGATCAAGATGTCTATACCGCATGTCATATTGATATTTCAAAAGTCCAGTTGGTAAGAATTTAATTGCTACATTCCATTAGGCGACTGCAGTCGTGTTGTACACATAATGAGTGCAATTTGGTTCTTTTTTTTGTTTTTTTTTGTTGTACCTTTGGTATAACATTTGTGTAACTTTGCTGTTGATCCTCATCGTGCTTGCTCCCCTGATCATCATGTAAGAATTTGTCTTTCTTGTCCTCTGAAATTGGGTTTTTCAGTGATGGTTTTTGTTGGGTTATTCTTTTTCCCCTGATTTTTGTGGTCTGATGTTTGTGGGTTTGTTTCTATACCACTGGCCAGCTTGTTGTTTACTTGTGGATTTTTTGATTGGTGTGTTGTGTACCTATTTCTTCATTTTTTTTGATTAGTTTACATTTGATGACATTGATTGCTAGTTTATGCTTGCTTTGGTGAATTTTGCTGATAGGGTTCTTTATTTGTGTTCTGATGTTACATTACATGTCTGCTATCGTTGACAGGTGCTTCACTTTTGTGTGACTTTTGGGATTGTTTGGTGATTCAAGCATTTCCCTTTTCCCAATATGTTTTCACAAATTTTAGATATATAATCTGCCTACTACGTAGCTTTTTTTTTTGCAAATGCACTCGTGTTACTGCCAAATTTTGCAAATGCTTATGTAGTAACATAAGCTTGATTGATATAGGAGTACTGTTTTGTTATTCTGAGGAAAATAGGTTGCATTTTCCCTGGTGGTTTTCAGTTTGAGGGTTCTGATTGTACACATAATGAGTGCAATTTGGTTCCTTTTTTTTCTTTTTTTGTTGTACCTTTGGTATAACATTTGTGTACCTTTGGTATAACATTTGTGTACCTTTGGTATACTAATGCTGTACATTTGCCTTAAACTTAGTGTACCTTTGCCTAGCTTCCAAGATACAGTATCTCGTCAGTCTTTTTGTTGCTTGCTTTATCTTGTGTTTATCCAGCTGCCTTCCAATCCTCAGAGTATCATTTCCTATAAAAACTGATTCTTCTTTACTGTTGTAGATCTTTGTTCCTGTATGTGCCTATCCGTTGCTCTTTCTTGAATGCTTCAACTTACAAAGTCAAAGATCGAGGTGATTGACTTGGTGATTCGTCCAAATTTTGACTATAAGAAGAGTACTTTCGACTTGGTAATATTTCATTTAAAATATTACCTTTTTTTCCACTTGATTTGATCTTGCTGTTTATATATTATCTTTTCACTGCATTTTCTCTTTTCTTTTATTATAGGCGAGGTCTTTGGTATTGTATTTTAAAGGCAAGAGACATGATCTAAAGTCAATTCACAAATTTAAGCTTGATGTGATTTCCATTCCATGGAGGATAACTCATGATGTGCCCACTGATTCTGGCATCTACTTAATGAGGCATATGGAGACATATTATGGCAATATTCATTCATGGGATGTTGGTTTCAAAAGTGTCAATGTAAGTACTTCAATTCTGTGCTGCATCAACTTTTTTGTTACATAGCTTTGGACAGATCTGCCTTTGCTTTTCTCACAACCAGGTGTTTATGCATGTAATCTGTTATTCCTAATTTTCTTAATAGGCCGCTTTTGCGAAAAAGATGAGAGTGAAGTATTGCCATGCAATTTTGACAAGTGAGACGAATGCACGGAAGCAAGAAGTTGAGATGAATGCACTACATCAGATTTTTGACAACATTGATAGTTGCGACGATATAGCCCTAAACAAAAGACCACGTACAAGAGGGCAGAAACAAAGGCTGCCTAGCTCATGTTATCATGCTTTTGTGAGTGTAAAATTGGAGTTAAGTGAAGAAGAGAGAATGATTAAAGATTGGATATTAAGGGAATGCGATACAGAGTAACCACTCATAAACTAATACTCTTTCTTTTTTTAACGTAATTATACTCTTTCCCCTTGGCTCTATCTAAAATCCTGCTCTTTTTGTTGACAGTGTTATAGTATTCAAGTATAAAGGAATCAGGTTCCCAAAAAGCTTTTTCCTGACTCTTAGAAAGGGGCATTGGGTGCTGAATTCTATCATCGACATGTGGGCTATTGTTCTCAATGAATGGAAAAAAAATAGAAGTGAAGAGTCTCCAAAAAGATTCTTTTTCAGCACCGATCCATGTGTAAGAATGCATCACAATTTAATTCCACCCTGGGTCTAGGTATTTATTGTGTCTCATTTTTCTGATAGTAAGTGTGATTTCCTTAAATTGCTTAATGAGTTCTGATTAAGGGAAAACAATTGATGTGCTTTATATGCTATAAGTGTGATATGAATGGCATTGTCTGCTTATGCTGTGTTGTTTGTTGTTAGGAAGGAGAAGAGATAGAAAGAGAGTCCTTTTGTCTGCTTATGCGGTGCTGTGTTGTTTGTTGTTTTTCTCTAAAGTTACACTACTGCTCCATTTTTTCTCTAAAGCTTAGCGTGAGTATTGTAACAGAAACAGCAAAACAGTGGAAATTAAACTTTGTTGTTGCTTTCTTATTGTTCTTTTTAGCACTTTTATCCTGCAGTCTTGTATTTATAATTGACTTAAGTTCCCTCATTACCATAAACTTATTTGCTCGCAAAGCTTAGCGCGAGTCTACTGCGCTAACTAGATTCTGATTTTGCAGATTAAGTCTATTTCCCGTTGCAATGAGGACAACTATCATTTGCGTTTGACAAAATTTACAACAATTTTAGATTCGGACATGATGCGAACAGATTGGATAACTCTAAAAGACATTGAACTGGTGCGTTTAATTTGCTTGATTTTATTTCTTATGTTATTTGTAATCTAATCAACTTATCAAATTATTTTATTTTCTATTTTTAGGTCTTCTTCCCTGTCGCAGTGGATAATCATTTTTATGTGATATGCTTCAATCTGAAAAGAAAGAGACTTGAAATAATAGATAATTTGATTCAAAGTGAATCAAGTGCAGATGATTATGGCAATCTTCCTCATTGGTTGGTATGTTACAATTATTATCTTCTGTTTTAGGAGATAGTATTTAGAGAGTGAAGAGCACATTCAATTTTTCCCTATTAATTTTCACTGTTTCGCTGTTTCTATTACAATGATATTTCCACTGTCTGTTACAATGATCGTAAGATATTCTCAATGTTTTTTTACTAAAAATGATTTGCAAAATCTTTTTCTCATAAACCCTTTTTTGTTTGTCTTGTTTTAGCAAATGATGTTCTCCTGTTATTTGAAAGAAAGGAACTGTCTAGAAGCATCGTTGGAGGTTGGAAAATTTTCCTCAGTTTTGTTACAAATGCCATGGAGAACTTCAAAAAATGTTGTTGACTGTGGGGTATACACCATGAGGCATATGGAGACATTTTTTGGAAACGGCGAAGAAGGTTGGGTGTCTGACTTGAAGAAAAATAGTGTAAGCATCATTCACAATCAAAAATGTTCTATATTGCACCATTAATAGTGTATTCTAGCTTACAGATTTTCTTCTTTTTTTTGGTTGCTTCAGAATAAAGTGTTGGAAACCTTAAGGATACAATATTGCCACGAAATTCTCAAGTTTGAAGGGAATGAGCTCAAAGATGATGTTTTGGAGAGAGCAAGAGCTTTTTCTAGCGCTGAAAAAGTTTGATACGACATCTTGTGAGGTATATAATAATTTGATATTGTAGCTCATTTGATAATCATTTTGTCGATAGCTTCTGCGGATTACATAGGTAGGAAGTTCTAAGTAGTGTACCCAGTTGATGTTGTAGTATTCTAGTACTGTGCAATTATGCATATCCTTTTAGACGAGGCATGAGTCAACACTTAACAACATCCAAATTAGTATTATTTGGATATTTCCGCTTTCACGTCAAACTTGAAAGGAAAAGAAAGTTGAGTACAAGAGTCCAGTTTTTTTGGCTCCAAGCCTCCAATATAGAGGTGCTATTCGGAATCCTTACTTCTTCCCAATCCATTTGACCCATGAAGCACTCGTATAGCGAACAGAACAACGTTCTGCTGTTTTTGCGGGGTATCAGAGGAAACAGTACCAAGTAACTTCTCATTACCTGGAAATGTTACTAGCTAGCGGCCTAGTACGTCCGAGCCACTGAAACAAGCTAAGATGCAAGTACCAAGTAATATGCTGTTTTTCTTTTTTTTGTTGTACCTTTGGTATAACAATGTTGTATCTTTGGTATAACATTGTTGTACCTTTGGTATAACATTGTTGTACCTTTGCCTAGCTTCCAAGATACAGTATGTCATCATAATGGGATGCTGAATTTTCTATGAGATGACAGTAATGTATGATTTTTGCTAAAATCGATTGACAATAATGTATGCTTATGGTTTGCTTGTATTGTCTGCAGGACCTGCTATAAGAGGCCCCATTGGGAAGGAGTGTGCTGATCTATGGCCAAGAATTTGCAAGTGCTGCCGCTGATATAGTTTAAAGTGCTGTTTTACCATTCTTTAGCTCTATTACATATGTCCAGATTTTTTTGTTGTGCTTGTTCATATATTGTGTTTTGTTTGTGAAAAGAAAAAAAGTGATTCAAAGACAGAGATGTCACATGTGAGAGAGTGAGACTGTACAGAAGCCGGGAATTTGTCTTTTTGGAGGATATTTGCATTGTAGTTTAGTCCAGGATTTGTGTATAAAGGAATACTTAAATATGTATATCAATAGACTAGTTGGCTCCTGTTGGCAATAGGTGATTCAAGGCTATTCAAGTCTCTAACTGGAAGGAAGTTGTATGTTTGCCTTGCTTTGGAATCTGATGATGTTGATAATGCTCTACGATACGCAAAGGAGATCGTTAAATGGGAGAACGACAAGTTGAGTTTCAGCTTAATTGAATCGTCTTCTGAGTATTGAAATTAAAGTACAGTTTTGATCTCACATTAACATTCTTTTTGTCCAATCTTTTTGTGTATATACTTATCAATTATAGAATCTCACAATTATATGATGATAATTTATTGAATCTTCTACTGGCATTGCTATTGAGATATGCTCACTATATCAAAGGTACACTAAAGCTATACCAAAGGTACACATAAATTATACAAAAGGTACACTTTATTTATACCAAAGGTACACTAAAACTGTAGCAAAGGTACACTTTATTTATACCAAACGTACATTAAAACTGTAGCAAAGGTATACTTAAAGAGAATTATTAGGCACAAACGTACATTACAATCCTGCCAAAGATATTTGATTTCTTCACCCACACAAAAAATATGGTTGGGTTCATCCTTCACCATCGTCACATGTTAAGTTAAAATACCGCAAGTGCACGGTGTAGTTGTAGCTAGCATATGCAAATACGGGTCGATCCCACGAGGATGTTGGTATGCTATTAATTCACTTGTTAAAGACCAAATACTACTACTACTAAGCTACGCAGTAAACAGAGAGTACTGAGATTGCACGAATAACTACTAGTGCTACTACCAAGATGACAGACACAATTAATAAAACTAAATACTAATCGAATGACAGACTGTTCTTGTTTGAAGTTCTTGTGAGATTTTCGTACTAATACTGACTACTACCAATATAACAGTAAAAGCAAAACAAATTAAACTAACTATTACCAAAGATTGAAACTTTAATAATCTATCACTACTAGAACTCAATGAAATACTGAACAGGAAACATATTAGAGTACTGGGATCAAATCACAACTAATAAAATTAGCAAAAATCTGTAATTGAAATTGACAGAGTAAAGGAAAGAAATCACCAATTTGCTCCAAACAACTGAACTGAACCAACTGAGTGCTAGAACAAGATTCCGAACCAAAACGCAATTTGACGAACAATTTGAACCAAACTTAGTAATCCTAATAAACTAGCTAATTGTATCTGTATTGAAGAACAAGGGAAATTGAAACAATTGAATTGAAAGCTAAACTAATTCAATAATTAAACCCTAATTATACTTAAACTGACGACGTACCCTCGAGCTTTGCTTGCCTTTGCCTTATATAGGTGCTTCCCACAAACCGCAGCATCGTACCGCGCCGTCATGAGATCGATGAACTTCTGGCTCATATGTTTAAGCCCATGAGGAGAGAGAATCAATTTGTAATTCCTATCTCTTTGACAATTGCAATTAAGCCCATAAACAATGAAACTGATATAAAGCAACTGAAGATTGAGTTTTGCTTGATTAAGCGTGAGTAATTTGTGGGCTTCATTCTAGTTTTGGTGCTGCCTTTCGCCACTTGCTATTTCTGGGTAGAGAAGAGATTATATGCTCTGCTTGTGCTTGAGAGAAAGACACTAGATGCATATGCACAGCAACATGGAAGCTTGGTTGTCACGTGCCCCTTGGTTACCAAATTTGTTTTAAGTGGTGCTAGGTGTCCTTTTGTTTACTCCAAATCTCCCACGTAATGCTCCATAGAAGGTCAACCCCTTTTCCTTTGCTTTCTTTTATGGTCATTTGCCCATTTCAACAAAAACTTTGTATTATGCCAATAACCTGTAAAACAAAATTAAACAGGATCAAAGTACTATAATGATAAATCATTATCATAAAAACTAAGGATATTAAGGGTATAAAAATGTATATTTCTATGCTCAACAAATACCCCCACACCAAGCGTTTGCTCGTCTCGAGTAAAACTGACTACTAGCTAATAATTGAAAAACAAAAAACAAAAATCCTATCTCATTTTCGCAGGAATCGCAATTGCACTTAGCATGTGCAACAAGCCCTTTAAACCCCTAGGTTTCCCTAGTGGACGAGTAAAGTCTTGTGAGAGTTTACAGAAGATATACCCACAAAATCCAGCATACTAAAACAAAGAGACTAACTAACCAAACAAAAATCTTGACGTCAAATTAGAGAGTGAAACAATCTTTTCAAAACTCATAATACTTCATGAACGAAGATACTCAAACAAACTCACGATTAATTAGCAAGCAAAAATCATTGAGAAGGTAGAACAAATACACTTGGTGGACTCTCACAAGGAGTATTGTACCGCTCTAACACTCATGTGTTTGATAAGGGATGTGTTTCACTCAAAAATTCATTCCAGTGAAAAAGTTCTACCATAGGCTTGCAAATCTTCTAAATCTCCACCACTGGGATCACAATGCATGATACAAATCAAAAGGTCTTTATAAGGGTTGTAATGAGGCTTAAGGTAAAGGTGGGACAATATTTGTGAATTTAGCTTAAAAAGCCGTGGAACTAGCGGAGCAATTTGAATCAGAATTAAAGATGGACATCTAAAATAGACACTCAAAAACTCTACCCCAAACTCCAAAAATCTTCCAAACATTGAACTATCACCCTTTTTTTTTATCTAGTGTAGCCAAGGAACTCTAAAACATAGATTAAGATGACAATTACCTTGGCAGAAAGGTATCATCATTAATACATTCTCCAACCCTCTTTACTCTAGGAGGAAATTAAATTACAACTTAAGTACTTCGCTACTCAGAACATTTTCCTTTTTTCTGTTTTCTTTTTTTTTTTTCCTTTTTTTTTTCAAGATATATATCATAATAGTGGAACAGAGAGAAATGAGAATTATAATGTGTTCCATCAGCTTCTCTATTTTATTTTTTTTCAACAATAGCCAACTTCATGGAACACCCCCACACCTATTCTTTGACATCCTTACAAGCTAATGATCAAAAAGCTCTACTAGTCCTAAGGCTAGGTGAAGATAATGTGTTTGGGATAAATATTAGCTTGTAATGTGGCTTATAAGAAAAGAAAAGGCCAATAAAGCTCAACAGGGTTAATTAAACAGAAATATTATCGCAATAGTAGGCTATTTGGCTAATGTAGCTCACAATATATACGAAAGAATACCTTTGTCATTTTCATACGCATGCATGTGTCAATGTGGCCTCAAAACAGAATCAATGCAAGTTCTAGAGAAACAAAATCATGGAAGAATATCACACAAGAAAAAATATAGTGAGACTGATATGGATGTTTCAGTCTAAATGCTCAAAATCTCACTAGTTATATATGTGTCCACCAAGAGAAAGTCACTCTTACATCAATGATCATGACTATACTAGTTAATCGCAAGTAGTCAGTCAACTAATTCAATCATGTTATAAGTCTTTAAAGAATGAAAAACTCCTAATTTTGAATTTATTTATTTTGAATTTTTTTTTTAATAAGAGACACACGCAAGCAGTAAAAAAAAAAACTAAATAAATCAAACACACAAATTCTTCTCCCCCCACACTTAAACTTGGCAATGTCCACATTGCAGACAAGGAAGTTGCAAAACAGATTAAGACAAGGAAGAAGAAAACGAAATAGAAAAAAGAACGAGAGTACCGGGTCGAATACTGAGTGTATCCAAGCCTTTTTGCTTCTGATCTAGTCATTGTATTGAGGCTCATAGAGTATCAAACAGTCCACTTCCTCTATGACAGAGTTGTTGGTTCCTTGCTCTAAAAAAGGTTTAAGTCGATGCCCATTCACCTTGAAGCTAGTTCCCTGCTCGGGGTCTGTTATCTGCACAGCACCATGCGGATAAACCTGTAACACAACAAAAGGCCCTGTCCAGCGAGATTTTAGTTTACCAGGAAACAAGTGTAAGCGAGAATCATATAATAAAACTTTCTGTCCAGGTTCAAAGGCTTTCCGAACAATATGTTTGTCATGAAACAACTTTGCTCTTTCTTTATGTATTTTAGAATTCTCGTAAGCTTTATTTCGTATCTCCTCTAACTCACTTAACTGTAGTTTTCTTGCTGGTCCTGCATTATTCAGATCAAAATTCAGCATCTTAATAGCCCACATAGCCCTATGTTCAAGTTCTACAGGGAGGTGACAGGGCTTTCCAAATACAACTCTATAAGGTGACATGCCTAAGGGGGTTTTGAAAGCTGTTCTGTATGCCCACAGAGCATCAGAAAGTTTCTGTGACCAATCGTTCCTATTCTTGTGCACTGTTTTTTCCAAAATTTGTTTAATCTGTCTATTTGACACCTCTACCTGACCACTAGTCTGTGGGTGATAAGGGGTAGCCAGCCTGTGTGTTATAGAGTACTTTTCCAACAAAGAGTCAAACACACTATTGTCAAAGTGAGTACCTCTATCACTAATAATAGCTCTAGGCATACCAAAACGAGAGAAAATATTTTCTTTCAAAAATTTAACCACAACCTTAGCATCATTAGTTTTACAAGGTTTTGCTTCGACCCACTTAGACAAGTAATCGAGAACAAGCAGAATATACTCATTCCCATAAGAAACAGAAAATGGTCCCATAAAATCTATTCCCCAAACATCAAAGATTTCAACAATAATAATAGGATGTAGAGGCATCATATCTCTACGGCCGATCTTACCCATTTGTTGACAGCGAGGACAACTCTTACAGTAAACATATGCATCTTTAAACAATGTCGGCCAATAGAACCCACTTTGGAGGACTTTGGCCGTTGTTTTCTTACCACTAAAATGCCCTCCACATGCCTGGTCATGACAAAATGAAAGTATGCTTACAATTTCATGGTCTGGGACACACCGTCTTATGATTTGATATGCACAATACTTAAACAAATATGGGTCATCCCAATAAAAGTGTTTGAATATAGAATGAAAGCGTAACTTATCCTGCTTCCCCCAATGTTGGGATGTTTCACCTGTCACCAAATAATTTACAATGTCTGCATACCAAGGTTCTTGTGTAGCTTGTACCAGCAACAACTGCTCATCAGGAAAGCACTCAGAAATGGGTCCTGTTGTTAAATCTGCAGAGAGTATGCGGGAGAAGTGGTCTGCTACGAAGTTCTCACTCCCTTTCTTATCTCTTATCTCACAATCAAATTCCTGCAGCAAAAGAATCCATCGAAGCAATCTAGGTTTCGCATCTTTTTTAGTCAATAGATATCGCAATGCTGCATGGTCAGTGTATACAATAACATGTGAGCCGATTAGATATGGTCTGAATTTCTCAAATGCAAAAACAATAGCAAGCAATTCCTTTTCTGTAACTGTATAGTTAAGTTGAGCCTCGTTTAATGTATGACTAGCATAATAAATCACATGGGTTTGCTTATCTATACGCTGTCCTAGTACAACCCCTACAACAAAATCATAGGCGTCACACATAAGTTCAAATGGCTCACCCCAAATAGGTGGACGTATGACAGGAGCAGACACAAAAGCATGTTTCAGCAGTTCAAAAGCATGCAAGCAGTCAGCAGAAAATTCGAATGCAGTATCTTTAACAAGTAATTGTGTTAAGGGTTTAGCACTTTTACTAAAATCCTTAATAAATCGCCTATAAAAGCCTGCATGTCCACGAAAAGCTCTAATATCCTTAACCGACTTAGGGGGAGGGAGATTAGAAATTAAATCAATTTTTGCTTTGTCCACTTCAATTCCATTTTCAGAAATAATATGACCAAGTACAATTCCCCTTTTTACCATAAAATGACACTTCTCCCAGTTGAGTGTCAAATTCTTTTCCTTACACCTGCGCAAAACATAAGTCAAGTTGCATAAACAATCATCAAAGTCAGAACCAAACACTGAGAAGTCATCCATAAATATTTCCATGCATCGCTGAACCGTATCAGAAAATATAGATAACATACAGCGCTGAAAAGTCGCAGGTGCATTACATAGTCCAAAAGGCATTTTCTTAAAGGCAAACGTACCAAAAGGACAGGTAAACGTAGTCTTTTCTTGGTCCTCGGGAGCTATGGGAATTTGATGATAACCAGAATATCCATCTAATAATAACTATGCCCAGCTAAACGTTCAAGCATTTGGTCCATAAAAGGAAGGGGAAAATGGTCCTTCCTAGTTGTTGTATTCAGCTTTCTGTAATCGATATAAACTCGCCATCCAGATTGTACTCTAGTGAGTACTAGCTCATTATTATCATTTTTCACCACAGTAATACCAGTCTTTCTAGGAACAACATGAACTGGGCTCACCCACTCACTGTCAAAAATAGGAAAAATAATGTCATTATCTAACCATTTTAAAACTTCCTTTCTAACTACCTCTTATAAAGTAGGATTTAAGCGCCTTTGGTGGTCTCTATGAGCTTTCGCATTGCTTTCTAAGTGGATTTTATGCTGTACAATAGTTGAACTAATCCCCTTTATGTCTCCTAAAGTCCAGCCTATAGCATCTTTGTATTCTTGAAGTATTGAAATTAACTTACCCTCTTGGTTACTAGTCAAATCAGAAGCAATTATCACAGGAAAAGTCTCTTCACAGCCAAGAAACACATATTTCAAAGTCTCGGGGAGAGGTTTTAGTTCTAGAGACGGAGGAGAGGGAGAGGAAGGAACTATAGGATTAGAAGTCACCTGGAGGACGTCAAAATGTTCTACTTCATGAACTGGATCACTGTGCCCAATAGCGCTTACATACTCTTCATGCTGTTGTGTTTCCTCTGGTTCTAGCAGAATTGAATCAACCCCGTTCAACATCTCAGTTGCTTCAACATCAAAGGAGTGAGGTTGCTTTTGTAAATTGAAAACATTCAGCTCCGCAAACATGTTTCCAAAAGAGATCTTCATTTTTCCGTTCCTGCAATTTATCAATGCATTAGCAGTAGCTAAAAATGGTCTTCCCAAAATCACAGAAATTTGGTTATGCAAATCAGAAACTCCCTTTATTTCCAGGACAATAAAATCAACAAGAAAAATAAAATCACCCACCTTTATGAGAACATCCTCAATCATACCTTTAGGTAATTTAGTAGAACGATCAGCAAGTTGAAGCGTTACCTTGGTGGGTTTTAACTCACCTATACCGAGGTGCTCATATACTGATAATGGTAGTAAATTGACACTAGCACCCAAGTCTAACAAAGCTTTATTAATAAGAGTGTTTCCAATAACAATGGGGATGGTGGGGGAACCTGGATCATTATACTTAATAGGAACTTGTTGTGGAATAATAGAGCTAACATTTGAAGCTAGAAAGGCTTTTTTCGGCACATTATTCACTCTCTTAGTGGTACACAATTCCTTCAAAAATTTAGCATACAGAGGCATTTGTTCTATCGCATCTAGAAGAGGAATATTAATTTTAACATGTGAAAATGTCTCACGTATTTTCTGCATACTAGCTTCAATCTTTTTGTTCATGAGCCTATGGGGAAAAGGTGCTTTAGGTTTATAAACTCTTTCAACCTCAGCATTAGAAATGGGTGGAACCAAAGGATCTGCAGTTGTATTCTCACTAGTGTTGTCTTTCTCCATGGTTTCGCTCTCTGTAGGTTGTGGCTTAGTGCGTGAAGACTCACCAGCAGGCGTGTCTTCTGTTTGGTCAGGGCTGTCAACAGGTTTAGATGCATCAGATGCATTTGTTAAGTCGCCCACATGTGTATCAAATTGCTTACCCGACCTTAGAATTATAACAACATTCACCCTTTTTAAGTTATCATTTTGACCTTGTGAATTAGGAGGGTTTGAGTTTGAGTTCCTAGGATTTATCTCAGGTTGACTAGGAAATGTACCTTTTTCCCTATTTTGAGTAACCAGTTGTCCCACTGTGTCAACTAAAGATTTTAGAGTTCTCTCCATATTGTTGAATCTCTTATCTGTGTCAGAATAACCAGGAGGCGATTGAGTTTGAGCTACAGGTTGATAAGGTGGCCTTTGGTTACTTTGGTAGCTTTGATTAGAGAAAGTAGGAGGTTGGGAGTAAGAATTGTTAGAAAAATTTCCAGTTTGTGTACTAGGACCCCCTAAATGTGGGCCTTGACTCCATGAAAAATTTGGGTGATTACGCCACCCTGGATTGTATGTCGGAGCATATGGGTCATTTCTAGGTTTTTGATAAGCCATATTTACTTGCTCAAAATTAACTGGTTGTTGTGGAATAACATATGGGCACACACTAGCAATATGATCAATAGCATGACAATTAGCACATAAAAGGGATTGAACTTGGTTAGCCTGAGGTTGTTGAATAGACAACCCCTTAAGTTGGGATTCTAAGGCTGCCAACCTAGACTCTAGATAGGTGGAGTCGGAAATACTATGCAAACCTCCCTTACTAGCTGTACTCTTCGAATTCTGAACACTACTATAAGCCCTAGTGGTCTCCCATTGCAATGTTTTGTCAGCTAAACCTTCTAAGAATATCCAAGCGTCATCTTCATTCTTAGCTAAAAACTCGCCCTGACACATGGACTCTACTAATGTTCTAGAACTAGGGTCCATTCCCTGATAAACAATTTCACATAGTCGGGCTTTATCAAATCCATGGTGTGGGCACTAAGATAGTAAGTTTTTAAATCTGTCTAAATATTTCCAAAAGGTCTCACGCTCAAGTTGGACAAACTGTGTAATTTCATTCTTAAGTCTCACGGTTTTACCATTAGGAAAATATTTTTTTAGGAAAGAAGTAATGAAATCATCCCAAGAATCAATTGAATTAGGCATAAGACTATACATCCATTTTTTCGCATCATCCTTAAGAGCAAAGGGAACAAGTCTCAATCTTAAGCATCATTAGTCACACCAGGATATTGCATAGTAGAACAAATTTCATCAAATTCTCTAAGAAATAAGTAAGGGTCTTCATGACCATGGAATTTAGGGAGCATGCTAATAGATTGGGGTTTAAGCTCAAAATTGACATTACCACGTATACCAGGAAGCACAAAACACGAAGGTTGTGAAGACTTAGTAGGGTAAAGAATTTCATTCAAAGAACGAGGAGGAGGTTGCTTACCGTCTCCCATATTATCTAAATCAAAATTTGAATCTTCTAAATTATCAGGCATAAAATCAGTAACAATTTCAGCACTAAACAAACGATAAGTTTCATAATCAGTAGACCAAACTTTCATAAACTAAAAGAGACAGCAAAAAGAATATTTAATTTTTTTTTATTTTTTTTTTTAACTAGCAAAGCAGATCAAATAAACAAATCAATTAACTAAATCAAATTAAATACCTATTAGAGACAACTACTCAACAAGGTAATGAACCAATTTTTTTTTCTTTTTTTTTTTTTAACAAGCAAAACAAAACGAATAAAACAAAGCAAATTGGAATAACTATAAGAACAAAAGCAAATCACTCAAGGGACAGAGATAGACAAGTGATATAATTTCATACACAACAATCCCCGGCAACGGCGCTAAAAACTTATTGAGTTAAAATACCGCAAGTGCACGGTGTAGTTGTAGCTAGCATATGCAAATACGGGTCGATCCCACGAGGATGTTGGTATGCTATTAATTCACTTGTTAAAGACCAAATACTACTACTACTAAGCTACGCAGTAAACAGAGAGTACTGAGATTGCACGAATAACTACTAGTGCTACTACCAAGATGACAGACACAATTAATAAAACTAAATACTAATCGAATGACAGACTGTTCTTGTTTGAAGTTCTTGTGAGATTTTCGTACTAATACTGACTACTACCAATATAACAGTAAAAGCAAAACAAATTAAACTAACTATTACCAAAGATTGAAACTTTAATAATTTATCACTACTAGAACTCAATGAAATACTGAACAGGAAACATATTAGAGTACTGGGATCATATCACAACTAATAAAATTAGCAAGAATCTGTAATTGAAATTGACAGAGTAAAGGAAAGAAATCACCAATTTGCTCCAAACAACTGAACTGAACCAACTGAGTGCTAGAACAGGATTCCGAACCAAAACGCAATTTGACGAACAATTTGAACCAAACTTAGTAATCCTAATAAACTAGCTAATTGTATCTGTATTGAAGAACAAGGAAAATTGAAACAATTGAATTGAAAGCTAAACTAATTCAATAATTAAACCCTAATTATACTTAAACTAACGACGTACCCTCGAGCTTTGCTTGCCTTTGCCTTATATAGGTGCTTCCCACAAACCGCAACATCGTACCGCGCTGTCATGAGATCGATGAACTTCTGGCTCATATGTTTAAGCCCATGAGGAGAGAGAATCAATTTGTAATTCCTATCTCTTTGACAATTGCAATTAAGCCCATAAACAATGAAACTGATATAAAGCAACTGAAGATTGAGGTTTTGCTTGATTAAGCGTGAGTAATTTGTGGGCTTCATTCTAGTTTTGGTGCTGCCTTTCGCCACTTGCTATTTCTGGGTAGAGAAGAGATTATATGCTCTGCTTGTGCTTGAGAGAAAGACACTAGATGCATATGCACAGCAAAAGGGAAGCTTGGTTGTCATGTGCCCCTTGGTTACCAAATTTGTTTTAAGTGGTGCTAGGTGTCCTTTTGTTTACTCCAAATCTCCCACGTAATGCTCCATAGAAGGTCAACCCCTTTTCCTTTGCTTTCTTTTATGGTCATTTGCCCATTTCAACAAAAACTTTGTATTATGCCAATAACCTGTAAAACAAAATTAAACAGGATCAAAGTACTATAATGATAAATAATTATCATAAAAACTAAGGATATTAAGGATATAAAAATGTATATTTCTATGCTCAACATCACAGCATCCTCATAGTTTGTATCCTGAAAAAAGTCTCTAATGTCCTTGACATCCTTGTATGCTAAACTGTATCCTTTGGAAGCCTTGAATAAGAGGGCTTTGGTCTGTTCGTTTGTGGTCTGTTCCTACAGGTCGGTATGTTTGGGCAATGCTTTCATGTCCTCTCCTTGATTCTTCATATTTCTTAGCTTTCGGAAAGTTCAAATGTATATATTTTCATCCAGGTACACAACTAAAATATCAAGAGTGAGATTGGCTGGGGCCATTTGAAACTAGACCCAACAAGCTTTCCAACGCATCTTGAATCATCCAATTTGGAGCCCAAACGAGTGAGATATGGCCCGACAAACATCCAGCTGGCAAGCTGAAAGCCGTCAGCGGCCTTGGGATAAAACCCAGGGCCGCTAGCGGCGCTAACACAGCCTCTGGCCCGATTCTTTTTTCAATCCCAATTCAATTTTTTCGGCTCCTTTCACCCGTCCAACCCTACTTCCCACGCCTATAAATATGACCCTCCTCCCTCAGTTCAAAACACACAGTCTACAGTTGACACCCTCTATTCTCAGTAGTATTGACTCTGAGCTTCTCCCTCTTTCTTCCATAAACAATTCTATTCTATTCTCGGGAGTATTGACACCAAGCTTCCACCTCTTTCTTCCAAACTTGAGATATTGTTTTTACTATTTTGTCAAATATAGCCTACAGTTCAGGTACTAAAATAATTGCCTAATTGTTTATTTTCTAGTATTCATAATGTAGATATCATAGTAGTATACGTTTTTTTATCGCTTCCTAAATATTGTCTGTCTAGTCGTTGTGCTGCCCAATTTGTCAATCGAATGCATGTCTAAATAAGGGTTAAAAATAAATCTTGTGATGCTTGTGATGAACCAATTAATAGTCTAAGTCTAGTTTATTAATCCGGTTTGTGTGGGAACCGTGTCTTTAAATTGTTAAGCAAAATTGAGTTAGTAGAGGCCGTCATAAACGAGTGAGTTGGGTGCCTAACACCTTCCCACCTCGTATCTTGTCCCTCGAACCCTTTATTCTTGGGTAGTCATATGTTCTATATAATACCTTTTCTATTAATACCTTTTCTTTGGTAGATGCATGCATGCTTTAACAATAGAGTTCACTATATTCGAGTCAAAGTGTACATCGTTACTATTTCAATTTTTGCATTATTTGTTCTGATGGTAATATATATATAGTAGAAATGATATATGTATTAACTTTCAATGATGGGTATACATATTTGTTAACATCAAACATAATTTTATTACATTTATTTGATACTTAAGCTATGATTCTTTTAACTGGATATTTGGAGTAAACTGCAGCAAAAAGTAATATGAGTGGTGGTGGTCTTTTAATTTGGACTAGATATTGGACACTAGATATAGAGGTAAATTGCCAAAAAAAAAAAAAAAAGTTTGGCTATAGAAACCAGGTTTATATCATGATTAACTTCAAAATAAGAATTGTATATGTTGGGCTTTTCACTTTACTTAGAGACCAATTGTTGTGGACTCTAGCTAGACTATAACGCACGCGGAAACATAACTGTAAAGAATACAAGATATACGTGGAAAACCCCTCCTTAACCTTGAGGGATAAAAAATCACGGGCTAACCTTTACTATACTTTGGCACTTGACATATTGAACTTGGTGATGGGAACATCCCAGAGCACCTGGGCTTAACTTGATGGAACCGGGGACAAACCCCCGATCACTCTCATACTTTTACCTTCTCCTAAGACCTCTTTATATAGTCCATAATTAGACTACAACTAGGTTACTTTAACCTAACTTAACTTCTAATACAATTAGGAAACTACTACTAAATAATATTTAAACAATATTATATACTTTACTTGTTCAACAATACTTTACATAAACTAGACTTATATTCTAACTAGAATACTTGTCAAGAACTTGTCAAGAACTCAAGACTGAATTCTAGTACTGATCCCAGAAATATACATTTGCTGAGATACTTGAGAAGCAATCAAGCAATAGGGTATAGGGATAATACTGCTGGGTTGCAAGGGATAGTTTCTGTTCCTATTGGAAAATGGAGAGGCAGATTGTAAAGATTGAATCCTTTATTCAAGCTGAGATGATAATTATGATGTTTTTCTTTTGTAAAGTGACCTCAAACAAATATCTGCCAGAAAAACACCTAAAATAACTAAAAATAACCTCAACATCCTATTGTTTTCAACCAAGATGGGTTGGTGTAGTGGTTCAGCATTTCATCCCTTAAACAAATGGTTGGGGGTTCGAATCCCAATTCTTGCGAATGGAAAAAAATCCCTTAGCTAGCCCCCTACCATTTAGTGCGCTGATAGTTGGGGCAAAATAATTAGTCACTGCAATCGACGGTGAGATACCGTTGGCAAAAACCAAAAAAAAAAAAACACCTATTGTTTTCTGTTTTCCTCTGTTTTCTATAGCGTATAGTAAGTTTTAGCGTTTTTAGGTACATAATCATCAACATACTATTGTTTTGCCGTGATAGACAAGAAGGGACATGTCTTCTATTTAATGACTTGCATGGTTGTTTTTTTTTTTTTTTTTTTTCTTCTCCCCCTATCCTGAAACACTTGAATAGTTACATCTTACATGTGGGTATTTTGGTCATTTTAATATTTTTGATCACAAAATAAATAGTAACCTCACTAGCTACAAGAAAGAATTTTTTTTTGTTGAAGTCTCAAAGGCGGTTCTACCCCAGAGAATAACATTTTCAAAGGTGATTTTTGCAAATAATTGTTAGTAATACTACTATCTTAGAATATTCTCAAAACAATATGACAATTTTCATTTTATTTTAATTATTTCTTTTGTTACATACTATAAGAGGCACAAAGGTCAATAAAAATCAAATCTTGAACTTTACAATTGGAAGACAATACTCCTAACAACGAAAGCACATATAATTCCTATCATTTTTTTTTTTTTTTTTTGTGATTATTCCTATCATGTTATTGTGTTTCCAATTTTCATTCGTACAGACCAGAATAAGCAAAACTTTATCAACATATAAATATGAAGGATAATGTTAACTAGTTTAATTGATAAAGTTTCGAGAAATTGTATTCGAGTTGTAAATAAATATAAAACCCAAATGAAAACAAAGGAAATGAAAGATGTAGCATAGCCAGATGTAGATGTAACTGAAATAATTTGAGCAAATACAGAACACCAATCACCAGACATTGTTCACACTCAATCAAATACTGATTTTGGTTGTCCATGTACAAAGGGCTTCTCATCAAATCAAACTTAACTTATATAATGACATAACAATGAAAATTATTACACTGTGTAGAACAT
Source organism: Tetragonia tetragonoides (assembly GCA_038025085.1). Taxonomy (NCBI): domain Eukaryota; kingdom Viridiplantae; phylum Streptophyta; class Magnoliopsida; order Caryophyllales; family Aizoaceae; genus Tetragonia; species Tetragonia tetragonoides. Next base: position 9,624,853 of record CM076140.1, on the reverse strand, counting down.
AAAAGCACAATTAATTAGTTGTATTTAAATTATTCATTATCATTATCATGAGAGCCAAAGAAGGGGAAGTGATGGTGTGGGTGGAGTTTCTTCTCTTCTTCTTTGAGTTCATGCTTTGTTTCCTTGACCTCGTGGTGCTCATGGATCACAAGCCCACCGGCTCCTGATGCCACTGCCATCGCCACTTTCTCTCCTACCTTGTGCCGAAGCTTATGATCCGAGTCTGTTTTTGTCTTGATCTTCTCATGCTACCAATAATTCATGCATTCCATAAATAATTAGTAACTCAAAACACAAAAACTCGTATGAGGCGGCCTTAAAGTAAGGCCTCCTCTAACAAACATGACATCATACTTGGCTATAGAGGGGGTCTTACCTTAAAGGCGACCTTATAGGAAACCGTTTGAACTCAAAATTCTCATCAATAGATGTTAAAACTTTAATCATGGGTGAATTTCTAAGTTCTAACTTGTGATTATCAACAAGTCTAGTGTGGGGCGTATGTATGCCGTGAGGCGTGGAAGTGAGGGAGGAGGGAAATGTGAAAGACCCTATTTCATAGATCCGTGCAATCAACACATCCAGGTGATCCAGCACTTCAATTAATCAAAGCGATTTATATTGTAGATTGAAAGATAGCATATCATCATATATTGACAAGTCACATAATCAAATGACTCTTGATTATCTTTTGGAGTTTTTTTAGGAAAAATATATAACTAAGGGGAGGAAGGGAAGAAAGAGTGGATTAATTACCAAAGCATAAACACCAGCAGAAGCAGCAACACTCTCACCAACATGTTCGATGTGCTTGTGATGCTTAATCTCCTCTTTCAGGTCTTCAGGCGTTTCTTCCTTCTTCTCGTGGTGGAACAGGTGGTGATGGTGTTCTTTCTCTTCTTCAGACATGCTGGCTGTATTGATTCAGTAATTAAGCTAATCGATTGATATATGCGGAGTATTAATTTGCAAATATATACTACTCGTGTAGTGTGCTCTAGACCATATAATATAATGTGTTCTAATCTTTTCTTTCTTTTTTTTTTCAAAAGGAGGTACAAAGGTTGAATGTAGATAGATTTAAAGTTTAGGTACTTTATCAATCGTGGGTTGGTTTAGTAGTGTCAGGGGCAAGACTTTGGTAGGGAGGACCAATATTCGATTCCCCACAACTACGATTGGGAGGAGCGCAAAACCTTAACCCCGGGACCAGCTGCGAAATATTGAAAAACATTTACCAATGTTTTTACTCAACAAAAAAAAAATAAAAATTTAGGTACTTTCTACCAGTATATTTTTGTCAACCAAATAAGTAAACATATTTGTACTTATTTCGGGTGTTTTTTATCAACTAAATAACCAATAAGAACACTTCTATACCAGTATTTTTGTTATTTGAATTCTGTTTCTCTGAAATTTTACCAACTAAACTAGGAAACGTATTTGTTTTGTTTTTGTTTTTTTTCAATTTTTGTTTGTTGATTTCCTTTCCTACAGGTGTAAACGGTACTCAATTCATATATTCTTTGTCAGGAATTGATCTTTGCCAAGTGTGTAATCACGATAATTGATTTCCTTTTCCAAACGGACCCCTTTCCAAATTTTTGGGTGCAATCACGATTGATTTCCTTCATTCCTTGGGTATGCAATGAAATTGTCTAGCTACATGCCCTACAAGGTCATCAATTTGTTTATTCTGTTTGTTTTTTTCTTCTTTTTTTTGAGGGAACATGATTATCAATTTGAATACCAATTCAAAGTTCAACCAAATATTAATTATTGCTACTGATCTGTCGTATTATTGGATATGGATTAGACAATGGCATATGCTAAAAGGATAATTTAATTTTGAAAAACAAAAAGAAAAGAAAAATAATATCATGATTCATAAGATCTTTTTTTGGGGCAGTCCTTATCACGACATTTATGTGTACTAAATCACCGAAAAAGACATGTACTGATAATAAGTTTTTTTTTTCCTTGGGCATTAACAAGCAATCAAGTTATTTTTTTTTGATGACTTTGTTGGTTAGCTACCCCCACCCACTAACGTCCTCCACCTACTATGGAGGTGCTTTTATATTTAGGTCCGGAAAAAAGCTTAATTATTGAGCCTATAATCCGACCTGATTTTATCATAAAAGATTAAATAAAATTAGAAAATCAATAAGGGTTAAGATTTTCAACGAATTGGATCGAATCGAAAATTAATGTGCATTTGTCTTTTCTTGAAAATCAGTATGATTAACAATGTAAATAAATGATAAATCATTTGACAAATATCAACGTTTTTTTAATCCCATAAATTGTTTTACAAATACTCTAGGTGCTCCTTTGTTATTTCACCCTTTTGAATATGGTTATTATCTGACCTACAATGTGCATTATGTTATGTGAGACATTATTATATTTCATCTTATAAGACCCACAAAGTAATGATATGCTTCAAAGTAAAAGTCTCATAAAAAGTCTTGTTTATAAAAATTCATTGTCCCACATTAATAGAGAAAGTAAAGATCGAGAATAGTGTTTATATATGATTGTGTACTCTTAGTCTTTGAATATGAACTAAGAGTCAAAGGAAAACTCTCCCCACACAGGCGCCACCACCGCCATCCGCACGGGTGGGCTCGGGCTCGACCCTTTTATTCTCAACTCAATATTTTTCCGACCGTTTTGATCTGAGTTCGTTCAACTTTGAGATTCTGTAACCGTTACATTATTATTCTCATAATATTATCCCATGATTTCACCCTGCCCGGCCCGCCCGATCGGACTGCGACAGTGGCACGCATGTGTGGGGACTGGAGAGAGTCTTTCCTTGACTATTAGTTCAAAGACTAACAATCTTAAACATGCCACTAAATAGAGAGGGTAATACTATTAACTTGGTCTTAATGTGACATCATATTATAACCCTTAATTTCGACAACTAATATGATGTCACATTAGTTGTCGAAAGGGTTCATGCAATTATTCGAACTTAATGAAACTTTGCACTAATTTGCTAAACACAAAAATTTATATAAGATGGTTTTTTCGTAACTTTTAGTGAGATGGGGCCACTTTACAATGAAGGGTCACTGCTCACTGTAATTGACTCTTACAACTCTAAATAGTAACCCTGTTATTTTGTGAGTTGGTCTCACATAAGACTGACTGCTAATTAAATTGAAACTACAATTAAAAAAATATAACTTAAATTGAACAATGACGAATTTGATTGGATCCACACAACTAAATATGTAGACCCTGTGATGATCTACTAAGTAATAATTTGTGAAATCACGCAAACAAGAATAGGATGTGGTACATCTCCCAAAAGTAACAAGGACAATGGACTTACAAATGGAATTACAAATTAAGTAAAAGAGATCCAACATTGAACCACAATCATGCCCACTTATATTAATATAGATCAAATTCCCAACAAGCATGTCAAGAAACATGGAATGAATAGTACAAAGGCTCTTCCCTTTTTTTTTACATCAATATTGACTCCATAATTAAGCAGCTCCACAAAATGGAAAAATACATACAAGACTTATAAAAGCATACATGGATTAGCCATAGCCAAACAAAAAAAACTTGGTATAAAAGTACAAAGTTATTTTTAATGGTTATTGCGGCGCTCTTCTTTGAGTTCTTTCTTGGCTGCCTTCTTCTCGTGATGCTCATGGAATGCAAACCCAGCAGCTCCAAGAGCAGCAGTTGCTGCAATTGTCTCTTTAACCTTGTGTTGGTGTGAGTTTTCTGGGTCCTTCTTTGCCTTGCTCTTTTCATGCTGTACATATTTAACCAAAATTTATTATATTTTAGTGAACACATTGGTATTACCAAATAAACACAAAGTGATCAATTTGCATAATTTGAGACCTTGAACATAAGGCCTTGTGTAATACCGTCTCGCCAGTAGCCCTTAATTTTTTTTTATTAAATGTAACATGAGGTAGGCTAGAGAGGGTATGTAGTACGATTAATAGAACAAGACACTTGATCGATCAATAATCAAAAGTAATATGGATTGCTAACCCACATGGTCAACCAAACATTTTCCAAATTGAAATGTCAGATTTTGTTGTTAGCTAAAATTGGCATAGACAATAGGAGCGATATAACATACCAAGGCATAAGCACCAGCGGCGACAGTAGCAGCCTTGCCGAGGTGGCCAAGGTGCTTGTGGTGCTTGTACTCCTTCTCGAGGTCTTTCGGCTCCTCGGCCTCCTCCTTCTTGTTGCGGTGGAAGAAGTGGTGCTTCTTTTCGTCCTCCATTAATCTCAAATAAATAAGTAAAACCAAATGAAATTGGGTTGTATAAAATGTTGTTGTTTGTTAGAGCTAGAATATTGAAGTTGTAAATTGCTATATTGGAACCTTAAGGTTACATTGTATATATAGCCTACTTAGAGTCAACAAAGAAATTGACAATATAAGGTAATTCCTCACGAAAAAAAATTTGTAAAGTGATAAGTCACAAAGAAGGATTCAAATAAGGTACTTTCTCACAAAAAATCATTTCTTAAATGTTAAGTTGATGGGGTTTGTGAGCGTTGAATAGTTGAAATCGTCAGATAGGCTGCTTCACCAATTAAACGCGTTTGACAATTTATTGTCCAATAATAATGTGAAAATAGCAATAACGCGCCATCGTGTAAACCTCAAACTTAGTCGTTAAGTAGATTATTATTATTGGCTCCCTAGACTAGTAGTTCCCGTATGGCCGTATTGGTCAATCTCAGACATCTTCCTGAACAGCGGTACATCACATGTGGATTAATTGTGGATATATTCTTATCGTCCTACATAAGATTCAACCACGGCTCCTTTTGATTGGGCATAAAATATCTTGATCTTGATCACAAGGAGTAGTCTAGGACTTCTAAGACGATCTTAATTTAACTACTTTTTCATATGAGTTTTTGTGTTTAACTAATCTGATCGAAATTGAATAGAACTGAATCTGAATGCTATATAAGAAATACGGTTAAAAATTACTCTAAGAAACATCAAGGAATGAAGCGGAACGGAGCAGACCAAAACTTACTAAACAAAACACATTTCAAATTTAAAACAACGAAAAACAAGTCATACTCAAAGAAATGAATAATTACTAAAATTATTTTTTCTATTTTAAAAAGGAAATATGCACTGTATATCTTTTCCCTTTTTTTTTTTTTTTTGACAGAGAAATTTTCCCATGTTCATTACTAGACTCATGTATTAATAAAACTAAATTAGAACCTTTCCCGATTGAATAGTCAATAAAATAAAAAGTAAAAACTCATATATAAACGATCTCATCATGAGCTACTTTTTACCATTTGAACAAACAAGTGTTACTTAATTTTAAACGCTCACCGTTAAAAAACTACTAGTCGTTGAAAAAAAGTTTTACTTTTCAGATCAAATTAAGAAACTATATTTTGAATAAAAGGTTTTACCTTTCATTTTATCATGAAACGGTCTTGCACAAGAGTCAAGACCGATTGTTTCTAATAAATAATATTGAGAAATCAAAACAAATAAGATTGATAACATCATCTCCACGGTTGATTATAGTATATATTATTTTATTCATATGTTTTAGACTGTATGTTCTTGTATTGCCTACCAAAATGTGTGTGCTTTTTTTCTTTTTTTTTTTTCTTGTTGTAATTATATATTTTAAAAAATAATTATTTGATTTCTCAGTTCTATAGGTTTGGCTTTCTAAATGATCTTCATTTGTAAAAGAACATGTAGATATTTTTACAGTATTTTTTTTTGTGGCGCTAAATGAAAGTGTATGTATAGGTACTCCATATAATTAAGCATTCAAAATTTGCAAGAAGGTGTCCTTGAGGGTTTAAAATTTTAAAATTATGATCAAGAATTGACGTTTTTTCAATCCTCCAACAGATTTGTTTTAATATGAAAACGACTTGATGATTAGGACACTTGACATATAACAAAATAAAATACACACCTAATTAGGGGGGAAATAAAAAGTGATTGATTTTCTCATCCAACAACCGCACTTGATCAAATTGTATTAGAGTATGCATATCTAAATAGGGTCTGTTCTCTTCACCTTTTTTTTACTGAACTTATCTACACAATACTGAACTGAACTGAATTTTACTGAACTGAACTTATTTTTACTGAATCTACAATTACAAAGAGTAAATTTGTTCTTTGGTTTATCGAACTCTACTGAATTTTTCTGAACTAAACTTCTTTTTACTGAGCTGAACTGAAATTTACTGAACTGAACTGAATTTTACTGAATATTCCAGGGGAAAGTTGAGGAAAACAGACCCTTAGTCAATGAGGTTTTAATTAACCTGGTGGATCGAGAAATTTGAGACACAAAATGTGCGTGGTTGAATTTCCCACCCCCTGATATATGCAATGCAAGTATGCAACCATCTCAATGACTTTTACTCCCAACCATCTCAATCTCACTAGTCATGTGATCCGGGTAGATATGTCGTTAAAAATTAACCGACCCAAATTAAATTAAAGTGAATCCTATTTGACTTAAAAAATTACATGGACATAATAAGGAAGTCTCTCTCTTTGAAAAATTGAGAATTGATTCCAAATTTGTTGTAAATAATGGGAGAATACGCTACTAGACTGTGCTATCCTTCCTCAACTCCAAAGTGTTCGACATTGTAATAGCTTCAATGATGCATTTGTCTCTACTTGTCACAAATTTTTTCGATACCGCTAAAATGCTCAAAGAAAAATACCCCAAGCATTGTGATGATGTTACCTTATGTATTGTAATTGTACATGTAGCCAATTAAAAAATTTGGATACATATGATAGGCGTCAAGTCAAGTTATGGTGTAATTTTTAGAGTTTATCCAGATACTTTATTAGTTCAGTTCGTTCTGTTTTAGGTCAATTGAGTGGTTTTCAGTTTAATTCAATGATGTTCAGTTTAATTTAGTGATGTTTAGTTGAAATACATATTTTTTTCTCTCTCGTATATTACTATTCAGTTCATTTCAGTGGTGTTTAATTTAGTTCAATGGTGCTCAATTCCGGACAATGGTATTCGGTTCAATTCATTGGTAATGAGTTCATTTCAATGCTTCAGTTTTAAAGATCACACTCTTATCCCTCAATCAATTAAGAATGTGAAGGATGATATAAATTTCAAATACACCTAAAAAAAGGGGGAAAATTGCAAAGTAGAAAAGTAAGAGAGATCCAATAATTCACCATAATCAGCCACACTTAATCACTGATAATAGTATTACTTCGATAAAGATCAAACTGCCAACATGAAACGCAAAAGAAGGGAACATGAGATTCACAGGACTAAGCAAAAGGCAGAGTCCCTACACATGTTTTACATCATTGATTATTTATCATAATTAAACGTCTGCACAAGACGGAAACACATCATATAGGTAGTCTACCTACTAGATAGATAAATGTTTTTCCGACAAGACTTAACTAAAAAATTAACGGCAGATTGATGGATTAACCAAATTAGTTAATTAATGGTGGTGGTGGCGTTCTTCCTTGAGGTCATGCTTAGCTTCCTTCTTCTCATGATGCTCATGGAATGCAAATCCAGCAGCTCCCACAGCAGCAGTAGCTGCGATTTCCTCTGCTATCTTGTGGTGGTGGGCATTTTCTGGGTCCTTCTTTGCCTTGTGCTTCTCATGCTGTACATATACTACTTATTAATTAACCATATGTATAAATAAATTTTCAATAAAAAATAACCAATAAATTAAAGAAACCTCCTAGTGTTCAAAGATTATAGCATAAGAATATTAATCATCAGCAAGTTATGATCCTCAGGGTATTACAGATCGGTCTGACATATGCTTACATTAGGAGTTAGGACAGGGATTATGGGGCGTTCAAAGGGAGCGTAATCCCTTTAAAGTTCTATTATTACAATTGTAACATAGGTGACATATATATAAAGAGCTAGACTAGAGATCAAGGTAGTAGATTTGAGTAAATTAAATCTAATGATAAAGTGAAAGTGGCAAAAAAAAAGAGGAAGAGAAATTAAATGAAGGGTTGTAATAATATATGGAGTAAATCAATTAATTAATTAATTACCAAGGCATAAGCACCAGCAGCAACAGTAGCAGCCTTGCCAAGTTCGCCAAGGTGCTTGTGGTGCTTGTACTCCTTCTCAAGGTCTTTCGGCCCCTCGTCTTCCTCCTTGTGGTGGTGGAAGATGTTGGAAAATGTAAGGTATTGATCAATAACAAAATAATATATAAAGGATAGAGTAGATGACTTATCAAATAATCGTTGCGCCGTGGTATGAGGGCCACTGCCTTGAAAGCGATTTTCGGCACGACTTTGGTGCAAATCGTCTCCGCCGGTCGCTCCCCAAGGTTAACACAACAACCCCAAACAAGTGCACTCATGGATGGAGGTTTGGAACTAACACAAATACAATTGCCCGGAAACTAATCACACATGGGGATATGAGGAGAAGTGTCTTGCTTCACATTTCTCTCTATATCATATCTCTAGTGGACATGAACACCCAATTTATAGATGGTAAATTGTAACCTCCCACAACCCATTAAAGTAGCTTTAATGGGTTTATTAGTGGCACATCATGGGATATGAATTACCCACAATTAATTACAAATCGGTTACAAATCACCCCATAACCTTTGGGTGCCATTATTCCAACAGAAGAAGTTGTGGTGCTTCTTCTCGTCCTCCATTAATAATCTCAAGTATTAGTGACTAGCTTAAACAAATAATGTATGAATATGATCAAATAATGTGAACATAATCACGATCTACCCTTTAAAACTCAAAACTTAATCGAGACTATTATTTGTGGACAGCACATGTGGATAAATCCTTATCACATATAAAGATTTCAACTAAAGGAGCCTTTTGATTGGCCAAAAATATCTTCCAGTATTATATTTCCAATAATAAGCTCAACTGAAGGGAAATACCTTTTCCATTTTAAAAAGGAAAAAATGGGTTGGTTACTTGTTTTAGACCTCATTTTTTTATTCAAAATTATATTAAAAAAAATCCTGATTTGAGTTTGAAACTTCACAAAAATTTGTTTAATACGATCTCACCGTAACTTTTGATGAGACGATGATCATTTTTTAATAAAACAATGATCACGACTCATATTAAATAACCCTTACATGCATTTATAAATAACGACCCCATTTTTCTCTAAGTTGGTCTCAGCACACAAATGACAAAAGTTGCTCAATTTTAAATTACTCCATATTTTGAGAAATTAAATCAACTTTTACTTTCCATTAAATCTCATTTTCCCTTCACTTCTCTATTTATCCAAATCGTGTAATTTTAACACTAAAAAGTAATTGAGACATCAAAATAATGGCCCTGTTTGGCAATTGGTTGGTGACATTAGCTGTTGGCTGATGGCTGATGGCTGGTGGCTGATGGTTGATGGCTGTGTATTGTTAGTTGATTTGACCGGCGGGTAACATTGGATGTCTGGAAAAAGATGTTTGGTAATATTGGCTGGTAACATTAGCTGGTTATATGTAAAATGACCTATAAGGACATTCATATGATTGGGGAATTTGATGACATAGAAGTAAATAATTGCAAGTCTTAGACTGTTATGTCATTGAACTACATTAATGACACCAGCCAATACCCATAAGCCAATCTCCTTGACTTTTCAAAAGTTGGCTTGTGGGAACCCAAAAGCCAATCTCACAAGCTAACATCCAAACACCAATATTGGATAATTGACTGGTCAAACATCCAATTTTCACAAAAGTCACCCCACAAGCCAACATCCAAACACCCCCAATGTCCAAATGTTAATTAGAGTTATAGGTAAATTTAAGTTTTTGTATAAGTTTTAAGAGCAAGTGTTTATTTTTATTTTTATTTTTTTGAGAAGAGCAAGTATTGTGTGAGGCCAACTCATAGAAAAATGGGTTCATTATTTATAAAAGTAAAAAATCACTATCTCTAAAAAAAAACTAAAAAGTCAACTATTTATAAATGTAAGCGCAAGGCTTGTATTTAAAATTAGCTTACTACTATTGCACCAAAAATTAGCTTACTACTAATATTCAATCGAAGAAGCAAGGGAATATTTCTAGGGTTCTACCAATGACAGCTTGAAATTATAGGATAAGCGATTCTGCCATGAACCTCTTATTCCATTGGCTAATGAACTCATTTAAAAATTCATTTTTTTGTAGCATTCACAAAGAACACACGTTTTCTAATTCCTTGATCTGCTCCACAGGTACACGGTACACCATGTCAAGACCCTGACCGGCTAGGCCCGGCCCGTTACAACAACTTTGTCGGCTTCCTGCCTAAATTTAATGGAGTACTCCCTGTGTAGTGGGCACGCATTATAGGTTGAAATCATTATGTGTGAATTGCGATAATATTAATACTATATATTTTTTTATATTAGGATATCTACCGTCAACCACAAAACGAAGTACGTCCCACAACTTCAATTAAAGATAGATGAGTTTTAAATCTCAATCACTTAACTACATAAAAAGTAAGTGAGTTGTCAATCTAATATTAAATGGGGACCAATAGCAATATACTTATAATTCTGACCATAATGCTCTTGCCAGTTGCCTCCATGATCATCAATTCATTAGCACGCCCTGCTTTCCTTTTCTTTTCCTTCCTTTTTTTTACCGTTGTCAAGGTTGGAACTCTAGCTAAGCTACATATTCATATGTAAGGCCGCAAGGGTATGTTTCATATTTGGGCTTTAGGCTTGGTCGGAGATACTCCTACGAAGTACTCCAAAATCCATAGAATTCCAAGTCCAAACCACCAGTCAAATCCTACTAAATACTTAGGGGTCGTTATTTGAATGCAATGGTGATTACAATATAATATCCCATTTTATAAGGTAAATGTGAGTTAGAAGAGGAAGGAGAGGGAGGAAAAGCATGAAAAGAGTGAATTTGATTACAACATCCATTGTAATCACAATTGTTCTACTTTAGAACATGTAAAGATGATTATATTGGATGATGCAATCAAGCTCCCAAATCTCATATTTCTCCTCCCTCTCTTTCCTTTTCTATCCACATTTACTCTATAAAATGATTGATTACATTGTAATCATCATTGCTTACAAGTAAACGCCACCTTAGTTTACGGTGGATCAAGAGACCAAATCTTTTTACAAAATACCTTTCATATCCCTAAAATATTTGCACTATATTCTTAATCCACGGTGGACTAAGTCCATACAAGATGGGCTGGTCAAATCTTAATCCAGGGACCTAGACTGGTCAACGAACATGATTTGGACTTTTGGATCTAGCCCAGGGAAAAAAATTGAATTAATAGGTGGGAGCAAACTGTACAAGTGGTAAGTGATAAGTTTCCATTCTCATATTTGAGTGGTTAGTGGTTCAAATCATCATTTATATAAGGAAGAATTAATCTTTCTCTACCTTTATTTGTAGGGTGGATCTAGATGTCCTCCTTAGTTTGAGCTCTTTAGTCTAATATGAAAGATGGGTTGACTTGCCCAATATATATAATTTACAGGCTATTTCATATTTTCTGATAGCAAAAAATAATAATAACAAACAAATATCAAATATAAATAAGAATATACTAAAAGATTCACATGTAAGGAAGTGGAGCTTAAGAATTTGTGTTTTTTACTATTTTTTTTCTCGTCGAAAAGATGGTGCAAGTGAATGGCGACTGATACACTCCTTGCTACGTCATGTTCGGACTCTCGTGTTCAACAACGAACATATTAACAACCAATGCAAGTACTGGCCCCGTCAACGTAGTACCACCAAAAGAATAGTATATTTCCTAAAAGCCAACAGACACAAGACATGAGGAAAATGAGAATTCAAACCCATAACCTTATTTTACCAAACCACTTAAAAATAAGATTTGAATCATAATACCACCATCCTTATTAAGAATCTGTCTAGTAGTGAACTTTTCACCCCAGAGGGAAACTGCCACTTATAATCCATTGTATGGAGTAAGTTCATGTAAGATCATTTAACAAGCCGTTCAAAAAAAACAAAAATGTAAACTTTGACTTTGTCAAATGTGGGCTTATATTATATTTATGGTTCAATATTTGATTGTTTGGTTTATCTACTAATAGAAAGCCCATTAGACGCCAACCAAGCTACTGAGCTATCCATCTTCTCTTCTTCATCTACCAGTCTGCTCACATTACTGGTAGCCCAATCACGTGATGAACCAAGTACAATAGCCTTTTAATTTTTAAACTCTATGATACTCTTTGCACCCAAAAAAAAAAAAAAAAAAAAAAAAAAAAAAAAAAAAAAAAAAAAAAACCTCCTATTATACTCGTACGTTATATATAGTCGCACCATAATAGCCTTCGTGGTTTATAAACCAATGTAACTACTGAAATAAACTTTCATCATCCTAATTAAGCGCACCAAAAAAAAAATTTATCAGTCTTCGTTCAGTAAATTATTGTTAAGACTATAAAGTTTATCCATTTTCAAATTAAAGATAAACAAAAACGAAAAGAATAAAAAAAAATGATTGTCAAGGGTGAGACTGTTTGTATTACTGGTGCAGCTGGGTTCATTGGCTCATGGCTTATTAAGAGGCTGTTAGAGCATGGCTACATTGTCCGAGCCACTGTCCGTGACCCTGGTCAGTTACATCCATGCCTTAATTATGTACTTAGGTCTTCAAACTTTCTGCTGATGATCAACTCTTATGTAATATGTAGTTATGAATTTTATTAATTTGCAGGTAATACCGAAAAAGTGCAGCATTTGATGGATTTGCCAAATGCAAAAACACACTTGACACTATGGAAAGCAGACCTTAATGAAGAAGGAAGTTTCGACGAAGCCATTAACGGTTGCACTGGAGTTTTTCATGTAGCCACTCCAATGGATTTCGAGTCCAACGATCCTGAGGTCCAGTACTAAGCTAGTACATAGTATGCTACTACGTTTAATTTGTTGTTGTGAATACTATCTCGCTATATCTTACTATAATTATTTGTGATTATGGGTTTTGATTACAGAATGAAGTAATAAAGCCAACCATAAATGGTCTGTTACATATAATGAGAGCATGTGTGAAGGCTGCTAAGGTTCGGAGATTGGTGTTCACATCATCTGCAGGAACTGTTAATGTTGAAGAAATACAGAAACCTGTTTATGATGAATCTTGTTGGAGCGATATGGAGTTTTGCCGCTCCAAAAAGATGACTGGATGGGTAATTTGCATTGTGTTTGAAATATAGTTCATCTCGCTAAATTCGATTTTTGTTTTTCAAACCTATGGTGCATGTAAAAGACTAATCGAACTCAGCTTGCTGTATATAACTTACTAATAATCATACTGTATGTTCTCTAACATTCAGTTCCATAATGGGTGCACTGCGTTTTTCAAATTAAGGTAGGTAAACATTAGTACATCATATGTTCTGTTATCGGATGTTTCCGAAGAGATGCATATGTTCTGTTATCAGATGTTTCTGAAGAGACATATCATATGTTCTGTTATTTTGACATCATGAATTCATGAACACCCCATTGTTTGATTCAGATGTATTTCGTTTCGAAGACACTAGCGGAACAGGCAGCCTGGAAATTTGCTATGGAGAATAAGCTTGATTTCATCAGTATCGTTCCACCACTGGTTGTAGGGCCCTTCATCACGCCAACAATGCCCCCTAGCCTTATAACCGCGTTATCTCCAATCACTCGTAATGAACTCTGAAAAATCTCTAATTACTGTCAACTTTGTTAACAAGTACCTAATCAAAAGAGATGGAACTAACCATGTCTAATGTCTAGCACATACTATAATTAGATGAATATTTGTGCTTAAGTTTTAATTACTTACAGGAAATGAAGCTCACTACTCAATCATCAAGCAAGGCCAGTTTGTGCACTTGGATGACCTTTGCATGGCCCATATCTTCCTGAACGAACACCCTGATGCGCAAGGCCGTTACATAGCTTCTGCTTGTGATGCCACCATCTACGATATTGGGAACATGCTAAGGGAAGAATACCCTGAGTATGATGTGCCAACCAAGTATGTAGTATTCAAGTGTATAGGACCATCCAATTATCCAACCTCTAATTATGTGCTTTTCCTCAATTATTAAAACTACTTTGGGTCATCAATAAAAACTACTAATTCCTGTGAGATTGATTTTTTTGACGGGAGGACAGATTCAAGGACTTCAAAGAGGATATGGAATGTGTGCATTTCTCTTCTAAGAAGCTAACCGACTTGGGTTTTGAGTTCAAGTATGGGTTGAAAGGCATGTACACTGAGGCTGTTGAGACTTGTAGAGCAAAGGGACTTCTCCCTTTCGCTTCTTCCGAAAGTCATGGAAATGACACCACCTAGAAGGGTTGTGTCCCCCACTAAAATGTTTCAGTAACTCAATGTTTTTGCAGCAAATAGTAAAGTCTGTGTTTAGCAATCAGTTTGGTTCTTTGGCTTAGCTATTCTTATCTACAAACTTTATTGGAGAAAAATGGTCTCAAAAGTCAGAGTGATAATTCAAGTGCCGAAACCTAAGAATCGTTGAAGTATCTCATTCTTGTTGTCCACACGACTGATATTCAAGGATAAGCAAGCTAAGTAAAATCAAAGAGAGGGTAAAAAGGAACCTGCAGTCATCTGTAGAGGAGAGACATCTGTGACGGAATCATTGAGATGGTGCTTCCTTCAAAATGCTAAAAAGTCCACCTCACAACATTCATGAGCAATTTCCAACCTAGTAATTCCCTGTCAAATGGTTCCACAAGTACATACTTTTAATGAGAGAACAAAGGGAGGAAAGAAAGAACTATAATAACATCAGAAGTAGGATCAGGCAAGAAAATATTACAGCGAGAAACAATCATGATAATTAGTGCACAATTTAAGAGATCCTCAGAAGAGAAATATCAAACCAGATTACAGTTTTAGAAACGTCTTCTATTCCTTTCAAGCCACAGTTAATATATTGTAGCCACTAAGCAAATCTTCTAGCCCTCCACCCACAAACGTACACAATTCATGTTTTGAACTCCAAACTCTACTAGTGACACCCACCCAACAAAGGACACCAGATCAAACCTCAGAGGACAGAGGACAGAGGGCAATCGAAATAGAGGGAGCTACACGATTCATGTGGCCCTTGACAGAGAATCCAGCCATCCTGCAAGCTGCACCCTCTCTTCATGAAATTATCAATGGTCGACAAACACTGATGACAGCTAGCCAAGCTATGAGAGTATGTCTTAGCAAGCTCACCCTACTCATATCACTTTTAAGTCATCAGATATAATCATTCTTGCTTCTAAAGAACTCATAAGCCTCAAATAAGCTGAACTTACCAGCTCTCCCTCAATTTCAATAGTCTGAAAAGCACCAGCAGGTACACTTCCATATCTTTTTTGTGAGCTCATCCCTCAGCCCCAAACTCATAAATTAAAAGGGGGGAAGGCGCAAAACAAATGATGCAAGTAAAGAAGATGATGACATTACAGACCACCACCTAAATTGATCATTGCACTCTTATTAAACAGGTGATTGAGGCCCTTGGTTGCTTCTTCAATGTGGTCTCAAGTGATATCTGATCCACTATTGATGGAGTCCCTCGGCATATAGCCAATTCCTCCAAAATTGATGCATTTCTTAGAATTTTTTTTACCAAACTTAGTTCCACCTCTAAGCCCTGGTGACTGTTTATCACAACCCTTTTGAGATGAGACCCAAAACACGAAGGGATTGTTTGAGTTCCTCTCCAATACTGAATTTCTGCCTCAATTGCTGGCATTTCATCCGGAGAAAACTTGGACTTGTAGAGTCCCTGCAAAGGAAAACAACAATAAAAAAAAAAAAAAAAATCATCATAATTACCCACCATTGCCACATATCTTTTCACAAAAGTACAATACACAGATGGTGAGGACGATGCAAGCCTTGCCCCAGACATGCTGGATTCTGCCTTGAAAGAGGCATATAAGCTCAATTTATATGATTCGGATATTGGGAACTCTGAAGTTACCCACAATGCTGACTTGGATTCCTCATCATATGCGAGTTCTAAAACCTTTGGCCCAAACCTCAACTTGTTCTATTTCAATGCTCCAACAAAGGCTACCTCGATTTTATAGAAGCAATACTAATTTAATTTTTTTTTTTTATTCAAAAGCGTTTGTCCCCTCATAGGTTTAGTACGTGTGTGAAGAGAAAATAAACAAGGAGCACCCTAAACCTTTGTCGTTGACAGCCCCACCAAGGAAGAATCTTATGTCTAATTACTTTTATGCTTATAATAATTTAGTGTATAATAGTGTAATACCCTGTATTATTATTCATTTTAGAATAATAATTACTTAAAAAGAAAATGTAATTTCGTATTTAATTAATTAATTGGCTCATAAATGTTTAAAGTGCCTAATTAATAATGGATTTTAATTTTGGGCCTAATTAAATTATAATTGGACCAAATAAATAAAAAGGATTTTGGTGGGGGTCGAAATTATGGGCAGAGAATTGGGCCATTATTTTCGGCTTGGTGGCCGGTGGCCGAAAATAAGGCACCAATTTCTGAATTTTATTGTAAAATTTTGTTTAAAATTTTGGCTAGTGGAGTGATTTTAGGAGAGGTTTTAGGAAAGAATAAGTTGAGATAATGAAGGAGGGTATTTGGGTTCCTAAATACACTCAGCTTCCAAATTCAACTTACGCTTTACCAAATCAAAAAAAAAAAGACTCTCACTCTCACTCTCACGCACGGCCGAACGAAGGAGAAGAAAAGAGAATTTTGACACTCTTTCACAATTCATCCTTTGCTCAGTTTTAATCTTTTGATTCTAAAGTAAGTGTTCTAAGCTTGTTTTTGATTCTTAAAAGCTTTAAATTTGATTCAAATATGAGTTTTAATGAACCCTAGTTTTGTATGAGTAAACCTTAATTTATGTTTTGCCTAGGGTTTGCTAGATTCTATTGTTTTTGCATGATAGGATCATGATTAGGGTTGAGTTTGTTGTTTTATTGAATTGAATCAAAGTTTGAGTTCAAAAGGTTGGATCTTGTGATTTAATTAAATCTGGAAAATTATTAATTGTGTAGATTTAATTAGATTTGGATTTTTAAAGTTTGATTAACAAAAAAAAAAAAAAAGTTCGGGTGGTGCAACACGGCAGGGCCGTGTACTGCACACGGCAGCAGCCGTGTGCAGCCGACAGCGGCTGCTCGGCACCACCGACCACCGTTGACGGTGGTCAGCGGTGGTACGGTGGTGGTTGATGTTGGTGGTGTTTTGTGTTGACTTGTTTTGACTTGTTGACTTGTTTTTAGGGTTTTGGAAAGTTTTCTAATTTAGTTTATGTAAATTGTTTTTGGAAACTTTGAGCATGCATGAGTAACTGAAAATTTCAGCAACTTAATTAATTTAATTAAGGGTACTAAATCATCTTTAAAGTTTAATAAAGTGGTTTAGAAGTCAAGGTATTGACTATTTATGTATTGTGGATTTGTTAGGGCCCGTTGACAGCACTTGAACGTAAGGAGCCTACGTTGTTTGATTGTCGTGATTGTCTTATTGCTAAAGGTAATTCATGTCTAGATGAATTATGTATATTCAATGTTTAAGTATCGAATTGGGATGCTTATTCGTACTTGGTTTGTGGAAGGGATAATTTATATTTATTTCCTAGTGATAATTCGTATAGAATTATATGTTAGTGAATGCATGTATTATGTTGGAAATTCACTTTGGGTAGCAATGTCTACTTGTTAATATTCATGTGAGGAGATGCATGATTTATTATGGTTGTTGAACGAAAATTATGTTAATAATTGTTCAATTGGAATATAGCTTGTAATGCTATTTTGTATCAAGTTGGTAAGCATGTGGATTCATGTTAGTAAGCATGTTACTTCAATAAGTTGAATTGAACTTTGACTATTGGAACTTACTTAAAGGTATTGAACTAGGTGGTTTTGAATTGAGGCCTAGATGTCATTCATGTGAAATCGGAAATCGTAACCATATTGTGTTACTTGAGAATTGCCAAGATTATGTGATTTACTTGACTATGTGATCACCCTTGAATTGATAAATTGAGAGTTAAGATTTCTTTGGTAATGGATCCATCAAAGGGAGCGAATGAGAATGTCAATTGGTACGTTGAGTGGGTTCATTGGTTATGGCCCCAACGTATTTGGTTAAAGCTTGTATCCATACAAAGAGCAATTGGGCATGTGAAGTTTTGTGGATGAAACTGTTCTTCTTGTAAACCTAAAGGTTGAGAGAGGGTATGCATACTTAGGAACATCTAGAAGTATTTCGGGAGTCATCTATACTACGGGATGGTTGATCCCTCTTTGCAATTATGCACAGGACTTTTGATCCTATTGAGCCTTCTGCGGTTGGTTCTGACATTCATGCGATTCTCTTCTCTCTAATGAACTTGACTAATGAATAATAATAAATATTGAATTTATTTGGAATGTTTGGTTGTTTAAATTAAAGCATGCCGTCTTTTATTTATTCAAGCATGTTTATTAAGCATGATGGCTTAAGTGGAGATTTTAAAATGGATTGTGTGGTTATGAATTACTCAGCGTAGCTGATTGGTTGTTTTTCTTTTTACTTGTGTTTGTTGTCTATTTCTCTTCAATGGTGGACCTATGATGAACCTATATGGAATTCGCCTATATGGGGGAGTAGATTGACAGGATTTGATAGCTCGAGGTGTGAGCTAGGAGAGGCGACGAAAGAAGATTGTGTATCTTCTAAAAATAATTTATTTTATTGTTTAGTTTGGAACTTCTTATTATTGGGATTTTGTATTGTAATGAGATTAATTCTCTTGCATGAGAATTAATAGTTTATTATTTCTATTTCATTTGGATTATTTGTTTTAAGTCTAGTTGGAAAAGATAGTTATTATTTAATTATCTATTACGTACGTTTGAGGATATAAACATTTGGTCTCTTCCTAGCCTTGTATTTAATTTGAACATTAAATACGGCGGTAGCGCTTCGAATTTCTAGGGTTTTTCCGCTGCAACTCGTGATTTTAAATGGTTTTAAATTAGACGAAAATTCGGGGTGTTACAAATAGTCTAATTGCTTCTTTTACTTGTTTTGGTATTATATGAAGTACTCGAGTGAAGTACTAACGTGTTGTTCCCGGTTTGCAAATGAATCGTTCACCTAGAGACCCACGAACTCTACAATGGAAGGGGGACAAGCGCCTATATAAGTTCGAGGACGAGGCGCGTGCGACCTTCAAGAAGTACAATGACTACCATGGAGACAAGTCTACGTTGAGATCACAACACATGCAAGCGTATGTTTTGGACATAACTAGATTTGGGAGGCTTTCAGGGACAAGCTTCATGACGAGTGGGAGCAATCCTACGACATGGGAAATTCGTTCAAGGAGAGCTTCGACTCTCTCTTTAGACACGCGATGCGCTGGCCGCAGGAGTATTTCACGAAACACCCTGGCATCATTGACAAGATTAACGAGATGAAGAAACTTGCGTTAGTTGAAATACAGCGTAAGTTTCGATTTCCGCCATATCCTGCGAAGGAGGACAAGGAGGAAGTGGTCGAAGAGGTCAAGGAGCTGGAAAAGGAGTTGTTCAATGAACTTGATCAGAGTCTTGAGGAAATTTACCAAGAGACGCTCTAAGCGAAGCGCGCAAAGAAGCGCAAGATCGCGAAAAAAGCGTGATTCTTAGTTTTATTTAGTTATTGATGGAGTAAACTATTTGAGACTTTATTTGGGCCTGCGAGCCATTTGTTTTGACATTATGATTAGAATGTTATTATTTTGCTTTACTTCATGCTATTGAGGCTTGGTTTGGCAAGCACTCATTTTTGGACAAATACTTGACTATTTGATTTATGAGATGAAATTTTTTTGCAAGGAGATTTGCTATTTGGAGCATGAGTATTGTGAGAGCGCCCAATGAAAAAGGCATGGATGTTTCATTATGATTGTTATTTATTTATTTTTGAGAAAGAACAAAGTCAATTGAAACTTGAGCTTGCTAGTACGCAAGAGTGTGATAAGGCCATGCTTGAATGCAATAAGAGCCTAGAGCCCTAGTTGGCTATTAAACATATATATGAGTCAAGTGTATATGTTAGATGTGATTATCGCACATGAATGTGATAATATGGGTAGGTAACACCCTTTTCCTTATCTCGCCGCCTTTCTCGTCCATCCTGCCTTGCGCTGCTCGCCCCTCGGAAGAAGTCAAGCCTCTCGCCTTGTTCGAACACTCGGCCCAGCGGGCGAACATGCCGGGCTCCGCCGCCTTTCTTTAGACGGCTCACGCTTTTGGCCTATATCTGTGAACCAGATAGGAGTTTCTTGCTTTTGTTGATCCTTTAGGTTGCTAGATGCCACCTAGAAGAAATAGACAAAGAGTCGAGGGTTCTAGTAGCTCGATGGGAGATAACGACAATAACGTCGGGAATGGGGAGGAAATGCCCAGTCGCAGCAAGCCTTAGCACAGTTGTAGACACCAAAAATTGTGCCTATAATAAGTCCCCATAAAAACCAGATGATGAAAGGATTGGATTTTGCCCGAACTTGGGTTGCGAGAATAATTGCTCTGATGATTAGCCCAGTTCATTTAAATTAACCAGTGGAAGCCTTTTGTACAGGTGACACAAACCAGTTGGACTCAATTCAAATGGAGTCCAAAACTGAGAGATAGGCCTCTTTGAACCTAAGGGCCCGAAAGGGAACCCAAACCCATGAGTCAACCCTTAGTCAAACAAGAGAACTCAGTCAAACCCCGCATGGACCCCCTCGGAAAAGCCTCCCCCACGTGGAAAGCACGCCAGGCGCCTATACAGGCATGCCGCTCCAGGTCCAAGCGGCCACCCTTGAGCTCAAGCGGTGGCCGCTAGGACAAGCGGTTGTGCCACTAGGCCAAGCGGCTTGACCGCTTGCCTTGCGGCTAAGCCGCTTGCCTACCGGTTTGGCCGCTTGGCCTAGCTGTATGGCCGCCTGGACCTTTTCTCGCCGACGGCGAATTCGAGGCCCATCTCTATTTTCGTTGCCAAACCTTGGCAGGTTCCCCTCTTCTATATAAACAAACCTTAGGGTTCAGTTGAAGAGGTTGGGAATTTGAGAGGTTGGACATTCTCTCTCTGAAAGGTTGGTCTTTGGGTTGACAGTTTCTCTCTCTCTCATATTAAACCAGAAATTATGATCCTACTCCTTTAGGTTAGCCCTAACACCACAAAATAAATCTTCACACTTCATCAAGAGCATGAATTCAAGCATTATAACCCAATAAGTTCATTGTGAGCATCCAGGTAATCCAACTTGAGAGTTTTCAATAAATTTTTATATTGCTTGTTATTACTAACGATTTTGGTTTATGTGATATGTACATGCATGGCGCGTTTTGAGCAAAAGGGCTTGTATTAAGCCTAATTAATGGATGAATGAATGTTGTTTTAATTTTGTTATTTATTGCTTCTTATGATAAAATTATTCTGTAACACCCCGGATTTTCTAAATAATAAATAAATAAAAACTGATAAACTCGACCCAAAATTTCGGCAGAGTTTCCTTTGTAAATAGGCATCCCAAGTTATCGACAAACTGAAACCTGCTTATACAGACTATACAACATCATATCCAAAACAACAGCGGAAGACTTCTAACAATCCAGGGCGTCACTGCCACACTCACTCACAAGAATGAGTGTAAGGCGGACGATTACAACCCCCAACAATAAATCAATAAAATATAATCAATCTCCTTATTACATCAACTAAAAACAAATGACAAAAATAACAACTTCTTGGTAGCTTTGACTTCGATCGGCCATCCGGGAAACAAGATTTTCACAAGCAATCAACCTGTAAAACATACTCCAATCTACTCCCCCATGCAACCGAATATCGCACAGGTTCATCATAGGCCCACAATTGAAGAAAAATGGACGCGCAAACACGTAACACAGAAAACAACCAATCAGCTTTTGCTGAGTAACCAAACATTCTATCGAAAAATAAATAAAAGCACTACAATGTAACCTCATGTCATTTATGACCTTGAAGTCACCTCAATTCCAAAAATAGTCTCAGTTGCATTCCAGGATACTCTCCTAGCTATAACTCAGTTTCCAAGAATATGTGTCAATCGCTCTCGGTCACTAGCTCCTAGCCTCGACAATGTGGGAAGTGAACTGGCGGTAAACCTCAGAAACAAAATCCATTATCGTAACTCGGCCATAGGCCCCATAACTCATAACATAGCCCGCAAGCACTCAAAATTCCACTCTCGGACCAATTCTCATAACCATGTAACCATTTCATAAAATACTGCTCATCACCTAAGAGTCAACATCTTAGGCTACTTGCCCACATGTCAAGAGCTAAAGAGACTAACAACTTGTGAGCCTCAATACCAAGATCAAATCTTTACTCAATCGTATTGATAGTCAATACTCATAATCTCATCATTCTCATCTCAAATACCCATTTCGTGTAGTAGTATAGTACACAAAATTTCGGCACGGTTTCCCAAAAGTTCATATTGTCCTCGATTCAAGTCAATGTATCTCTAAGTAACCAACTTACTATCAATTATCACCTGATATTCTATTTTACCTAATCTATTTGGTAAACTCTATTCATTCACTAAGATAAACGCTACAGCCAGCCAACCTATCACTAATATAGCTTTGTCCAACAACTTGGCAGCAAGCATGGCTACTAATCCAACATAGCAAGATTGTTCACATAACAGCCAATAATCATAGCAAGTAAATGTAACCATCATGTTCAGCATAGATCATTCATTCATAAATAGCATGATATAACATAAATCAGAAAATATAATTCAACAGATAACACTTAAATCAAGCACTCAGTCCACACATAAAAAGGAAATTAACATCCATCTCCAACCGAATAGAAAGGGTTACCTTCAATTCGGTATCCGAAGCAAATAATGAGCTAAATCCTTCAATCAATCAACAACTATCTATACATAAACAATTGCAAATAATAACAACAAACCAATTACTAATGAAGCCCACAAAATCTAAACTTAAGAATCAACTAAATACCAAGTAATTGAGGATTAGGATTTCAGAAATCAAACCCATGAAAAAGGGTGAATTGGGCATGAACCTGGGTGGCAATTAGGTAGCGTTTGGGGTGATAAATTCACCGGAATCCATGGCAATCAAACAGCTCCAGCAGCGACAGACACAGGGCAGAGGCACGGGCAAGAATCGCGTGAAACAGAACAACAAGAGGAGCGAGAAAATTCGACCATTGACAGCGAAGTACTCACAGCAGCAGTAAAGTTTCGTGAAAAGAGAAAACTAGCGAAGATGGTGGTGATGATGGCGGATCACGACTCAAGAGTCAAGATGATGGTGGTGGTCTTCGTCCGTGAGAGAGAAATTACAGGAGATGGGGGAAAGGTGATTGTGGGGATGGTTTTGCACGTATATAAGGGTTTATGAAAACCGACTTAAAAAGGTCAATACGGTGTAAGAGTTCCAAATGAAACCAACACTCTTTTTTTTAAAAACAAAAGCAAAACAAATACACCCACTTTAGCACTAAATAAATATCACCTTATAAAATAAATGAATTATTTTAGGAAAATAGTTTAAATATACGGGGTATTACATATTCTTTGCTTGTGGATTGGTGGATGAATTATGGGTTTGTCTTCTAACTTGCAGGTTTTAGCATATTTATCGTTTTTTATCAATAAAAGCATGTAATTTGATAAATTGTTAAAAGTGGTCACAATAATAATGTTTGTTCAACCCATTAGTTAAAACTAGGAATTTGGACAAATTGAACCCTGTTTGGAACCGTAGCATTAATAATTATATTGAATCGATTAGTAAAGGCCGTTGTTGTCAATGGGCGAGTTGGGTGCCTAACACCTTCCTAGCTCGTACTCACGCCCCGAACTCATTTATGAAGTCAATTTCCCCAATAGGGATTGGGGTGCACAGGAATTGAGTTGACGTCTTTCTAGACTATCGACTTGATTCCAAGGTTTCCAAATTACCTTAAATTTGGTGGCGACTTCCTACAATCTTAATCATGTCCTTAGTGCAAAAGGAAAATCTTAATGTGCATTCACACTCAAAGGTTCACGAAAACCCGAACGACCGCGCTCTCCCAGGCTGCCCGGAAACCCGAACGAAAAAGGGGGCGAAAAAGGGGAGAAAAATACGGTAGCCTACAACAATCTAATGCATTCATCGCGCAGATGATGCAGAGGAATGATACGAGGGCTACTGGGGGTGACGATTTCGCCGCAGTATCTAAGAAGATTAAGGGGCATAATCCGCCTGTGTTTGAGGGGCGCAAGGATCCCGTACTTCACGACGATTGGACGCGAGATTTAGAGAAAATCTTCGCGATAACTGGGTGTCCGGAGGCACTTAAGGTAGACAGTGCTATCTATCTGTTCTGGAAGAAGGCAGATCGTTGGTGGACAACCAATGGTACCTCAATTAGAGCTCGACCGGGATTTAATTGGGAAATGTTCAAAACGGTTCTTCGAGAGGAGTTCTACCTAGAGTATCTCCAGGACCAAAAGTATAATGAGTTTTTGAACCTTATCCAAGGGAGGATAACTGTTCAGTAATATGCTGAAAAGTTTGACGATCTTGCTCGTTTCGTGGGAGAATTAGTCTCTACGGAAGAGCAAAAGGCCCGTAGATTCCAGAATGGGTTGTACTGGACCATTCGTGAGTCTTTTGGGGGTTATAAGTGTCAAACTGTGCAAGAGGTCTACAATCGTGTTGCGAATCAAGCTGTGATTTTTAAGCACCGAGAGGAAGTGACTGGGAAAAAGAGGAAGTTTGACGACCATCAGGGTAGTGGTGGTGAGAAAAAGGAGAAGTTCCGGGGAGGGAACAACAACCACCACCACCACCACAACAACAACCACAACAACAACAACAACAACAACAACAACAGGGGAATAACCACAATGAGGGTGGGAGTTCCAAGAATGGAAATGACAAGAATGACGATGGAAATGGCCATCGAAATAATGGGGGTTGGAAAGGCAAACCCTACATTTGCAGGAGGTGCAACAAGAATCACTCAGGAGATGATTGTGAGGGTAATAAGGTTAGATGCTACACTTGTCCAGAGTTGGGCCATCGTTCTTTTGAGTGTCCTAAGAAGGACAATGGAGAGAACAATGGGGGCCAATATATTCATTCCCAAGATAACGAAGGTGTGATGAATGAATTGGCTTAACAAGTATAAAGCAAGAATCAATTGTAGTGAACAAAAGATATCGCAGAAAGGACCTAGAGGTAATAGAATCTCATATA
Organism: Tetragonia tetragonoides; assembly: GCA_038025085.1. NCBI lineage: Eukaryota > Viridiplantae > Streptophyta > Magnoliopsida > Caryophyllales > Aizoaceae > Tetragonia > Tetragonia tetragonoides. Next base: position 9,599,529 of record CM076140.1, on the reverse strand, counting down.
AAGGAATTGTCACTAAGGGAGGAATTGGGATTATTTCAATGTTAGTGGCGAAAAAGCACTTGGAGAAGGGATGTGAGGGATTTTTGTTTCACATTCATAATGTAGAGGGAATAGACGAGGAAATCTCAAAGATTGATGTGGTCAATAAGTTTTCCGATGTATTTCCAAAGGAGATTCCTGGTATGCCACCAGTGAGGGATACTGTGTTTCAGATTGACCTAGTTCCTGAAAAGGTCCGATTTCGAGGGCACCGTATAGAATGTCACCTTTAGAGATGAAAGATCTAAAGGAGCAATTAGATGAGTTGTTAGAGAAAGGGTACATTAGACCTAGTGTGTCACCGTGGGGCGCACCAGTTCTATTTGTGCGTAATAAGGACGGTAGTCTGCGTCTCTGCATTGACTATCGTGAGTTGAACAAGGTCACTATCAAGAATAGGTATCCTCTACCAAGGATTGAAGACCTGTTCGATCAACTTCAAGGGGCTGGAGTATTTTCTAAGGTGGATTTGCGGTTTGGTTATCATCAGTTGAGGATTGATAAGGTCGACATTGCGAAAACTGCATTTAGGACAAGGTATGGGCATTATGAGTTTACATTTATGTCATTTGGGTTAACTAATGCACCTGCCATGTTTATGGAGATGATGAATAACACCTTTCGACCATATCTGGATAGTTTTGTGGTCGTGATTATCGATGACATTTTGGTGTAAAGACAAGGAGGAACACGCAAGACACTTGAGGACTGACTTGGAGGTGTTGCGGAATGAGAAGTTGTACGCTAAACTCTCAAAGTGTGAGTTTTGGCTGGAGAGTGTTGCTTTTCTTAGTCACATTATCTCTAAAGAAGGAGTCTCTGTTAATCCTTCTAAGATTCCGGCTGTCATGGATTGGCCTGCTCCGAAAAGTGTGACTGAGGTAAGAAGTTTCCTCGGATTGGCTGGCTATTATAGGAGATTTGTGCAAGACTTCTCCAAGGTAGCTAGACCTATCACAAATTTGATGAAAAAGGAGATGAAATACAAGTGGACTGAACAATGTGAAGAAGCTTTCCAAGAGCTTAAGAAGAGGTTGACAACGGCACCAGTTTTGACTTTACCGTCTGGAATGGAAGGGTTTGAGGTGTACAGTGATGCATCTAAAAATGGGTTGGGGTGTGTGCTTATGCAAAATGGCAAGGTGGTTGCTTATGCCTCTCGCCAGTTGAAGGTGCATGAGAAGAACTACCCTACTCATGACATGGAGTTAGCTGCCGTGATTTTTGCCTTGAAAATCTGGAGGCATTATTTGTATGGAGCTCGTTGCAAGATCTTTACAGATCACAAGAGTTTGAAGCATATCTTCACTCAAAAGGAGTTGAATATGAGGCAACGGAGATGGCTCGAGTTGATATTTGAGTACGATGGGGATATTCAGTATCACGAGGAAAAGGCCAATGTAGTGGCTGATGGGTTGAGTAGGAAGACTTCACACACTATGAATAACATGATGGTACTACCTTATGACTTGTGTGAGGAATTCAGGAAGTTGGACTTAGAAGTTGTTCAATAAGGTGAAACTGCAGTGTTGCTGAATGCACTTGTAGTCCGACCGTCGATCTATGATGAGATTCGACAGTTGCAAGTTCATGACCCGTTTCTGGAGGAGTTACGTGTCAATATCAAGGATGGGAAGCATCCTGATTATGAGATCCTTGATGATGGTACGATTAAGATGAAGGGGCGTTGATGTGTACCAAACAACGTCGAGCTGAAGCGAACGATTCTTGATGAAGCGCATGGAACTGCGTATTTTGTTCACCCAGGTGGTGATAAGCTGTACAAAGACCTGAAACTTCAGTTTTGGTGGACAAACATGAAGCGAGAGTGTGCTGAGTATGTGGTAAGGTGTCTTACTTCTAAAAAGGTGAAGATCGAACACAGGAGGCCTGGAGGTCTTGTTCAATCGCTGGAAATTCCTGGATGGAAGTGGGATTCAATCTTGATGGATTTCGTGACTGGATTACCAAAGACAAGGTCTGGCAAGGACACTATTTGGGTTATTGTCGACCTACTAACGAAAACGGCGAGATTCATTGCGATGAAGAAAACTTGGTCAATGGACCAACTCGCTGAAGCTTATGTGAAAGAAGTCTTAAGGTTACATGGAGTACCTAAAGACATTGTGCCATACAGGGATACGAGATTCTTGTCCAATTTTTGGGATAAATTGCAGAATGCTTTTGGTACGAAGTTGAAGTTTAGTACAACATTTCATCCTGCGACAGATGGTCAAACGGAGCATACTATTTAGACACTGGAGGACATGTTGCGAGCTTGTGCTCTAGAAATGAAGGACTCTTGGGAGAAGAGTTTGCCTTTGATTGAGTTCTCCTACAACAATAGCTGCCATGCGAGCATTGGTCGAGCACCTTACGAGGCGCTGTATGGGAGGAAGTGTCGATCTCCTACGTGTTGGAACGACATAAGTGAGACCTTTGTTTTGGGTCCGGATTTTATCCAAGAAACTGTGGATTAAGTAAAACTTATCCAAGAGAAGATGAAAGCTGCACAAGATAGACAGAAAGCCTATGCAGATCAACATCGACGAATGGAAGAATTTCAAGTTGGTGAGAAGGTACTTCTCAAAGTATCACCTACTTGTGGAGTGATGAGATTTGGGCGCAAAGGGAAGCTTAGCCCAAAGTACATTGGACCCTACGAGATTCTTGACAGAATTGGAGAGGTCGTTTATAGGCTTGTTATGCCTATGGATTAGGAGCAAGTGCACGATGTGTTCCACGTGTCACAACTCAAGAGGTATCACCATGATCCAAGTCATGTGCTGAATCCAGAAAATGTAGTGTTAGATGACACACTTACCTATGAAGAGAAATCAGTTCGAGTCCTTTAGGAGCGAACTAAACCTGTGAGGATCGTAGACGAGAAAACGAAGAAAACTCGTGCGTCTACGATCAATCTTGTGAAAGTGTTGTGGGCTAACCACAAAGTCGAAGAAGCGACTTGGGAGACCGAGGCTGATATGCGCAAGCGTTATCCTGCACTGTTCGAACAAGGTACTTAACCTTAGTTTCGAGGTCAAAACCTTTTTAAGGGGGGAAGGGTGTAACAGTCCACAAAAGAAAGAATTAAAGACTGGAAAACTCATTGCATTGCATTGCATCATGCTCATTTTGTTATTTGGAAAAGTTGTGAAAACTTTTAAACTTTCAAGTTACATTGCGTATTGAACTTTGAAAGTGTGGTGAATAACTTCGCCTTATGGAACTAGCTTCACTTTGGTGGTGATCCTAAGTTTCGAGGACGAAACTTCTTTTAAGGGGGTAAGGATGTAATACCCCTATTATTATTCATTTTAGAATAATAATTACTTATAAAGAAAATGCAATTTCGTATTTAATTAATTAATTGGGCTCATAAATGTTTAAAGTGCCTAATTAATAATGGATTTTGGTTTTGGGCCTAATTAAATTATAATTGGACCAAATAAATAAAAAGGATTATGGGCAGAGAATTGGGCCATTATTATCGGCTAGGTGGCCGAAAATAAGGCACCAATTTCTGAATTTTATTTTAAAATTTTGTTTCCTAAAATTTTGGCTAGTGGAGTGATTTTACGAGAGGTTTTAGGAAAGAATAAGTTGAGATAATGAAGGAGGGTATTTGGGTTCCTAAATACACTCAGCTTCCAAATTCAACTGACGCTTTACCAAATCAAAAAAAAAAAAGACTCTCACTCTCACTCTCACGCACGACCGAACGAAGGGGAAGAAAAGAGAATTTTGACACTCTTTCACAATTCATCCTTTACTCAGTTTTAATCTTTTGATTTTCAAGTAAGTGTTCTAAGCTTGTTTTTGATTCTTAAAAGCTTTAAATTTGATTCAAGTATGAGTTTTAATGAACCCTAGTTTTGTATGAGTAAACCCTAATTTATGTTTTGCCTAGGGTTTGCTGTATTCTATTGTTTTTGCATGATGGGATCATGATTAGGGTTGGGTTTGTTGTTTTATTGAATTGAATCAAAGTTTGAGTACAAAAGGTTGGATCTTGTGATTTAATTAAATCTGGAAATTTATTAATTGTGTAGATTTAATTAGATTTGGATTTGTTAAGTTTGATTAACAAAAAAAAAAGGTTCGGGTGGTGCAACACGGGAGGGCCGTGTACTGCACACGGCAGCACCCTGCCGTGCTGTAGCCGGCAGCGCCGGGCTGCTGGCTGTGCGGCCAGCAGCGGCTGCTCGGCACCACCGACCACCGTTGACGGTGGTCAGTGGTGGTGTGGTGGTGGTTGATGTTGGTGGTGTTTTGTGTTGACTTGTTGACTTGTTTTTAGGGTTTTGGAAAGTTTCCTAATTTAGTTTATGTAAATTGTTTTTGGAAACTTTGAGCATGCATGAGTAACTGAAAATTCCAGCAACTTAATTAATTTAATTAAGGGTACTAAATCATCTTTAAAATTTAATAATGTGGTTTAGAAGTCAAGGTATTGACTATTTGTGTATTGTGGATTTGTTAGGGCCCGTTAACCGCACTCGAACGTATGGAGCTTACGTTGTTTGATTGTCGTGATTGCCTTATTGTTAAAGGTAATTCATGTCTAGATGAATTATGTATATTCAGTGTCTAATTATCAAATTGGGATGTTTATTCGTACATGGTTTGTGGAAGGGATAATTTATATTTATTTCCTAGTGATAATTCGTATAGAATTATATGTTAGTGAATGCATGTATTATGTTGGAAATTCACTTTGGGTAGCAATGTCTACTTGTTAATATTCATGTGAGGAGATGCATGATTTATTATGGTTGTTGAACGAAAATTATGTTAATAATTGTTCAATTGGAATATAGCTTGTAATGCTATTTTGTATCAAGTTGGTAAGCATGTGGATTCATGTTAGTAAGCATGTTACTTCAATAAGTTGAATTGAACGTTGACTATTGGAACTTACTTAAAGGTATTGAACTAGGTGGTTTTGAATTGAGGCCTAGATGTCATTCATGTGAAATCGGAAATCGTAACCATATTGTGTTACTTGAGAATTGCCAAGATTATGTGATTTACTTGACTATGTGATCACCCTTGAATTGATTGATCACCCTTGAATTGATAAATTGAGAGTTAAGATTTGTTTGGTAATGGATCCACCAAAGGGAGCAAATGGGAATGTCAATTGGTACGTTGAGTGGGTTCATTGGTTATGGCCCCAACGTATTTGGTTAAAGCTTGTATCCATACAAAGAGCAATTGGGCAAGTGAAGTTTTGTGGATGAAACTGTTCTTCTTGTAAACCTAAGGGTTGAGAGAGGGTATGCATACTTAGGAACATCTAGAAGTACTTCAGGAGTCATCTATACTCCGGGACGGTTGATCCCTCTTTGCTATTATGCATAGGACTTTTGATCCTATTGAGCTTTCTGCAGTTGGTTCTGACATTCATGTGATTCTTTTCTCTCTAATGAACTTGGCTAATGGATAATAATAAATATTGGATTTATTATTTGGATTGTTTGGCTGTTTAAATTAAAGCATGTCGTCTTTTATTTATTCAAGCATGTTTATTAAGCATGATGGCTTAAGTGGAGATTCTAAAATGGATTGTGTGGTTATGAATTACTCAACGTAGCTGATTGGTTGTTTTTCTTTTTACTTGTGTTTGTTGTCCATTTCTCTTCAATAGTGGACCTATGATGAACCTATATGGAATTCGTCTATATGGGGGAGTAGATTGGCAGGATTTGATAGCTCGAGATGTGAGCTAGGAGAGGCGACGAAAGAAGATTGTATACCTTCTAAAAACAATTTATTACGTATGTTTGGGGATATAAACATTTGGTCTCTTTCTAGCTTTGTATTTAATTTGAACGTTAAATATGGCGATAGCGCTTTGAATTTCTAGGGTTTTTCCGCTGCAACTCGTGATTTTAAATGGTTTTAAATTAGACGGAAATTCGGGGTGTTACAAATAGTCTAATTGGAAATTATGTGGAGGATATCTATGGTCGTGCCTTTGTTGCAATGACTCCGAGCATACCACATAATTTGTAGTTTGTTCTTCGTATTATCAGCCAAAAAAAAAAAAAAATAGAAGAGAAAGATGATTTTAACGGATGATTTTAGCCATTTTTAAAGAGTGGTGCTAAATACCACTACTCACTTAACTAAATACCACCTATTTTTGGCTTGAGTTACCAAATCTACCCTTGTTCTAATTTTTAATCTTTCTTCCATCTTCTAATTTTTCCAAAGGGTGTTGGATGGTCACCCTCTAAGTGTTGGCTAATGCCTCCAACACCCCTTAATGGGTAACTGAACGATTGCAGATGGTAATATACAAGATAAAGGGAGAAAAAGATTGTGACAGCAAGCAGCAGCTCCGCCTGCAGTTCCAAGAGCGACGGCAGCTCATTTTTGCCGGAGAGCTTCTACTTGCCGCCGAACATGGCAGACCACCACTGGTACCGCTAGTATTTTGGTCATCTTCTACGGAACAAAATTTAGTGATTTTGTGTTTTTAAAACTTTTTTTTTGAAGAGAACAAAATCGTCATAATGAAGTTGATCACATTACAACAAAAGATCGGTCAATTCAATTCTTCAAATGTCTTTTCTTCAACCTTATTCCCACAATTTCTTCTTCCATATATTCTTCATGCCAGGTAAAATAAAATCAAAGGAGGGCCAAATGAAAACCGAAAAATTGAAATCTGGGCAACAATTTGGGAAAGAAAAGGGGTTGTTGTATGCGCGGGATGACACCCCCTGGTGACTGCCGTGGAACTATGCCGTCAATCACCAGGTGGTGTCGTCCCTCGCAAACGGCACCCCCTCCCTACCCCAAATTTTCACCATCACCAAATTATCTCAAATGGTTATAATTCATCAACGTATTTAAATATTCAATGAGAGAATTAAAGAGAATTGGTCCTTAAATATGCATTCAATTGTGAAGGAAAAGGATGTGATGCGTGAGTTGCAAATTCAATTTGAGAATTAATAGGGCCATGGGTCATGGCTGAAGGTGGAGTCATGGAGTTAGGAAGGAGATCGCAGACAGGGATGGAGTTGTGGAGAGAGAAGAGAGAAAAATTAGGAGGATTTTCTATTTTTGTTAGCCTTTATATACTAAGGGGCATAATGGGCAGTTCAAGCCAAAAAGGGGTGGTATTTAACACCTATGTTTTTAAATATGGGATATTTTTTGTTTTATGGTTACCTAAATGCGGTAATAAATTACGAGTTGTTTCTCTCTCCTTTGACTGAAGAAAGAGTTTTGAGTGAAACATCTTTTTTCTTCTCTTTGTTCACAGAAACACGTTTCTATTTTTTTGGTTCACAATGAAACACATTTTATTTTTTTTGGTTCACAATGAAACACGTGTTATTTAACAACAGTTGTGGAGAGATTAGAGAATTACAGTAATTTCCAACAAGCGTGCTTCTGAAAACTTAAACCGCCCTTGATCACCGTCATCCCGAAACCTATAAATCTCACTTTCGCGCGACACTATTCACTCTCTCTCCGCTTCTCAGTTTCTCTCTCATCTCTCCCTCTCCCTCTCCATCTCCATTTGTGAACTTAGGTTTTGTTGGTTCTTCTCTTTGAAACGGCATAGAGTTACAAATTTACAATTGATTGCTGGCTGTTGATGGAAGAATAATTGTGTTGACAATCAAAGTTTTTTGCGGTTTGTAGTTGCGATTTTCGGAAGGTATTGTGATCATTAAATCCTAAAATTATTGTTGCATTATCAATTTAATTCAAACTCTGAGCAAAAAAAAAAGGATTTTACTATATTGGATGCATAATAATTGGCCCTAGTTTATCAATAAATTAAGTTGCTTGCTTTTTTTTTGTTGTTGTTGTTAGGATGTTGTAAATGTTTCAGTAGAGAGAGAAAAAGGCAATTCAAGTGAGGTATATATCTCTTCTATTCTCTATTGTTGTTGGATTGTTCAATTTCATTGTATTTATTCTGGTTAGTTTCTTTGAAATTGAAATAGGGAATCGGGAATGTAGGATTTGGTCTGTATTTTGCAAAAATCAGTAGCCAGCTCAATCAAAATCAATCATCACTATTGTAGTAAATTAATTACTTAAAGACAGACAATTTGCATAATCCGATTTTATTTATATGCATCACATAATGCATGGATTTTGTTGTTCAGGACGCATGGATCTGATCTTAAAACCTTGTTCTACCACCAAATTACCACAAGGGGAAGGGGATGTGCAAAGTTTGAGTAGTCGCAGTCATGTGGGTAGAGATAGAGATAGGATCAGCAATTTACCAGATGAACTGTTAAGCCGAATACTTTCGTTACTTCCAACCAAGGATGCTGCTGCTACGCTTGTCTTGTCCAGGAGAATGAAGCGTATTGTTTTCGCTTGGTTAACTAGTCTTGATTTTGATGATTCACCTATAACCCATTGTTTGTACCGTCCCCATCTAATCGATCGTTTCCCTACTTTTACAATCTTTGTGGATAATGTATTGCAAGCATGCCAATGCCTGCCATCTGAGAATCATCATCTAAGCAGGTTTAGACTTCGATTTGGTGGGGACATGAAGAGGTGGAGTTACAATCTGAGACATAAATGTCTGGAAGATTGTTTTCCTGACTTGAATCCCACCCATGTTAATGCATGGATGTGTTTTCCATTGACCCGTATGGTTAAGTGTCTTGATCTCTGCATTCATGTCAGGAAACCCGGTAACCTGCCCCTCGCGATTTTCACTTGCGAAACATTGGAGGTGTTGAAGCTTTCTTGACATGGGTCAAGTTTCCATCATTCATCTCCCAAACTTGAAAGCATTCCGCCTCCTTTCGGTTAATATTCGTGACGATGATTTTCTGACTAGGCTCGTTTCCAGTTGTCCTTCACTTGAAGACCTCGATGTGGAAATCTGTTGGTTGGAGCATGGGGAGTTCGTAATCGTTTCTTCAACATCTCTTCGGAAATTGAGTTTACAATTCATAAGACATGATGAGGGTAAAAACAGTCAAATTGTGCAGATTGATACTCCTAATTTGGAAGATTTTTGCTATATGGACAATTTAGCATGGCAGTACTCTCTCACAAAAATGGATGCTCTTGTCACAGCTTATATCATTACTGATCATCTGTTGGTCCCAGAGGCTAATTTTCAGATTATCCTTAGCCTTGTCAGATCCTTGTCTAATGTTCAAAATTTGACTTTGACAGGCACGTGCACAGAGGTTTGTCTCTTGCGCCTTTTCATCCTTCATTATGTTTTTATCTGAGTTGCATTATCTCTCTTTATTTTGTCAACTTTGAAGTTGACTACTTGGTTGGTTGAAGGCTCTAGGTGATGGTGATTTAAAGGATCAGCTACCTCTGTTTCATAATATGAAGCATTTAGAACTGTGTTTTGGTGGTCTCACTAAATGGGATAAAGTGTTGTTGGATTTTCTTGATTATTCGCCTTTCTTAGAAACACTTGCTTTTCCCGAGGTTAGTGTGTGGTACTTCTATTTGATATTGTACTTTGTGAAAAGATATGTGGCAATGGTGTAACTATGTTTTTTTTTTTTTTTTTGTTTTGTTTTTTTTTTTTTTTTTTTTTTTTTGTTGTTGTTGTTTTTCTTTGCAGGGACTCTGCAGCCAGTTTCTTTCCAGTGAAATGCCAACAGTTGAGGCTGAAATTCAGTATTGGAGAACAACGCAAACAATCCCTTCGTGTTTTGGGTCCCATCTCAAAAGAATTGTGATAGAGAGTTACTGGGGCCTAGAGATGGAACTGAGTTTGGTGAATTTTTTTCTAAGAAGTGCATCAATTTTGGAGGAATTATTTGTATGCCGGGGTACTTCATCAAAAGTGGATCAGATGTCACTTGAGAGCACATTGAAGAAGCTACCAAGGGCCTCAATCACCTGTCGAATAAGAGTGCAATGATCAATTTAAGTGGTGGTCTGTAATGGGGTCATCTTCTTTACTTGCATTTATTTTGCCCCTTCTCCCCTTTTAATTTATATGAGTTTGCTTAATAAGTTGTTTTAACTTGGTACATTTAATGATAAATCCTTTTTGAAGAAGGTACCTTTTCAGTGTTTTCAGATACCTCTTTTCAGAGCTCTTTCTAAAACAAAGCATTCATAATCGTTACAATTTACATGAATCATGGAACAAACAGAAATAACATTAATTGCAAAAAAGACTTGCAATCATCTGACATGATATGTGAGGCACCCATTGTTGGCATTCAATCAATGGGGTAGTGTCCCACGGTTTTGTCTGTAAGGAAACAACAATCAGTGTCTTAGTGACACTGATCAGTGAGAGTTTGTCTCAATTTTAGTGGAGTTTAACTGTGATATTCAATTATGTAAATTAGTCAATAACATTAGGTTTCAGTGAGCTCAATTTCATCTCTGGCGACTCGATCGACCATCAGATCTTGTGAGTACTCTCCCACTGAAGCTCTCTCTCTTCACCCAACTCTTTTTTTATGTACTGGAAACATTCCTTCAGACTTCTCATGTCAAAGAAGATAGTGGAATAGTTGTAAGAGTTGGTGAGAAACTGGGGAAATCGGAAGAAGATAAATGATGCAGGTTCCGGTGGCCATCCCACTTGGGTCAATGTTACCTTCATCCAATAATCTCTAAAGGGTACGTACTCAATGTTGAAATTTTGATTTATTTTCGTTTTTAAGAGGGAGTAAATTTGTTTGTGGCTCCATTTATATTATAGTTTTCCCGTTGAATTCGGTTGTGTTTAGATAAATTATATTAGATGGAAACGATAATTTTTATCCTTCATGTTTGCTAGGACTTTGATAAGAAAGGAAAGGTTGGTTATTGGTTATATGAGAAAAGAAATAGCATATTTCGTACAAGAAAGGTTTTCAATTGCATTGGCTATGCCAAAGAAAGGTTACGCATATACTGCTTAATCTCTGAAATTAGTATTTCCAATTGCCTGAAACATTTAATGGATTTGAGCTCTTCTATTGTATAGGGGCTTTATGGGTCAAACTCTTGTTTTGCATTCTGTGTTTATATATGATTCAGATGGCATTAAAAAGGTTGGTTTGTTTGCTTGCAAAACTAGATTTATGGGAGCCTATGGTGTGGTCTTTAGGGTTTTGAGTAGGTGATGCAATGACTGAAAAATTAATAATCGTAATGCAATGACTGAAAAATTAATAATCTATTCTTGTTAATGCCTTTTGTTGTGTTAGGAATTTCCTGTGATCGCCTGATATAGCTAGCCACTTACAAGAACTACTAGTATGGCTCCATCGCAACTATGTTGTGCACCACAAGATACAAGAAGAGGAAGAAATAGTCGTATGAAAAAGCAACTTTGTGTTATTTCTAGTTTAGAGTTCCTGAAGTGAGGCACAGATATACATATTGGCCTGTGGCACAAAAAAATAATTGTCTCACTCACAACCTAGAGGTAGGCTCACATGAAAATTTTAGACTATAGTTTTTGATGAAATTTTGGCTATTTTGGAGTTACTGATCTCATGACGCATCGGTTTAATGATCAAACTGAGACAACCTCTCTGTTTTCAGGCCTCTTTTTAACGTAAAACCGATCCCACCACTTGTCTGGGCCGGAGCGGCTTTGGAGGCACTGGGACAATGTTGATGTTCTCAAACTCAAGCTTTCTTTAGACTGTAATGTATCTGATGATCAATAAACGTTATGTAATTCTCGCGGGCTGCCAAGCTGGTAGGAGTTGCAGGAGAGACCAACTTCCAGGTATTAGTGGCCCTGATGAACGCTATTTTCTCTTTTCCTTCCAACAATTGGTTCCAATGGAAGTTTTCTGTTATGGGTTTTGCTTTTCCAATATTTGGCTCTACATTTGATTGTATTCCACTTGTGTTCTTTAGATGAAGTTTTCGTGAAGGCGCTATAAGTAGTGGCTGAACTGTAAGTGGCATGTTTTTTTAATACACTGAAGGCCCCGAATAATCTATGGTATGAGTCCCACTAATCCACTATGTTTGCAGTCCATCTTGTTTATGAGGAGGGTGAGGCGACATTTGTAGGGCCTACTAAGTGTAGAGTTGCTCTATCAGGAGGAATTGCTGAAATTGGCAGAATATAATATTCATATGGCAAAGCTCCTTGATGCTGAAAGACACTGTATGTGAAGTGATATCTCACTTACCATCGTCAGTGAAGATCTTTATCTCACTAGCTTCATATTTCGAAGAAGCTGCAACAGAACTTGAGGCCTTCCTTCTTTAAACATTGGTGAATGAAGAACCTAAAGCCATATTAGGGCTACATACTTGGTTGGTTAAGGCCTTGGTGAAGGTTGGTGTATATTCCTGAGTTACATATGAGGGTGTTGCACTAACATGTACAATCACTATAAAACATTCCTGGGGTTGCAGCTTAGTGCAAGGCCCAGGTCACCTGTTGCAGAAAGTAGTTGAAAGTGTGAAGAACCCCTGCCTGCTAAATTTGGTGGTCTTTGCAGTCCCGATTCCGGAAAGGATGACAGGACCGACATCCTAAAGATAACAAGGAATTAATGAATGTTTACTAATCTTGATTGAATAAACATTCCCCTCCAAACCCTTTCATGACCCTGGTTCCTGAAGAAGCTCAGAGATTAAAGATTCCTTAAAGAATGGGAATGTTCAGTTGGAGGCTAGCATCACACTGTGTTCCTACCAGGAGTGAGATAAGAATGAGAAAGTTGCTTCTGCGTAAGATGATTGAACTTCCTGTCACCAACATGAAGAGAATTACTCACATCTCTTCATCAACAATCACTGCTCCAAACCCCCCTGGATGCACCTTATGGGATCAGAACTGAAAATTGAAATGACTGGGATGATAAACAGTGGATTGAAGCTTGCCTCTTCCCTGCAAGGCTTCTTAACTTCCCAACTGCAATGGCAGAAGATTTTACAAAAAGTCCATGCCTACTTGATCGTATCTGGAAAGAAAGGAATGAGAGCTTCCATGTTAGCAGACTTGCTGATCCGAACCTCATAATTCAGCACTTCAACAATAGATGGAGAGAAATTCAACAAAGCTGGGAGGAGGGTAGTAACCATGAGGCCTCACTTAACGAGGATGAGTATGAGAAGATCAAAGACATTCTTAGACGCAATAAATGTGCGTCTGTTGATTGATGCTGCAATCAGAGCTGAAAAGTCCGATACTGCTTGGATCCTCTTCAATGGAGGTCAAATTATGGAAGCAGGGACAAATGCTAATTCTGAACTGGGTCCTGCCGCAGCTGAAACAACAGCCATTCTACAATGTTCCAAGAGTATTGATAGTGAAACTTTGCAAAGCTGCACTGTAATCACTGATGCAAAATAGTGGCAGACTATGTACACAAAGGAGCTCCCTACCCCTGAAAGTGTAGACGGTCCTTGGCCAGCATGCAGCATCTCAATGCTTCACTGGCATTTTAGAGATGAATATCGTCCAGCTTCAATGGCAAGGCACTATGTAAGTCACTTCAGCTGCTAATAAAAGGTGACTTTTTCGGCGTGGCAAGAAAACAAACAAACAAAAAAAACACAAAAGCTCATATGAATATATGAATGCTTTGTTGATGCTAGGCCCATCACTCTTGTTGGGATCACTTGACATTAAATAAGTTTTCTTCCGTATTCTTCTACCCTTTTAAAAGTGAACAAGCCCAAATGACTAGTCACATCTACAGTCTTATGAATAGTACCCTGAAGGCCTGAACAAATCTTCGTTTCCCTCTTCCTTTTACAGGTAGATTCACCCTTTTTTTTCCCTTTTCTTTTCTGCAGCACAGCCCAAAATCTTGAATTCTGGATTCTTCGTACCTTTCCCATGCCTTAGCAGTTGATACAGTATAGCTTAGCCAATTAGAATCGTATTCTATTCCCTTTAATTGTTTATTTGTTTCCTAAATACATGGATTTTATATTCTGCAGAATCTAGATCTTATCATTTAGGATACTGGGATCTCTTCCGTTTGTAAGTTAAGATCCTAATATATTTTTGGATCTCTTTCACTTGTTCCCTTTAGTTAATGAAAATGTAAGAGTTTGGCTCTTTTTGTTTAGTGCTGTGTGTCATTGTTGGGGTAGCCTTTTGGTAATATCGTAGCTACACTTATTCAGCATCCTTTCTAAACATAGGTTTGCCAATCTTTGGTTATTGGACATTTTAAAAGTGGTGAGAATATGATTAGTTGCAATATAGCATGGTGGCTTGAGATTTCTTGGGCTTTCTTCGTTATTATTGGTCATAATTATTTAATATTTCGTAGGTCTTTTAATAATGGTGACATTCACTTTGTTTTTCTATTTTGGTTCTCTGACCACTTGTCATTTTATAAATGTATTTGGCTATAAGCTGCTGCTTTTTTTTGCTACTCCTTTTTTCTTCTTTTGCTTTTGCTTTGAGTCTCTTTTGTGTGGATTCTGTGATCAGTTAGCAGGACTTACAGTTCAGAAAAATGTATGGAGTACCTCTTACACCCTAATAGGGAAGAATTTGATATTCCTTCTCCAGAGTACCTCTTACACCCTAATAGAGAAGAATTTGATATTCCTTCTCCAGAGTCTAGGAAGCCCCAGGGCATAGTATAGTGATGTACTGATGTGGTTAACACTCTGAGACAGCTAATTTTATATGATCTCATGAAATTGGTTTATTTTGGGGCTCATGCTCTTTGAGAAAGAAGCTGAGAAGCATCTGCAACAACTTGAGGCGAGAGACGGGATCCCAATCTCAGTAGAAACATTGGGACCTCTCACATTTGGAATTGGAATAGATGGCAGTTGGGATTATTGATTAACAACTCACATGCAAAACAAGTATGGGGTGAATGAGGAATAACATAGGATGCCTACTAGGTTAACCAGTTTGCAATGCAACTATGCAAGTTTGCTGCTTTTTACATGAATTTGTTATCCCACTGGACTAAGTAAAGAAAATTATTTGAGTCCATGGTTGGCTGAAGTAGAAATTCATTTCGCTGATTGTTATGGCACGTACAATATTTATGTACTAATCCATGAGATTTATAGATGAGAGTATCTCTGCCAGGGTATATCATATCTGTTATAGCTTCTTCAACGGCTAATGCTAAAACCTGAATGTCTTTCTTTTTTCCTTCATTTGTTTCTTTTTGGTCACTGTTGTGTATTTCAGATTGTAACAATCTCATTCTTTCTCACTCTCTCTCTCTATTTTTTGGTGAAGAAAGGAAAGGTGACTAAGCATCCTCATCTAATAGCTTGCCCAACTTTGGTTGTGGTAGGAAGGATCGTCATCGAATCTTTTACCATTGTTGCCTCTCTCAAATGCAACATTTTCAAAATAATGCTAATATCTCTCTTACTCTTTGCTTTCTGTGTGTGGTCTATTCTGATGGTTTTGGTTAATGTTCTCTTGAATGGTGATTCATGGAGTTAAAATAAGAATAAGGACGAAATTCAGTTCAAGAAAACGGGGTTTTGCTTTGAGGAATTTTTTTTAAGGAGGATTTGAAGGTCATAATGATGTTGGAATCTCTGTGCATATGCATCTGGTGTCAAGCAGCATGAGAACTTCGAATTGTATGTTTTAAGCCTGAATGCTGCTGTTTCCAAGTGAAAAAACAGCATTATATTGTATAACCTCTAAAACTTGTGAATGAGCTTAGTTCTTGTTTTGAGTTCCAACTCTTTGGAAGACCTCATTTGGGTTGGACCGTAGGAGAGGGGCTTCTTAACATTACATGCCAATCTCCTTTGATGTTCTGTGGTTCGATTGGTTCAATAGCTTGATGTTGTGTTATACTGTTGCACTTCATATTAGCTCGAGTAACTACCTTCTGAGTTGTCTCACTTTCGGTGTTGTGATGATGTCATACATGATGTCATACATACCTTTTGATCTTATAGGTATTATTTCAAGGCTTAGACCTTTAGTAACAATGAATTTTTGGCAATACTGCCTTGGAATTCTACAAATAACCATGGGGCAATGAAACGCATGGGTCTTTTAGAAGTCGTGTATTGAAGAATTTGTCTACTGTATAATTAGCTGAATCCTTTATTGGTTAGAAATAACCTACTTTGGTGAGTAAGTTTTGCATAAATCTTTTCGTTAATTTTCTTAATATTAAGTGATTCAGACTGGTAGAAGTTTCTTCATGGTTAGTATTTGGTCAGGAGCTAATGTTTTCATTTGGCTTTCATCTACTTATGTCTTCTGCAGCAATTTTGATTATAGTGCAGCAATTTTGATTAAAGTGCAGCAATTCTGACATATAGGACACCATTTTATATTTATTTATTCCTGTTTTATATTTTGGCATCGGGGATTGTCATGAGATTTGTTTATATAAGAATCCAAGAGCAGACATAATTTGCATTGGAACCAAATTTGATGTCTATCTGCATTATGGCTTGACTTAGAGAATTAATGTTGCTGAATATGTAGTATATTCGATGATCCTAAGAAAACATATACAAAGAAGAATTCTAAACTGTAATTTGTTTGCTGGGTAGGAGAAATGTTGGGAGAGTAATCGGAACTCAAAAGTCTTGCCTTACTGAGTTTTCAGAATTATTTTTGAAATTCATGTTTTATTCGTATCATGATTGTTCGAGCTTCTGCACAAATTAGTCAAAACTTCAATTACTACTTACATGTCACTATGCATATGGAAATTCATTTTTGACCCACATCATTTGGTTCTTTTTTCTTCCATGACATTGTTCTGATTTTTCTGTTTGTGATCATGGTAGAGCAGTTAATAATTTGCCAAGGATGATGGATTCAGCTCCTCTAATTACTACATTGCATCTGGTGTTGTCATTCTTTTTTGTATGTTGTCATCTCCTTTTTCTTTCCAGTATGCTTATGGAGGAAGGTTTTGGGCTGAGCTCGCATAAAAAGAAATGGAAGTGTACCTGGTGCAGTGCTTTTCAGATTATTGAAATTTGATCTTGGTCCTCCCTCTCCTTATCCACAATTCCCTTTAGCCAACTATATTTGGAAGTCTAAAGTTCCATTGAAGGTGCGTGCCTTGGTTTGTAAGTTGAACACACATGACATGTTGCTCCGGTGGAGACCTGGTGGTGCTGTTGCCGGATATGTGTGTGATGTGTCGGGCCTGTCGGCATGCTACTGAGGATTGTTTACATTTGTTTGTGTAGTGTGAGTTTGCTAGTTCTTTGTGGCCTGGACTGTTTTGTGGGGAGTACTTTGCTTGCGCTGCCACAGTTGGCCAATTTTTTCAGATGCTGTTGCTTTTGGGAGGAGGAAGGAGAGTATGCTGATGTGAGGTTGTGTGTATGGCTATTCTTTCCTGCCTCTGGTTGGAGAGAAATTCGAGGGTCTTTTCTGGTGTTTGCAAGCCTGTTGATTTTGTTTGGGATCACGTGGTGTACCTGGCCTCCCTTTGGGCCAAAGCGGCCGGTGCCTTTAAGGGGGTGCCTCTCACGGATGTTCAGCGCCATTGGCGTGATTTGTAGATAGTTTTGTACTTCTTTTAAGGACTCCTTGTCCTCAAATTGTGCACTAATTATCATGATTCTTGCTAGCTGTACTATTTTCTAGCCGGATCCTACTTATAAGTACTTTTATTCTGATGTTATTATAGTTCTTCCTTTCCTCCCTTCGTATTCTTACTAAGTAGTTACTTGCTGGAACCGTTTTACAGGGCATTACTAGGTTGGTTATTGCCAATCGATGTTGAGAGGTAGAATTTTATCATTTTGAAGGAAGCACCATCCCAAAGATTCTGTCGCGGATGTCTCTCCCTCTATAGATGACTGCAGGTTCCTTTTTACCCTCTCTTTGATTTTACTTTGCTTGCCTATCCTTTAATATCAGTCATGTGGGCAACTAGAATGAGATACTGAAATTCTTAGTTTTTGGCTCTTGAATAATTACCACTTTGACTTTTGAGAGCATTTTTCTCCAATAAAGTTCGTAGATAAGAATAGCCATGTCAGACTATTGCCAAAGAACAAAGGGAGAGTGCTTACTGATGCTGTATGTAAAGTTGATGTCTTTGTCCAAAGCACTTTAAGAAATTTTGTCAATTGTCATTCGTTCTGTCTTGTTAACCAGCAGTTGAAGCTCACTTTGGTCGTCTTTATTTCAAGATGTGACAGACAGGGAACTTACTAAGATACTAGGATTCTTCTGGAAAGTGTTTTGGACATCATATGGTTTATTGGTACGCAAGTGGTTAATTTACAGTCTGGATATGTAGGTTGTCCTTTGTTTTTATTTATAAGGCTTGAGTTGAAACATGAATTGAAATGGTTTGCTGCACATTAAAATAGTTAGCAGATTTGGGAAGAGGTGGTGAAGGGCTGCTCCTGCTCTACTCTGGTTGCTTTCATGTATGAATTGTGGAGGCCGAGGGTGAGAAAACTGAGGTTGTTCCAAGACAAGCAAAGAAGTGCTTTGCATTTTTTAGCGTCAGATTCTGTACAGATTAGTCAAATGCTTTTGTGAGGTACGTGTTATTTTTGTCCGTGTTTATTGTTTCTGAGAGATGGGAATTGCTGAAATTGTAATTGAGAGGACCATTTTCTTGAATTTTTTTCAGAAATGGTATCCAAAATTAAAAATAACACTATTTTGGGTTGGATGTAAAAGTATTTACCAAAGTGGCGTCCAGTAGGTTCGGATGATGAGCATGGATTTTATCTAATTTTTGGCTGGACAGAAGATAAGTCGCTGAGAGGGACAACTACTGGACATGATATGAAGTCTCTCTGTCAACTCCTAATTTTGCTCACTTTCTCTCTCCGCGAGTGACTTTGTTGCTTGGCTATAAAAGAAATAGGTGTTCACAAAGGTGTTGTAGTTGAATTGTAATGCAGTGATACTTTGTAAATACTCTGTTTTGGAGATGTTTTCAATGAAAATGACTCAATAATAATAATAATAATAATAATAATAATAATAATAATGATAATAATAATATTAATAATAAAAAAGAAAGAACTGTAATCTACTCAATCTCAAGCTTCGCCATTTTCTTGTTACAATATTTTTGTTTCCTGTATTAGTTCTGTGAGTGTGTGAGTGACAGTCTGACAGAAGGAGATGGCATTATAATAAAAATAAAGGATTTTTTTTTGTCAAAAACAACCTTCTCTACTCCACTTTTTGTCAAGTATTACCTTATAAAATTTTTTGCCAACAAGTACCTTTTATTTTTTTTGGAAGGACCAACAAGTACCTTAATACACAATTTCTTTTGTCAAACAGTACCCTTAGACGAAAAAGTTACTAATAGAGTTTTTGGGGTTAGTTTTCCACATGTTTTGACATTTTTGCCCGCCTTTTATTTTCCTCGGTTCATCTTCTTCCCTCAAGCTCTCCCAACCATTTTAATGTTGCTGTTCATCTTCGGCCCTGTTTGGCAATTGGCTGGTGACATTAGCTGTTGGCTGATGGCTGGTGGTCGGTGGCTGGTATTGTTAGCTGATTTGACCGGCTGGTAACATTGGATGTCTGGAAATAGATGTTTTGTAATATTGGCTGGTAACATTAGCTAGTTATATGTAAAATGACCTATAAGGACATTCATATGATTGAGGAATTTGATGGCATAGAAGTAAATAATTGTAAGTCTTGGACTATTATGTCATTAGACTACATTAATGCCACCAGCCAATACCCATAAGTCAACCTCATTGGCTTTTCAAAAGTTAGCTTGTGGGAACCCAAAAGTCAATCTCACAAGCTAACATCCAAACACTAATATTAGATGGTGAATTGGTCAAACATCAAATTTTATCATAAAGCCACTCCACAAGCCAACATCCAAACACCCCCTTCATCTTCAACTTCTGGTTTCTGATTTTGTTGTTCATCTTCTTCCTCATCTTGTTTCTCATTTTACTAAATTTCTTCGACTTCTGGTTTCTTATTATTTTGCTCTACTTGTTCAACGACCTATTTCTCATTTTCTCTCTCCTCTTCTTATGCGTCTTGTTTCTTATTTCGTTGTTCTTTTTCAATTTCTTGTTTTTGCTTGCAATTACTCGTCTCCCTTACTCAAGTAAAAGCCATCTCTAAATTTTGGGTTTTTTTGGTGCTCGTCTGGTCACATTTCGGTTGGGTGGTGATGATGCTTAATCACCTTTCTTGTAAATTATGACGCAAGATCATGAAATAATTATTGTTAGAATGGATTCGTTATGAGCATACTTCTTTTGATGTCAAGGCTCTGAAAGAGTGAAAGGGGATCATTCGCGGCAGTAATTTCTATGTTCCACTAAAATTTAATCAGGTTTTGTCTTCACTATACTTGTGCACCTAAATTAGCTAGGATGAAATCTCTGTTTGTACTATAAATACAAAGCAAAGAAAGAATCAAAGTAATATCCTCCAATCAAAGTTATAAAGCTCTACAAGAAACATCCATCTTTACTTACAAACACAATTGCCAGCCATTCAAATTTACAAAGCTCTACTAAAAACATCCATCTTTACAACAAACACGATTGCCAGCCATTCAAATTTACAAAGCTCTACAGTTGCACAATAAGACTTCACTGCAAATGTTACTTTTAATGGAACAGCTCTAAGACGTCTATCCGTACTCTTGGTTTGGGGTGAGCCGCTAACGGCTAACCACCCAGGTATTAGCTGCAATGGAGGCATGAACTGATACAGAAATGCAATGGTATTAGCAAAGAGTAGAATAAACCTCATGAAATAAATCAAATTAACATACTGAGGTAGAATTGTTACAGCAGCAGTAATGAAGTACTGCAATTTAACTGACCTTCAGGGTTGACAAACTGGATAACCTGACCATCCTTGAAAATGTAGACTTCCTTAATCCTTAATAGAAGGAATGCTGTTTACTCCTATTCTCTTCAAGGTGGTCTGCAGTCTTTTGTCATCTGTGGTAGTGGTTTTGTGAATGTGGACAGTCTTCTTCGTTCTGCAATTTCAAATGAAAAGACACTCAGAAAGAAATATCATGTGAATGAATTGATGGCAAAAACATAAGTCTCCAACAGATTGACACAGAATGTATTGACAATTTGACAAATTACATCAACTAGTCTGCGACACAGAATCTGTCCAACCCAAATCGAGCCACCTAAACACAGGCTCAAGTTAGGTCTAAAACCCACAAGACTCCTCTGGCTGAGGGGTTTGTGGAACCACCGTGAGCCTTAGCCCCTGCCCCTCAATCCAGCCGAACTCGACCCTCCTACCAGCGTGTGCGTGTAAATGGTTATTTTCAATAAAATTGTTCCACCCACCCGAAAACGTTCTTGACGTTTCAGTAAACTCCCCATTGCGAGCTCTTTTTTTCCGGCAAATTAAAATTCCCGCCATGGATGTCTGATTGTTCCATTTGATGGTTGTTTAAGCCAGGAAGGAGAAAATCACAATACATGTCTACCGTAATTAAAAAACGGGCCCCACAATCAGTTACTGTTAGCTGTTTCTGAAAATCTTGATTTGATGACACCGTATAAGAGGAGAGAGAAAATAAATGGGAGGGGAGAAAGAAAGAGGGGAAAAGAGGGTCACTGACAATGGGAGAGAAGAGCGGGAGAGAGGAGTGAGAAGAGAGTTTGAGAATTAACAGGAGAGATGAAAAGGCAGTAACATGAATGACTTTAGTAAATGAAAATGAGTGGGATGTATCATACACTTCATTTTCATTAATGTGTTGTGAAGTTCCTATTGGCTGTCAATTAATATAATAAAAAGTAAAGGTAAAATCTTTTCACTCAATTTTTATTTGAAATTCAAGATATTTGAGTTCAAAATTCAAAAGTCTAACATATTAATTGGTGGTTTTGATTTTGGGTAATTAAAACACAATAATTAGAAGTTAAATTATTTGTAATAACCACCTTTTATTGTTTTTGGTTAAAAACTCCGGCAAACTGTTTCTCAAGCCACCAAATCAAAACTCCGGCGAACTAAACCCAAAATCTGAACTAAACCCAAAAATCTTTGTCAACACAACAAATCTTTGAATTGGGGGAAGTATTTGTCACCCGAGCACGAAGTTCAAGAACTCCGACAGGGCAATTGAAGAAGTTTGGCGAAGACATTAAAAGTACTTCGATCTAGATCTGGTAGTCGGGCCATAAAACCGAAGAACTCCGGCGAGAAGGTTGAAGAACTCCACCGCTGAAAAAGAAATCCAGAAAAACGACCGGTGATTTGTGGACGGAACATCAGCACGAGAACCCAGAAAACCGATTGGTGATTTACGCCAGCAACACCGACGACAACACATCGCAGGTTAGTGTCTTGATCATTTGTTTCTACTAAATTGAAGTGGGTGAATCATTTGTTACTATTAAATTAGGTGTGCATGTCATTCATTAGTTACTTATAAATTCAGTGCTTGTTACTAATAAATTAAGGGAAGTATAATAACACCTAACTAACAATTGTCTTAGTTATTACTAGTAAAATAAATAACAGTCATATAGGTAAACTTGAGAAGAATGAAATATGAGAATGACATGTAGTAACGGCTAATAAACCCTCCATTTTAAAATTATTACAGCAACACAAAACATTAGACCCTTTTCTTTCTACACAACGTGTAAAAAACAATATTTTACACAAAGCAATAACAATTTGTCATGTCATTATTGTAGTTTTTATTTTAAAAAATGGAATTTCTTTCATAATCAGGAAAATAGATGTACGTGTGGTTACTGGTTATAGCAACAAGTCAATTTCTTTTTTATTTTTTTGGTGCGTAATATCTTTTTTATATTACTGTTGCAATGTTGCATTGAGCAAACATTTGAGATTTTTTTAACATTGGGCTGATTAATCATACTTGCTTTGTATCTTATACTCATATAGTAGTCATGCTCAAACGAGCAAATTAATGTAACACAAAAGCTCTAATGTAATACGTATCTATCACTAAATAATTATTTATGGTCTCGTTTTATGGCTATGCATTTGCATAAATTTATAATCATTCTATTTATAAGCTACCGTTGTCGCGTATAAATCCATACACACATGACACATTGATATCTATATGCATGGTCTTTCGTATGAATTAACTCAAGTGCAATTACTATATCATAAGAGTCCTTTTTACCATTAAATAAATAAATAAAAATAAGTCCTTTTTACCATTAAATAAATAAATAAAAATAAGACTCCTATTACAGTTTGAACTCCTACAAAAATATTATTAACGTAAATTCAAGTATTCAACCACTTACCTAACAAACTTTTGAAACTTAACCTAATTTCAATAACTTTTTAAATGAAAATAAAAGATATATTTATTTATGATTCTATTGGCTTGTGTAAAAAATAATTTCTACACAATGTGTAAATGTACCATTTTCCCAAAACATTGGTTGCAAATTGGTTGGTGAATATTGCAAAACTTCGATGGCAAAGTCCTATATAGTCCTTCTTTTCCATGGTGAAAAATTCAAGTCACAACCAAGTACTGAATACCGTGGCGGTTCGAAATAATTACTTTTTTTCAAAGATCCTGATTTATTGACATTGAAAGAAATTAGGCAGCGAGTATACAATTTCAACTATAAGAGTTATTTCCAAATTCGGGCCCAGAGAAGCACAACGGATGACCTGGTTCTAATAGATGACTCGTCGAAAATGAACGAGATGAAAATTTGGAATAATAATCCTACCATACGGTTATATGTAGATCATACAGACGAGAAAGATCCGTCAGAAATGGATAATCAGTTGGTTGCGGAAAGCCCAGTGATTAATCGACCAGGTAGAAGGAAAACTCTGGCCAAGAGGAGTAATCACTATCTGAACTCCGAGCATCTTCTAAATTCTGTGATCAAATAGAACTACCAGTCAAAGTAGTCACTACTTACAAATAGGATCATTCTTAAATTGATATAAATCAATATCAGGTTGTTACTATTAAATTAAGTAGCTGTCATTCATATATACGTATTGTTACTAGCAAATTATATGCTATCAATGCCACTTATCTAATCACTCACTTTGTTACTAGAAAAATAAAATTCTGTTTGTTACTAATAGATTAACGGGAAAACAATCATGCTTTCTCTCTCTTCATTCATCTTCTTCATCAATATCTCCGGGATATTGCTTCACAACTACTCGGAATTTCAAAGAAACAGTTACTACAATAATTATTTTAAAGGATTTTTAGATCCATTTGAATGAACACAATTATGGTTTTAATCTCTAAAACTAATGAAGTACACAATGAATGTAAATTGAAGCAATAATATATACTAACCCTAATACTTTTTTCCTCCTCCAACTCGTTTGAGCGGAAATCACTGTAACACCCCGGCCCAACTGGGCCGCTGCTGCCACCTGGAACTGCTTCTATGGCTGAGAACTGACCTCACAAACCACCACAAGCCTTTCCAGCATGCTTTGTCCTCACTCGCATGCACCGGAGAAAACTTCCCAAGAGGTCACCCATCATAGTACTACTCTTAGCCAAGCACGCTTAACTGTGGAGTTTCTTAGGTTTGAGCTCCCTGAAAAGAAAATGCATATTGGTGATATGAGTAGTACTATCAAACCATTTAAGTTGTACTCAACCATGAAATCTTGGGGTATTACACTCACCTCCACCCTGCTAGGTGGCTGCTCTGCGCTCTCCTGTCCACAAGGCAGAGCACACGGTCGCAGGGTTGCTCTGATACCATTTGTAACACCCGGCCCAACTAAGCCGCTGGTGCCACCCGGATTGCTTCCATGGCTGAGAACTGACCCCACAAACCACCACAAGCCTTTCCAGCATGCTTTGTCCTCACTCGCATGCCCTGAGAAAACTTCCCAGGAGGTCACCCATCCTAGTACTACTCCCAACCAAGCACGCTTAACTGTGGAGTTTCTTAGGTTTGAGCTCCCTGAAAAGGAAATGCATATTGGTGATATGAGTAGTACTATCAAACCATTTAAGCTGTACTCAACCATGAAATCTTGGGGTATTACAATCACCCATAATCAAACCGTCCCCGTCGCCGTCACCGAGTCTTGTTGAGGCAAAACAACTCTTCTCAAATATACATGTAAAGAAAACAACAAAAAATTGAGCTTCGCCGGAATATTTTAATCGCCGGCGACCTTCGTCGAAGTTCTTCCCTCACTGGGCCGTCGAAGTTCTGTTCTTCACTCACTCACTCAGTCTATCGTCGGATAATGGTTGGGGTTGGGAATCCTAATGTTTAAGATAATTACGTGAGATTAAAGAAATTTGGGAATTTTTGTCAAATTGGGTGGTGAAGACATGTTAGTTTTCCCCCCTTTTGTCAATCTCTTCCCCCCTCTTTTACACTCACTTTCCATTCCAAATCAAATCTCAACTGCCACATGTCAACTATCCACAGTGCCACGTCATCTTTCAAAATTGATATATCATACATTAGTTATATGACTATCACGGTCCTTTAGTAAACTCTCCTCTCTCAATTTTATTTTATTTTTTTAAAATGTTGTTTACGGTAATGCATTTTACCCTTTGGGATCCCAAATGGGTTCACAACCAACCTTTATTATGTCAACTTTAGATTACTATAAATACAATATGGCAAGCCCCCCAAAATATATGTCTCCACTAAACACAACACCAACATTAACTTCAACAAAGAGATAAAAAATAAAAATAAAAATTATTAACTTCAACAAAACTCATACTCTTTCTTTCTCTATCAGTTCATTTGAGTTCCGTTTACTTTAGGAGTGATCTCGTGCCAGTTTTTAGGTGGTCTCGTGTCAATACAGTGATGCTCAATTTACAAACATATTTTTTTTATCTCACATATCATGTGGTATTCAACTCACTTCAATGGTGTTCATTTCGTACAGTGGTGTTGAATTCAATTCAGTTAAATTCACTTCATCAATTAAATTCAACCTTAAAGAGCACACACGATTATGAAAAAGGTACATGTCAACAAGTTATGTAAGGAGAGGGGTTTTTTGACTCGTTCAGTACATTATTATTTGTACACGTGTGATCTTGGTTTATTCCATTTACGGATATTATACATAGGGTGCGTTTGTTAGAGCTGAACTTACCAGAATTGAACTGGGTTGTACTGAATTCAATATCACTAAATTGGATACTATTGAACTAAACTGGACACAACTGAACTGAATTGAACACAACTTGATATGTGAGACAAAAAGTATGTTTTCGAACTCATCACCACTGAACTGAACTGAACATCATTCAACTGAATTTGAAATCACTGAATTGATACCTGAACTGAACTGAACTGACTGTGTAAGCTCTAACAAACGCACTCATATTCTAAAATTATACCGTGTTTCTTGTCATAATATTTTCACCAAAACAAATAAATAAAGGTCGTTGTTATTACCATATTAAAGAATACTAATGTGAGGTCATCAATTCTTTAAATTGATAATTTACTCCTTCATATTGGCAAAACACATATTCTCTTTCTTCATAATATGGCTTTATCTACACTCGCCATATTTACATATTGAGATCCTAAGAATTTAAATCATAATGACAGTTAAATCAATATCAAGCCAGAATTACAAAGAGCATTTTCATTCCTAAACAATTTATAAGGAATTAATAGGAGAACCCCACCCCCAAAAAAAAGAAATTAATAGGAATGTTGTCATATTACATACGGCGTATATTCTGGTCAGTTGAAAAATGGTATCACGATTCAGGTGCATTCTGGTCAGTTGAAAAATGGTATCACGATTCAGGTGCATTCGATACATCTTAAAGTTCGACATTTGTTTGATGGACAAACATAAATTAAACAATTAAATCTTCCTAAACTTTCATTCATACAAAGTATCATACGGTACACATCCCAGTTTTTATTTATAATATAAAGAGTTAAATTTGTCAACTCAGAAAATACTCGTACATGATCTGACATTTGTATTTTTAATTTTGACTAGTGTAATTGGCCCGTATTGGACGAATTTGCATTGTCTATTTAAGGGAGAAATGAGAATCATGAGCAAGAGCGCGTCATCTTCGAAGCTTTTATTTTATGAGAGAGTGAGCCTTAATCTTAAACTTGAAGAACAGAACAACAAGTTATTTATTTATGTGATGTAGGCCTTAAGTTTTTCTACGAGGGTAATAGATTGAATTATAAGCTAAAATGGTAAGTACTATATGATTAAGTGGTGGGTGTTAGACTTTGGCCCTGTTCTTTTCGTCGTTTTCATGCTGCATTTCGTTCCGTTCCGCGCCGCATTCTGTACTTCATTTTGTCTCACATATTTTTGAATTATCCGCCCCGTTCCATTTTGTTCCAATCCGTTCCGTTCCATTCCTCACCGTTCCGCACCATTCCATTGAAGAGAACATGGCCTTTGTGAAGATGATGGTAATGATTACCCCTACTTGGGGGTTAAAAGTTACCCACTTTCCTCAAGGGTAATGATTCTCCCTTATTTTCCCTTCATTTTCTCTATTATCCCCTACCATTACCCCCGTCACCATTGCACCTTACTATTTTACCTTTTAATTTGCTTCATTACTCCCTTAATCATTAACCCCAATCCAAGCATGCTCCCAGCATTAAAAATGTAATATGGGGAATACATGCTCCTAAGAGTAGGTAAAAATTTGCGCCTTTCGAGGAGATATTTTACCATTCGCATATTGGTTTTGCTAACCGTTACCCTAAGGACAAAAGTTAAGGTGCAATTAATGTGATATCTTAGTAAATGTGAATTAAATTATCAACAAACAATTCCTTTAACCCATAAAAACCAGTCAAGAGTACTAAAGAACATAGTTGATATTGCCTAAAATACCCTTACTTTCCTTTTCAATGTCATTTATCAAAAACAAAAAAAAAAACACTTCACCACCTGTAAACCAAGAACAATACTGTTCATTCACTCAAAAAAAAAAGAACAATAATGTTCATCTTCCCTAAACGCCAAACATTAACGGGATGCCATTTTCGGCGGCGGAAGATCCAAATAAAAATCCCAAAAGGGGAATGGGTGAACCCAACACCCTAATTTAAAGAGAAAAAAAATGTATACTAAGATTTGGGGGTTTAGGTTATGGTTTGACCACCACCGTCATCGACAACGGCGGAGATAGTGTATTTTCATGGTGGACTTGGTGGTCGACGATGATTGCGAGGAAGAGGAGTGTTTCGTGGCAGGTCATGGATCAAGCGGGCGGCAATAGAGTCGTTTGATGGTGTTATCCAGTGGAGGGTCTGGTTGAAGGGTGGAAGAAGGTGAGAGAAGAGATAAAGAGGAGAGAGAAAGAGTGACAGACATGGGATCAGAGAGGGTAATGAGAGGAGAGAGACGTTGAAAAAGGGGGTGAGAGTTTTGGGGAAGCAATAATTAATTAATGCAAGGGAGAACTACGAGACTAAGGTCTAAGAATACCGAAGGGCAATTTATTGGTCATGCAAATAAATGAATTAATTAGCTTTATTAATAATTTGTATTCAGTTAATAGAGATTCCAACAATTAATAAGACTTAACCTTTGCCCTTAGGGCAACGATTAGCAAAACCGTTCACATATTTTAATACTCCATAGTTTTTAGTAATTATTTGATCAAGTAGCTCGCTTACGTGAAATAGTTCTAAAATGGGCGTGTCCAACACTTGACTGTTAGTAAATGCCTCCTTGATATAGATATAAACATGACCTTAACAATATTTTGGTCTTATTATGCACTGCAACGTTCAAACAATTTGTTACTTCACCAATTTATTGTGGAGTTTCCCCACCATCTCAAGTGTTGCAGACTTGGAAGCTTATTAACACCCGCGAAACAATTTTTTAGTCTGTTTTCTCGGTCTTGGGTGGTTTCCGTTCCATTGTCATCTAGGGAGCAGTCCTTGTTTGATTCAGTTCCAGGCAAGAATGCAAAATCATGTAGTATATATAGTAGGTGATCGATCTCGGGGTGCAGATCGATATGTTTCGCTGCAATGGAATGGGGAAAGCTCCCTACAAATAGCACGTAACATTCTGATGAGCAACTGTTGATCTTCGGCAGCTAGTTTTGTGGGTCCAGCCACATTTTATATACATATTTTATTTTATGTATTATTATTTCAGCAAAAGGAAAAAAGAAGAAAAAAAAAAAGAAAAGAAAACAAAATTGAACTAGCTGCTGAACCGAAATGTTTTTTCGGTTAGCTAGTTTTGGTGAGATGGCCTTTCCTTCATTTGGGCCTTATTCCTCTTGAGTGGCACGTGAGCCCTTTCTAGTGGGCATGGATTTTATTAGCTTCCAAAGGAAGCTTTACAAGAGGAGAAAAAGAACAGGGGAGAACGAGAGTGAGCCAGAGACAAGTGAGAGCGCTCAGTAGCTCACACAAAAGGAGAGCCAACACTTGCAACAGTAAACATAAAGTGAGAAAGAGAGTGATCTACTCAGCTCAAGCTTTGATTTTAAGGGATAGACGATAATTTTGCTGAAGTATTCAGTTTTGGGTCGTTGTTCGGATGAGTTGGAAGGTGTGTTTGTGCTCAATTTGAGGTTGTTCAACAAAGATAACTTTTAGGGTTTGGTCTCTAGTACTTTGGGAGTAGTCTTGATAATTGATATCAATTGTCTACTCAATTCTAGAGCTTTTGATGTACCTTTGGTTGATTGTTGGTGGTGTTTGAAGTTAGGTCAAAACTTGAAACTTGAACTTGTTGTAAATTGCTATTTTGCATATAGTGGATTTACTTGTAGGTTTGGCCCGTGGTTTTTTACTCCCCACACTGGAGGGTTTTCCACATTAAAATCTAGTATTCATTTATTTACTGTCATATATTTGTTCTAGTTGTTTTATTGTGATTGGGTTGTGTAATTTTGGACGATTGTCTTGTTGTCGATCTTGTGGGTATTTGTCTTGGACCCCAACAACTGGTATCAGAGCATTGGTTATTATTTGTAGACATGGAGTCTAGTCATAATTCCATGGTTAAATTGACATCGATCAATTATTCCACATATGGAGAGCCATCATGGAAGACTTACTGTATTGTAAGGTCTTATATGACCCTATTGAGGTGGATGAAAAAGTTACTGTCCCAGTTAAACCAGAAAAAATGACAGATAAAGATTGGGAGAAAATGAAAAGGAAGACCTTGGGTACAATTAGACAGTGGATTGATATTAGCATATTCAATCACGTGTCCCAAGAAACTGACCCATTTGACTTGTGGAAGAAATTGGAAGGTTTTTATGAGAGAAAGACCGCTCACAACAAAGCTTCTTTGATTAAGAGGCTGGTAAATCTCAAGTTGAAGCATGGGAAGTCAGTGTCTGAACACCTTAATGATTTTCAGGATGTTGTTAACAAGTTGACGTCTATGAAAATTATTTTTAATGATGAGTTGCAGGCTTTGTTCCTATTGACTTCAGTGCCAGACAGTTGGGAGACACTTGTTGTGTCTATTAGTAACTCAGCTCCGAATGGTGTGCTTTCCTTGGATGTGATCAAAGAGAGTATGTTTAATGAAGAAACTGGAAGGAAGGAGATGGGTATTGATAACTCACATGCACTTGTTATTGAGAACAGATGAAGGAGCAAAAGTAGAGGTTCTAAGGGACGTGGCAAGTCAAAGCACATGTCCAAGTCTAGAGATGGCAAGGAGACTCGTACTTGTCACTACTGCAACAAACCTGGTCATATCCAGAAGTTTTGCTTCAAGATGAAAAGAGACAAGAAGCAAGATCACCAGAAAGATGGTGATGACAAGAACACAGCAGCAACCACTACACATGCAGAAGAACCTGTCACCATGGTATGTGCAGATGATGAGTGTCTTCACATTGATGATTGTGGTTCTAAGTGGGTTGTTGATTCAGGGGCTTCGTACCACTGTGTACCGAAGCGAGAGCATTTCATGAACTACCGAGCTGGAGATTTTGGTAGAGTGAACATGGGTAATTCGAGTTCTGCAAGAATTGTTGGCATGGGTGATATTTGTGTACAGACAGATGTTGGGTGCACATTGATCTTGAGAGATGTACGACATATTCCAAATTTGCGTCTTAATTTATTGTCACCAAGTGTTCTTGATCAAGAGGGATATCGACATTCACTTGGAGGTGGCAAGTGGAAGTTGTCTAAGGGGTCAATGACAGTGGGTCATGGCGAGCTATGTTGCACGTTGTACAAGACACACATGCTTGTTTGTTCTGGAGAGATACATGCTGTTATGGAGAACACTTCTCCAAATTTATGGCATCGGAGATTGGGGCATGTTAGTGAAAAAGGAATAAAGCTTCTTGTTGGTAAGTCTTTTATTCCTGCAGATACTACTATCTCTCTTGACCCGTGTGATCATTGTTTAGCAGGGAAACAACATCGAGTTTCATTCTCTAAGAAATCTCGCAAGAAGAAAGTGAAGTTAGAGTTGGTACACTCTGACGTGTGTGGTCCAGTAGAGGTGGAATCTCTTGGTGGTAACATATACTTTGTTACTTTTATTGATGATGCCACACGGAAAACTTGGGTTTATATGCTGAAAAATAAAAGCCAAGTGTTCGAGATTTTTCAGAAATTTCATGCCATGGTAGAGAGGGAGACAGACAGAAAATTGAAGTATCTCCGCACTGATAATGGAGGTGAGTACACCTCGAATGAGTTCGAGGGTTATTGCTCGAGACATGGTATTCGACATGAGAGGACAGAGCCTGGTACCCCACAGCATAATGGTGTTTCTGAGAGAATGAATAGAACAATTGTTGATAAGGTAAGATGCATGCTGAGAATGGCAAATCTTCCAAAGTCATTTTGTGGTGAAGCGGTCAGAACCGCTGTCTACTTGATAAACAGAGCTCCGTCAGTTCCTTTGGGCTTTGATGTTCCCGGTTGTGTTTGGTTTGGGAAGAATCCTTCTTATGCTCATTTGAGAGTGTTTGGGTGCAAAGCTTTTATGCACGTGCCAAAGGAACAACGATCTAAGCTTGATTCGAAGAGTACTCCTTGTGTATTTGTTGGTTACGGTGATGAAGAATTTGGTTACAGGATGTATGATCCAGAAAAACAGAAAGTTGTTAGGAGTAGAGACGTAGTCTTTTATGAGCACGAGATGATGGCAGGCCTCTTAGGTGCAGGTACGACTACTAGCTGTACAAATTTTCCTTTTGCTACTGATGTTTCTCCTATTTCTGTTTCTGTTGATCAGCCTATTGTTGAAGAGCGTGAGCATGAACATGTTCATGATGATGTCCAAGAAATGCAACCTGGTGATGATGTGCAGCAAGATGCACATGAGACAGAAGAGGTTTCTGAGCAGGAGGAGCAGTCCACCCCACAAGAGGATGATGCATCAGTTAGAAGGTCATCCAGACAACATAAACCTTCTACCAAGTGTCCAAGTTCAGAATTTATCCTTGTCACCGATGAGGGGGAGCCAGAGAGCTTCCAAGAAGCATTGTCTAGCCAAGACAAAATTGAGTGGCTAGAGGCTATGCAAGAGGAGATGGATTCTTTGAAAAAGAACGAGACTTATAATCTTGTTAAGCTTCCTAAGGGGAAGAAAGTGTTGAAAAACAAGTGGGTGTTCAAGTACAAGAAAGATGGTAACAAACTAGTGAAGCGGAAGGCTAGAATTGTGGTGAAAGGATGCAATCAGAAGAAGGGCATCGACTTTGATGAGATATTTTCACCAGTGGTAAAGATGACATCCATTCGTATGGTGTTGAGTCTAGCTGCTAGTTTGGATTTGGAACTTGAACAACTTGATGTAAAAACAGCATTTTTACATGGATATTTGCACGAGGAAATTTACATGGAGCAACCTGATGGATTTGAAGTTAAAGGGAAAGAAAATCTGGTTTGCAAGTTGAAGAAGCGTCTTTATGGGCTCAAACAGGCACCAAACCAGTGGTATAAGAAATTTCATTCGTTTATGAGAAACAACAACTATAAACGAACTCATGCAGATCTTTGTGTGTATTTCAGAAAGTTCCCTGGAGGTAACTTCATTATCCTTTGTTTGTATGTTGATGATATGCTCATTGTTGGACAAGATGCAGATATGATTCGCAAGCTCAAGGAGGATTTGTCTAAGTCCTTTGACATGAAAGACTTGGGTCCTGCAAGACAGATTTTAAGCATGGAAATTGTTCGTGACAGAAAAGCTGGAAAGTTGTGGCTGTCACAGGAAAAGTACATTGAAAAGGTACTTGAGAGTTTTAATATGAAGAATTCCAAACCGGTTAGTACACCACTAGCTGGTCACTTCAAGTTGAGCAAGCGAGTTTGTCCTACTACCGAGAATGAGAAGGCGGGTATGTCTTCTATTCTGTATTCCTCTGTTGTTGGTTCTTTGATGTATGCGATGGCCTGCACAAGACCAGACATCGCACATGTTGTTGGTGTGGTTAGCATGTACTTTTGCGGGGATCTTGAGATATCGCACAAGACCAGACATCGCACATGTTGTTGGTGTGGAAAAGTTCACTGGGAGGTAGTGAAGTGGATCTTGAGATATTTGCGGGGCACCTCAAAATTGAGTTTATGTTTTGGAGGTGGTGAGCCTATACTTGAAGGCTTTACAGATGCAGACATGGCTGGTGATTTGGATAACAGAAAATCTACCTCTGGTTACTTGTTCAGATTTGCAAGGGGAGCCATTTCTTAGCAATCCAAGTTACAGAAGTGCGTAGCTTTATCTACGACAGAGGCAGAGTATGTGGCAGTCGTGAAAGCAGGTAAAGAGATGCTTTGGTTAAAGCGTTTCCTTTATGAGTTGGGTTTGAAGCAAAGTGAGTACACTGTACTTTGTGATAGTCAGAGCGTTATGGATTTGAGCAAGAATACTATGTATCATGCCCGCACGAAGCACATTGATGTGAGGTACCATTGGTTACGTGATGTGATTGAGGAGCAACTAATGAAGTTGAAGAAGGTCCACACTAGCAAGAATGGCGCCGACATGGTGACAAAGGTGGTTCCTGGAAGCAAGCTTGAGCTATGTAGTAAGCTTGCGGGTATGGCGTCCAAGTAAGTGCTAAAATTTATTTCTCCTCCAAAATGGACTGGAGGGGGAGATTGTTATGGGTCCATCCACATTTTATATACATATTTTATTTTATGTATTATTATTTCAGCAAAAGGAAAATAGAAGAAAAAAAAAGAAAAGAAAACAAAATTGAACTAGCTGCTGAACCGAAATGTTTTTTCGGTTAGCTAGTTTTGGTGAGATGGCCTTTCCTTCATTTGGGCCTTATTCTTCTTGAGTGGCACGTGAGCCCTTTCTAGTGGGCATGGATTTTATTAGCTTCCAAGGGAAGCTTTACAAGAGGAGAAAAAGAACAGGGGAGAACGAGAGTGAGCCAGAGACAAGTGAGAGAGCTCAGTAGCTCACACAAAAGGAGAGCCAACACTTGCAACAGTAAACACAAAGTGAGAGAGAGAGTGATCTACTCAGTTCAAGCTTTGATTTCAAGGGGCAGACGACAATTTTGCTGAAGTATTCAGCTTTGAGTCGTTGTTCGGATGAGTTGGAAGGTGTGTTTGTGCTCAATTTGAGGTTGTTCAACAAAGGTAACTTTTAGGGTTTGGTCTCTAGTACTTTGGGAGTAGTATTGATAATTGATATCAATTGTTTACTCAATTCTAGAGCTTTTGATGTACCTTTGGTTGATTGTTGGTGGTGTTTCAAGTTAGGTCAAAACTTGAAACTTGAACTTGTTGTAAATTGCTATTTTGCATATAGTGGATTTACTTGTAGGTTTGGCCTGTGGTTTTTTACTCTCCACACTGGAGGGTTTTCCACGTTAAAATCTGGTGTTCATTTATTTACTGTCATATATTTGTTCTGGTTATTTTATTGTGATTGGGTTGTGTAATTTTGGACGATTGTCTTATTGTCGATCTTGTTGGTATTTGTCTTGAACCCCAACAACATATATAGCACCAAGAAACCATGCATGAACAAATTGAACGAGTTCAGTGGAGATGTACCTGAAGGAATTGTAGCAAGAAAATGCTATCAACTACCATCATCCATGTAAGGGTATGATCATCAACATCCAAGTTAGTGTCATAGCATGCACGGATTTGGCCAATGCTATCCTTCTTGAGACAATTGACAAGCTAAGGTTTTTGAGGCTTTCGACTGCTGCTTTGTGGTCGTGTTCTTCGTTGCCCTTTTGAACCAGCTTCTTCATGGCAACCAGCTTGCACAGCTCCATCTCATAGAGCTCCTCCCTCCAATGGTGGTAAGGCCCGAGCCCTATTAGCTGCGGAGCATACATGTCTGGCTTGATGTCTCGGAGCACCCGGGGAACCTTTAGGACACAAACTCGAGTATCAGCAGCATCTTTATCCAGGACCATGTTGGTAATGTTTACAACCCATTTTTCTGGAGCTAGTTTGGGGTATGATGATTTCAAGGCCATCTTAGCTACTTAATTTTAACTACTCCCAACTAGTTTGGAAACTGGTACTTGTTTACTTATCAGAATAATGAACTTAATCTGCTCTTGGTTAATTTCCTGATCACTGATTCATGTGTCCTTTATATTGAGTAGAAATGTGCCCTTTAGAAGTGACACATTTGACTGATTGTGAGAGGTGATCAATTAACACCACATGTAGTAAATTTATATGAATATATGCCAATTGTGACAGTGATTTGATAAAATGTTAGAATATATTCATCATTGCCCCAAGTTGCCACTTTTCTTATGGCGCGAGGTTACTGTTGAAAAAGTGGGATTTGAACTCAAATTTTCACTTCAACTATATTTAAGAATATCATTTGATATTGAATAAGGAATTTAATAAGTGAATTGTTGATGATCCTTTATTTATTTCTAATTACAATTATTTTAGGTAAAAAGTAATTTAGTTTGTACTAATTAGATGATGAGTATGATCCTGTGACTCAACCATGTGTGTGGTTGAAACCACCAAAATGATGATGTCAAATTATATACCCTTTATATTATCACAAAAACTTCTATAAGATGGGTTTTTTCATAATTTTTGGTAAAACGGGGTCACTTTTCAGTAAAATAAGGGTCACTGCTCACCATATGTGACCCCTATATTTCTAAAAAGTGACCCAAATTTTCTGTGAATTAGTCTCGAATTGTTATTATATTATAGTTATACATTTAATTTATCTTTAACTATATCTACCAGCTTCTTCTCAACCTCTTTTTTTTCTCTTTTTTTTTGTTGTGGAAATCGATTAAGATCAATGTGTACATAACACTATTAAGAACACATACTTCATTCAATCGGATCAGATCTCACATGATGCATGCGATTTTGTTCCAAATCTGAGATGCATCAGTATTGGTTGTATGGAACGATCAATCTCACTTAAACAAGAGGGAGGTTCCAACTACTGTTGGCAACAGGAGGAAGAATCTATTGAATGGCCAAAAACAAATACAAAGTATAATATATAGTAAAATCTGAAGTTATGAATCACTAAAATAGCAGTAGCTCAGTGGTTATGCTTGGAAGAAAAGTGGAAAGTGAAACTAATGCTCTTTTATCCAGGTTCAAATTCAAGGGCCCTCATTCTCTGAAATGAATATAGAAAAAAGGAGTGTGTTTTATCTCGGGAGGTCTTCCTTCCTACAATCAGGGCCGTTTTAGGGCATAGGCCCCGAGGGCGACCGCCCAGGCCCAATGCACAAAGGGGCCCAAAAACAAATACAAAGTATAATATATAGTAAAATCTGAAGTTATGAATCACTAAAATAGTAGTAGCTCAGTGGTTATGCTTGGAAGAAAAGTGGAAAGTGAAACTAATGCTCTTTTATCCCAGGTTCAAATCCAAGGGCCCTCATTCTCTGAAAAGAGGTTTGTTTGTTTTTTTTCTTCTAGTAAAAAGAGTTCTCACCAAAAAAAAAAAAAAAACAAAAAAACCAAGTAAAAAGAGTTTTTTAATAATCTAGTAAAAATAGATCTTTTAAGTAAAACAACAATTTTATTTCAAGGTTTTCTATTTCATACCTCTTTAATTTCGATATGAATCATACGTATCTCTACAATTAGATAAAATGGGCCCTAAAATAGATGGATCAAACGTTTACCCTGAAAAATGTCTTTTCGTGTAAGTGGGGGATTTTTATGAAATTATAAATTTTCTTTTAGATGCAGACTGTAGACGAATAAAAGCCACTACTACTACTATTTTTTGTTTCATGACTTCTATTTTATTTATTTTTTTGGTAACAACTCTTTTTTATTTTAATAGCAACGAAATATCCCGGCCCTTATCTTGAATTCGCCCTGGGGCCTCTAAAATGTTAGGAACGGGCCTGCTTACAATGCACTTTCAAGTAAGTTAAAATAACTTGAAACACATATTTTAGCATGAGGGGCTTTATATTGTTTTTCTCTTAGTAGTACTTCTCTTTTTATTATCATTAGTAGGGGTGTTCATTTGGACTTTGATTGGATTGGAATTTAATCATAAGAAATGTATGATAATATAACACAACATATCATAATCTTTTTAGGTAAAAGTCCAATCTAAAAATTCCAAACGAATCCCCTAATCATAAGAAATATGAACGATATTATGTCACTGTTGGGAGATAAGATTGATGGGCTCACCCCCTTCCCTTATAGATTTTACATGCTATTAGTCTTTGTTTTTTAAACTAATTTACCTTATACACGTTTAACCTTTACCTGCTAAAGAAAAAAGTGTGGCCAAGAAATATCTGGAAAAGACTTATATGAGTCTTCTTGGTTACTCCCTTTTGGATTTATTTACTCATTCATTTGATATTTAGCATGTTTTTTATCTATTTTCCTCAAATTTGTAACAACTTGCTAAGACAAAATGTGGTAATCTTTGCTTTGGACCTCCTCGTAAATCCAAGTACTAATTTTCAATTAATAAGTTTTATTTTTTCAACATTCTAAGGCCAAAAAATCTATCAAAAAGTTGGGTTGGTCTTCTCAACTTCTTCATTTTTCATTTCTTATTGCTTTCTTTTTGGGAAAATCGATTAAGGTCAATGGGATTATTGAGGAGGTATTATTCTATAATTCTTGAAACTACGGTCTCGTCTCCCTCATCATTTCTCTTTCTATATGACATGACTGGAGACTCGATATATTACAAAACTTTAATTACAAAAAAGTTCATATATTAATTCTTTAGCATCATCGTGACAATGCATTTACAATTGTGACTTGTCAGTTCGTTGTATAAATTGTCACTAATTATTCAAAGAAGCTACCAATTGAACAACTTTAAGCATATTATCATATAAGAAATCAGAATATTACAATGTTTGTATTCTAATTGCTCTTACTAAAGGTCATTTTTAAGCAATATTGATTCTTTAGTTAGAGAGCTAATGATGCTTCAAACAATATCGATAAAGTGTGACATTTCAATGTTGTATTTAATGAGAATTTTTTAAATTTCAATTCATTTCTAAATCATAAGAAAAAGGATGAGAAACACGTGGATGTGGTTATGGCTATGTTTGGCAAAATTAACTGTAGCTGTCAAATGTATAAAAAGGAAAGAAATGTGTCAAAAACTGTTAAAAATTGCTACAAAATGGAGTAATAAACTAGCTGCAGCTGTAGCTGTAGCTGTAGCTGTAGGTGAAAGCTTGCAGGGATAGCTTTCACAAAATTAGTTGTAGGGAGCTGTAGCTGCGGATTGAAAATTATATGACAAACTGTTTGATAGCAGAGAGTAAAAAATACTAGCTACAAGCTTCAAGCTGTAGCTTTTATTGAAAAGCTAGCTTTTCGTGCCAAACATAGAAAGCTAACCATATCAACTTTTTTTTGTTCTAAACTTGAAAAGTATGTTGCCAAAAAAAAAAAAAAAAAAAAAAACTTGAAAAGTTATTAAAAATTGCGTCAGATACCTTATCAATTACTAGATACAAATTCCTAGAAATTTACTAGATACAAATAGTAATTCCTATGAGATATGCTAATTAAGGGTGTGTTACTTTCCCACTTGTAGTAATGAGTTGAACTCAGCCCAGTTTAATTTAATAGAGTCGAGTTTATTTCAGTGATGTCATGTAATCTACTTATTCTCTCACATATTTTATTTCAATTTAGTAGATATTAGCTCAGTTCATTTCATTTCATTTCAGTTTGATGGAGTTCAGATTAGCTCAGTTCATTCAATTCAGTTTACTTCAATTCAGTTAAATTAAATGAAAAAGAATACACCCTGAAAGTAAAGAAAAGTGTTAGATATGTATGTAGGGAATTTCATTCTATTTTATTGTTTATGAAATAAGACGTAATTCCAGTTTCATCAATAAGGGTGCGTTTTTTAGGGCTGAACTTATCCGAACTAAACTGAATTTAACACCATTGAATTCAACTGAATTGGACGCCACTAAACTGAATTGAAAACAATTTGATATGTGAGACAAAAAGTATGTTTCCGAACTCAACACTAGTGAATTGAACCGAACATCACTTAAAAGAATTGAAAATCACTGAATTAACACGAGATCACCCCTGTGAACGGACCATGTAAATACTAAAGAACGCATCCTAAGTCGGGTTTGATCCAATAAATATAGGGTCAATCTACTAATCGGATTTCCACTTGGAGGTGAAAACACCTTTATAATATCTTGTGTGGACTTAGTTCACGGTGTACAAAAGATCAAATTATTTTTAAAAATACCGTTCATATTCCTAAAAAATTTGGACTATATACTTAATTCACCCTTTGGTCCACGGTGGACTAAGTCCATACAAGACGAACTGAAACACCTTTGTCAGGGCCAAAACTCCATATGTGATATGACCCAAAAGATGGAAAGCCTCTTTGGATTAACCACAAACATTGGATACAAATACAATATACAACCCAAACAAAATTGCAATGGGCCGAACCTAAAGAGAGGGCAATTGGGACCGTTCGATGAGAAGCAGAGCCATGTATATAAAAACAGCATTATCTATTAGAGTGAAAACCTTTGTTTCCAGTGAGCCTCACTTGCTCTCTTTCTCTCTCTTCTTAGCCTCTCTTGGGCGACCCTAGTCCTTCGCTTTGCGGCACCGCCGTCCACTCTTTCTCTCTCCTCTCTCTTCCCTAATTCATCCTTCGCTAAGGTAATTACTAATACCTCCTTTAAAACCATCATTTCTGTAGTGTTTCTGTTCATTGATTTGAGATGGGTTTTGTTGTTTTCTAGGGTTTAACGAATCTGTTATTGGTAACTGATGATTTTTAGGGTTTTGGGGGGTTTTGGGTTGTTTTTAATGAAAACCCATTTCCATTTGTGTTTTTGTTAAGATGAAATGAAAGGTTCCGTCTTTTTTGTTTTTGTGGTTAGATTTGTTTAGATTGGAGAATCTGGGTTTATGTTATTCTGTTTGGACGTTTTGGATTCTTTGTTTTTGAT
This sequence comes from Tetragonia tetragonoides, assembly GCA_038025085.1. Lineage (NCBI taxonomy): Eukaryota > Viridiplantae > Streptophyta > Magnoliopsida > Caryophyllales > Aizoaceae > Tetragonia > Tetragonia tetragonoides. Next base: position 9,559,225 of record CM076140.1, on the reverse strand, counting down.
GTGTATTGGTTGTAAATGATATATATTTACTGGTTTTGAGTATTTATCGTCAATGATAGGATAAGATAATCGATGTACGAAAAATTGTCATGTAATTTTGAAAAATATTGTCTTTAGTCTCATTTCTTGTACATTTCCTTGCTTTTGTGTTGTTAAAGCACTAAAATTTCATGTGGGTAGGTCGGATTAGTGAATTGGAACTATGAGGCTAATGATTGTTGGAGCTTTTTGTTAAGTTGTATTTATTGTTATTCTGATGATTGTAATATACTTGTTTATCTGCTGTAACCCTTGTTGAAGCTGTTAATCTGAAAAAGGTTGTGCCTTTGTGAGGTCAGACATCAATTTCATCTATTCGCCTAGTTTGGTATGTTCTGTTAACCATTAGAGGGAATCGGAAGCTCAGGCTAATGGCTCTGTCACCACTAGTAAACCTACAGAATTTGAACAGCTTAAATTTACAAATGCAATGCAAGCAAAAACTACAGCTGGTAATCCCAGTTCTGCAGTTTCGCAACCAGTTTGAAACTACCTGTGTAATATTTTCTACCATGGGAAAATTAGCAACTCTTAGTGCTTATTTTCATAAATGTACTGTTGCTTTGTTTCTGCTCTATGTGTTTGAATTGCTTGATCGCATAGCTTTGAATTTAGTGTTTTGTTATATAGGTTAATGCTTGTTCTCTAACTAGTGTAAAATGAGTTTCAAGTATCAACTATAATTTGTTGCTAATAAAATTTGCATTTCTATGCAGATGAATGTTGAGAAGCTCATGAAGATGGCTGGTGCTGTCCGCACTGGCGGCAAGGGTAGCATGAGAAGGTATGGAGTCAATGATGTCTTGTTGTCCTCTAATTTGCTTGACAATATATATTGCCTATCAGTAAGTGACTTTTTTGGGCAGCTCGGAACATTGAAGGCTATATTAGCTGTGTATGCAGTAGTGTAATTGAAGCCCAAGTTTCATCTTAAATGCTTCTCATAAATTGACCTTCACAAATGTGTCACCTAAAATTGAAATCAAGATGAGGGTAAAAGCTAATTCTGTTTCAAGGTTGTTTGAGCCCTATCTATCTCCATTCAGCGATATTATTCTCGAGTGAACTGATTACATTATGAATTCTTGATGTGCTCTCATGTTGTATTATCATTAGGGTGTTGTCTACTTCATCTAGTTTAGCTTTCTACTTCCATGCTCTTTTGTGAATGGTTCTTGCAATGGTATGGGACCTTACTCTTGTGCCTGCGTATAGGTGGCTCAATTTGGTTTGACAGATTCTGGGTCGCAGACTAGTTGATGTAGTTTGTCAGTTTTTGAATAAATTTGTCTGTCAACCTGCTGGAAATATGTTTTTGCCCCCAATTCATTCATAATTCATATGTATATTTCTTTCTAAGTTTCTTTTGATTTGAAATTACAGAAAGAAGAAGGCCGTCCACAAAACCACTACCACAGATGACAAAAGACTGCAGAGCACCTTGAAGAGAATAGGAGTAAACAGTATTCCTTCTATTGAGGAAGTCAACATTTTCAAGGATGATCAGGTTATCCAGTTTGTCAACCCTAAAGGTCAGTTAAATTGCAGTACTTCATTACTGCTGTAGTGTTGTTGTGAAAGTTCTAGCCCAGCTAGTTAATTTGATATATTTCATGAAGTTTATTCTACTCTTTGCTAATATCATCGCCATTCTGTACCAGTTCAAGCCTCCATTGCAGCTAATACCTGGGTTGTTAGCGGCTCACCCCAAACCAAGAGTACGGATCTCTCTTTCCTTTAAATTTTAATATTACATGTTTATCATTGGTTCGATGGAAGAATTGGTAGTTTGACCCCAAAGACCTACACATACGTGCCATTTATATGATATGTAAGGCTCAGTTGGCTGTTCAACTCATTATGCTGTTTTTCTTTCAGAATTGCAAGACATTCTTCCTGGAATCATCAACCAATTGGGTATGTGCACAACTTCTATCTTGCTCACAACTTTCCCTTCTTTGTAGTATTTGCTCTCATCTTATGGACAATCCTAATTAACCCGCAACACAAATGCAGGACCGGATAACTTGGACAATCTGAGGAAGCTGGCAGAGCAGTTCCAGAACAGAGCACCTAATGCCGATGCTGATGCCAGTGGAGCAAATGCCCAGGAGGACGATGATGATGAGGTCCCAGAGCTTGTAGCTGGGGAGACCTTTGAAGCAGCTGCAGAGGAAGGACAGAAGTCTTAGAGCTGTTCCATGATTTTGTGTCATGCTTTATATCTCTAAATGTTTCTGCTCTCTCTTCTTTTTTGTTTTAATTTAGCATTTGTGCTGAATGTTGATCAAAACAATTTTAGTCAAGTGATGTGTATTTTGACCGGAGGCAACTTAGTTATTAAGCCTGATTGGGTTTCATCCAGCTATAGCAATGATTTTGGAAGTCGAGCTGTTATCTGGGATGCACCTTCTACCAAATTGTAGTGATTCATGTCAATTACACGCAGAGTGAAATTTGGGCAAGCCTTAATGATGTAAAGGGGACATGGCTCTCATAAGATAATGGGATATTGGCTTTAATTAATCTTGTTAAGTTTGCGGCACTTGAGATTATTTTATTCTTTTGGCAGATTATTAGGTATTTAATAGCAGAGTCACCCCTCTAATAGTGGGGTCATCTCATATTTCACTGAAGTCACTTCTTCAATAGTGGAGTCACCCTATTTTACTTGGAGTCACCTCTCTTATAGTGGAGCCACCCTCGTAATAGTGGAGTCACCCTGAGTCACCCCTCTAATAGTGTAGTTACCCCTTACTTTATCTAGAGCCAACCCTCAAATTTATATTTGGCGTCACCCCTTTAATAATGGAGTCACCTCTTTCTTTACCTAGAGTCACCCCTCAAATTTATACTTGGCGCCACCCCTCTAATAGTGGAAGCACCCCATATTTTACTTGTAGCCACCCCTTACTTTACTTGGAGCCACCCCTTACTAAGTCCACACAAAACATGCTGGTGATGGAATTGTTTTACATACTGAACTTTTAGGGGATAGACAATCAAGTGAATTACCAGCGATATAATTATACAAACACTCTAAGTAGGATCCATTTACGTCAATGATCAATTTGTGGCCTGCGAAAGTTTTTGTATTTGGGAGCTGGTTGGTTAGGAACTTGGAGATGGCAAGGTAGTGTGACATCTATATAATCAGATTAAATCCAATGATTAAATAAGAGCTTGCCACATCATTCGTTGAATTGTCGAAAACGTATCAATATACTTATGGCGTGTCATGTGACTCATGACCAGTAAAAAAAAAAAAAGTAGCAACAATGATGTTACAAAAAAACAATGGAGTTTAATGACTCCTTCATCCATTTTCCTTTATTCTCACAAGTTGTCAGACGTGACAAAATCCATAAAAAATTGAGTAGTAGACTCACATATTGATGAGCCAAAAAAAGAAGAAGTTAATTCCTCTCTCGTGAATAGATGATGGAACCACACACTATCAATTCATCTCATACTTTTCCATATGTTTAACGTTCGCATCTGGATCTCATTGTCGTTATCCTTCATCTTTCCGGTATCGTGTACAACCAATACCCATTGTGGTAAGGTTCGTCGTATTTCTCTTTGCGATTGCTAATAGGCATTTGGTATCTACACCTCCTCTCTTTACAAGATAAACCCTCCAACTTCATTAAGTTTAGTACCATATATTGATTTACATTGTTTTCTTTGAACAGTTATATCAAGTTGAATGTTTAAAACTATTAATTTAATTTTTAATTAAAAAGTTATGCTGAAAAATAGAAAATATATCAAAAAAATTAAAAATCGTTTCAAAAAAATTGGGAAAACATTTGAGACCTCGCTAGTAGAAAGGGTGTTGGGGAGGGGGGGTTAGGTTTGGTGGCACAAGGTGGAGGCCGGTGGGAAGGCATGCTTAATACCAAAAAACCGTGAAGTAGACATGACCAATGGATAACTTTCATAATGGTAGGCGCTTCATGACGCGTCGCTTGCCTTCCTTCGCCCACAAGCCCTCTCTCAAGCAACTACCCACTAAAAAGTCTTATAAGAATTAGTGGTTCTAATAACAAGAGTAGACATGCCCAATACATAATTTCCGTACTGGGATTTTGAGAGCTTAGAGAATTATTTTTCAAAATTCCACCTCAACAATTTTAAGTATATTATTAAGTTACGAAAAAACATATTTTTTTTTCATAGATTGTGGCTATTTAATTTAATTTTTTAATTAAAAAATAGAAAAATTTTGAAAAAAAATAGAAATCACTTTTAAAAAATTGGAAGAAATTATGAGACATCACTATAATAGAAGAGAAGACTTGGGGGTAGGTTTTGCGCCACGGGGTGGTGGGGAGTCATGCTCGGTACCCAAAAACCATGGATTAGCCTCCATAGTTCCATTAAGAGACCCTTCAAGCCAACCAAGGATCCGATAACCTACCCTGAGGGCATCCCATTGCCTCTAGGGGTGTCCCGTGCGATTTGGTGTGAATATATGCACCTTAGTTCTGGGCCTCCCGGAAGCTCAAACAACTTGGATTATAGCCTTCGTTTTCGGCTTCTTAGGGTTCGGGTGTTATTTTTGCCCAAACTTTTGCGGGGTGTCTACCATAACCCTGCTAGGTGCCCCGTGAGAGTCATCCGTATCCCCGAACTTCGATATCACCCATGCCTTTGGTGTTCTGACTCTTGCATCAGTGTGCCTTAAAACGCCATTCCAAGCCTATCAAGGACCGAATAAACGACCCCAAGGGCCTTCCATGTCCCTTATGGGTGTTCCGTGCGATGTGGTGCAAAAATATACACCTCCGTTCTGGGGCTCCAGGAAGCCCAAAAAATGTGGATTATAGCCTTCGTTTTTGGCTTCCCGGGGCTCAGGTATCATTTTTGCCCAAAATTTTCCGGAAGGTCTATCATGATACTAGAGTACCCTCGGTGTCCCAGGAGGGTCATACAGATCCACGACTTTGATATCACCAATGCCTTTTTGTGTTCCAACTCTTACACCAGTGTGCCGTAAAACAACTTTCCACGCCTATCAAGGACTGGATAAGCAACCCCGAGGACCTCCCATGTCCCCTAGGGATGTTCCATGCGATGTGGTGCGACAATATCTATCTTCGTTTAGGGATCTCTCGGATGCCCGAAAAACGTGGATTTTCGGCTTCCGGGGGCCCTTGTGTCATTTTTCCCCAAACTTATTTGGGGGGTCTATCATGACACCAGATGATCCTCGGTGCCCAGGGAGGGTCATCCGGATCTCCGAACTTCGATATCACCCATGCATACGGTGTTCCGGCCCTTACATTGGTGTCCTGTTAAAACGCCTTTACAAGCCTATCAGGGACCCGGTAACAGACCTCGAGGGCCTCTTATTTTCCCTAAGGGTGTCCCGTGCGTTGTGGTGCGAAAATATCCACCTTCATTTCGGGGCCTCTCAAAAGCCAAAAAAAGGTGGATTAATAATAGCCTTCGTTTTCAGCTTTCGAGGGCCCGAGTGTCATTCTTGCCTAAACTTTTTCGGGGGGTCTATCATTACTATAAAGGACCCTCGGTGCCTCAGGAGGATCATCCGGATTCCCGAACTTCAATATCACTCATGTATTCGGTGGTCCAGGCCTTACATTGGTGTCCCGTAATAACGCCCATATAAGCCTATCAGATACCTAATAAAGGATCTTAGGGGCCTCTTATGTTCCCTAAGGGTGTCCCGTATGATGTGGTGCGAAAATATCGAATTTCGTTCCGGGGCCTCCCAAAAGCCCAAAAAACGTGGATTATAGCCTTCGTTTTCAGCTTCTGGAGGCCAGGGTGTCATTTTTGCTTAAATTTCTCCAGGGGGTCTATCATGACCATAGAGGACCCTTGGTGTCTCGGGAGGATCATCCGGATTCCAAACTTCGATATCACCCATGTCTTTGGTGATACGGCCCTTACATCGGTGTCCCGTAAAATCGCCAATACAAGCCTATTAGGGACCAGATAAAGGACCCCGGGGGCCTCTTATGCTCCCTAAGTGTGCCCCGTGCGATGTGGTATCAAAATATACACTTTCGTTCAGGGGTTCCCGGAACCGCAAAACGTGGATAATAGCCTTTGATTTTCGGCTGGTTTCCGTTTTTGCCAAACTTATCTGGGGGGGTCTATCGTCACCCTAGAGGACTTGCAGTGTCTCAGGACGGTTTTCCGGATTCCAGAACTCCGATTTCACCCATATATATGGGACTTGGGACATGCGACATGGGCGCTGGCCGCTGTGACATGAGACATGACGCTCGCTGGGCGAAGATGAGATTACTCTACGAGAAAGTTACAATTTACGAAGATGAGATTTACAAAACGGATTCATACAGACCTGACCAAAGCAAGTAGGAGTATTAGTTATGCAGCAGCGTGTTTGTATGCTTCTACAACGGTTTGTTATATCTTCTTGCATTACATGATAGTACAAGGCCTCAAAATTAACTTAGTAAGCAATCCCAGCGTTTTCTGAGGGCATCATATGCCGTATCACAAGGAACAACCTGTAGTACATTTTTAGCGTTAATTGTTCTTTCCACCACAAGACCAAACCTAATTAACCTGTCCACTGCTTCATCAACTGGCATCTGTACCTGCATTCAATTTGACCACTTGAATATATAGTTTTGATGAAGAAAACATCATCATGATGCAATTACTGGTTCATTACCTTCTCTCTGAACATGCCGTACAAGAATCTCTCGCATTCTTCTCCAAGGGTTTTGCGGCAAGTATACTGTATCACAAAATTATGCCTTGTGAGTTTTCCCAACTCAGTTATTTGCTAGCCAAATGATATCACAACATATTTACAGTGACCAAAAGTTATGCTAGAATTGCCTTTTTGCATCCAACTGTGACTTAAAGACACAAAATTTCGACAATATTTGCAAAAGATAGTGTGCGGATTGTGTACAAAGCATAAGGATGACAATTCTCTGTTAGGTGAATGCACATCAGCTACTGCATCACTCGCAAACATCTGCTTTGCCACCCCTATCAAATCTGAAGTCAATTTTTGTCTTTTGCCTTTTCCTCAACTCTACCTCACAGAGGCGAATTGATGGGAAAGAAGGGCAGCCTCTAAGCAACATATTCCCTGTTCTTTCATATGACGCCGACAAGAATTACACACCTTGCCTCTCAGATACCAAACTGAGATAGCAATCCTGATCTAGCTTATACATTTGATATTGATCCGCTGGTCTAGATTGGAGGATATTACTTTTATTCTTTCTTTGCTTTGTATTTATAGTACAAACTGATGCAACAGAGATTTCATCCTAGCTAATATAGTTGGTCTATTCTTTCAAGTCACCTCAGGTTTAAAGGTGAGTTCTTATTACTCCACTAGGCAGAAATCGATGATATGCTCATAAAACAGCTAAATATATCGCAAATTTGCACAAGTATAGTCAAGACAAAACCTGGTAATTTTCTGCCTTCAGCAGGATAGCATAGGCCAAAATGCATTCCTTGTACTGCGCATGGTTATTTTTACAAAAGAAGTCAAGAAGACATGTTTCAGTGCTTTAAAATATCCAACAGATTCAATGTTGAAATAGAACATCACATATGTGATGCCAAAAACTGCTCACCTGCTGCTGTTCTGAAGCATCTAGGAGAAAGTGAATTGAACCAAAACCACTAGCCAGAGTTTTTTCATAAAGCCTTCTGTTAACGAGAAGCTGTTTATTTAAGGAATTGGATGACATAATTAGAAAAGTGTGTTTGGGTTATGAAGTTTTGTGTTCTTTTCTCCACTAATTTCCAGTAAAAAAATAGCAAAATTTGTACTATGGTTCTTACCTGATATCTATCCCATGTTTGTTTGTAGCCAAGAGTTACACGTGTCAGATATATGATGAGGGCAATCAGAGCAATGACATCGAGTGGTATAGCTGACCTGACAAGTTAAACAACACAATCAGAATTCTCAACCATATGCAATTAAAAGAGGCAAAATAAGCATGAAAGTCGTTTACAGACATCTAAGAGTTCTGTCACATTTTCATCTTTTGTGGGGTGGGGTGCTTGATAGCATAGACTATAATAGTAGTTGCTGACGTATATGTGGAAAATATAATCAAGTGAGTGATCCTAGTTATTTTGCTGTCTAATAAAATGTAAATTTGCTGCTAGTAATCTACCAGTGCTAAATTCATTGATATCCTCTTCATACATCTGTTTTCTCTCAATTATTTATGCAGTTATCAGTTTCCTGTTCATTGACAGCTAAATTCCTTTAGAAGGCAAGGTTCCAAACAAAGGAGTTTCCAAAGTGGAACAGACGAGCACTCGAGAATTCATAATTTTGGAGAACTCAGGCAAAATTTTCAAAAACTGTCCATGGTCACGGGCTCAGCTTCTAAAGATTTGACCTAGTATAAATGTTATAGCCGATTTGCCGAACATGCAGCCTATAATACCAAATACCATAATCTTTACCAAGCTTTACGCCATTCAAAACAACATTTCCAAGCCTCAGCTGGAGCATTCAGACTATTCGGCAAATACATTGAAGATTGAGAATCTCGTTTTTTAACCTTGCTCCCTCCATCAGACAAAACTTGTCAAATGTTGAAAAAGATAAACTTTTAGTGGAACGTAATTATTACTGCCATGTCACCTCTACATTCTTGGCAGAGATGAAGCTTACTGGCCTTAATAAGAAAATTTTGACAATACCATGGGACAACCAAAAATAAATAACTAACAAGTTTTACAGGATGAGGGGGCTCCTAAGGGGAATGATTCCAACATAATCCTCGGCTGGGCCACCCCCTTTCCTCGGAAGTCACCTTTCAGAGCCTTGACATGAAAAGAAGTATGCTCATAACCAAGAGCTTCACTTTCATCATAAGCAGAAAAGTTTGTTTTACTAGCTGGATTAGGGTGAAAGCATTTTATATATTGCGTTACTAGATACTTAAATTTTCAGGAGACTATCTTTCTAAACACCTGACTTGGAAACCCTTCAGATGTCTTCCTTGTTATCTACACTGTGATGGCTGTGCACTAAAGCTCACCAACTAGCATCAAACTTCTTCACATCTCAGGCAATGAAACAAAGCACTTGAACTTATGGAATTATCTTATCTACTTTCTAGGTTATTTACTGGTTAAAAGCTTACACGAAATCATATAATACTTGTCTTTATAAAAGATTTAGCAAGATACTTTCAAGCACAATTCTTTAAGTAGGAATACTTATTTTGCTGAACTTTAAGTTGTATACTTACGGAGAAGAGAAGACATCTTCAAATTTGTAATTTATGACATATACCAGAAGTCCTAATATTGAGGCCACATCCAAGCGTACCTATAAAAGAAATATCAGATATAATGTCACCAAAAGGCTTCTATATACATCATCAGACTGCTGAACAAAACCAATGTTAAGCGCATATTGCATGCAGTGTGATGTTGCAAAACAAAATACTAGACAGGAGGGAAGCCTTTGTCTAAATCCCACTAGTCCTCAATTTCTCAACGAATAAAAAAGCAGGGAGAGGGGGCTTCCTCATACAACATATTTTCTTAGCTTAGAACCGAAATATCTCATTTGTTACCGACAGCATCTGATAACAAGTAGCAATTTCAGTGAAGGTGAATGTACCCAGAAAGTGGTGTCCTACATTAGACCCAAGACTTTTCTTAACTTCCCATAGATCTTTGATCTGAAAGCGGAAATCAATATTTCCAAGTCTCAAAATTATAGCAGAAGGAATACTTCTCATCTGATATAGCATGTCAGAGTCTGATTTCTTGGTTGCATTAACCAGAAAATGGGCAGATCTATTTGAGGTCAGAAAGTTAGGTTTAGAGATGGAAAATAACTACAGACATATCTTTAAAAAATCTCAGCAAAATCAAACTCACAAGTCACAACCAAAGAGCAATTATCATAACTGATTGATGTCTGTACCAAAGCTGAATTATAGTAAATTCTCATGAGATCTGGCAACTAATTGGCACATATAGAATTAAAAATTTAAAACCTTGGAAATAACCCCCCCCCCCCCTCAAAGAAGGAAATAAGAAAGGAAAGATGCATAAGGCTCACCGTGTCCAATATGCGAAAGGACAGCTTTTTGTAAGGAAATATCACCTGTGTGAAATGACCATGAGCACCAAGATAGCATGAACAAAAAGTAAGGCAAAGGCAAAACAAACTAAATACGTATTTCACATACTGAGATACCATAATTGAATCAGTTGCTAACAATATTACCGCTAAATCTGGCATAGATATTTTCTCGTAGATCTTTAATTGCAACAAAGGAATGTTGGATTTTCCTTTCTTTTCTACATCTCCAGTCTCCTCAGTGTACAACAAAATTAATTCCTGAAATGCAGGTTCCTGTTGATGCCACCAGAGAGAAAAAATTGGTCAGTACCGCATTTACAGCTTTTCAGAATTCACAAATTTAGTGAGGTTTAAAGATACTCAGTGAATGGAGTACCTGGAGAACTGATTGAGAGAAAAGAATAGAAAAACCGACTTTCAACATTCTCCAAACATTGTTCCCGCAATACTGTCTTGTAGCAGGTCTCCATATATCACTGAGAGAAATTCTAGATAAGAAAACTGGCCTGCATGACAAGATCTTCTGTTAATAGGATTGTTTCTAACAATCAGATATTCAGATGTACCACTTAAAGGAAGAGTTTAAGCACCCATAAAAAACAAACACACAACATACGGGATACGGCTAATGGACAAGTTTCAACTTTTAACTATATTACAAGCAAAGAAAGAAAAAAGGGACACATCAAAATGTACAGACCTTAAGTGAGGTTCAGAAGTAACATTACTATCAGCATCAAACTCAAATGGAGTTTCTGGTGTTGAGGGTACAAGTCCAAGCCAAGTGAAAAACTTTCTTAGTAACCTGCTTCGAGGTCCTATTGATGATAAGAACCCTTCATATCGACTCACAGCCTTTTGTGCAGCAAGCCAGATAGGCAACTCACTATCCTGATCCAGTTTTTCTCTAGCATCTGAAGTTTGAGTCTCAGAAATGTACGGCTGTTGGAAAAGAAATGACTCTTGGACCCAGAGCTGAATTCTCTTGACCCAAACCTGCATGTCTCCTGGCTCACCGGAGTTTTGAATGACCTGTACTAGACAGCATAAACAAATGGGTAGTTAAGAGAAAGAAATATAAATAATAATAAAATAAGGAAAAGAGGAAGAAGAGAAAAAGGGGCCAAGACAGCATATGTGAAATAATACTCCTACTTCTACTATTAGCAGGCGGGGAAATAAATGTTGTACAAAAGAAGTTGCTTCCAAATTTAATCCTGGCAATAGCCAACGTATTCACAAGAGCAGATAATTCTGTGAAAATTTTATCAAAATTATTACAACCGCTATCTAAAGGCAACGGATGTAACTTCTTTGTTCAATAACCATTTCCTAAACAAACACTATGCCCAAATCATTTCAAGAGTGATTTTGATTTGTCAAGAAGCACAAATCATAGTTAAATTTTCCAAATCCAAAGCAATAACATGAATCTTCTCCATGCAACTTGACCAATAATGTTCAAATCCTATCCCTAATTTTGTAATGTAAACCCTATCATAGAGCATTGCTAAGCTTAAACATGGCATGGTTACCTGTCATGCAATCTATATCTTATCACATTTGATGAAAACAAACATTTTACTGAATTGTCTTAAGACAATAAATGTTTGACTAATTTAATGAGAAGAGATTACCAAATCTGACTAGATCTTGATCATACAATTTCTCATCCTGTATATACAGAAAAATCCCTTCTATATGCTCGGTTTAAACAAATTCTATTCTTATAATGTCCAGCCAGATGATTTTCACTTCCTTTTTCAGATAACATGAGTATCCGAGCTTTGCCAGACTACTCCCATGGGCCCTCAAGTTAACGACTAGGAAAACGTCCAGTGGCCCTGATCATAGATTTCACTCCTGATTGGTGCCATCACAAAGAGAGAAGAAGATACTAAAACAGTGACATAATTTGTGACACCCCTAAATGCTGCACAGAAGTAGCTTGACAAAACAACACAGTCCCCCCTAATACCAAGAAACCTCCGCCAGAAGGTCCATCCAAACTCACTTTGGGAAATATGTATAGAAATCTCACTAACCCGGTTGCAAAGCACACACACATCTGGAAATACTCACCCAGGTCTCCTACGCTGCAATATATCATGGGTATTCAACCTTCACAAGATATGTAAAATCCCTCTTGCAGATGAAAAAAGTTCACACAGTCAGCAACAATCTTTAAAGGACTCTTCAAATTCCATCTTCGAAAATTCGCAGACTCATAAAGCAAAAGATTGGCCGTATGCAACACGGACAGTTGGTAAGAGACTCAGAGTCTTTAAGTATTTAATCTGGGAGGAAGAAAAGGATGAGGGATGAATGTTACTTGACGGCTTTGAGAATCATTTCAAGGAGCTATAGGCCTTTAGTAAGAATCTTAGCATGGTATATCCAGGAAAGAAGGTTGAAGAGTTTTGGGGTGAAGCAATTTTCCTATTAGCAGAATAGTGAAGCTGATAAACTAATAACCAAGAAGGATGGAAGCGTTGAACTTTTATGGTTTGGTTGAAAATTCTCTATTCCATTCCCAGTTTGTAATGCTCACTTCGACTGATTGTCTGTTACGTACAGATTTGTATTAAATCTGCAAGGGGAAAGGCTCTTAGCTTTAATACAAGCTATATTTTTAATGAGATATCACCACTAAACCATGCGACGGGGGGGGGGGGGGGAGGGGATCTTTCCAAAATGATACAGCCTACTGTTATAATGAAAAGAAAGGAAACCAACAAAGGTACTTATGCCTCATAAGTACCTTTGTAGTTATGCCCAATGTAGGAAATTCGCAAGGTGACATGATTAGTCTGTTCTCAACACACCATCTGCCAACATCAGGAGCATCAAGAAGTAAAGTTTTTCTGCTAAAATGGCCAGTTCAATTTCAAGCAGTAACACACTTAAGTCACTAACACCTGCTCACCTTGGAGAAGGCTTTGAATGAGTCTCCAAATTAACTTATCTATTCAAATTCCTAGGACATCTGTTTGTTCAGACTTCAGAGAATATAGTATTATGCACCCATTTGCGTGCACCACATTGTTTTCTGTTTTGAGGTTGGTAGATGAGGTAATTCTATCAGACGTTTAAATGGAGCAAAACTGAGTACCTCTTTTATCCAGAGCCCAATCTTTACCAATGGCTTTGATATAAGACCAAAAACTTCTTGCAAAATTCTTGATTGTAAATAGTCAAGTTTGTCAACGATGAGCAAGCCTTTCTGGTTCTCAGTGCTGTATCCACGCCTGCAAATACCGTGAAGATTATACCAAGGGGTAATTGAATGACATGTCAAAACTGTCAAACAAACAAGAGTAACCTTAACCCCTGCCATCAGGAGAAGTCTTCTTCTGTTGTTTTCCCGTCTTCTCTTTGGGGGGAGAGGGGGTTGCCAGTCACACATATGTTCCGTTAGTTACAGAATGCTCCAGCATAAACCAAGCATTCTTTTGTTTTTAAGGGGATGCTTGTGGAAGGCACTGTCTGTCTTTCTATCTCTTCAAAACGAACTTCATTGTTGTACCCAGAAAAGTCATATGTTTCGACATTTAAAAGATTCTGATTTCAGCAAGTAAACACACAGAAATTTACCGGAAAAAGTCACCTCCCACCTGAATATAATTGTATTAGACTCAGATGCTCTCTTCCAGTCAACATTTATTGGCAAAGTGAGGAGGTAATCAGTGTTCAGTGCTGATGTCAGCATCAAATCACTCACTGATAGCTCTTCAAATTGTGCATCCCGAAGAAGCTTCATGAAGGAACGTTGGAAGCGGGTCGCAGTAGCAACTCCAGAAGTACTGCACAGTAAGCTCATGTTACCTGAAGGATAGGATTAATTCATTACAAATTTGCTTATATTCAATGGCAGGAAATAGATGATGCCCAAATTGGTATACCAATATGTCAACAAGAGGCTTTGGATATAGTAAACATTCACAAGATCCTAAACACATGGAAGTTAACGCACCCCAATTTAGCCAACCCAATTGTTACACTGATACTGAAAACAGCACTGACCCTTTACAAGCAGCTTAACATAGTGGCTGTCCAGGGCAATCACTGAGAACTGATTTGTAAGGAAATTTTGGGGTTGCAGCAAATTCTCAATGTGCATAAGTTCTACAGAAATATGACGCCAGCATATGTTTACTCTCTGAATACTCATGTACTAGACAAGTCGAAGAATGTCTGTTGAGTTGGTTAAAGGTTCACAGAGCTGCCATATGTCCATTTCTGATGGAGCCATAAGATTCACTATTCTATGGCTTTGGATTGTAATGGACTAATTGAAATGGTTCATTAAACTACTTGCGCTTCTTAACTTACTGTGAAGTTGCAGACGGTCAACTTTACATTAAGTTCTTTGTATTTTTCAGGGTTAAGGCTGCATGCATATGAACCCCCTACCCGGCTGGTCGGGGTTTGAGAGCCTCTCTAGAGGCATTGGGGTATTTGATGTTGTAGAATGTAGATTGTAGAGCTGTCATATGCTGAAAAGGTAATTACATTACATTGGCTTGTAAATATGTTGAGAAATTAGAGGCTTTTTGGTTTTTGGTGCTTAATACATGATTTTTTATGGAAACAATTGAGAGTATATTTAGTCTCAAAGTTTTGCATAAACTTGGTCCATATGATGGACCAAGGAAGAGTCACCCCATTGAGGACGGGTCCATATCACCTTACTAAAAGTGAGAGACACTCCTTAAAAAATTGGATCATACTATGGGCAAGTCCATGAAATATTTACAGTACTATATTAAAATTTAGTAGCAACTATATGCATTATCTATTCACTTGGAAGTATCGAACACATACACATAGAAAGGTCACTTACAAACTGAATATTCACACCTTATCACAGTGGTGACATACATTGGTAACATTCCAATAACCCTTCATGGACTTGGTAATAACAGGGACACACTAACACACCAGGGCTTATAGGAAGCAAAGATATTGAAGATGAATTGATTGTAGATGAATGTAATGTACCTGAATTTTCGATCATCGTCGGCATTAGTCTGAAGAGTAGAGGAACCAAATAGTTGAAACAAGTCCAACCCATTTAATAATATAGGCAATTGATTCTCCTCATCATCATCCAATTCCTTCATGCTCTCATCTCCTCCATTAATTTTACTTTCCTCTCCCCCATTCTCTACAGAACCTACACTTACACCCTCCTCATTTTTCACCAAATGAGTGGCAGAGTAATCAGCCCTCATTTCCTCCAATACCCTTTTATGCTCAGCATGAAGAATTGAGTCCAAGCTCCTAAAAAATCAAAACCCGCAAAAAATTAAAAGGAAACAAACAAAACCCATATCTCACTTTTCATTACCCAGTTTAATTTTTGAAAAAAAAAAATCAATAATTAATAATAAGGGGTGAAATTGGCTTACTCAGAGAGAAGGGTGAAGTGAGAGATGAGGGAATCATCGTTGCCAGTGGATGAGCGAAGCATGTCAAGGAGAGTGTCAAAAAGGCGGGATTTTGAGACTGGGATGTACTTGTGCCTTGGTACTTTGATTTGGGAAATACTGTCCTTGTTTGAATTTGGACCATTTGGAGATGCTGTTGATGATTCAGTTGATGATGATGATAATGGTGTTGGTTTTGGGGGTTTAATGGAAGAAGAGGTTGATGAAGAGAGAGAATAATTGGTGGTAGTGGTACAACGGCAAGGGAAATAATAGTCATTTTGACGGTGAGAGAAAATTGCAACCTGCCACCATGATGATGGTGGTGATGGTGTTGCTAACATTTGTGGTGGTACAGATAATGGTGGGTTGACATGAAGCAACAGCAATGTTTGTCATGTACTCATGTCCCAATATATGTTTCATCTTGCTTTCTTCAAGCAGGGTGAACCGTCCGTCTCTCATCACCTGCGCTATCTATGCGTGTAACTTGCAAGTCTTGTAACTATAATAAGCTATAAACTTGTGAGAGGTAAGCTCAAGTGGTAATGAGGAAAAAAAAAAAAAGGAACAACTAGCAACCAAGGTGGTGGTCTAGTGGTTCGAAGCTTACTGGCAAGGTTATGGGTTTGAATCCTTATCCCTCCCAAGCATTATGTTTACTGGCTTCTAGGAACTATACTAGTCCATTGTTAGTGCTACGTTGACGGGGCCAATGATTGTTCGCTATTGAACACGAGAGTCTGAACATGACATAACAGGGGTGTCTCGTCACCATTCACTTGCACCCTCTTTTCGTTTGACAAAAAAAGAAAAACTAGCAACCATTAAGATAGGGGTTAAGTGCTTCCAAAAATACTTTTTAAGCGATTTCTTAAGGTAAAGTTATGGTTCAATTCCCCATTCACCATTATCTTGTACTCCCTCTGTTTCATAAAAATTTAAACGTTTGTTTTTTGATGGTGAAACTTAACAAACTTTGACCACTAATTTATGAAAATATATAAAGATTCACAATATGAAAATACTTTTGTTAAATTTATTTTTAAAAGTACTTTCAAAAAATCATATTTCTATAATTTTTATATTCATATAATTGTAGTAATTTATGGTCAAAGTAGTGTGTTGGAGACCGTGAAAAAGTAAACGTTTAAGATTTTATGAAACGGAGGGAGTAGTATATACTCAACAAAAAAAAAATTATCTTGTAGTATATTTGCTTCAAAAAAAAGTAGTAAGGTAGCTTCGTAGCTCGGAATTGTTACGTGTATATAAGTCTTTATTTTAAATATATTCTAATATTGTTGATCTTTATTTTGTTGAAATTGATCTTTCATATAAGTGTCGTATGACTTTTATTTAATGGAAATTTTCTTTTCATTCGGAAAAAGTAGCTTTGTAGTTTGCTGAATTAAAGAATATAAATTACTAAAGTTAATGCATGATTTTAATTAAAATTTAGATTTCATGCATGTGCGAACTGCGATGCCAAATTATGGTTGTGTATTTCGTATTTCCTATACTTCATTAAAGAAAAAGCTTCTTTTTTTATATTTTAATATCAATATACATGTAGTAATATATAGCATGATGATCCAATCGAGTCGTTACAGTTTTATTAGAGATTTATCGTTTGTGAATGGAGAAGCATTGAACAATAACAAGGATTTTGTTCTTGTTGCCGAAACAACACTAGAAGTTTTAGAAGTGTTCCTTCATCTCCAAGATTCAATAAGAACTCCAATTTAATAATTCAGCTTACACACGTTAGAAAACAGGAAACTATAATGCTTTAATAACGCAAATGCAAGAAAATGTAACCGAAATGAGACTAAAGACACCAACTTTTTCAAAATTACATGACAATTCAAAAACCAAAATAAACGATATACCGCAGGGTCGGTGGGGCCAACGCCTTGATTTACGGGCGGCCTATGCATATCATAGAGCATGACAAGCGCATGGACGGTTCCGGCTGCGCCGACGGCGGAGACTGTAGAATCAGGGTGAGCCGTATTAGTTGCGGTCCCTCTGCCCAACTAAATTTTATTGTGGAACCGGCATGTAAATGGTTTCTTTGTACGAAATTGCTCCAATCACCGGAAAATGTTCTTGTCGTTTCACTAAGAAATCCACGCCGATTTATTTTTTTTCGGCAGAGAAATTCCAATACATACACAGTTTCGCCATGGTTAGCGGTGATGTTAAAACTTGCGCCATTAATATCTGCTCTTTCAAGTTGTTGTGCATTTAACCCGTCGCACAAATAAGAAGGTTTTAGCTCACGGTACCTAATGCTAGAAGTTTAGAGAAGTGTTCCGTAGGGGTAAATTATTACCTAATCTTAGGATTATGAAATAGCCTAATCCTTGAGAAGCAATGTGAGAGAAAGGAAAAGGGAGAAAAGAGAGAGAATAGGGAGACCTGCTCTTTAGAGTTTGATTTAATTGATGGGTAGGGGAGTATCGTATTTGTGGCAAACATCCAAATTTGAATTTAAACAATTAAAGAATTATTAAACCTTTTTTTTTTCAAAAAATCATTCAACTAAAACAAATGAGTCTACTCTCTGAGGTAGCGAAAGTAACACTATGTTTTGGTAATTTGTAAGTGAGAAAAACTAAAGAAAAGTAAATATGTTGAAATCTACTTAAAAGTAAAACTGTGGAAATCATATCATTTTTTGTTTGGTTCATCATTATAAAGATGGGTAGAAATGTAGGAGATTTACACAGTTTTCATTTGTTTGGTTTGTTATTTTAGAAAATGTATTGTAAAAAAGGCTTTTTTTTTTTTATATATTTTCTCAGATTTCCATAGATTTTCCATCAATTTTGAGGGAAAAACTATGAAAATCTAATTGGGCAAATTATAACTAGGAGATTTCACAGATTTTCATACTTTTAATTTTCCACTATTTTCTTTTCTAATACTTAAACAAAGCAAATTTTAAGATTTCTATAGTTTTCAACAGTTTTGCTTTCTTTTGCTCATTAACATCAAGTTTCCAAATACACTGTAAGTGTTTTAAAAAATATAAGTTTCTTGCGGACAAGCGTAAACGAAATAGTTTGTTTAAGTGAGGAAGAGAATTAAAGATGGGAGGAAAAAAAAAAAATGAAAAATAAAAGAGGCATGTGGGGTATTTATAGGATTTTTTGGGAGTTACACACTTACACTATTACTCCGTATTATTAGGAGTATTTTTTTTTAATTTTTTTTTATTGGACTATACTCTTAGCTTTTAAATGGGTTCTACTAATATTGTCAAAGGAGAATTGTTCCACACCGTTTTCCCGCGAAAAACTAAAGTTACACAATGGGTAGTATATACACTGTTGTCTTGTGTCCATCTGTCTCCTTTTCCTTTCTTTTGCTTTATTTTGCTGTCCATCAAACAACATTCTGCTGAACCTGCCCTGGGCTGGGCCTCCCGGAAGGCAACTTCCTAATCTACTAAAGCACCCTCTCTCAAACAGTTGTCCCTGTTAAATCAGTACGAGTATCAAATATGTCCCCCGTTTAACGTTTAAGTACTTGGTTAATGGCTTTGATTACTTTCAGCTAAATCTACGGTTTTGTGGTTCTTTCAATGGGTAAATTAGGTGAAGCTCTAAAGCTCATCGGTAGAAACCCAGTTCCTGCGAACCCCTCATTTTACTTGAAATTACTAGAGTTGTGCATTGAAGCAAGAGCTGATAAACAAGGCCGTTCAATTCACAAACTCATATTCTCCAATGGGTTTGAGTCAAACATGGTGTTAAATACCAAAATGATCATATTCTATAGCAGAGTTGGTGATATGGGTAATGCTCGCAAGGTGTTTGATAGAATGCCTGAACGAAATATTGTATGTTGGACTGCTTTGTTATCTGGGTACTCCCAAAATGGGCTCTTTAAAGATGCCCTGATGGTGTTTCAGAATATGCATAATTCTGGAGTGAGGAGTAATCAATTTACTTATGGTAGTGTGTTCAGGGCTTGTAGTAAGTTGATGTGTTTAAGGACTGGGAAGCAAATTCAAGGGTGTTTGCAGAAGAGTAGGTTTGTTGGAAATTTGTTTGTACAAAGTGCACTGGTTGATTTGCATTCTAAATGTGGTGATATAGAGGATGGATATTATGTTTTTCAGATGATGTCTGAGAGGGACTTGGTTTGCTGGAATGCTATGGTTGGTGGATATTCTGTTCAAGGCTTTCCGAATGACGCATTTCAAATCTTCCAGACAATGCTGAGAGAAGGTGAGGTTAAAAAAGTCTACTATGTTTTACAAGGCATTGAACTTGTTAGACAATTGTTTGATCATTTATGTACTTAGAAGTTGGGTGAACACGCATTGAGTGAAGCTATTAGCATTAGAAATGACACAGCAGTACATATTGTAAAACGTCGTAACAGAATGATAAAATAACTGAATCTGATTTGTTTGTTTGCCCCCCTTAAAATTATAGGTATGTCACCCGATTGCTTTACTTTTGGA
This sequence comes from Tetragonia tetragonoides, assembly GCA_038025085.1. Taxonomy (NCBI): domain Eukaryota; kingdom Viridiplantae; phylum Streptophyta; class Magnoliopsida; order Caryophyllales; family Aizoaceae; genus Tetragonia; species Tetragonia tetragonoides. The sequence continues at coordinate 9,539,184 of CM076140.1, read as the reverse complement.
AGCTTATTGAGTATCTGTGCTCGAAGCAATAATCTCTGCAGGGCCAGTCAAATCCATGGAATTATTGTACAGCATGGTTTTGGATCGCATGATCTTCTGAACAAACGATTAATTGATGTGTACACAAAATGTGGAAGAATGAAGCATGCTTATACTGTATTCAAGAGCATGATGGTGAAAGATGTAATGACTTACACTGTTATGATTGCTGGATATGCACGTGACAGTGATCATTGTATTGATGCTTTCAATCTCTTCAGTGAAATATATCAAAGTGGTGTTGAACTGGATGATTTTCTACTCTGTACCATGCTCAATATATGTGCCAATTCGTCTTCTTTGAACTTTGGAAGACAAATTCATGTTCTTGCATTGAAGTGTGTTCCTGCATATGATGTGGCTACGAGTAATGCACTCATTGATATGTACGCCAAATGTGGCGAACTTGAAGAAGCCAACAGTGTTTTTTATCAGATGCAGGAAAAGAATGTTATTTCATGGTCATCTCTAATTAATGGATGCGCCAAGCATGGGTATGGACATAAAGCGTTAGTATTATATAGGATGATGGAAAACGAAGGCCTCAAGCCAAATTATGTTACATTCTTGTCTCTTCTGTTTGCTTGTAGTCATGCAGGACTGACTACTGAAGGTTGGGAATGCTTTAGTAATATGATTGGCAAGCATAATATTGCTCCAACTGAAAAACATTATTCTTGTATGGTGGATCTCATAGCAAGGGGAGGCAACTTAGAGGAAGCTTTCAATCTAATGCAGAAGATGAAAATCCCACAGAATGCCTCGCTTTGGGGTGCAATTCTCGGTGCTTCCAATATCTGTGGAGATATCTCTCTCGGAAAAGTAGTAGCAAAGCACCTTGATTTGGATGTTGAAAATTCTTCTAGTTATGTTACTCTGGCTAGGGCTTTTGCTACAGCTGGTTTGTGGGATGATTCCAGGATGATACACGAACTGATGACGCAGAAAAATATAAAGAAGACTCCTGGTCTCAGCCTCGTCTTGTCCCCTTGCTAGAAGTAGAGCTGCTGAAGAGATGAAAACTGAGGAGAGTGGGAAAAAAGACCGACTTGTCTTGACAGCAGTTGCATAGTGGATCTTCAAATGATAGGTGAATAGCAGATGTGTTTCTTAATGTTGACAGATTCAGGTGCTTGCTCCAATTTGTATACATCACTTTCTTTTCCATTGCAAATCCCTTATCCTGGCCTTTGTTATTCTGTTTCTATTTGTAGATGCATGAGTTGTTCTCCTAGCATGTGAGATGGTAGCCATTTTCAAAGCAGATTAACTAACAATCATGAGTTTCACATACAATTTATGTTTTATGAGGTCAGAAGAGAGTAGCTGCTGCTTAATTCCTGGAAGTATAAATGTAACTATGTGAATAGTTTGCTTGAAAATTTTGTATATTCTGGCCATGAATTGTGTGCAGGTTTTCTGAGAGGAACGATGAATATCAGATGGTGCACTAGGAAGAGAAGATGAAAGCACATTGTTAGTTGATTCAGTTGCCTAAGGTAATCTTTAAACCTTTTCTGATTTCTGTTTATCTCTGTGAAACTGAATCTACCAATCCGGTTCCTCTGTCCCATTTTGTGTACCACTCCCTATTCCAACCACATCTTGGCCGTCCGTGATTTTGTCATGCATTCCCATTTAATAATAAAGTAAATATACAATCTGATGTGTCAAATGTACAAGGGAGTGGGACAGGAGATGACACACAAACTGTGGGACAGAAGATCCTTACTATGAATCCACATGTACAGATACAAGTACACATGAATTCTGCTGAATTTTAATGAGTGGTTTTATATTTGATTTGCACTAGTTTTGTCAGACTTCCGTTAAACTGGATCTACGTGATTTTGAACTACGCTTTATTCCTTTAAACAGATAGTGTTGGTTAGAGAACATATGATTGAACACGGAAGTTACAAAATTTGAGGGAACTGTAAGGGCGGTTTCTCCAAAAATATCAGGAAAGACTTGCCTAAATACTGCAGGAAGGGTGGACCAATGTCTCTTATATTGCGTTCATAATCTGCTTCTGCAATACCATCTAGTCATCTGTCTTCTTAAGTTCAATCTGTACCTCCTCTCTTCCCCTGGTCTTGGCATTTGGATCCTTCAAAAGGTATAATTTTCTTGTATAGTTATACCTTGAATCTCAAATGACATTTTTCACAGTATAGAGATTTAGATGGACTGTACTCGAGTTCTGAATTTAGTTATATATCACACTTTTCCAATTAAAGAAGCGGAACGTATGGGTCTATGAACTTTACTAAGTAGCCATATAAGCCATAGAGGCTGTATGAGTCTATGACACCTAATATCATGAAAAGAATTTGTGGAAGGAATCGTGATCACTGATTAGCATCATCTAATGTTCTTATGCATGAGTTATTTAAGTTATGTTCATAAGATTTATTCCTGTTTCTATGCTGCTTCTGTTCTTCTAGCTTTGAGGTTTTCATTTTCTTATTATATTCTACAACGATATTCATTACTTTCTCTGCAGGAGCTTAGCCGCTGTGGTGGCTGGGTGAGTTGACGTGCATGCCATGTCAGAGATCCTGTTAATGTAGTATGTTTAAACTTTTTGACTTGTTGATTAAGACAGCTGTGAAATACTTTTTGACTTGTTGATTAAGACAGCTGTGAAATGAACTTTTGTGTGTTTAAACTTTTTGACTTGTGTGTGCGTGCGTGCGTGCGTGCGTGCGTGCGTGCGTGCGTGCGTGCGTGCGTGCTTGCGTGCGTGCGTGCGTGCGTGCGTGCGTGCCGTGCGTGCGTGCGTGCGTGCGTGCGTGCGTGCGCGCGCGCGCGCGCGCGCGTGCGTGCGCGCACGGTGCGTGCGTGCGTGCGTCCGTGCGTCCGTGCGTGTGTGTGTGTGTGTGTGTCATGGAATTATCAGCTTGCATCATTGTCTACGTGATTGTAGAACAAAAATTATGCTCAAGTGTAAGTAGATTTTGATGAACTTCTAACCAAAGTATAAGTCGAACTAAACATTTCACGGATTTTGAACAATTTTGTGAACTAAACATGTCATGAATACTGCAGTTGGAAGTACAACTCGTAAAATACAATTTAGTCCCTGTGAGTGTCTTGGTCTATCTGATCAAAGACCATCATTTATGGCAAGGGAAAGAGCCAAAGAGGCTATTCAAGTGTGCAAGAGTTAAGTATCTAGAAAGGCCGAGTATGAATTCTGACTATGTGTAAGCTGCTGGTGAAGCAGCCTGTAGCGTACTATATGCATATGATGGCTCAATGCTTTCTTATTTCTCGAAATAAACCGTAAACAAACCTTATTCTTGGCAAAAGGAGGCAGTAAAGTTGTATTACATTTATTACTTATCACTAGAAAGTCCTTTCCTGCCGCTTCTCTGATTTCCATACTTTTTATTGGTGTGTTTAAATTTGGACAATCATAGACAGGGAATCATACTTCTTATTCTCCTTTGAAGGTATAGCAATTGGTGTGAGTTATGGTGGAATTGGAGAAAACATCAGGTGGAAAGAGAAACGACATCAGCAACAATTGTCAAAGATGTTTGGATATGCGCCATAGACTTCCTTTCCATCCAAGATCATCATATGCCGTGGCGATACTAGGTATGTAGACCATAAGTTACAGCAAGGTTATATGACTGATTGAAGATGATTTTTATTTTATTTTATTTTATTTATTTATTTTTTTTTTTAAAGTTTTGCTTTGGGAAATTTTGATATATACATTCCGAAATATCTGCAATAGTCGTCCAATGATTATTGCCGTTGGTCCCCTCGCCTTTTTGCTCATGACTCATGAGATATTGTTAGTTGGAACTTAGAGGAATTAATGAGTTGATGACAGTAGCCATTGGAGTAAGAATATTGGAATCACTGTGACGAGTGACTAGTTTTGTTTTAATGATCAAACTTTTTATTCATATCAAATTTCTCATCTTTATTTGACAGACACTTTCCTGGAAAATAAATAAAAATAGGAAATCATGGAGATCTCCAAGAAGGCTAGAACACCTGGGGGGGGGGGGGAGAGGTGGAGGGCTTTGGAGGGCCTTCCAATAAAGGAAGGAATCACAAAGAGCTAGGGGATGGCTGGTAATTCGTTTATGTGGTGATCTGATGAGTGATGAATTATAAATGACAAGTTGAATTATCAAAGATGAGCATTTAAATTGACATGTTGACTTATCACAGATGAGCAGAGATTAACCCAATATCAAGCCAGAGCCACCCAACTTGTTGCGAGTAACCTGGTCTAACCGGGCAACCATTTCCTGGCTCAAGTGGTTCCTCCAGTCGCCCACCTCACCTCGACGGAAGTACACATCACTTCTTTTAATAACCCCACTCTCTTGGAACACCCCATCCTTGTTAACCTGAAGATTGCTCAAATTCTCAAAGCTACACAAGTCCACTATTTCCTTAGCTTGCACCTCCTCCTCTTCCAATGTGAAGGGGCGGTCCAAGAACTGAGCCAACTTGTTCACATACACAAGGGGCTCCCTCTTCACCTCTTCATATTTCAAGAATAACACCTTTTGAGGGTGTTCCAAGCTAGCCTTCCAATACCCTAATACATGGTCCCAGTAGGGGCCATAAGGCGAAACACCTTGGCTAAACAACTCATAGGCTTCTTCAAGGGAAATGGGTTGTTTTTGACGCTGGATTCTTATCTTGGACACAAAATGCCATAAGGACACAAGCACATCTTTGGGGTCCCGGCAAATGTAGACCACTTTACAGCCCGAGCTTAACACAGAGGCAGGCAGAGCAGTGATCGGTATGTGGGTTGCCAGAACTCGCAACTGCCCGTTATCATTGAACAAGAGACGCTGATGGTCGTCATCTTGGGGGAGCTCCAAGAAGGGGACGCACTCGTGTGGGCTAGCGTTGAGCAAATTTGGACCATCATTATTATTATTATTATTATTATTATTATTATTATTATTATTATTATTATTATTATTATTATTATTATTATTATTATTATTATTATTATTATTATTATTATTATTATTATTATTATTATTATTATTATTATTACCATTGTTGTAGTTGTTGCGGTTCATAATGGCGAAAACGAGGGCCTTGAGCCAAGTTGTACCTGATTTGGGAACACTAGAGAGGAGAATGTCTGAGGGCTTGGCCTTGAAGTGTTGCTGAGCACACAGTACTCCTTCTAAGGCGAACTCTCCTGGATTGTACCAACATCCTTGGTATTGTACTAGATGCTCAGCCAACCATCCTGTCTCTTTTGGCAGCTTTGATATCACTACTCTGTTTCCATTAACTATTCTCTCATCTTCACTACATTGATCATGACCAATGCCTGCCATTATCTGCACTTTTTTGATTTATTTGGAAATTATTTTGTGCAAGTTTTAAAGCATAATATGGCATTCGCCTATCTGGCTAAATACTGCTATTGAAAGGGGCCATGTTCTAATTTCCATCTCCTGCTCTTGATCGCTTCACTTCAACTACTGTAATAATGAGACAACGTGTTTCTCATGTTCAGGGAACAAAAGGAAGATTACCCATATCTTACAAATAATTATATAAGTAAAAGGGCTAAGTATTATATGCTATGCTGAGGCCATAGGGCCCATAGCAAATAATAAGTTAGCTAATGAGCAAAAGGGCGTTGAAGAATATGCCAGCCAAAACATATAAACCAAGGCAAGAATATTTGCCAAAGGGAAATATAAGATACTGGGAAGTCATGATTGGATTTCCAACCTGTTATGATAATTGGGACACTTATTGATAAACTACTCTATTATTAATTGGCAAAAATGAGATTGCCATCACAAGCACTATTTGGTGATAAACGCCACTAAATAAGCTGTACTGGAAGCATCTGTTACCCACCTAGCATCTTGTCTTGAGCTTTCACTTACTTTGATACTCCTCCGATGAACATCTCGATCTGAAAACCATTTAGGCTCATATGGACTTTGGTTTTGGAAAGTGTTTAGTCCAAATCTAACAGTAGTATTCCTTCACTCACTTCTACTGTTCTACATTGTCTTGCATTTCAAGGCTTCTGTCTGACTGCCTTATTATGCAATGAATAACCTTATAGTACTGTAGCCTTTTGTATTAGCTAATTTCACCAACTAACAGCATTTGAGTAGTGATAAAAGTTTCTGTTATTACACAAAACTTGTATTTGTATAAGACGGTCTTACTATAAGTTTTGGTGAGACGAGGGTCACTTTTAGTGTTACAAGGGTCACTTTTTAGTGTCACAAGGGTTACTGTTCGTTATAATTTTATGACTTATGGAAGTTATGTTCAAAAGATGTATTTCTGTTTCTATCCTGCTTCTGTTCTTCGAGCTATGAAGTTCTCAATATTTTATTATATACTACAAAAAAAATTCATTACTTTCTTTGCAGGAGCCAATTGTGGCGACTGGGTGAGTTGACGTGCATGCCATGTTGGATACCCTGTAAATTTAGCATGTTCAAACTTTTTGACTTGCTGATTAAGACGCTGCGTAATGAACTTGTGTTTGGATTGTGCTTATGAAGCCAGCAGATGATAACAGTCCAATTTAGCATGAAAATATCAGCTGCTATAATTGTTTCCCTGATTGTAAAACAGAAATATGCTCAAGTGTTAACCAAAGTAGAATTCCAACTTAACATTTCACGGATTCTGAATAAGATTGTGAACAAAGGAAGTCACGGACACTGCAGTTGGAAGTACAACTTCTAAACTACAATTTAGTGCCTGTGAGTTTTTCGGCCTATCTGATCAATGACCATTGTTTATTTGCGAGGGAAATAGCCAAAGAGGCTATTTCAAGTGTGCAAGAGTTAAGTATCTTGAAAGGCTAAGTATGAAAATCTGATTAGGTGTATGCTGCTGGTATGGTGGAGCAACCTGTAGCTTACTATATATGTATAGCATTGTATATGATGGCTATTTGCTTTCCTATTTCTCGAAGTAAGTAGTAAACAAACTTTACATTCTTGGAACAAGGAGGCAGTAAAGTTGTTTTACAGTTCATACTTGAAATTCCTTCCCTGCCCTTCGCTGTTATCCATACTTGTTTTTGGTGTGTTTAATTTTGGACAATCATGGACAGGGAATCATACTTCTTTTTCCCCAAAGCATTTGAAGGTATAGCAATTGGAGTGAGCTACGTCTTGGTAGAGTTGGAGAAAAAATCAGGCGGAAAGGGAAACAACATCAGCAACGGGTTTCGAAGATGTTTGGAGTGGCGCCATAGACTTCCTTTCCATTACAGGCCATCTTATGCCGTGACAATGCTAGGTATGTACACCATTTTTTACAGCAAGGCTATATGAATGATTGAAAATGAATTCTTTGAGAAATTTTGATATAAATACTCTGAAATATCTACAAATAGTCATCCAATGATATTGCCGTTGATCTCCATTCTCCACACCTTTTTGTTCATGAGGTATTGTTAGTTAGATGTACAAATGATAGCAGCCATTGGAGTAAACTGTGATGAGTGAGTATTTAGGATTGTCGGCATAGTCCAAATCGGACTATTTTTTTTTAAAGGTCAAACTTTTTATTCCTATCAAATTCCCCTTCTTTATTTGGAAAGACACTTTCCTGAAAATAAATCACAGCCCTCCTAGAAGGCTAGAACACCTGGGAGGGGGGGGGGGGTTTGGAGGGCCTCCCAGTAAAGGGAGTTTACTCTAGACAATAGAGAAGTTCCATTGAGAGAAATCATACAGAGCTAGGAGATGGCTGGTACGAGTAATTCGTGTATGTGGTGGTCTGATCAATGGTAAATGACATGTTGAATTATCACAGATGAGCATCACTTTAAATTGACATGTTGATTTGTCACAGATGAGCAGAGATTAAACCAATATCAAGCCAGAGCCATCCAACTTATGGCGAGTAATCTGGTCTAACCGGGCAACCATTTCCTGGCTCAAGTGGTTCCTCCAGTCACCCACCTCACCTCGACGGAAGTACAGATCATTTTTTTTGAAAATCCCACTCTCTAGGAACCCCCCATCCTTGTTAACCTGAAGATTGCTCAAATTCTCAAAGCCACACAAGTCCACTATCCCCTCAGCTTGAACCTCCTCTTCCAGTGTGAAGGGGCGGTCCAAGAACTGAGCCAACTTCTTCACATACACAAGGGACTCCCTTTTTACTTCTTCATATTTTAAGAACAACACCTTTTGAGGGTGTTCCAAGCTAGCCTTCCAATACCCTAATACGTGGTCCCAATAAGGGCCGTAAGGGGATACTCCCCTGCTAAACAACTCGTAGGCTTCTTCAAGGGAAATGGGCTGTATTTGCTTCCGTGTGTATATCTTAGACACAAAATGCCATAAAGACACGAGTACATCCTTGGGCTCCCGGCAAATGTAGACCACTTTGCAGCCCGAGCTTAACACAGAGGCAGGCAGAGCATGGATAGGCATGTGGGTTGCCAGGACCCTCAGCTGCCCGTTGTCATCGAACAAGAGACGGTGGTGATCATCATCTTGGGGGAGCTCCAAGAAAGGGATGCACTCATGGGGGTTAGAGTTGAGCAAATTAGGACCATCATTGTTGTTGCGGTTCATAATTGCGTAGACCAGGGCCTTGAGCCAAGTGGTGCCTGATTTGGGGACACTAGAGAGCAAAATATCTGAGGGCTTGGCCTTGAAGTGTTGCTGAACACGCAAAACTCCTTCTAAGGCATACTCTCCTGGATAATACCAACATCCTTGGTATTGTATTAGATACTCAGTTAACCATCCTGTCTCTTTTGGCAGCTTTGATATCACTACTCTCTTTCCATTAACTATTCTCTCATCCTCGCTACATTGATCATCACCAATGCCTGCCATTATCTGAACTTTGTTGATTTATTTGGGAAATTATTTTGTGCAAGTTTTATTGCATAATATGGCATTTGCCTATCTCCTTAAATACTGCTAATTTAGTTGAAATGCCAATCCAATCACTTCAACTACTCCAATATGAGACAACGTGTTTCTCGTGACTAGGGAACAAAGTGAGATCACCCTACATTACAAATAATTATATAAGCAAAAGGTTTAATTATTATATGCAGTGCTAAGGCCAAAGCATATGGTAATGGGGATAGCTAATGAGCAAAAGGACGTTGAAAAATATGCGCGCCAAAACATATAAAGCAAGGCAAGAAATATATGCCAAAGAGAAATACAAGAACTTGGGTGGTCATGATGGGATTTCCAACCTGTAATGATAATTGGCCGTATTAATACGCACCGGTGCATACAGACCCACCACTCCTGGGCCATTATATGAGAATTAATTGCGAGAGTACTCAACATACAATAGTCCCACACATTGAGGCAAACCAAGCGGGGAAGGGGAATGCTTCGAGCAAGTCTCAAACCCCTAACTTTTGGGCAAACATTAGCAAAACCCTTAACCTTAATGATATTATCATTGAGCCACGACCCCGAAGATACCTGTTATGATAATTGGGAGACTTGTTAATAGACCTTTATTAATTGGCAAAAACATCATTGCCATGACAAACAAAAGTAGGAGATAAAAGCCATGACAAACATCAATATATTATATTATTATGTATGTTATTTTGGAGGGGAGCTTTTTGTATTAGCTAATCTGACCAAGTCCAACTAATAGCATTTTGAGCCAAACGAAGATATTTGATACTCATACATTTTCTTTAAGACTTTAATTTTAATTTTTGGAATGTTGTAAAAATTTCCAAGTGTTTAAATATCAAATTTTCAATTAACCATTTATAATTAGATGACTATATAGGTATAAGCATAGATAATATAACCAGTGTTACACTTTGAGGGACTATATTTTATGTATTGCAAATATACTAATTAATTATTATTTGTATTTTTTTTATAAAAGTGTTATTTTTGACGCCATATTGTAAACAAATCTTTCACAAAAATGGCTGAAAAAAAAAGATATTTTTCCTGTCGTATAATTGTATGGAGTAGTTCAAGGGTGAATGAATATTTACCCCTATTCCTATTCATGTCTTATTCAAGCATATTACTGCTAACAACTTTACCATTCACTTGCATATATATAGACATCTTATATTCTTATCAATATAAATTACCGTTGAAAAGCAACCAAAATCGAACACGTTCACTTTGAGCTTTTTTCTAAGCCAATTTACAACATTATGCCTGTTAGTTGCTTACAAATAAATCATACTTTTTTTGGTGGAAAAATAAATCATACTTTAACACAAACTATATAACAATTAAAATATTTTCATTGGTTCAAATTTGAAATAAATTTTTCGCCTATGTTACATCTTGCTAGAAATTCTAATATGTGGACTTCTCCCTTCTATACTCAAATCAACTTTCTTCATTTCCCGTTTAAGTCTAGTTGCATGGCTCGTATGATACACGATTTTAGATAAATATATTTAGTTCCAAATATTAAAAAAAAAAAAAAAAAATCCTTGCTAATAGACCTATGGCACCTAATAGAAGATACATGCACATATACTTATAGTACTAATTAATTGAATATACATGTACCTATAGGACATTAAGATAAGAATTAAATAGTACTAATAGAGCATACATGCACATGTACTACCTATACTATTATTTGATGACATGTCAATTTTTGCTTATGTGTCAAAGCGTACGTGTCAATCTAGCAAGGGTGCACATTCGCTTATATCATGAATATTTGCATGGGTGATGGAAAATTGAAGCAATATCACTTGGAGAGAGAATATGATGTTGAAGTGATATTACAATATAAGGAGTTAGGCAAGGCAAACATATATATATAAAGAGGGAGAGAGTGATTAATTTATAATTCAATACATTCATTTATACATACTGATGGAGAAGTATTTGAGGAGTCGAACAAAACTAAAATGGCAATCTCCAAGAAATGCCTAAATGCATGTTGCAAAATCTTTTCGCTTTTCCCTACTCATTTCTTCCTTTCGTTTGGGATGACTTTTTTTAAAAAAAAAATTTTAATCTTAGGGAAGGGACAATATGTATTGGGATGTCAATAAATGCATGAATTGTAAATGCTCTTATTTATTTGTTTGATCATTAACATTAATGCATGGCTTACATGGCAATGTTACATGGCAATATGCTTACTTGGCAAGTCCTACGTGTCGTTGTAGCAAGTAACAACATCCACTTATATATATAAACTAGTTGCATGCCCCGTGCTATGCACGGTTTGTGTGTTTAAAACAACTAAAATATTTTTATTGGTACAAATTTGCAACAAATTTTTTGCCTTTGTCACATCTTGCTACGAAACTTTTAATCTATGGATCTTTTCATTTTCTTACTCAAATCAAAATTTCTTGTTTAATTCTAGTTACATGCCCCGTACGAGGCACATTTTTAAATAAATATATTCGGTTTCATATAGAAAAATATAAAAACATTGTGCGTAAATTAGATGCATAAGTGAATGCAAGGTCAAGTACTCCACTTACGTATAAATATGCATTGAATGAATGGTGTACAACCCTTCACATTAAATGAAAATCAGGACAACAATTTAATTCAGTCCATCCACTTACATTTCACATACAAAGCTTATTTGTTTATGCAATGTATATGTAATAAATACGTGTTATATAGAATAAAGTGTTTATGCCACATGTCAATGCTTATGTGTCATTCTAACAACGTACATCATTCACTTATATATATATATATATATATATATATATATATATATATATATATATATATATATATATATATATATATATATACTAGAAGGTTACCCGTGCTACGCACGTGCTACCCTTTTATCACCACATATGTTCAGATATTTCTTTTAATAATACAAATAGATTTTTGAATGAAATGGTGATGAATCGAAACGTCATATACATCCTAAGTACAAATTAGCGTATCTCCAAAAATATCTATCACTGAACTGTTAAAATAATAAAATAATATTTATTATTGATCGTTTATCCTGCCATTGTACCTAAAATATATAACTAACAAATAGCCACTCCAAAATATGACCCTACTTGTCATTTTTTTGATGGGTCATATCCTTGAAAATTTTAATCACATGTCAAAATGGTGATTATACACACAGCCGGTTTGATCCGATCTGATTGTCCCTTAATATGTGTTTCGCTTATTAGAGTTTGAAAGTTGAAAATCTATCCTCCTTTCGAATGGAAATAAGAAAATCGCAAGGACTATCACCATCTCGAAAAAATTAATTAATTTATCAAAATGTGATACTTGTAGTTACATGCGCTTATACCCACCAAATCTAATGGTGGGTATACCTTCCTTAATGTATGTTTCGCTAATTAGAATTTGAAAGTTGAAAGTCTAACCTTCTTTGTAATTAGAATAAAAAATTGTGAGGACTCACCATGTAATACCCCGCTAATTATTCATTTTTGAATAATTATTTATGATTATTTATATTGATAAAATATTTATTGGTTTTAGATATTAGCATTTTTAAAAAAATAAAGGAATTTCGGATTTTGATTTTTAAAAAATAAAAATTAGCTTTTAAGTTGTTTATGATGCTCTAATTAAGTTTTGGGTAAACTGAAACACTAACCTTTGGTGTCTAGTATATCTCTGTACGTTTCTCCCCTCTCTGTTGACTGTTGTATATCTCGTTTTAAAAGAAAAAGAAGTCCTTCTCCTTCCTTCTCTGTACCACGCTTAAAAGAAAAAAAAAAAAAAAAAAAAAAAAAAAAAAAAAAAAAAGAAACCCTCACAGCTCTCACTCACCACGTTACATCACCATAATCACCACCGTCCTTCGACCACCACCACCCCGATCTCCTTCTCTCTCTCCTCCCGCTCCTGCTCTGGTGATTAGAACCACCACTGGCGAGAACTTGCCGGCGTCGTCACTCTCCTCTGTTTTGGGTTTTCGCCCTTTCCTTCGTGCTTGCTGCTGCCACCGTGCTGCTGTGTGGAGCTATCGACCATCACACGTTGCCAATTGACCCAATTCGCCATCCCTCCTCTTTTGATTTGGTAACCAAACCCTAGAACCCTAAATTATTTTTGATGCTATATAATTGAATTTTCTGAATTGAGTTTAATTTATATGGTCTGATTTTAATGGGTCTATGTCTAATTTATTTGGATTGATCGATTTAAGTAACCTTCTTTTCTATTGGAGTTGGATGATTAATTGTGTGAATGTGTGAGTTTGTATGCTTCTCTTATTGTTGGTGCCAATTTGTGTTTGATTTGATATGGCTGTATAGTTGCATAATTGTTATGAAATTAGTATTTATTAGTAGTAATTGATACTTACTTGCTGATGGATCGTGAATGGCTGTCACCATGTAGTAGTTTAAATATGATGAAATTAGTGTATTGATTAGTTCTCAGTGCTAGCTGTTGTGTGGTTATCCTGGCATATGGATTGACATGTTTAGCTCACAAGTACTAGAAGTTGAGTATGATGTCAGGAAAAACAATTTGAGAGGGGTTTAATATGAGGTTAATATGAATGATTGGTTTGACTATGAACTTTTAAAAGAAAGGGTTTGAACCCATATGTGAACAAGGATACTTGTGATATGAGAAAGTTGATTTCTGTGATATGAGACTAGATACTTGATTTGTATGTAAGACATTAAATACTTAAACTTGAATACTGAGGGCAAGATAGTTTTGAATATTGGTAGCCTTTTAGTTGAAGAATACACGGGGTTATGCCACCGTGGAGGCAACTAAATAGGTTATTTGGACTTCCTTCCTTGATGAAGAGCACATGGTTGACACCATGGAGGCATCTAGGGTAGGTTTTATTGAGACTCTCCTTCCTACTTGAAGAACACACAGGACGACGGTTACTGTGGAGGCATTTAAGGTAGGTTCTCTCTCTAGCTGAAGAGCACACATGCTATTGTGGAGGCAGCTAGGGTAGAGTAGCTCTAGTTGAAGAGCACACATGTTATTGTGGAGGCATCTAGGGTAGAGTATATTGAATATTAGATTTCCTTCTAACTGAAGAGCACACGATTGATCGTGGAGGCAGTTAGGAGGGGTGTGCACACTAAGGACTTGGCCATTAGAACTGAATTGATGTGAGATAAGGATTGATGTCCTGATTGTCGAGATTGTGATCTCTAGAGACGTAAAATAGTGGACTGAAACTATTAAAGCTATGAAAATTGGCGAATTGTTATGCCAATGTGATTTGTGTATGTTTTTGCATGAAAGTGAGCTTTGAATTGACTGTGAATAAGATATAAAAGTGAACTTGTATATTCTGCGTGCTTGAGAATTAGAGTGACAGACTTGCGTGATTATAATGCATAGGACCTAAGTTTTATATGAAGTTGATTCGTTGACGTGTTTTATGATTACAAATTAATATGGAGATATTATGTATATTGTTCGATAGTATGTTTGGTTACTCAGCTTTGCTGATTGGATGTTTTTCTTTTCTATGTGTGTGTGTTGTCCATTTACTTATGGTGGACTTATGATGAACCTTTTGTGGCTTAACTGCAACTGTGGGAGTAGATTGGAGAATGCTTTACAGGTTGATTGTTGGGAAGAACTCGTTTGCTAGATGGACCAGATGATTGGAGGATGTTAAGAAGTTGATTATTTTTGTAGTCATATTTTTCAGTTGATGTAATAGATAGTTGTTTATAGCGTTTTTAATTTGTTGGGATTTTGTAATGGTTGCCTTGCACTCATTCTATGAGTGAGTGTGGTAGTGATGCTCCGGATTTGTTAGGAGTCTTCCGCTGTAAAGTTTGGTTTTGTTTTATTTTCTATTTTAAGCAGGTTTAAGTAAGTTCGATAACTTGGGGTGTCTATTTACAAAGGAAACTCTACCCGATTTTTGGCTCGAGTTTAGTTATTTTTATCTATTTATTATTTAGAAAATCCGGGCTGCTACACACCATCTCAAAAAAAAAAAAAATGAAATAAAAATAATTTATCAAGATGTGATACTTGTAGTTACATGCACCATACCCACAACTATATAACACTTATTATATTACGTGTATACACTTATTATATAACGTGTATCTATTCTCGCAAATATTCATCATCTCTACCTAATTTGAGGTGTTTTTATTTTTTAATACAAAGAGGATTTATTATAAACAACTAATGGTCAAATCTTAGCATCCTTTCGATCAAAAGAAAAATCTTAGCATCCTTACATTACCTAATTAGTTAACCATTGAAAACGTTAAAGTTTTACATTAATCCCATTTTAGATTGCACTAAATTAGAAATATGAACATACTATAACAATTATTATAGTATATTTATTTATCATAACAAAAACAAAACAGATAAATAAACACCAATCGTTAGGTGACACTGAGCTTGCTGTCACGTTACCTACGTTCTTACCCAAAAGTTAATGTATCTTATTTTGAAGTATTTTTCATTTGCGATCTAATGAAGTAGCAATTATAGTTACTTGAGTGATTCATCAAAAAATTATAGTTATTTGAGTGGCATTGCCAAAATTACATTATTTTATAATTTGAAATAATATGCAAATAAATATAAAACTCATAAAATTAATGCACTTATATCATTATATCATTATTTTTTATATTATTAACTGCATAAATTAGGAGAATATATTAATCAAAGCAATTAACACTCCATATTGATTACTCTAATTTATGTTTAATAATTAATACTAAGTCACACCACCTTTTTAGAAAATATAAAAAAATAATAAAATATAATTAGTTACTTGGTTATAAGCCAATGAGAGGTTGACACTTGTCACCTCACCATCACTTATACCCAAAAATCTATAGGCAAATTCGTATCCGACCCAATGTAAACTGTTTATATAGGTATTGGACGGTTTTAAATGGGCCGACCAGTTTTGAGATGGCGGGTCATAAGTCTCATAAATTCTGTAGAAGGCTAGTCGCTAATCATGCTTATCATTGTCCTAAACAGAACAAAAATTGAAAGAGATGATGCTGATTAATAAATGAGTAGTAATACGCTAATTAATACCGGCTATTAATTAAAGGGAACTTAGTTCTTGCAAGTTTGCAACTTGTTTCTCTCTCCCAAAGTACTAGTAGCCTAGTAGGAGTGGTGATGGGATTTGGGAATGACTCGAATGAGTAGTAATACTGCTATAAAGGGAAGGAGTAGTTAGCTATAGCCTATAGGCTAGCAGCTAGCACTAATCATATCTGTACGTTGAGAAAGACAAATTTGAGTTTATAGAAGGGGTGTCCTTTTTACGGGCAACGGATATTATAATTTTATACCGACCCGACTTATTTATTTAAAGGGCCATCTCAGTCCGGCCCGTTATATGTTACAACGGATATAATCAAGCCCTAAAGGTATTGGACGCAGTAGATACGAGTATTAGATATTATTTTTTTTTTTGCTCATTTGATACGAGTATGAGATAGTATTACGTTTGTGGGCCTGGTACAGGCCGTATTCAGTGGACTGAGGCCCATGCGAGCGTCCAGCGTCCAGAATGATGCTGGGGCTTTAGTTTATTTTAAAAACTTTTATATGGATCTAAGTCCATTCAACTTGGATGGACCATAATGGCATTCTCATAATAAAGCTAAAACGCACGGGTTATTTATTGATAATAAAAAAAAATCCATATTCCTCGTTCTTATTCTTATTTCCGCGCTAGAGCTTGTGCTCTGTTTTCTCTCTCCTCTTAATGTTCTTCGTGTTTCTCTCTCTTATGTTTCTCTCTCATTCTCTCTCCATTGTTACGCGAGCTTCATTCTCATCCATGGCATCTCTTCATCATTTTCAATCTCTCAATTCTCGCGTTTTGTAGTTGCGATTTTCCTCTTCTCCCTCTTTCTGTTTTCGCGATTTTTGAGTTTAATTTTGGTTTTTTTGAGCTTAAATTTTGATGGAATTTTGTGATTCAATGATTGTTGATGATGATACTGAAGTTCCTGTTGGTGCATTGGTTGATGACATTCCAATTGCTGAAGATTCTTTACTATCTAATGGAAAAGGTCTTCATCAAACTCATGAAGAAATTGTTGATCAAATTAGGTGTTCTGTTGAGGAAATAGGTATTTGTTCTTTTCTTTGTGTTATTTTATGTTTTTTATGTAATTTAAATTGTTTAATCTGATAGTTTTAAGGTGTATTAATTCTGGTTTATTTTGTTCATATGTAGTGTAAGCATTGTTTATTTTATAATATTATTTGTTTATATCTGTTTTGTTGAATGTTCATATATGTACATTGTTATGTTTTCTTTCCTTTTTGCTTTTTCATCTTTTTTATGTAATTTAAATTGTTTAATGTGATAGTTTTAATGTTTATTAATTCTGGTTTGTTTGTTCATATGTAATGTATGCATTGTTCATTGTTATTATTTAATGTATGCATTGTTTCATGATTTCTGGTTTTGTTTGTTCATATGTAATATATAAATGCATTCTTTTCTTTTTGTGGTATTTTGATGTTTTTTATGTAATTTAATTTGTTTAATCTGATAGTTTAAAGATTTTATTGTCTGTTTTTGTTTCTTCATATGGAATGTATGCATTGTTCATATCTGTTGTATTGAAGGTTCATATCTGGTATATTGAATGTTCATATGTGATTTATTTTGTTCATTAGCTGTGTCTTAAATTGTGATGTTCATATGTGATTTATTTTGTTTCATTAGTGTTCTTAAATTATGATGTTCATATGTTCATATATTGAATGTTCCTATGTGATATATTGAATGTTCATATGTGATATAATGAATGTTCATATGTGATAGCTTTAAGGTGTATTAATTCTGGTTTGTTTTGTTCATATGTAGTGTAAGCATTGTTCAATTTATAATATTATTTTGTTCATATCTGTTTTGTTGAATGTTCATATATGTACATTTTTATGTTTTCTTTCCTTTTTGCTTTTTCATCTTTTTTTATGTAATATAAATTGTTTAATGTGATAGTTTTAATCTTTATTAATTCTGGTTTATTTGTTCATATGTAATGTATGCATTGTTCATTGTTCTTATGTAATGTATGCATTGTTTCATCATTTCTGGTTTTGTTTGTTCATATGTAATATATAAATGCATTCTTTTCTTTTTGTGGTATTTTGATGTTTTTTATGTAATTTAATTTGTTTAATCTGATAGTTTAAAGATTATTGTCTGTTTTTGTTTCTTCATATGGAATGTATGCATTGTTCATATCTGTTATATTGAATGTTCATATCTGATATATTGAATGTTCATATGTGATTTATTTTGTTCATTAGTTCTGTCTTAAATTGTGAGTTCATAAGTGATTTATTTTGTTTCATTAGTGTTCTTAAATTGTGATGTGTATATGTTCATATATTGAATGTTCATATGTGATATACTGGATGTTCATATCTGATATATTGAATGTTGATATCTTATATATTGATTGTTCATTAAATTTTGAATTTATTTGTTCATTCCTTGTTCTTAAATTGTGATGTTCGATAATTGTTCATACATTTTGGTATTTTTTGAAGTTTCTGATGGAGCAATGGTCGATGAAATTCGTATTGCTCAGAAAGCTTATGGGAAAGGTCTCGAGCAAAATGCTGAAGAAATTATTGATGAAATTAACAGTGCACTTTTTTCTGTTGAGGAACCAGGTATTTTATATTTTAATATGTTCATGAATTCTAGGTTCTTCAATGTAATACATGAATTGTTCATTTTCTATTAATTGTTTGTTCATATCTTATATATGAATGTTCAAATTTGTATATTTTGTTTATGTTTTCTTTATGCTCACTGAATTTTTGATTGTTCATTATTTTATGCTCGTTGAACTTTTTAATTGACCATATTTGTTCATAGACTTACTAACATGTGTTCATACACTTACTTTCTTATGTTCATAGAGATTTGACCACTTGTTCATAGACACACAAACCTTATAACCACTGTCAGCAGTGCTGCGCTGTTTATCTAGCTGTCCATTTGCCATAATTCCCATACTTTCTCTAAACAGCCTTTTTAACTTGCAAATTTTACTCTTGCTTCTGTTCACAGTCTCGTGTTCATATCTTATATGTGAAATGTTCATATATCTGATATTGTTTGTTCATACAGTACACATTTTATTTTTGATCTTATATGTTCTTTATTATTTCTTACTTTACAGGACCATCTGAAAATTTAAATTTAATTGGCCGTACTTGCAAGAATGTTGAAGAAACTTATGCATTGTATAATGATTATGCTTATAGGAAGGGCTTTAGCATTAGAAAGGGAAAACATAGATGTAAGGCTGGGTCCACTGATATTTTAATGAAGTTGTTTTATTGTTCACGTAATGGAGTTAAAGATTGTAATCGCAAGCATACTAGGTCGTATTCTAGGATTGATACTCGCACTGGTTGCCAAGCATGTGTGAAATTTAATGTTGATGCTGAAGGGATTTGAATTTGTACGAAGCATGTGCATGAGCATAATCATTCTTTGTGTGTATCAAGCAAGCGTCATCTTCTTCGTTCTCAAAGAGGAATAACCAAGAATGATTTGATGTTTCTTTTGATGTTGAAGAAAAGTGGTGTCCCAATTGTTGATGAAATAAGATTGGTTAATAAGCAAAGTGTGGGGTCTCCACATTTGGGATTCACTTCTAGGGATGCTTACAATAGTTTGACAAAGCACGATAGGATGAATTTTGATGAGAGCGATTCAAACGCTTTGATAGAAACTCTTAAGAAACGGAGAAGTAATGAAGCTGATTTTTTCTTTGATTTTGAGGTTGATTCTGATTTTAGATTGTGTAGTTTGTTTTGGAGGGATGGACAAATAAAGAAACATTATGAGTCTTTTGGGGATTTGTTAGTACATGATACAACTTATCGTACTAACAAATATAATATGATGTGTGGTCCATTTGTTGGTATGAATGAGCATGGTTTGAATATTATGTTTGGTTGTGGATTAATGCTGAATGAGAGGACCGAGTCTTTTTTGTGGCTCTATGACACTTTCTTGACTTCCATGGAGGGAAAACAACCTGTTACTTTATGACAGATTAGAGTTTTGCTATGTCAGCTACAATAAAAGATGTTTTTTCTAAGTCAAGGCATCGACTTTGCGTATGGCATATTGGTGAAAACTCTAAGAAGAATATACCATATTTAAGGAATTAGGAAGGTTTTGTTGATCTGCTTAACTATTTACTGAAGTACACCGATTCAGAGGTTGAGTTTCAGAAGCAGTGGACAAGGTACTTTTACCATAAAAATTGAATTTTCAAACCATGCATAAAAGTAATGCCTCTAAAACCATGTTCATAAACTTTTCCACCTTTGTTCATAAACCTTGTACTAGTGTTCATAAACCTTCAACTAATGTTCATAAACTTACATCATATGAGGTTCTCCCTGCACCATAGTCCCTATAAAACATTTTTACTTACAAATAGAAAACAAGCAATAAAACTGGTCATGTGCAAAGCACATATATGGTTGATCTGTTTACTTGGCAGTTGTTCATTTAGTTCTTTCTTGTTGTTCATAAGTTTTGTGCTAATTGTTCATACATTTTATTGCTCCGGTTTTTTCAATTTACTTTACTGTTTTCAAGCATGTCAGAATCATTTTGATGTCTCTAAAACAATGTTCATAAACTTTTCTACCTATGTTCATAAACGTTGTACTAATGTTCATAAACCTACTTCTTTCTTGTTGTTCATAAGTTTTATGCTAATTGTTCATACAATTTTTATTGCTATGGTTTTTTCAATTTACTTTACTGTTTTACAAGCTTGTCAGAATGATTTTGATGTCTCTAATACAATGTTCATAAACTTTTCTACCTGTGTTCATAAACTTTATTACCTATGTTCATAAACCTTGTACTAATGTTTATACTCCTACTAATGTTCATAAACCTTGTACTAATGTTCATAAACCTTCAATTAATGTTCATAAACTTACTTCTTTCTTGTTGTTCATAAGTTTTATGCTAATTGTTCATTTATTTTATTTTGCTATTCTTTTTTTCAATTTACTTTACTGTTTTCAAGCATGTCAGAATATTTTGATGTCTCTAAAACAATGTTCATAAATTTTTCTACTTGTGTTCATAAACCTTGTACTAATGTTCATAAAACTTGTACTAATGTTCACAAACCTTCAGATATTGTTCATAAACTTACTTCTTTCTTGTTGTTCTAAGTTTAATGCTAATTGTTCAATCAATTTACTTTACTGTTTTCTTTTTGTCAGGTTGGTTTCTACATATAAATGTCACAATAACTCTTGGTTAGAAAAGTTATTTTTAGTGAAGGAAAAGTGGTGTCCAGCCTTTAACAAAGATTAATATTCTGGTGGTGTATTATCCTCGCAACGGAGTGAAAGTACTCATCATGCATTGAATGAAAGAGTTCATAAAACCATTGGACTTTTGGCTTTTTATGGTGTCTTTACTGACATTGTATCTGAATGGAGAAGCAAAGAAAGAGATGAGGATTTTAGATGCTGGCAAGGGTTGCCTGATATGGCAGTGAGCACTGCCAAACTTCTTTCATTTGCTAGACAGATTTATACCGTCCAGATTTTTCTTCTATTTGAGGAGCAATTCATGAAGGGTACATCATGTCATCAAGTTTGGGTGAAGTCTGAGAATAATATTGTAACTTTTCATGTTTGGATTCCAGATATTGATATCATAAAGCATGAAGTTCAATTCAACCAAGAAAATCATTCAATTTTTTGCACTTGTAAGATGATACTAGAGGTTGGAATATTGTGTTGTCATTGTTTGCGTATCATGAATATCAACTGTGTAGAGACCATACCTGATTTGTACATAAATAAGAGATGGTTAAAGAAGAAGGAGGATGAAAGTGAAATGGTTGATTGCTGTATTATTGGTTCATTAAATGGAGATATCCAATCTGGTTCTATTTGGAGGACACATATGGTGAGGAATTTTGTCACTTTGTTGTCACCTAGTCAAGATAATCGTAAAGCTCAAGAGCATTATGAGGCAGCTTTCAAAACAGCAAAAGAAAATGTCATTATTGAAGTTGGTCCTATATTTTTCAAGGAATCATTTCAAAAGGGTCTGCATTCTGGCTGCAATGTTCAAAATCCCAATGGTAGTAGAGCAAAAGGCAAAGATGACGACAATTTACGCAGGGTTAGTATAATTGAAAAGAAATATAAGCAAATCAGAGCACGCAAGCGTAGTGCTTTGAAAACTGCTGTGCGTACAAAGAAAGCTGTGAAGTCGTCATTGCATTCAACTCCTCTATCTCCAATCAATGAAGGTGAATATCTTATTCACCCGGCTGCTGGTAGTTCTGATCTCATGCATGGTTCAAGTTCCAAACCCCTTCCAGTTCCTGTTACTACATCTGTGAGCTAATTTGCAGGTTAGTGCTTAAGCTTTTGATTATGAATTTGCAGGTTTGTGCTTAAGCTTTGCTTTTTGACTATTTTAATTATTTGATTGTGTAGGTCTCTCTGTCTGTATCAGATGAAAAGAAGAAAAGAAGTTCTGTTTTTGGAAGACTTTTTGTTTGAAACCAACATGACGTTGCTGATGAAGCAAATCAGTTCAACTATAGTTTTACACTCAAATGTAATAGATCGCACAGTGATATATACTTAGCTTCATTTGTAAAGATGTTGTTGGGAAGTAACTATTAAATGTTCATTGCTATAAATGTTCATTTTTTTAGTCATTGCTATAAATGTTCATAGAGCTTGATGCATATGTTCATTAAGCTTGATGCATATGTTCATAGAGCTTCATGCATATGTTCACAAAGTCTGATGCATATGTTGACAGATCTTGGTGCATATGTTCACATAAAGATTGATGTTGTGCACTATCCTGCTGCAGATATGTTCATAAAAAAATTGATGTTTGTGCACTTTTTTGTTGCAGCACAGTTGCTGTATCTTTTGTTGCTGCAGTGCTGCTGCAATGCTGCTCACAAAACAATTTGTAGGCAAGGAAAGAATATATGTTCATTTCTATATATGCATTTGTTCACAAAGATTGATGCATATGTTCATATGTTTGTTAATGAGATTCGGAGTTCTTTACCTCTTTAGTTCATTTATATCTAGTTCATAAAGACTTGATATGATCATAATTTCAGGTTAAAATCTTAATGTTTGGTTGATTCTGCAACCACTTCTGTCAGTTCAGCGTCCCTATAATAATTGTTCATAAAGTCATATGCATATGTTCATAAAGTTGTGTGCAATTGTTCATAGAGGTAATTGCAATTGTTCATAGAGATATTTGCAATTGTTTATAAGTTAGATGCAATTGTTCATTCATTTATTTCAACTCTTATTCAGAGCAAATGCTATCTGAATAACAGAATAAAATCACTTTCTTTCACACTACATCAAAAACAAGTTTCTCAAGTCTCCAAAAATAATGTTCATAAATGTTTCACCAATGTTCATAAATAGTGTACTAATGTTCATTAATTTCCTACCTTTTGTTCAAAATTTTAGACAAGAGTTATCAGATGACAAAAACAGATTGTAAAATGCACATCTTTATCCTTTGTGCTGAAAATATTTTTCTTTCACACTACACCAAAAATAAGTTTCACAAGTCTTCAAAATAATGTTCATAAGTTTTCCACCAATGTTCATAAATAGTCTACTAATGTTCATAAACATCCTACTTAATGTTCATATGTTTTTCTACCAATTTTCATAATGTCAGGTGACAAAACAAATTGTACAATGCACATCTTTATCCTTGTGGAGGCAGCACACAACAAAGCTTGTTGAATTTGTTCTTAGTACTCACAATCAATTTCACAAAAAATTGTAACATTTGTAAGCGCCATCATTGATTCCAATTTACTTTCAATCATTTATATTTAAAATCATGTTTACAGATTGAATCCACTCCCATGAGTATGCTATTTCCTCTGAATAAGAGTTGAATTTCAAAAACAAGTATTCGGGGAATTTACATTCTAGGTATTTTACAGATTGTTCTTCAATTTCAAAAAATCATATTCTAAGAATTTTCATTGTTCTTGTCTCCTCTCCTTCATCAACACTTTTGAATCTTGAATGACATAGTTCTTGTACTCATTCACGCTGCTCATCAAAAGCTTCGCGCAATATTTTGCTCTTAGCTTCATTAACACAGTGTTCTGTAAAATAAAACAAAAACAACAAGCTAAAGTCAGAAAATTTTTGCTTCTTTGAGATATAATTAAGGATGTTTAAATAACAAGCTTACATCATTTTTTTTCCAACCCCGATTCCCAATTTTCCTCATCTCCATAGTATGTGTCCATATGCCTCATGCAATAAATGCCACAATCTATTTTGTTTCGCGCGCTCTTCCATGGCATTTTAACCACATGTTGCTCAAATTCAAAAACCTCGTTGCCCTTTTCAATTCCTTTTTCCATTAAGTACTGTCCATAAGCAAAAGCCTACAAAGAATAACAAAAACACCATCAATTACGCACATAATTTTTGATCGTAGACCTACACAATTTGAAAAAGCAAATAAAAAAAAAGATTAGCTATAGCAATGAGCTATGCTGCAAGATAAAGGCTCAAAGGTCAAGTGCATAGGGTTAGCATGATTAGTATAGCCAATAGTTTATTACCAGAAAGTTCTTACAATCACTAAAGTAAACATTACAGCACATGTTCATAAGGGTACAAGCAGATGTTCATATGGCAAAGTCACATGTTCATAGGTTACAAACATATGTTCATAGACCTACTAGCATATCATAAACATAATGCATAGGTTTTGAGGAACATGTTCATAAGCTTTGTTCCACATGTTCATAATGGTGCAGCAACATGTTCATAACTTTAAAGCTAATTGTTTTCACAATGCTCAAAGGGCAAGTGCCTAGTGTGAACATGATTAGTATAATTAATAATTTATTAACAGAAAGCTCTCAAAATCACTATAGAAAAATATTCTAGCACATGTTCATAAGGTTACAAACAGATGTTCATAGGGCTGTCAGAAGATGTTTATAGGGTTACAAGCACATGTTCATAGACCTACTAATACATTTCATAGAGATACTAGGATTTGTTCATAGACCTACTAGCATATTTTCATAATGCATAGGGTTTGAGGAACATGTTCATAAGTTTGATTCCACATGTTCATAATGGTGCAACAACATGTTTATAACTTTGAAGCTAATTGTTCATAAGGCTCAAAGGTCAAGTGCATAGGGTTAAAATTATTAGTATAGTTAATAGTAGTTATGACCAGAAGCTCTCACAATCACTATAGAAAACTATTCACGCACATGTTCATAAGGTTACAAGCAGATGTTCATAGGGCTACCAACATATGTTCATAGGGCTACAAGCACATGTTCATAGAGATAAAAACATATTTTTATAAACAGACTATACAGATGATAAGAAGTGATTTTACCAAGTCTCTAGGAGTATCACCATATTTCTCTTCAAGCTTCACACCTCTTGGCAGAGTACCATTGTCAATAATTTCATACCTCCCAAGCTTGAAGTTTAAGCAAACCAAATAGAAATGGTCATGCTTAGGAACAATGAAGAAAACCTGAGAAAGAAACATAGCAAAGCAGATTATACAAATGGTTTTTGGAGAAATGATAGGTTGAAAGGTTCTTTAACAATTGAATTTAGTACTTACAAGATCAACCGACTTCAAGTCCGTTATCTGATAGTAATCCTTCAACTCCATATCCACTCGGCTACCAAAATCTGAATAGCTTTTTTGTGGATCTTCAGTTGGCATTTTAATTATAGTCTTATCTAACACAACCTGTTAAAATAAGTATTTGTCATTGCTTGTGTCAAAACAGATCAAATATCCCATGCAAGTTCATTTTAAAGAAATGTTCATAGAGATAACAACATATGTTCATAGAGAGAATACCATATGTTCACAGATCTACAAGCATGGTTTTCAGAGAGCTACTAAATGTTTCATAAAAAACATGATAGCAAATTATGTTCATTAACAATCAACCACTTGATGCAATGTTCATAAATTGTAAGACAATGTTCTTATCATTATATTAATAATAGCACATGTCATATGTTTTACACTTACATTTACAAAATGTGTGAAGAAAAGGCGGTTCGGTTTTGATACACCACGTCTTTTGTTTCTGAAATTTATCCTAAGAGCCCACATGTCAAGCACATCTCCATGAACATATGTCCCGAAAGACAACGTTTTCATGTTTTTTCTTGTGATAGACCAATCTTTGTACACAAATATTGGCTCACTGTTTCAGAAATACATAAGCTCATTTGAATAAGACTTTGGGTTAAGCTAAAACAGAAATTGGAAGGAATAATTTTTTCACAAAGCACTTACACATCTGCGAAGTTCGGATGATCCTCAACAAAAGCCAACTCGGTGACCAGCTTTTCAGTCCCACTGACATCTTCTAAGCTTATTCCTTGGGCGCTTGTCCAGAAAGGAGAACGCAGAATGAGCGGAAGATTCTTTGGATTCCTTTTTGGACGAGCAACAATTGAAACTTCATCTTCGCTTTCGTCATCTGAATGCTCCATTGACCTTTGAGAAAACAGAAGATACACACACACATATACACACACACACACTAACAGACTAGTCTAGTACTTCATATAAGCTACACAAATAGTTCATTGAATGGAGTCAACAGATGTGCATAATGTTTTTTGAGCAAGTCAAATAAGTGAACATGACAGAAAAAGCAACTGAATAACACAACATTTTGAGAAAATAAAAAAAAAAGTGAACATCAATAGTTTATCACCAGAAAAATCTCACAATCCCTATAGTAAATATTATAGCACATGTTCATAGATGCTACAATCATATGCTCATGTTGAGCATAGAAATATACATTTTTATACCCTTAATATCCTTAGTTTTTATGATAATTATTTAACATTATAGTACTTTGATCCTGTTTAATTTTGTTTTACAGGTTATTGGCATAATACAAAATTTTTGTTGAAATGGCAAATGACCATAAAAGAAAGCAAAGGAAAAGGGGTTGACTTTCTATGGAGCATTACGTGGGAGAGTTGGAGTAAACAAAAGAACACCTAGCACCACTTAAAACAAATTTGGTGACCAAGGGGCACGTGACAACCAAGCTTCCCTTTTGCTGTGCATATGCATCTAGTGTCTTTCTCTCAAGCACAAGTAGAGCATATAATTTCTTCTCTACCCAGAAATAGCAAGTGGCGAAAGGCAACACCAAAACTAGAATGAAGCCCACAAATTACTCACGCTTAATCAAGCAAAACCTCAATCTTCAGTTGCTTTATATCAGTTTCATTGTTTATGGGCTTAATTGCAATTGTCAAAGAGATAGGAATTACAAATTGATTCTCTCTCCTCATGGGCTTAAACATATGAGCCCAGAAAACCATTGATCTCATGACGGCGCAGGACGATGCTGCGGTTTGTGGGAAGCACCTATATAAGGCAAAGGCAAGCAAAGCTCGAGGGTACGCCGTTAGTTTATAGTTTAATTAGGGTTTAATTATTGAATTAGTTTAAACTTTCAATTCCAATTTCCTTGTTCTTCAATACAAATACAATTAGCTAGTTTATTAGGATTACTAAGTTTTGTTCAAATTGTTCGTCAAATTGCGTTTTGGTTCGAAATCCTGTTCTAGCACTCAGTTGGTTCAATTCAGTTGTTTGGAGCAAATTGGTGAATTCTTTCCTTTACTCTGTCAATTTCAATTACAGATTTTTGCTAGTTTTATTTGTTATGATTTGTTCCCAGTACTCTAATATGCTTCCTGTTCAGTATTTCATTGAGTTCTAGTAGTGATAGATTGTTAAAGTTTCAATCTTTGGTAATAGTTAGTTTAATTTGTTTTGCTTTTACTGTTATATTGGTAGTAGTCAGTATTAGTACGAAAATCTCACAAGAACTTCAAACAAGAATGGTCTGTCATTTGATTAGTATTTAGTTTTATTAATTGTGTCTGTCATCTTGGTAGTAGCACTAGTAGTTATTCGTGCAATCTCAGTACTCTCTGTTTACTGCGTAGCTTAGTAGTAGTAGCATTTGGTCTATAACAAGTGAATTAATAGCATACCAACATCCTCGTGGGATCGACCCGTATTTGCATATACTAGCTACAACTACACCGTGCACTTGCTGTATTTTAACTCAACAGTTCATAAGGGTTATAACACATGTTCATAGAGTTATTAGGATATGTTCATAGACCTATTAGCATATGTTTATAGACCTAGTAACATATGTTCATAGGCCTAGTAACATATGTTCATAATATATAGGGTTTGAAGAACATGTTCATAACCTTTGTTAGCATATGTTCATAATGTTCCACCAATATGTTTATAAGTTTGAAAGTAAATGTTCATAAGTTTGAAGCCTTAGTATAATGTTCATTAACTTTTTAGCTTTAGTTTATCAGTAGTTCAAGAAGTACATATAACACCAACTAATTTTTATACTTCTACTTGTATACTAATTTGACATCAATTATTTGACCACAACCACAAGAATTCCAGACAATAGTATAAAGTTCATAAACTAATCTAGCAATGTTCATAATTCCAGACAAGAAGTTTCAGGTGACAAAAACAGATTTTTGTTAAACATACTCATCGTCATCATCTTCGTCAGTTTGGTTTTCATCAAGATCCCTTGGGAGCTTCATAGTTGGTGGAGTGAGAAGTAGATTACTGTAAGAATTAACATTGTCATCACCCCCTTGCTCTCGTGGACTTGAATGCGAATATGTCCTTGAAATTTCAAGCACCTGGTTTTCTTTTGGTGGTGTGAGGCCAGTAGAAAATTCAGGGAATCCAGTTTGCTTGTCAACGGATTTGGCAACCTCATTGATCACTTTCTCGTTCACAACTGCACTTTTATCTTGATTTGGAGTTCTTTCTGCAGTGCTTGTTGTTAAACCAACACCCATGTCTTCTTCTTCTTCTGTTGATCTAGGTGCCTTTGATGCAGGTCTTCTTCTAGTGAAGAACTTCTTCAGTATTGCCTTGGTCTGCGCAGCAACTATGTTACTGCTTGCATCTGGATTTTTATCACAATGGATTGCATTTTATGTTGCTTCTATTGCAGGGTTGGTGTCTGTTTCAGAGTTGCTGTCTGTTGGTGGTGTCAAGCCAATTGAAAAGCTTGGTGCAGGTGGAGAGATGCGTTCCCTTGCTGCGTTGTCTTTTTCACTCAGCTTGAGTATTACATGGGGAATAATTTTGCCCTTTGCAACTTTGCATTGTCCACTAACCCTATCTCCAGGGCTTGATTCCGGGTTTGTATTCCGGGTTTGTGGCAGCAGCATTTTCTCTTGGTGATCCTGGAGATCCTCCTTTGTCTGCACCAGGGCTTGAATGTTCATGTGTTTTAGTTGTTTGTCTTGTCCGTAAAGCACATTTGAACCCTGTCTCAAAAGCTTTTTGACACTCCTTAACAGTTTCATCCATCAACTCATTATTATAAAACGCATCTTCTCCAAACCAATTCCTTCCCTCATCATTCTCTCTAGTTTTTGCTTGAGCTTGGCTTGAAAAGAATTCAGCAAAGTTGTTCAGGGTCTTGTTCAGAGCAGGAATTGGACCGCCATGTCCATATTCATTCATTGTCTTTGCTAGTTCAGAGGCATTGCTAGCCAAGCTATTCAATAATGAGCGTATTTTCTGAGCATAGACCTAAACAATTTGGAAAGCAAATCAAAGCAGATTAGCTACTGCAACAAACTATGCTACAACATAAAAGCTCAAACCTTAAGCCCCTTGATTGACCACTGTCATACATGTTCATAAGGTTAATGCCACATGTTCATAATAATATAGCAACATGTTCATAAGGTTAGAGCTTCAGGTTCATAAAGTCAATGCCTCATGTTCATAAGTTGGAACTACATGTTCGTAAGGTTTGAGCTACATGTTCATAAAGTTAATGCTACACCAAACTTTTGAGCAAATAAAAAATGTTTTCAATCACCTTCCTTATAAAAATAATGTTAAGCAATTGTTCATAAAGTTTGATCTACATGTTCATATTGTTGGAGTCACATATTCATAAGGTTTGGTGCCACATGTTCATAAGGTTATGACAAATGTTCAAAATCATGCAGCAATATGTTCATAAATTTAATGCTAAATGTTCATGATATTGACTGAGCTATGTTTGAAGATGCAACTCATAGAACATATTAAATGTAAAACAAGGACAATGATACTTACATTTGAATCTGCACTAATAGGTCTATTAGGGTGATCCTCCTTGATTGCACCCCATAGAACAACAATTCCTTTTCCAAATCCACCTATATCTTTCTCATCCTTTATTCGTTTATCAACCTTCTCTTTGTCCCATGAACAAATAGATGGGAAGATTGGATTAGCTTGTGGATTTGTCACCTCATAGCTCATTCTCTCAAAGTAGAACAGCTGCATAAAGAACAAATTTTGATTTATATAAAAACTAACAATTCATAAAAGCACAAATAAATATTGACTACAAGCATATTCATAGGACCTACAACACATGTTCATAGAGTTATTAGGATATGTTCATAGACATAATAGCATATGTTCATAGATCTAGTAGCATATTTTTGAGCAATGCATAGGGTTTGAGCAATATGTTCATTACCTTGGTAGCACATGTTCATAATGTTTCCAGCAACATGATCATAAGTTTGAAGGTAAATGTTCATAAGTTAGATGCATTTGTTCCTTCATTTATTTCCCTATCCTGTGCTAGAGTGAGCAAATGCTATTTGAATAACAGAATAAAATCACTTTCATTCACACTACACCAAAAACAAGTTTCTTAAGTCTCCAAAAATAATGTTCATAAATTTTCCACCAATGTTCATAAACAGTGTACTAATAATGTTCATAAACTTCCTACCTAATGTTCATATGTTTTTCTAACAATGTTCATAATTTCATAAAAGAGTTATCAGGTGACAAAAATAGTTTCATATGTACATACTGTTGTAGCACATGTTCATAAGCTTGAACCTAAATGTTCATAAGGTTAAAACTAAATCTAGCATAACTTCATAAACTTACTAGAATATGTTCATAGAGCTACAAAAATATGTTCATATAGTAAATAACATATGTTCATAGCTTTACCATAAGTTCAGAAGGTTGGTTTCACATGTTCATAATGTTGTAGCACATGTTCATAAATTTGAACCTAAATGCTCATAAGGATGAAACTAAACAAGCTAAATCTAGCATATGTTCACAGAGGTACTAGGATATGTTCATAGAGCTACAACAATATGTTCATATAGTAAATAACATATGTTCATAGAGCTTTACCATAAGTTCAATAAGTTTTTACCCCTTTTTCACCCAATTTCTAACAAATGACCATATAAACAGTCTACTAATGTTGCTGCTGCGTTGATGCAGCAGAGCTGTTGGTGCTGCAGCAATAACACACAGAACACAAATACACAGCTATAGATCATACAAAACATCATAATAGATCATAAAAAATGCACATAACATTTTCATTAGGAAGTCATACCATTAGAAATACGATAGGTCCGGTGAAAAAGGAGGTTTTGCCTCTTTTTCAGTCGTTTTGCCACACCTTTACAGAACCTAAAAGACCTCTGAAAGTGTAATCACACCAATCAAAGTTCTTTATGTCCTTAACATCAATGAGTGACTGGAAAATCCTCAGTCTAGCCCATCTAGCTTTATGACCATTCAAGAAATAGTTGTCAATGTAGACAACGAAATCTCTCTTGAAATCATCCCCAAAAGCCACCCTTTTCTCAAGTTCTTTTCCCATTTGACTCACCAAGTTATTTGTCTTTGCTGGTACCTTCAGCTTGGTGTTTACCTGATCACACTTCCATCGCTTTTTATAATCATTCACTAACTGTGTGTACTCCAAAGTGTCCTCTTCTTCATTGTTGCTTCCTTCAACAATCTGTTTGCCTCCAAAAGGCAAATTCAGAACTCTCCAAACATCGTAAGAAGTGACAGGGAGCTCCTCATTCTCAAGCTTTATTGCAAGTCTCACAACTTCAAAATTTTGAACTAGGTATTTCAACAGCTTCCCATCACAATTCTTCAATTTGAGGTCGAGAACACTTCCGAAGCCTATCTCTTTGACTGCTTCGCGTTGCTTAGGGCTCATTTTACGCACTAGATTAAACAAATTAACAGGAGACATTCTAGTGCGTATAAATTCTTCATCATTTGCTACTGTCGATCTCATCCTCTCCTTCTTCCTCCTCCTCTACTTTTTCAAATAAAACCATTTCGTTTTTACGTTTCCTCTTGGGAGGTCTCTGTTTTGTCTCTTGCAAAACAATTGCCTTCCCCTTCTCTTTTTTGATCTCAATGTCCTTACTTTCCTCATTACAAATCTGCATGGGAGATGGCTCGTAATTCACATCTCCGCTATCAGTATCATCACCACTCTCAACCTCTTCCACAACTGGTTTCTTTGCCATTTGTTTCCCTCTGCGCTTTTTAATTTCCACATGAGGCACTTCTACTTGCTCTTGCACAGTTTCTTCATTTTCACTTTGGTGCTTCTCTTTTTCCCTATAACTTGGATTCTGAAAAACAGACAATAAAACAACATATGTTCATCAACCACACCAAAAACATTTCACAAGTCTCAAAAAGAATGTTAATAAAGTTTCCATCAATGTTCATATACTATACACTAACAGACTAGTCTAGTACTTCATAAAAGCTACACAAATAGTTCATTGAATTAAGTCAACAGATGTACATTATTTTTTTTTGAGGAAGTCAAATAAGTGAACATGACTTGAGAAAATAAAAAAAGTGAATATCAATAGTTTATCACCAGAAAAATCTCACAATCCCTATAGTAAATATTCTAGCACATGTTCATAAGGGTTATAACACATGTTCATAGAGTTAATAGGATATGTTCATAGAGCTACTAGCATATGTTCATAGACCTAGTAACATATTTTCATAAGATATAGAGTTTGAGGAACATGTTCATAACCTTGGTAGCATATGTTCATAATTTTCCAGCAATATGTTCATAAGTTTGAAGCTAAACGTTCATAAGTTTGAAGCCTTAGTATAATGTTCAAAAACTAATCTAGCAATGTTCATAATTCCAGACAAGAAGTTACAGGTGATAAAAATAGAAATTTTGTAAAATAGTCATGAACTTTTCTAGCATATACCCTAACTGACTAGTCTAGTAGTTCATATAAGCTACACAAATATTTCGTTTAAATGAAGTCATCAAATGTACACAATGTTTTTGAGCAAGTTAAATAAGTGAACATGACAGAAAAATCAACTAAATCACACAACGTTTGAAGAAAAAAAAAGAAAAAGTGAACATCAATAGTTTATCACCATTTGTTTCCCTCTGCGCTTTTTAATTTCCACAAGAGGCACTTCAACATCCTCTTGCACATTTTCTTCATTTTCACTTTGGTTCTTCTCTTTTTCCCTATAACTTGGATTCTGAAAAACAGACAATAAAACAACATATGTTCATCAACTACACCAAAAACAAGTTTCACAAGTCTCAAACAGAATGTTAATAAAGTTTCCATCAATGTTCATAAACTTTCTACCTAATATTCATAAACAAATCTACCAATATTCATAATCTCATGCAATATTTTCTAGGTGACAAAAACAGATTGTAAAATAGTCATGAACTTTGCTACTATACACTAACAGACTAGTCTAGTACTTCATATAAGCTACACAAATAGTTCATTGAATGAAGTCAACAGATGTACACAATGTTTTTGAGCAAGTCAAATAAGTGAACATGACAGAAAAAGCAACTGAACTACACAACGTTTGAGAAAATAAAAAAAGTGAACATCAATAGTTTATCACCAGAAAAATCTCACAATCTCTATAGTAAATATTCTAGCACATGTTCATAAGGGCTATAACACATGTTCATAGAGTTAATAGGATATGTTCATAGACCTACTAGCATATGTTCATAGACCTAGTAACATATTTTCATAATATATAGAGTTTGAGGAACATGTTAATGACCTTGGTAGGATATGTTCATAATTTTCCAGCAATATGTTCATAAGTTTGAAGCTAAATGTTCATAAGTTTGAAGCCTAGTATAATGTTCAAAAACTAATCTAGCATATGTTCAATAAAGCTATAACACATGTTCATACACCCAATAGCATATGTTCATAGACCTACTAGCATATTTTCATAATGCATAGGGTTTGAGGAAAATGTTCAGAAGGTTGGTTTCACATGTTCATAATGTTGTAGCACATGTCCATAAGTTTGAACCTAAATATTCATAAGTTTGAAACTAACAAACTAAATCTAGCATATGTTCACAGAACTACTAGCATATGTTCATAGAGCTACAAAATATGTTCATATAGTAAGTAATATATGTTCATACAGCTTTACTATAATTTCAATTACTTTTTACCCCTTTTTCACTCAATTTTTGTACCAAATTCTCTTATAAGCACAATTTTAAAATAACATTTTTTTTAGAAGCCTTAGTATAATGTTCATAAATTTTTTAGCTTTTGTTCATCAATGGCTCAACAAGTTGAATACAGGGAACCACAAATAAATTGTAATTACCTTAGTCCTCATTGTTTGTATGGAATTCTTCTTTGAATTACAAGTGAGTTATGAATTATCTACAAATCAAAATTCAATAAATAAATAATTGAGAGTAATGATGAACAACAAATTGAACAAATGATGAACAAGTTGAACGGTAAAAACAGTGATGAACAATGATGAATAATGATGAACAAAGATATGAACAATGATGAACAGCAAAATTGAACAATGATATGAACAATGATGAACAACAAAAACACCAAAATCATTGAATTTGTTTTTACCTGTAAATAATCGAGAGTAAGAACGAGAGTGAGAGCTTGAATTTGAGATTGAATCTTGGAGAAGAATTCTTGAACTTAAGAACCGTTAATGGAGGTTGAAGAATTTGAGAGTTAGAGCGAGAGAGTTAGAGCGAGATTGAGAGCGCAAGAGAGAAGTTAGGTTTTGGTTCAGTGTAAAAGGGAGAAAGCGCGAGAGAGAGAGAACGCTTCAATTTTATTTTATTTTATTTTTATTTTTTGTAATTGGACTTAAAAGTCGCGCGCCTTTCATTTAGGCCTGGTCCAGCCATCTTGGCTGAACGCAGGTCCAGTGAATAGGCATTGGTTTATTTATATTGAGTAACCTATTCAAAACGTATAAGTTGGTTTAATAGATATGTGTTGAAACAGATATTTAGATAGTAAAAAATAATTTAAATTATTTTATTGTTCTATAAAAAAATTGCAGGCACAGTTGAGTGCAACCTATGCTGCTCCTTACACGAGCTCTGCACTGTTATGCTTTATGTCTATCATCCAGTGCATTTTGGTTGCTCTCTACACTGACCACAGTATATCAGATTGGTCACTGCGCCCTTAGAACAGGGCTCTTGCGAGTATATACGCGATAATAATTAATTACTACTATGTTTTTTGACAAGTAATTAATATGACTAATATATTGGCTAATTAATATTATATTTGATAATATTCTTTTATAATTTGTGAATGTTTAGGGAGTTGTGGGTTCAGGACTGGCGATTTGTCTCATGTCCTGGACCATACAGCAGAAGGGGTCCGTGTATGTGTCTGTCTTCGGCCCACTCTTACTGGTGATAGTGACTATCTTGAATTGGGTCTTGCTCGGTGAAAATATCTACCTGGGAATATGAGTTTTCTATTACTCCCAATAAATGATCAATCCCAACAAATTTCATTTTGTAATTATAGTCATTCATTATTAACTATCATCACATAATTTGAACTACTAATTAATAATTTGTGTGCATTGTGGTTCAATATTTATTGTGATGGGGTTCTATGGAGTGTTGTGGGGCAAGAACAAAGAAGTACCCGTAGGCCCAAGCAATGGTCAGCAGGAGACTCAGGCTTAGAATTTCTATTTCTATGGGCCTAATGATCAGGCTTAGTATTAGCTGAAACTTGATATTAAAATATTTATATGGGCCTAAAATTTGGTAGGTGTTATGATTGATTTGTGTCGAAATTTGGCTGGGGTAATAGATTTCACTTCTTTCCATTAGTTACGCTATTTTAATTTTCTTGTCTGATGCTTATTACAAGTACTATGCTTCAGATTACTAGCAGTTACGAGTACTATTTTTGCCGTAGGCCTGTTGTAGAATCATCTACTGATATAAAAATCCATTAATGAAGAGTTACTCCTTTGTCTAAATGAGCTTAAGAAATGGAATTTATGTTGTTAAAATTGTTAGCAAGTAGCATCTGCTCTTTTCCAGAACTTTTTAGCATTGTGGATTGAATGATTTTGGCTTATTAAGCTATTAGAAAAGCTACAAATACATAAGTCATAACTCGCAAGGCTCCGTGGTTCTCGATTTCAAAGCGACAAGCCATTCATAGGTAAAAGAGGGATGTATGTAGCACCCCACTAGAATGTTTGAGGTGCTGAAGGTATTTAAAAGTCAGTTTCTTAGTGAATCTGCTTCACTGGTGGTACTGTATATCCTATGATGGAAGTGCATAGTATATGTTTCACTGAACCGAATTCTTGTTTTTTGAACATTCTCTTTGGCTAGGGCTAGGACATACCCAGGCCATGCCATAAAACAGTCAAGCGAGCACATAAATCACTTACCCGGCCAATACCCACACGCCACAACAGAATACTGAACCTTCAAATGGCACACTCCTAATGTCCTACACATCTGAAATTTTGTGAGCTATGTTTGTATTTTCGATACTTGTTTTGAATTTTGCATGGAACTTCCTGCTCTTTGGGGTGATAAGAAGGAATTACACCTAGGGCCTGATGAGCTTAAGCAACTTGCCGTGATTTGTTTCTTACTTGTTACACTTTAATTTGATCCTTCCATGGAGTGTAATACATCTGAATATATATCCTTTATTGTAATTAGTTCAAACCAGTGCATATATGATATATATCTTTTTTACCAGATTGCAGAGTTGCTTATTAGGGGTTTAGAGCTTTCTTTTCGACACTGATTGCTAATCCAAAGGGTTACAGGCACATAGTTTCATTAATTTTTTTTCCAATCAGAGATTTATGGTTACTAAGGGTCTGTTCTCCCCAGCTTATTTCTGTTTGTTTCAGCAAACTTCAACAAACTTCAGCAAACTTCAACAAAGTTAAATAAAGTTAAATAAAGTTAAACAAAGTTCAACAAAGTTAAACAAAACAATATACAAACTATCAACAAGATTCAACAAAAATAAACAAAGTTCAACGAAGTTCAACAAAGTTAAATAAAGTTAAATAAAGTTCAGCAAAGTTCAACAAAAATAATTTTTCAGTAATAAATATGAACGTTTTTCAGTTGGGGAGAACAGACCCTAAATGTGTTATCTGTTGGCCACACAAAACACTAACATGCCATTTGCTTGATCCAAATAATTTGATTTTAGTTCTTTGATTGTCGTCCTAGTTGTATAGACCTAGGCTTTGTTTTCATTATAGATAACATCACTAGCATCAACAACATGCATCACATTTTTGCTGCACAATCTCCTTATTACTGATCTAGTCATCTATTGTTCATGGTGAATAATGGCCCAACACAACAGAGATCTATTTCTCAATTGTAGTGGGGCATAGACCTGATATGCTTCTTAATGGACTTTGTGTGAAAATAATAATTACTGGCTTTTATGCATGAACCTAGATCAGAAGATGATCAGAAATGGGAAAATAAGTAGTTACAGTCTCTGACAATCTGCTTTGTTGCAACTGACGTACTTGCAAATTGCAACTAGCAGTTCAAAATGTCTTTTTGAACAGACTAAGAGTCTAACAAAACAAAAAAGAATAGAATTAAGAGATTAGTCATTAATCCGCCTCATTTGTTTTGGTAGGGATAAGATGTATAGTAGTCCTAAACATGAAGTTTACTAAGTAAAGATTTCAGGAATTTTTCTTGTAGATTGGAGGTCTCAAATTAGATCAAAGTTATTGAAAGTTTACTGATGTCCTAAGAGATGTTTCACATTAATTTCAAGCTCAGTTTCATTAAAAGATAAAGTCACGCACTAGAGCTCACCTAGTTTCTCCTATGCAAGTGCAGGCCTGTTCCAACTATTGTTCAATGAATATCAGACCTTAGCAGATTCCTTTGGACAATTTGAGAATGCATGTAGTTGTTTGTATGTTACAAGAGTTTGAAATCTCAACTTAATGTATAAGTGTAAATCAATATCATCTTGCTATTCTGAGTAGATTCAAACCTGAAACCCGTACTGGCGGCTGTTTAGCGGAAATTACAGATCCCAGTCGTTATTTTTATGATAATTTGAGTTTCCTTTAACACGATTGGATTAATTTAGTGCAATGCATGAATTTTCAGGGAGTTGTTGGCTCATCACTTGCATTCTTCTTAATGTCATGGACCACACAAAGGAAAGACCCTCTCTATGTCTCCGTATTCAGCCAATTGTTGTTGGTGATCGTGGCTTTTCTTAATTGGATTTTTCTAAGAAAAAAACTCTATTTTGGAACGTGCTCGTGCAATGTACGTGTAGTAATATTGTAACTATTTAGTGCTCGTACAATGTATGTGTAATGTATGTAACATATTCGTTTATTGTTTTGTGTTGGACCATTGTCTAATACATACACTATGGTAATGGTTATTGTGCGTCACGTTACTGTTTTCTACCAGGGCAAAATCGTTCTTCGTAACTAAAATGAAATTCAAATTGTTATTTGAATCAAGTTCAAGTCCAAGCATCATCGTCCAAATTTCTTCATCGGACATTTTCTTCTACTGGGTAGCAATGTCTCGGTGGCTATTTGTAATCAAATTAGAAGTATGAACAACCTCCCTCATCTCATACCCTCATTAAACGCGCACACCCACTCCCTCTCTCTTGCTCTCACCTCATTAATTTCTTCATTCAATATAAGCTACAAACACTTCATTAGTCTCTCCCCCCGCCCTCTCTCTTTCTTTCTCCCGTTTGTATATTTCGTTCCTTCGTTCTCCATTACTAACAGTATTGCTCCAATATGGTCGATAGTAATGGGTTGTTCGACCACTTGCCTCTCCTGGCCATGGTTACGGTTCAGCTCGGTTATACCGGGATGAACCTCACGTCCAAGGTGACAATGGACTCCGGCATGCCTCCCTTGGTGTTTGTTTCCTTCCGCCAATTGTTTGTCACCCTAGTCTTGGCCCATTTGCCTATTTCGTCGAACTGTAAGAATCTCGAACTCGTTCATTGAGTGGGAAACTTTCTAATGTTTGAATGACATATACATATTGTGAGTACATGTTTGGATGAGTAGCAAAAATCCCTGACCAATAAATACAGTTATATGTTTTCTACATGAATACAAGCCAACAATGATGAGGGCATTTCTGTTCCGGATCTTTTTGTGTTCCCTCTTCGGGTGATAATGTCAATTCAAAGAGAGCTTTTGAAAGCGCCCTATTTGGTAAAAAAAAAAAAAAAAAAGGCCCTATTAAGTTGACAGGGTGTTTTTTTAAAAAATGCCCTTAAAATGCCTCGTTGTCTTAAGTTATTAAAATATTTTTTCTAAAAACGCCCTATTTGATAAGGAACAAAGATGGTGTTTTTAATTGCCCTCCTTGTTTATGTCATAGATGATTTTTCATTTTCCATGGGATTCCTTCTAGGGGCTTCTTGACAAAATACTTCCTTAGCTCATGTATCCATTTATGGGGAAACTAATATTTTCAGTAAAAAACATTCATTATTGTAGACACTGATAAAAAAAAATTGACCGACAATAAAGTTTAGTGAAGAATGTGGGACCCGAAACCCATTCCTCACACAAATTGACTGACCGAAAATAACCACCAATTTAAAAGTTAGTTTGTTTTCCGCTTTCACACAAAAATCAAGAAAACTAAGACTCGACTTTATTGCTCCACTGAAACATCCATTTAACTTCTCTCTTCTCCAATTTTCTATCTCCTTTCTTCTCTTCTGCTTCCCATAGAACATAACCAAAAACATCACATCAAAACCAAGAAATCACAAACCCAAAATATTCATCAACATTGTTGATGGACCCTAATAAAAACGATTTTTCATGGTTGAACCTTCAAGTTTTAACCAAGAAATTCCAATGTCATCATCATCAATGGGTGATGATTCTTCAAACAAGTGCCAAGAAAAGGATCGACATTGCATCGATCAAGTATACATAAAGGTAAATTTTATGCCTTTATGTGAAACACTCATAGGAAATAGATTGGACCCTTGTTGGAAAAGTACGTCGATGAGTCTAATTTGTTACACCTTGTTGCGGGTTCGAATGGCTTTCAACTGATAGAGTATATTCCAGATTTGTTCGTACTACATCTCCTTATGCAACAATATGATGAGGGTAACATCCATTATGATTGTATCAAGGGAATGTCATGTCATATCCGTTGATGATGTAATCTCTAAGTCCAAGATAACGATTGAGGATTCACGTTATGAATTGTATGAAAAGACAAACATACACGGAGACGCCTCCTTTCACGAGGCGGTATGAGGTAACCAACTCGTGGTAGTGGATATGTTGCGCAAGGAAGGTTTCTCAAATGCGAGTGGAGAAACTCCATTGTTCATCGCATTATAGAGAGGTTGCATGAGCATAGTAAGACGGTTCTTACAAGATGACACGAGTTTGGACTTCAAAGGGCCAAACGACGCATCATCATTGCATGTTGCAGTGACCATGGAAGATATACTCACTATTATTCAAAGCTTAGAGAGTAATATGAATTAGTAATATATCGGCTAGAATTACAGAAAATAGTAAATAAGAAACTCCATTTAATTTGAGTTCGAGAGAAACCCAACCTAACATAACATAACGTTCTGCTTTCTGCTTCCCATAGAACATAACCCTAAAGCTTTAAAAAAAATCCATGGTAGAAATATCCCAACAAAACCTAGAAATCACATTTTGAGTTTTTCGTTCCTTCATTCGTTCTCCATTATTAAACATATTGTTGCTCCAATAAGGCCAATACTAATAGTTTGTTATAATATCTACCTCTCCTCGCCATGGTGATGGTTCAGCTCGGCTATGCCGGGATGAACCTGACGTCCAAGGTGGCAATGGACTCGGGCATGCCTCCCTTGGTGTTGGTTGTCTTCTGCCAGATGTTTGCCACTGTAGTCTTGGCCCCATTTGCCTATTTCGTTGAATGGTAAGAATCTCATGATTTCGTTCATTGATCAGTGAAATTTTTTCAAAAGTTTAGGTGATGTACATACTGTGTGTACATGTTTGGATGACTAAGGGCTGTTTGGCCAAGCTTTTTGAAAACTATTTCTGTTTTTTGAGAGCTATTTTTAAGAAACTGTTTCTTGAAAAAATAGAAAGGTTTGACAACTCCATTACAAAGGTGCTTTTTAAAAATTTAAACTAATTAATAATTTGTCTGCATTGTGCAGGGATTTGGGTTCAATCTTGATCGTGATGGGTGTCTATGGAGTGCTTTGGGGCAAGAACAAAGAAGTTGCCCTAGGCCCAGGCAATAGTCAGCAGCAGACCCCGGTGTAGAATTTCTATTTGTAATTAATATTACAGTCTGATTGATGGTTGAAATTTATTGAAACTATGATCTACGAATCTAGACTTTATGACTATGCTCTAATTATCAACTTAATGACTTATCTAGGAACTTTTTAAAGTACTGTTATAAGGACTCTATGATTGTATGATCGCATACGTATGTATGGAACAAAGGTATGACAATATACATAAATGGATTTTTATCTATCTAAATGAGAATACGATATTATCCTTTTTTAGTAGTATCATTTTGGCAGCTGAGTTTCCTCCTTATATTCACACATCAAATTTCATGATTTTCATGTCTGATCTTGTAGCGGGCTCCATAAAATCAACCTATATATTCATGGGTTTAAATCAGTAAATATAATTAAGACGAAGCATCAAAGTATCCGCGTTGATATTTCCAACATGTTTTGATCAATCAAATTGTCATGTTATAGTAAATGAGTGTTGATCAAGAAATTTGTACTATAACCCAAACTGTAAAACAGCATGATAGAGGAAAATTGAGGCTTCCAATCTAGTCAAGTCTAGTCTAGAATATAAGTTGGAAGCTCAAGTGGTTTAACATCTAGATTAGCCAAAAAAAAGAAGTGGTATAAGTAACACCTAGATTAGCAAAAAAAAAAAGTGGTACAACACCCACACCTTCAACTTCAAAGTTAGGGTGGGGTTCAAATCTCATTACCCACAATTTAACTATGAATGATAGTTGTGTTGTGGGCATATGAGTCTTAGGTCGAGTCGACCTATCATTAAATGGGTCGGTAGGGTCAAAAATGTTTGTGGGGGATAAAGTCGGTCATGGGTCAGGCTGAACAATTTTGGTCCGTTTAAATTCTAAGAGGTGTTTTTTAGTTATAAAATATTTATTGGGTTGACCCATTTTTAACCTTGTATAATCCGTCTAACTTTTAAATGGGACGGTCCAATTTCACTCTTCTATTTACAATAATAAACGGGTTATGACCTGCTAATAAGTGGATTGGGCCGGTTGGAGCAATTTTCTTGCCTTATAAAAGAAGAAAAATCTAGCCAAGTCTAGTCTATGACAAAGTCTTTGCCCACGACAAACAGAAAGGGGTGAAATTACCGATACTTGTGAACCGATCCCCGAACCGAACAAACCAAGCCTCAAATGGATAAAACGGCTAAAAAGCTAATAATGAAAATCATTTTCAAAACTTTACTACTGTCAAGAAAATAAAAATAAGGAACCTCGATGCAATTTACTCTCTTTTTGTAACCGGTAATGAATTTGCCAAATAAAAATGGGGAAGAGGAGAGAGAGAAGGGTTTTAGAGTATGGGATCTTGATGCATCGACGCTCCTGATTGACGAGTACAAAGATTGCATTTCAACAAGGTACACATTTCAAAAGTTATCCCTTAATCTCATATTAGATTCTAATTCTTGTTCTAGTTCTAATTGTAATTCGAGGTCCAAGCGTTTGTAGAGGCTGTACAGGCTATATAGCCTATTATTATTAATAGAATTTCAATTTTCCCTAAAAAAAAGCTAAGGTTTGGAATCGAAAACAAGCAAGTTTGTGCTTTTAAAACTCAGTACTGTTATCACACATATATGCTTTCAATTAGATGGGAATATGAGAAATTACTAGTTGGTTAAGGAGTAGTGTGTATCACCTCAGCTAGCTAGCTTCCCTACAACATTTCAATTCAAAGAGGACGTTTCAAAGCGCCCTATTTGATCAAAAAAACGCCCTATTAACTTAACATGGTGTTTTTTTAAAATGCCTCGTTATCTTAGTTTATTAAAGCGACTTTTTAAAAAGGCTCTATTTAATAAGAAATAAAGAGAGTGTTTTTTATTGGATCCGCAAACAACTACCGAAGCACGGAGTTCAACAAACATTACCGAATGTCCAAACAAATTTGAGAGAACATTTGAATTTGAAAGGTGGAGCAACAGTTGATATGCTTGCATACCCACAAATATAAAATTCAAAGAAAAAAATGGTGACCCAAATTATAGTACAAAAGGGGGTCAAAAAGGTAACTCAAAATGTAACTCTTGTCACAGTACTTGCGCTTATCTCACAAATATTAGTCGCATGTTAATTAGTCACTTGTAACATAACCTCCAATTTGACTCACGAATAAATAAATTTTAGTTAAACGATACATAGTTTGTTCAAACTATTATTTAACATGTGCACTTTAATCGAAAAGTAAAAGGTGAAATGCTAAAAAACAAACCAGTATTGATAATTAAAAGAAATGATAAACTAATATCTTTTATATTTATAGTGTACCCATTCATAAGATTATATCATTTTTAATGTGTCTTTATTATTTATTTAAATCATTAAGTACCTAAATTATGCCAAAAATTTAATTCAAACTATTGACTTTTCCTATTAATTTGTATCATTAATGTTAATTAACTATTTAATCATAACACCTCTTAAAAAAAAAGAAAAAATAAGCTTTAACTAATGCCTTTGGTATAAGCCAACCGGAGAGCGACACTTGTCACCTCACCAGCGCTTATACCCAAAAATTTATATATATTAGTAGGTTACCCAAATATATATATAGAATAGAGTTCAGATGAGAAGGGACCTTACGGTGAGATGGTGAGAAGTAATCTAGGCCCTTGAATGAAGTAGATCTAACGGACAAAAGCTCGCGCGTGTTTTTAAAGTATTTTGGCTTACTTTATACTTTTCTCTCTCCTCTTCTTCACCCAACAGTACAAACTTCCTGCCTTCTTTACTTTGTAGTCTTTTCTCTCTCTTTGCCGTCTCTCCTTTAGAGATGGAACAACAATGGTGGAAGATCCGATTTCAAGAACATCAGCTCGTTCCATTCACCACCGAGGTCATTAAAAGAGCTTCTCGGATTGTCGGCAACGAGATTAGGATTCTCAAGGTTTCTCTTTCTCTCTCTTTATTTTCTCATTGTTCTCAGATTAAAAGTTCAATAAATATAGGGTTTCGTAGTTCATTGGCAAAGATATATCAATTCCTAAATCAGATATTGCTGAATTTTGTCCTCATATCAATTAATTAGTGATTGACTATTTACCTGATCCCCTCAAACCCTAAAATTTGGGGCTTTTTAATTTTCCAATGGCAACTCTTAAACCAGTGATTGAGGGTTTCAAAGCTTAATAAGAAACTTTTAAATCTTGTTAACATATTGTTGAGGTACATGATTGAATTTTGGTGTGTTCTGGTTTTTATTGATTTGTAATTACTATGAAACTTCTGTAGTAGCAAGTCATTGATTTTGACTTGCAATTGAATTGATATAAAG
This sequence comes from Tetragonia tetragonoides, assembly GCA_038025085.1. NCBI lineage: Eukaryota > Viridiplantae > Streptophyta > Magnoliopsida > Caryophyllales > Aizoaceae > Tetragonia > Tetragonia tetragonoides. Next base: position 9,494,293 of record CM076140.1, on the reverse strand, counting down.
AAGTACTATTGTTTGATTCATCATAGTTTGATAATTAAAGTTGATCTACTCAGAATTTTGAATTCAACATAACAGTGAGACTTTGAGATTTCTTCCATGGCAGAACCAAAATTTTATTCTGGTTTTATGTGTATATATGGACCAAAATTGATGACACAATGAGACTTTTTTCCTGTTTTATTAAATTGTTATAGTATGTTATTTGGTTTTGCGCTTTCTCTACCCAAGTTAACAGTGACACCATTGCTAAAGATAGATAACTAAGTGACTTAGGAATTGCTATGTAGGTTGTACATAATGAACTATTTAGCTACTGCATAAGCTCAAATTGATGAAAGAAATCATGTTGGGTTGTTTTTGATGAATAATGAGTTGCGTGAGTTGGTTCAACTTTTTTTTTTTTACTACTTTATATGGTATACTCCTGTATATTAATGCTATAGACCACCCCCCCCCCCTTATTGCTCAACAACTAGTAGTTCAGTCACTGTATGCGTTAAGTGACCCTACAAAGTGGTACGAGTGACCCATCCCCGTCTTTAAATTGACCCCTGACTCTTATTGCGGTTTATTGTTTACTTTTAGTTTGTTGCTAATGGCATTGTTTTTTTTACTATTGTGTAAGTGACCCTACCATGTCTTATAAGTGACCCCTCTATTTTTTTAAAGTGACCCCTCATTTGCTCTTTACAGAAGTGTAATATGCTTAAAAATGTGATCGAGGTTTATTTTGCAGGGTCATGTTTGTAGAACTAATAACTTCTGTAATTACATTTCCTTGTCAATTTGCCCATTAATGTACATTTTGAAGTTTGTTTTACCGCAGATTGTGTCTGTTGTGGGCTATTGCCTCAAGTTCTTGCATTTTGACAGTGTTATGTTATTTGTTTCTTAAGGGTGGATGACATTTTCAGTTTCATATCAGCGTGAGTGCAATGTTCTTTCTCATCTGGCAAGAGACTGATGTTTAGGAACAAAAAGGGTCATATATAAGTAGCCAGGTTTCAGCTACAATGGAATTTGATGCAGTTCAAAGAAGTTTTGCTAGAAAGCCAGTCGTGTTTAACTTAAAAGTGACCCTTATATAGCTAAAAGGTGACCCCTATATAACTACAAGGTGACCCTCTGACTCTGCATCACAGATCTAATGGATGAAGTCAAGTGACCCTTATAGGTAACAAGTCACCTTTGTAGTACATACGCTAACTGTTGTTCACCATATACCTTGTGTGGTGTTTCATTGATTGTGTTTGTTTCAGAATGTGCAAAATTTTCTTATGATGGACACTGTCATTTACTTTCTGATAACTAAAAAAGACTTCTTGTACAACCAAAAGTGACCCATTCAGAAATATTAAGTGACCAAAGTTATATCATTTGGTTTATCGCGATTAATTTTTTAAAGCCTATTAGCTCAAATGGTAGAGCATGGTGCATTTACATGGCACGTGTGTAGGTTCGAATCCTACATAGGCTTTTAAACTTAAAAAATGAGAGAGATAAGTCAGCATGTTAAGGTAAATAGTGACCCTTTTAACTAAAAGTAACACTTATCTGACTACAAAGTGATCTTAGCAATGGTTCATATAGGAATCATTGGTGATGTTTGATTAACTGATCTTAAGGAAATTGATTTTGCTATAATTCTTAAGAACGATGATGGGAGTGATGTTGTCTGTGATGATCATGATCACATCAGAAAATATTTCTAAAGTGGGGATTAAGGGGGTGATTCAGAGGATATGAAATCTGGATATGTCGTATTAAGGAAAAACTTTACTGAATTATGTATTCTAATAGTGGGTTCATGGGCATCGATGGTCACCAAATGGTGAATTTTGTTGTGAGTCTTCAGGATAATGAGTTCCAAAAAATAAGAGTCACACTCAAATATAAGAGCTCAAAGCCTATGTAGGATTCGAACCTACATCCTTTTGCGCAATAGCACAGTGCTCTACCAATTGAGCTAATAGGCTACATTTCAATGATACTAATAATAATAAACATAAATAAAAGTTATACAATGTTTCAAGCTCATCATACACCATATATGCACGGATGTTCGAAGGTCAAAATACATATAGTACTAAAAAAGAGTGAAAAATTATCATGCAATCTCTTAACTGACTCTCAAAACTCATACAAGTGACCCTAAGTGATCCTTATAAGTGACTTTTAGTTTGTAGATTTTGACATATTTATTTTCTTTAAGTCCTATAAGTGATCCCTCATACAACCAAAAGTGACCTTTTGTACAACCAAAAGTGACCGCAAGTATAAGTAGTAATCTGTGTAGGATTCGAACCTACATTTATTGTGCAAAGCACATTGCTCTACCAATTGAACTAATATGCTTACATATCAGTACCAAAAGGGCATTGAATATCTCACAATGGTATTAGCTATTGTATTCTCTTGATGACATTCATTTTTTGACAACCTGCTCCCCTGGGAAGTTTATATTCAAAGGCAACAAAAATCACTTTGACCTATAAATTATCACCCTGCTCCACAGGAGCTAAAGAAAAACAACTTATGTAAACATTATGGTGGACCTAATGTAACTCTGTTAGCACTTAGCACTTCAATAAAGAATCCTTAGCTTGAATCTCACTATTCTTGCTCCTAGGCATACAAAATCAAAGGGAAATCAAGTTCATGTGACTTATAATCCCAAAATCTTTCTGAATGCGACACATGCAATATACTAGGATCATAAAGAGGTTGGCTAGTCCATAACTTCTATATACAAGTCCTGAAAACATTAAAAAAAAAAATAAAAAATGCACTTCCAGGAGATGTGCCAAAAATCCAACTATACACATCCGGAAAAACAACAACTTGGATTCCAACAACAAGGATAATGTGATTATCACAAAATATCAACCATTCTGCATCCTTGAAGCTCCCTAAACAAGGTAGTCCCATCATCTAACCATTATCCAAAGCATAACCTCTTACTGTTTTCACCTGCTTTTTCAGATTTGGGTCTACCATTTATGCTCAGTATGCAATTTGAACCATGTCTCAAATTTCATAAGGTAAAAGTGACACTCTGTACTTTATGAAGTGACCCATTTTATAAGATAAAGTGACCCTTATTTTTGACCTGTTTGTAACATCAAAGTTTGGGTATGTACCCAAACACTTAGTTGTATATGAACAATGCCACACGACCTGCACACAACAAAGTTTTGAGACCTTCTGCAGAAGCAATTTATGCTCAGTATCTAGTTTCAACCATGTCTCAAATTTCATAAGCTAAAAAATAAAAGTGGCCCTCTATACTTTATGAAGTGACCCATTTTGTATGATAAAGTGACCCTTATTTTTGGCATGTTAATTAATAATAACATCAAGATATGGGTATGTAGACAAACAATTAGTTGTAAATTACTTTAAATGAGCTATGCAACACACAATAAAGATACAATATCCTTTGTAGAAGCAACTCAAAATTAAAATACATGAAAACAAAGGGTAACTCAAAGAAATCTATAAACCCTAAAACTCATCACAATCCATGAAAACTATACAATTCACATAACAAGGAAAACAAATTAATCTCTTTGCAAATATGAATTGATTCCCAAAGCACAAATCGTAAAGAAACTTTCAAACCCTAGAACAACAAATCAAAGAAGGAACTCACTTTTTTTGTCGTTTGACCATTGTCGATGACGCTCCAACAGGATTCACGATCGCTTTGGAACCATGAGGCCTTCTTGATTGCTTATCAAAGCTCGTTGATGTGGGATCAAAGACGATTGTTTGGTGAAGCGCGAAGAATGGTAGAGAGAGAGGGGAGGAGGAGGAGGAGAGGAGAGAGAAATTTCTATCAGATGATTGATCGAAAGACTGACAGAGGCATGTTAAATGGAATTGTAGCGAAATTACATTTGTGCCATTAATGACAGGCATTGAATCTTGGCCGTTGGATCATCTTGTTTGAACGTCTAGGATCACTTCTCACCATCTCATTGTAAGCTCACTAGATCCCTACTATATATATATATATATATATATATATATATATATATATATATATATATATATATATATATATATATATATATATATATATATATATATATATATATATATATATATATATATATATATATATATATATATATATATATATATATATATAATTATAATTAGGAGGTTACCCATGCTACGCACGGACTATCCTTTTATTACTATATTTTTAAAGTTTTAATATGTTTAGATAATTTATTTTTTTAATAATACGAATATATTTTTGAATGAAAATGGTGATAATCAAAATGTTATATCCTAAGTAATTTTCATATCTCCAAAAATATACTCCTTCCTTTTCATATTATAGGCATATTTTGACTTGGCACATAGATTAAGAAACTCTCAAATTCATAAAAAGTGATGGTAAATTGACTATATAACTTTAGTATTAATTTTCAGAGATGAGAAATGGTAGGTGAAATTATCATGAAAAAGAAAGGGTAAATGGGAAGAACAACAATAATAAATGCTTCTTGAAAATTTTAATGCACCTTACATTGTGAAACAAAATTGAATTAAAATTGTAAATTCACGGAGGGATATATCACTGATCTGACAAAATAAGGAAATAATAATATCTATTTCTGATCACATAACCTGCCATTGTACCTTAAATATATAACTTAACAAACAGTCACTCTAAATGTGACTCTACTTGCCACTTTCTTTGATAGGTCATATTCTAGAAAATATAGTCACGGGTGATCAAAATGGTGATTATACCCTCAACCGATTTGATCCGATCTGATTATCCCTTAATATCACGTGTTTCGCTAATTAGAATTTGAAAGTTGAAAGTCGAAAGTCTAACCTTCTTTCGAATGGAAATAAAAAAAAATTCTAAGGACTCACCATCTCAAACAAAAAAAAAAATTAATTTATTTATCAAAATGTGATACTTGTGGTTACCTGTGCTTAGAGTTGACAAAACTTGACCCGACCCGAGATAACCGACCCGATCCGCTCGACACCCAAAAATATATCAATTATCATTATCCGAAACCGCCCCGACCCGACCCTACCTGATCCAACCCGACACCCGACAATATTCGTTCTCCGAATTGACCCGAAATCGATAACACCTGACCCGAAGTTACCTGAAATCAACTCTACCCGAAACCCGAGTAAATCCAACTTATAATGACATAATATTCAAAATGATTGAAAACGTACTAACTAAACATACATGTAGTCTTATTATTGAAATTTTTCACATAAATTTCAGTTTTTCATATTATTTTTAACTTTATATGCTCTAAAATATAAATTAAATTTGACCTAATATAACCCGAAAACCGAACGAACCCGAACCCGACTTAACCGAAATCCGAATTAACCTGACTCGAGTTGACCCGTAACCCGACATCAGCATAAACCTGAATAAATCTGACTCAACCCAACCCGACCCGATTACTCTTCTGACCCTATATAACCCGAATTCGAAATGACCTGACCCAAACCCGACCTCAATTCGCCCGATTTTCACCTCTACCTGTGCTTATACCCACTATCTCTAATGGTCAGTGTAATTTCCCTTAATGTGTGTTTTATTATTTAGTATTTGAAAGTTGAAAGTCTAACCTTCTTTCGAATGAGAATAAAAAAATTGCGAGCACTCACCATCTCAAAACAAAATTTCAAAATTAATTTACCAAGATGTGATACTTGTAGTTACGTACATCTATCCCTACAAATATTCATCATCTCTACCTAATTTGAATTATTATTTTTATTTTTAAATACCATTTGGATTTATTATAAACAACTAAGGGGGCGTTTGGTTCACACTTGGTAAAGAAAAAGGAATTAAGAAAGGAAAATAAGGATAAAGAAAATGAATGAAATTGATTACCTATTTTGTTTGGTTCACTATGGAAATGGAATAGAATTATCTAGTTCCTTTGTTGTTTAATTCATCACTCGGAAATCAATGGACATATTTTTATTATTTATAATTTTTGTCAAAATTCCTAATTATTTTCATTCTACTAATAAAGTATAGTGATGTGGTATTTTGAACAAATAACCACATGCTCATCATGTGATGGCCTACTTTTCCACAAACAGCAAAGTCATAATTAGAGAGAGAGAGGGTGAATTGGGATCTGAGTGAATTGACTGAGCTTTGGTCTGTTAGTGCGAAAAGTTTGATCGTCACGAAGTGTTCATCAATCTGAATACTGGGGTGATGGAGGGTAATCCTCAATACCCCAAATTGGGTAATTCAATTACTGAGGGTCTGTTCTCCCCAACTGAAAAACGTTTATATTTATTACTGAAAATTTATTTTTGTTGAACTTTGTTGAACTTTATTTAACTTTGTTGAACTTCGTTGAACTTTGTTTATTTTTGTTGAATCTTGTTGATAGTTTGAATTTTGGTTTGTTTAACTTTGTTTAACTTTATTTAACTTTGTTGAAGTTTGTTGAAGTTTGCTGAAATAAACAGAAATAAAACATAAATAAGTTGGGGAGAACAGACCCTAATTTATGGGAATAGGATTCACGTGTTTGCACACCAAACACATACAAAGGTAATCTAAGCTGTTGTTTCCCTTTTTCTTTCCTAATTACCCTTAACCAAATAACCCCTAATAGTCAAATCTTAGCATTTTTACATTACCTAATTAGTTAACAATTGAAAACATTAAAGTTGTACATTAATTAATCCCATTTCAGATGGCACAAAATAAGAAATATGAACATACTATAACAATTATTGTACGATATTTATTTACGACAACTCATTACTCTCCATAACAAAAACAAAAAAGACAAAAAAAGAAAAAAAAAAAAACCAATCATTACGTGACATTTATCAAGGGAGAATGATAGGTTGACCCACTGGGTTAGCAACCCACCCTATCATTGTGTCTATCTCTCTCCTCTATAATTATATTCTCTCTCATCTATTTTCAAAAAGTGGCATTTAAAGAAGGAGAGAGATATACACAAAGATGAGTTGGGTTGTCCACCCACCGGGTCAACCAAACATTTTCCTTTATCAAGTTACGTGCGATCTTACAAATTTATATATTTTATTTTGAAGTAATTTTTATTTCCGATCCAATGAAGTAGCAGTTATAGTTATTTGGGTGGCGTACCCAAGTTATATTATTTTATAATTTTAAATAGTATGCTAATAAATATAAAACTCATAAGATTAATACATTTATATCATTATTGATTTATTTTTATTTTTATATTATTAACTACGGAGTATATAACTTATGACAAATATAATAATCAAAGCAATTAACACTCCATATTGATTACTCTAATTTATGTTTAATAATTAATACTAAGCAATATCACATCTTAAAAAAATGGAAAAAATATTTTAATTAATTATTTGGGTATAAGCCAATGGGAGGTTGACACTTGTCACATCAACAACGCTTATAACCAAAATATATATATATAGATGTTTGCTACTCCCTACGTCCCATAATATAAGTCGTTTAAGGTTTTTGCACACGAATTAAGAAAGTTATTAAATTATCTCAATTCTAGCAAAAATAATTAAACTTGACAAGTTTACCCATTAACTTTAGATTTAGCAAAGAAAGTAAGCAATTAATGAAGTAATGTGAAACAAGGGTAGAATGGGTAACAAATAATAAATGCTTTGTTGAAACTCTAAAATGACTTATAGTATGGAAAAAACCCAATTTTCTAAAACTACTTATATTATGGAACGGAGGGAATTTCCTTCTTTTTTCTTTTTGTTTTGTTTTTGTTTTTGTTTTTGTTTTTGATTTTTAACCTTCTTCAGTCTTTACTCTTAACTCTTTACCGGTGAAGGAAGAGTCATAGACTACTGTTCACTGTCTGGTTCGTGCATTCCGGGCTCTTGGTTTCCTTATCCGTTGTTGCAAATGTTATCACATCAACAACTAAAGCACTGAGTAACAGCAAACAACAGTATGTATTAGTAGCAATTCAGCACCGCTACAACCCCTTTCATTTTCTCTCTCCTCCACCATTCCCTGACTCTCGCCGGAGCCCCTCCTATCTCTACATGCCTCTCCATCCACCCTGAGAGAGAGAGAGAGAGAAGAGAGAGAGAGAGAGAAGAAGAAGAAGAAAAAGAAGAAGAAGAGAGAGAAAACAAGGAAGATTTAGAAGAAGATGACATGTTTATTGCCGCAGTTCAAATGCTCCAGACTTTATCCACCATTTCCTCCTTCTACTTCGTCTTCTCCTCTCTGTATGACCCTCTATATCTCCTCCTCATTCATATTTCCAACATTGAACAAACCAATATTTTTTATTTTTATTTTTTGGGTTATTGAGATTACCAAATTTTAATGCTAAAAGGTTGTAACTTTGGAAATATATATGCCCCTTCTCAGTCTCCTCACACATTCGTCACTATTCAAAGCAATTCGTTTCTGGGTTCTTTAGGTTATCAAGTTTTATAGCTAAAGATTGGAACTTTTTATCATGTGATAAGTTAGAATGATTGTTGTGGAACCAAATATGCTTATACTGAAGATGGGTTGCTTTCTATAGTTACTGGGTCAATCATATTATTCTTGTTTGAATATAATTTGTATCTTTACAGTATAGTCCTGATTCCTGAATGCTATGTGCCTTGCCAATTGCCATTCAAATAGTTTTTTTTTTTTTGTTTGTAAATTGGGTGATTATTCTGGGTAATTTTTAGAAGAAAAATCTATTACTTTTGCAGGTTCAATCAATTGACTTCGTTACTGCATTGTTTGTCTTGTTTTAGCTAATGAGCTGTATGAGTATCCCTAAGTTGTTTGCAATCTGTAATTACACCAAATGATCAACATAATTGCAATTGTAAGGGGGTTTTGCTGAGTTATTTGTGTCCTCTAATGTTGATGATTGTAACTTTGCAGTAAGAAATAGAGATAATGTTTGTTTTCGTGCTCAATGTGCTGTTTCTACCTCTCCACCTCCAACGACAACGACAGAAACTGCTGTGTTTGACATAGAGAAGCTACGTTTGCCATATGTTGAAGCTAATTCAAATGCACTTCCTACCCGTGGGCTTTTGACTTACTTAAGCCCGGTTAGTTCTCCAACTGAGGTGAAGACTATTAACTTTGGCTTAAATTAGGAACAAGCTTTCTTAATCATATGATATGGTGCTATGCTTCAATAAGAAATTTGCTTTCTTTTAACTGTTTTAAATTGGCATGATTGTAGCTTCTCTTCTTGCAGTTGTATCCTTTCCTTGTCAACTTTTGGTTGCCATTACTTGAAACAATGGGGTTTGCTTGGTATAATACTATAATATATATTTTGAAGGGAAATTTGGGGTGTGAGGGAGAAAGAGCATTGTATTGTATTGTATTGAGGAAGTATATATGGTTTGTTACACATGCTTAACAAAACATTATTTGTTAGTTGGATTTGGGGCAAATATCAGATGTAGTGTAGATATGAGTGTTAAAGACTCAAATCCAACTACTTTTAGGCAGTTTTGTCTATTTTCGGTCTGGTTTGATCTGGACAAGAGGCCAAGCAACATAGTCTGACTGTGGATGATTATGGTGTTTGTATGTGTGTGCTTTTCCGATAGCTGGTTCCGCTGTGCTTTACTATGTCAAAAGTATTTCTACATCCCACTTGTGGTTCTATCCTGTTAGAAATCATAATGAAAGGAATGTTATTCAAGCTGTTAGGATTGCCTTTGACAAAGGCACAATTGAAAAGATTAAACTGCATAGTTACAGCACGAGAGAGTCCATCCATTTCAGAAGGCATATTCGCGAAGTGGATTTGTCCTGAGAATTTAGATTATTTTCGTCAGATTCATTTGAGAGGTTTGGGGGCTTCACGGAAGAATTTTATGAAGTTGTGCCATGTTGCTTATTGGTTGCATATGGAGGAGTACAATAATAGATTTTTCAAAACGAGATGCTACTGAAGCCTTTCAAAATGAATTTCTAAATCTTTTTGTCTTTCGAAGGGTCTCTCTAATAATTGGCGGTGAAATTGAGGTACATCTTGTCCTTTCTAGACCCCGCCTATGGTTGGATCACAATAGGTTGTTGTTGTTATTGTAGCTGCTCGTAAAGGATTTAGTATGGAGTGGTTTCTTTGCATTGCTGTGGGTCTTCTCCATCTTTGTTTTGCCAAGTAGCTCGTTATTGAATATTCAGTAGCTGAAAGCAGTATTGGGTTAGTCCTTCCTGGCTTCGTTTGATGAAGCTCTAGGAAATGGGAGGGACGACCGGGATCCTCAATCACTTTTCCAGAACATGGGATTGCAGCTTGTTAGTAGGAAAGTTAAAAGTCTCTTCTTATTTGTTGTATGAGAGAAGACGAAGAGGGTGGAGTGGATTTTGCAGTAAATGGCCTCCTCCATAAATTATGATGTAAGGTAAGAAGGGGCAGCTTCTGGGGGATAGGAAGGGTACTAAACTGGCAATGAAAGTTCTTCGTTTTCCTTTTGCAGGGAGTTTATGGTTGTGGGATTGTGGTTGTTTGGGTTCTTTGGGGATGGTCCGGACTAGGATTGGAGTCTTAGGTGGGAAGTTATATGGAGAGGGTTTTATTGTTTACTTCAGGAGGACACCTTGTTCCCACCATTGTATTTTATCGGTCCTTTATTTATAATTATTGTCTATCTAAGTTAAAGAATTCTTGGCTTCCTTTTTCTTTCCTTTGCTGAGTTGCAAGGTCTCTCTTCATCAACTGATCTCTCTTCCTCTTCTTCTTCTTCTGCCTGTTTTTGTTCTTTTTAGTTTATACTCGGAAAGAAAGAGTGTTTTCAGAAAGTATCTGTAACTCAGTGTGCTATTTTTCTTATCCATCCTAGGCTAAGTTTGATGCCACATTGACTGCGAAAACACTTATTGAGAATGAAGAAGCTGTTATTGCCGCTGCAGCTGCTGAAGCACTTGCCCTGGCAAGGGCAGCAGCCAAGCTTGCGAAGGATGCAGCACTAATGGCTGGTGGTAGGCCGCCTCCAAAGCCAGAAACTAACTTTGAAGTTCTCTCTGCTGGTCAATCCCTTCAGTTTAATGGTGCTCAGCTTTTAGAAACTGAGCCTGTTGGTGGTGTCAGAACTTCTGAAACTACTGACACTTCTCTTAGAGAAGGTGGCTGCGAAAATTACACAATATCCGAACCTGGTGAGTTGGAGCCAACAAGTGAGGAGCTTCAACTCCTGGAGGCAGAACTTGCTGAGAGCATAGCTGTTAGATCAACACGCCAGGTTGAGAGAAAGGCCAAGAGAGTAAGAGCTGCAGAAAAAGCTGCATCTAATGTTCCTCCTGTTAAAATAGGGTCTTCCACCCGCAAAAGGCGCACATCTGTGCAAGAAGTGGACCCTTTTGATCCACTGCGTTACATAAGGGGAACCACAAGCTCCTCCAAGCTTCTTACTGCTTCTGAAGAGATAAAATTGTCAGCAGGTATCCAGGTATGCTTCACATGTTAGCATTATGCATAGGACTGGTTGATATTTTTAAATTGCTCTTAAATTTCATTTAAATTCATCTTTTGCTGGAGAAAGTTCTGACGTTTCACCTACATGGTATTCTTACCATATATGTATGTCTGTCAAAGATGTGCTTACATGTCCATGTCATAGCCCACAAGTTGGCACAAGGACTGGACAAGCAAGTTCTGGAAACAAATATTGTAGGCTGACCAGGTTCGCAGCATGTAGCAGTTCACATGCTTTCCGCACAATTTCTCTGAGAATTAATAATTCTTTAATCCGTGAAGTCATACCTTTGAACAGAATGTTTCTTAACTTTTACTTTGTTAATTAAAAGTTAATTGTGCAGAGGCCCTTAATTTCTTGATTGGTTTTCTTATGTTTCTATCATGGTTCAAGAAGACAATGTAAAATTGTATAAAAAAATATTTAATAATTTAGAGTGCAGAACTGGCCAGGGGTAAGGCTGTGTACAACCAACCCCCCCTGCCTAGGCGGGAGCCTCTTTGGAGGCACTGGGGTAATGTTAATGTTAATGTTAGAGTGCAGAACTTCCCAAAAGAAATGGAAAAAAAGAGAAGATTTATGGGGATAGGAACCAAATTTCACAGTACCAAGTCATGATCAAGAGTACACAAAGGAACCTTATAGCCTGTCAGGTTAATTAGAGGCAAAATGATCCAGAAGATAGTCTTGTTTTCGAACTTTTCCAGTGTTAGTCACATCCTCTTTGATTCTCTGATGCCTGAAAATTTTTCATTTCTGCCACAGTAAACATAGTACATTGCAGATGTGCCTAATTCTTCATTCTGTGAGTAGCTTCGAGTCATTGAAATTCACAGCTACCTCGATAAAATGTATCGTGCCATGCTTGTTTTGAGTTCTGATACAATGGCGCAATTGTCTTACTATTTCATCACAACTTGGCTTACTGAGTGAAAACTGTGCAGTGAAGGTCCTTTCCGAAACAACCTTTCTTCTTTGTATGCTTTCATGACAGTATGATGCTCTAGGGGTAATATTTTTTCCCTTGCTAAATAGGCCTATTACCTATGTTTAATACGCATCAGTTTTTTTGTGGAACATAACGTCACCAACGCATACAAAAGCACAACCCTATACAGTGATTAGTCATTTGCAACTCCTTTTCATTCTTTTTGAGGTACTCTCAATTGGATGACCTTGTGAAAGCCAGATTCCCAAATGCTTATGCAGGTGGCTGACTTGCCAGAACTTCCCTGCTAGGCAGAGATTGCAGTGAGTCACGTGGTATCTATTTTGTGTATTGTATGTCACATTCCTTTGTGAGGAACTTGACCTACGTGAGATGCTTGGAAGCATCAAGCATAGCATTATATGTTGACTTGAAGGTAAACAAAGTACAATTCCACCAATCAAAGTAATGTGGAGAGAGTGAGAAACTGAGAATTGTGCATGGGTGCATGGTTCTTTTATATTTGATGCATGATTTGTGTTTCTCTAGGTATAATTTGTGGATGCGGGATACCTAACCCTGAGAGGGGAGATCTTTTCCAAAGGTCACTAGTTCGAGCCCCCTTAAGGCTACTGGAGGTTTACTTGGACGTTGACTTAAGGGCCCATGGGATTAGTCGGGCAAAGCATGGACACTCACATTATCTGAAAAGAAAATAGATAATAACTTGTAAAAACCTGCTAATTGTTATTTGGATGCTAATTGTGCTAAGCATACTTCACCCATCACACTTAGAATGTCGCACCTTACTTTGTTTTTTGGCCACCACTTTTAGTGTCTATAATATATTGCTGATGTTTTAGAGTTCTATTGTCAACTCTCTTCTCTGTTCTCTCCCTCTTTTTGGAAGTGAAACTTTTGAAAGGAGAAGTTTGAGTATGACATATGTGACATAAATTATCGAAAAAATGACATGCGACATATCCTTATTTCTTGATTTTACGAAGTTTTTTCAAACAACTTTTTTTTTTTTTTGGTGTACACATAGCAGAATTGTATTCAGTACAAAATTTTGATTTGTTTTCTCCTGTGTACTGACCTGGTTAATCAATGTTCTATATAAAGTTTATATAAGCACAAAGTGTTGCAGGGTTTGAAGAGTACAAACTACAAACAATCTTTATTGTCATGTTTTGCTTTTTGTGCTAATATTGTGTGTTTCAACTATTTCAGGACTTGCTGAAACTGGAAAGGATTCATGATGATCTGCAAGAGAGATTCGGGGGTGAACCGCCCTTCGCACAGTGGGCAGCTGCAGCGGGTATTGATCAGAGGACACTAAGAAAGCGCCTAAACCATGGCATTATGTGCAAAGATAAGATGATCAAAAGCAACATAAGGCTTGTTATATCAATTGCCAAAAACTATCAGGGAGCTGGAATGAATCTTCAGGATCTCATACAGGTTTAATCCTCTCTCCACCTACATCAAATTGAATTTGTTTGACAATTTGATCTCCAAACCTTTTGCTTATTATTGCATGGGACAGGATGAGTAATGAGGAAAAATTCCCTTGACATGCAGGAAGGATGCAGAGGCCTGGTTAGGGGCTCAGAAAAGTTTGATGCGTCTAAAGGTTTCAAGTTCTCAACTTATGCTCACTGGTGGATCAAACAGGCAGTTCGAAAATCTCTTTCTGATCAGTCCAGGACCATCCGGCTACCAGTGAGTTTTCCTTGGTAGCTGAAATCTGTGGTGCACCTTTCCACTAAATTTAGGGGTCGCTAGACCCCCTTCTCTTTTTTTGTTTTGTTTGAAAAAGTAGTAACTTTTGTTAAAAAAACCCTAGATTTATAATTTTCTATAATTGCAGCTAGATAGTTTTCTAGTTTGTTTAATCCTGACCTCTACTAGCTAAATGATTTGGTTGGGGGTGTTGTGTTTCACTAAACCTGTCTCGTTGCTGAAGCCTAATCTTCTTGTTGCCAACGCAGTTTCACATGGTTGAGGCAACTTATAGAGTAAAAGAAGCTAGGAAACAACTTTTTAGTGAAAATGGAAAGCAGCCTAATAACGAGGAAGTTGCAGAGGCAACGGGGCTCTCAATGAAGAGACTAAACGCCGTGCTACTGACCCCTAAGGCTCCAAGGTCGCTCGATCAGAAGCTTTCTGATTTTAATGTTAAACCTTCGGTATGATTCCATTCTCTCTCTATATCCTGCATTGTCAATTTGAGTGAATGCTTTAATTTAAGCTTTTTGCCATTTTGGTCGAGTTATTTTCCTTTTGACTCACGAGCTCATGAATTCCCAGGAAGTGATTTCAGACCCGGATGCAGTATCTTCTGAGGACTTGCTGCTTAAGCAGTTCATGAAGCAGGATCTTGATAAGGTGCTGGATACACTAAGTACGAGAGAGAAGCAGGTGGTAAGATGGAGATTTGGACTAGAGGATGGAAGAATGAAAACATTACAGGAGATTGGCGAGTTGATGAGCGTCAGCAGGGAAAGAATTAGGCAAATTGAGACATCAGCATTTAGGAAGCTGCAAAATAAGAAAAGAACCAAAAATTTGCAGCAATACGCGTTCACATAAGACTCAACCTGCTGAGGTTCTGCATTTGAGAGTTTGTCACTTCATTGCTTCCTTTGGACATTCCTCCTCTTCTTTGTAATCTTATTCTTCTTCCTTTTTTTTTCTTAGGGGGTGGGGGGTTGGAGACTAGGTTAATTTTTGGAGAATGTGACATTATGATACCCTCCTTATTTAAGGTTAACAGAAGTGAATATAGAGATTAAAACAAGTAGTAGATACACGCGACAAAGAATCCGCTGCAAAAAATGAATGTTCTCCCAAAGTTTATCAAATGTACAAACTAAAGTTTGATTTCTTCCACATATAGTGTTTTGTACTCCAATTTCTGCGCCCTTATTCCCTTCCTATGGTTGTTTGTATTGATTTCGATGTTTTATACCCCTACAATTGTCTTCGATATTACACAACGGAGTAACTTTTATTGCGATTTTTGTTTTTAATTTTGAATTTCATATGTTTTGTATTTGAATTTGTTGTGTGGTTCGTACCTTTTGTTTACTCTCACTCTATTTGGTTTAAGTTAAGCTTGGTCACGACTTTGGTGGTTATGGTTGTGGAGGGAGTGGACAAAGAGAAGGTGGTAGTGTAGATCTCTAAAATCAGGTTGTGAACAAAAGGGTACAATGAAATCAGGTTGTGAACAAAAGGTAGGTACTATTGTATACTTCAAAGCCTCTTTGGCAAACAAATGAGTCGGTGCTATTGTGTTGGTATTATGCTTTGTAGACGAATGAAACTACCATTTGTTTCTTCCTATGTTCTACAATGTCCACAATTAGCTCCCTAATTCATGGGTACCAATCTTCAATTTCTCAAACAATATCTACACTCCTATCATATTAAAATCCAACTTCCAATAAGTAGAAAAATCAAAATTCCAATAAGCCTTAATTTTTTCTCAAAATGTCGTCATTTCACCCGCAAAAAAGTGCAATTGTTCCCCTAAATCAATTAATGACCCTTATAAATCATTTGTTATTTTTCTCTTTCCTAAATTGAAAAACACAAAAATTTCTATAAGACGGTCTTTTCGTAACTTTTGATGAGATGAGGGTCCTTTTCAATAAAATAAGGGTCACTGCTCACCATGAGTGACCCCTATATTTCTAAATAGTGTCTCTATTATTTAGTGAGTTGGTCTCACATAAAACATGAATTAAAATAGATTGAAATCCGAATATTGGCAATAATTTCAAATTTAACCTCCCAAACCAGTAAGTGACGGAGTACATTATGGTGTTTTAATTTTTATTGTAAAAAAATAATAATTTATTTTCAAGTAAAATTATTATTTTTAATTATATTTTCAAGTCATCCCCTTCATTATACTCTTCGAATTGGGTCTCACCGCCAACCCAACATATACGGACCGCTCACTCTATAACCCGACCTATTTCTCATCAGCAAAAAAGAAAAAAAGAAAAAAGAAAAAGAAACAAAAACCTCATCAACATTTATCACTCTCAATCGCTTTCTCTCTTCTTCTTCATCGCTTAAACCCTAACCCCTAACCCTAACCCTAACCCTAACCCTAAACCTCCAAACCCATCCAAAAATGGCGGACGTGGTACACTACAGGCTCCAGCGCATGGTCACCGAACTCGACGACATAGAACAAAGAGGCCTATTCACGAGGAGAGAGATTGGCGAGATAGTAAAAGCAAGGCGAAAATTCGAGTATCGGCTAAAAAGACCAAGTCCTTTGAAGCAAGATTTTCTTGATTATATTGAGTATGAGAAGCAGCTTGATAGACTTAGGGTTTTGAGGAAAAAAACATTGTCTCGTGACCTCAAGGAAAAGGGGAATAAGAAGATGAAGAAATCGGTTTCGGATTTCGCTGGCGTTCGACGGATTATTGAAATTTATCGGATGGCTACGAGTCGATTTAAGGGTGACCTTGAGCTTTGGTTTCAGTATTTGGAGTTTTGTAAGGAGAGGAAAAATGGCAGGATGAAAAAGGTAACTAATTTTTTGAGTGTTTTGATTTTTGTAATATTGTTTATTATCATGTTTTAACGAGTAACGTAGATTTTTGAGATGAATGTTGACCATGCTGATCACTTTGGAGATAGATAAGTTGATTTAGTATTAGGGGTCTTTGATTGATGTTTGAATTTGGCGTGAGAGCAACTCTAAATTTTGAGGGTAGCAACATAAATAGAAGTGAGGGAATTGATTTAAATTTTTACTGATAACTAAATAGTGATTAAATGGTAGGATGAAAAAGGTGAATTCTTTTTAGTGCTTTGATTATTGTGATGTAGCATGTTATCTTTCAAAGAATAATGTGGCTGTTTGAGATGAATGTTGGCCGTGTTATTATCACATTTTCGGAGGTTGAATTTTGGAGAAAGCTAAGTTGATTTAGTATTAGGGGTTTTAAATGTTTGAATTTGACATGAGCGCAAGTCTAAATTTTGAGGGGTAGAAACAGCAATAGAAGTGGGGGAGTTTATTTTGAATTTTTTGATGAATTAATAGTGATGTAAACCCTATTGAGGCTGGCCTATGCAATGTACTCACTATGTTTATTAGATGTATTCTCTATCAAAATTATGCTATTTTTGGTCTTATTGCATGATAATTTTGGGGAAATAGAAGCCCTTGTTTTGGTTCTGTTTCTTGTGGAGAGTATTATGGCCAAATGAAGCACGTTGGGTGGATGTGACGATTTATCTGGCCGTGCTGCTTACATTAGACAGTATAAGAGCTACTGGGCACTTGCATGATGAGTTAAAGAAAACTTCAAAATGCTTAAGAGTTTGACAGTAGCATAAGTTTGGTTATGAGTTATGAGGGTGATTGCTTTTGTTTATAATAGATAATTATGTAATAGTTAATGATGTAATTTTGAGGCCTGAGGTGTGTGTAGCGGTTGACTGTTGACAGAATGTTTGAGAAACTGAGGCAAAGTTAGAAGCATTCTATTGATTAAGTTGTGCGCTGGTGCCCCTTTTCACCTCATGTTGAAATGCAATTATGCTGTTTATATTGCCTTCCTTGATTATTGTATATTTTGACTTTGCAAGTGAAAATGTGGATTACGTATTTTGCATTGCACCAGTCTTTGCGTAAATATATAACATATGAAATGGCATCTACCTCCTGTCCGAGGGTTTTAGATTGCGTAGGGTCAATTTAATACTTAGTGCAGCTTCACTGATGTTACTGATGCCACTGGTTTTGAAGTTAGGACAACTTTTTCTTAAGAAGAATTTCCATATATGTTAGGTCGTTTTGACTTTGGCGTCTATTAAAGGCAATATGAGAAAAATCAGAACACACCCATATACTCTGCTGAATGGCTTAAATGTTGAAGTGTCTGAGGAGTGAGGAGTTTTATGCACTAGAAGATTCTATATAAACTCAAGGAAAGTACTACTAGTGAGTTAGTGACTGTGTGAAAAAATTTACTTTGTGGTGCAGAGTGTGGACTTGTTAAGTAATTTCATCTCATAGAGTCTAAGAGATGAAACTTATCATTGGATATGTGGTCATGTAAGAAAGTTATATTTAAAAATAAAGTAATTTGATGTATTTGGAGTGACCTCTATTGAAATAAGATGTGGGAGGTGGTATAAGCATGTTAAGAGGAGGCACCTAGATGGAAAAAAAGATGTGAAAGGAATAACGGAGCACCTTAAGAGGCGGAAAAAGAAGAAGAGACCTCAGAATTTTTGAGGAAGTAACTAGGCACGAGTTCACGACTTGGTTCCTAAATTGCAAGTGATATATACAAACTGCTATGTCAAATTCTTTGGAGTTTCTTGCTGAAGCAAAAAATAAGATACTAAATGCAAATAACATTCTTACTGAGACTGCCAGTGCCTTGCATCACTATATTTTGACTTGCTACTTTGATCAGGTTCTAGTGTCATGTGATCTAATCTTAGTTCATTGGCTTGATGCAAAGTTCTTTTCTACTTAACTTTCTCAAGATTTCAGTTCATATGAAGGAAACTCATGCGTTGTGGTATCTGGATTTAATAGATTCTGTAGATAGGATTTTGTTGACAAGGCATCGTAAGCTTTGAAGTTCAACTTCTTGACACTTACTTGATTGGCTGTACAGGTCTTAGCTCAGGTGATGAGGTTCCATCCAAAAGTACCTGCAGTACGAGTCTATGCTGCTGCTTGGGAGTTTGACCATAACTTAAATGTTGAAGCTGCTCGAGCTATCATGAATCTTGGTCTGAGAGCATGCCCAACTTCAGAAGATCTATGGGTTGAGTATCTGCGTATGGAACTCACATACCTTAATAAATTAAAAATGCGCAAGGTTATGTTAGGGGAAGATGATGGGACTCTAATCCGTGATGATAAAGTTACTGAGGATAAGCAGTGGCAAGATGAAAACAAAGAATTATTCATGTCCCTTGACGAGAAAAAAGAGGGTAAAGGGTCGGATGTCCAAAATGAAGATTCAAATGGGAAACTAGATTTCTTCCGCGGACGTGGTTTTAGCATTCTGCAGACAGTGTACAAATGTGCAATTGATGCTCTTCCATCTAGTTTTAATCTTCGAAAGAAGTTTCTTGAGATAGTAGAAGGTACTGAATTGGCACATTCAGAAGAAATGCGAAATGAGATAATAGCAGATATGAGGAGAGATTTCTCAAGAGAAACTGAATATTGGGATTGGCTTGCTCAAAACAAAATAAATGATCCACAAGGTACTCCAGATATAAGTTTAGAAAGTGGGCGTTGTCAGGTGGATGAAGTTACTAAGGTATGAGTTTATATTACCTTCTGGTATGTTTTCTGACAGCTAAGGAGTTTTTCAACTTGAATGTGATAATGTTGTGGTAGTCTACGTTACTTGAACTCTTGATTTCACCGCAATATTCATGTGGGACTCTTAGCACTCTGACATTGGCACTTTATTTCAAGCCAAAAACACACAAAATTTTCAGGAAAAAAAAAGATGACGTGACTTAAAAATACAGGCTTTAATCCCAAGTCAGTTATAGTTTTTGTATGGATGTTATGTAACATTTCTGATACAGCCCTGTTGGATATAGTAAATGGTGCTGTTATGATGTAGTAGTTGATTTCCAAGTGAAGGACATTATCTAGGGGGTTGTTTAAGTTAATAAACACAAAAAGCAAAGGAATAAGCTAAAGAAAATTTAGTGGGTATGGGCCGTATGGCTAGTTTGAATTATTATCAAAATAGATTTTCCCCACAGCAATGATTTATCTGATCTTAGTACCGTGAATAATCTTTTTATTTACTAGTGCATAGGCCATAACATACCATTTCATTTAGCCACATCTTTCCCACTAGGTACTGTACCAAAATCCATGAGACCCTGACATACTTGAGAGTCGAGATTCCCCCTCATTAACAAGTTTTGCCTGCCATGTTCGCATAACAATGGTGACTGCTCAATATACTTTGGTCTTCATTATTTAGTAACAGTTCATGTTAATATCCATACACGTCTTATTAAATATTTTTATTTTGTACAACTTTGTAGAATACCTTTAATTTGCATTTTACATAAAGATATAGCTATCCTATGTAATTATGATTGAATATAATTGTAATTGTAATAGCTCTCTAATAGGTTATCGTGAGCTAACCTCAAAAATTTTAAATTCTCAATTATATTCAGTTTCTTTTTAATTTAATTAAACAATGATTACGTAATTCTTTTATATCAATCTTGTGAAAATATTAATATACATATCAATGCAGTAAGTAGGTGAAATATATATATCACCTAATTTTTGAGTAGTTAAAAAGCAAAAAGTACATGACTTATCTATTGCATGCATATTGTTATCTCTTATCTTTAAGAAAATCATAAAAGAAATACAGTTATAATTGTATTCTATCTTTGCTAGGTTGTTGTGAGAATGTCTTATTTTTTAAATCTTAAATCTATTGAATCTGCCCTAAACTTTCCCGTTATGAATAGTTCTCTCCCCCAATTTACTTCAACTCTCAACACATATTTGACATTTAAGAACATACAATGGCTTTGTCTAGGTATTTTTAAAATTTCCCTTCTAATTATTCGTGGTACTTCATTTCACCTTTACTCAAAGGCTTCTTCTAATTATTCTGTATTGTTATATTTATTTTAGTTCTCTGAATTTGTTCTTGAGCTGAATGCAAACAATAGTGATTGTAGTATGAAGTACTTGTTTCAATATTGTGGGATGTTGTTAATTACTACTTAATTTCCGGAATTAAGGTAGTCTCGTTAGTTTAGACATGAATCACATCAGCGAGGAGGTAAATTTACATAATAGAAGTTTGTTATGCAAATAGATTTCATTTTATTACTAGCAATTTTCTTTCATTAGAAAGAGTATCTTCATCGTACTATGAACAATGCTCTGTTTAAACTTTTCACCTCAGGTTCATCAAAGGAGTTTATATAATAATTTTTTGTTTGAAATTTTATGGTTCGTGATAGCAAAATTATGAAAATATATGTCTCAAACAGACAAACACTATTCACCATGTTTACCAAACTAGATAGATCACAAAGTAGAAGTTTACAGAATACATATTTGTCATATAAAATTTCGTTCAATAAACAAAATCCACCTTCATTTATTCTATATATAAATCGTTATCACAAAAGGAGTTTTTGATTGAGCTAAATTTCACAACATGACACATGAGTACATCCAACCTTTTCATTGGTAGAAGATCATGGATATGTAATATTAATATTGAGAGATTGGTACTCACCAAGTTATTAGGTATGCCTGTCATGTGCTGATGCCCACTTAAAATTAGCATGCTAGTTTATTTTGCTTGCTGCTTTGAGGTATCAGTATGTGGATTTTATTTATTATAAAAAAAATATGACAAACTTGTTATGTTTAAATGTATGTTTTGTGGTCTTTCTAGTGGTGTAAAAATAAGAATAGTGTTCGAAAAAAACTGAACCATTATTTTGCTATCGGTAACTATATCAGTAATTGCACGAAATTCGTCTATGTTTGATTTGATCGTAAATTTTTTTATTATATGATCTCCTTTTTCAGAAGATGAAAAGTTTGAATAAAGCTTCATTTGATAGTAGCATGAACATACTCTTTCTGCATGGGTGAAGGGAAAATTGCGAAGTCTGAAAAGTTTATGAAATTCTATGGCATAAATAAACATTTAATATGTAAATTATCTCCTTGTTGATGAGATTCATGTTTAGACTGATGAGAGTCCCTTTATTTGGATACTAACAACATCCAAAAGTCTCGAAGTACGTACTTTTATCTTCCAGTCAGTCTTGTTTGCATTTTGCTGTTGACTGAAATTGGGAGAATGAATATTGATATAATAATGAATAATACTCCCTCCGGCCCACGGAAATCTTTACACTTTCCACTTATGTTTGGACCATGGAAATCTTTACGTTTCCTTATATGGTAATGTATTTGAGCACCTTTTACTATTTTACCCCTCCCACCTTCTCACTCCCATGTGCAAGGAAATAATAAAAAAAAGATTTCTCACGCCACTAGCTACAAAAGTAAGGAAAGTAATACAAAAGCAAGGAAAGCAATAAATACCCACTAAAATATTATTTTCTCTCTCTTAATACCTCATGTGCTCTTTTAAGGGTAAATTTGGAATTTTTGTGCTAAAGTATGTTTTCCTTAATATTAGTCATATTCTCCAAATGTCAAGATTTCCGTGGACCGGAGGGAGTAGAAAAGTTCTTCAAGTAAAGACTGGATATGATAACATGACTAATGGACATGGTGTTTTTTTTTTTTAAATGCCTAGATGAAGCAGTGTTTGTCAATGTCAAATGTTTGTGTTTTTTCTTTTGAGTAATGGAATAAATTGTGGGAGAGAGCTATATATAATGGAAAAGTTATTGGTTCACTATCTTTGTTAAATATTATGAGAATTAAATAGTTAACTAATTTTATGTAATGGGCCACCAGAAGTTGGTTACAGCAAATTAACTTAAAAATATTGCTATTATGGCAAGGAGCAATTGGTACAACATGCAATTGCTGGTAATGTTTTCAGTTTTCACCTTTAATCTAGGCAACTAAAAGTTGATCAAGGTCAAAGAAATATTTCAACAATTCTTAAAATGCTGTATTACACTTATATCATGACTCAAGTTTTGTTATAGATTTCTTGTCACAACACCAACTGGTAATTGATATAGGTTGACATTTTTTGATATAAAATTTATCATTCTTCACAATTCCGTTTTCATTCTTAATATTAGTTACTTGTTTATGTGGTGCGCAGCTCTGTGCTCCTAAAAAATGCTCGTGTTATGTATGTAGATGTACTAGATTTTGTTGCTGAACGGAGTTGACAGAGAACCGCAAGCAGTCAAGTAATGCTTTTCATAATCTTTGGCTGCTGCATGGAATGAGCGAGTGGATGTTCTCGATTCTCTATGTTTGATATATCTTGTGATGATCCCAAATCTATTGTGCGGGAATGTTTTGTGTTGCTAGTTGCGTGGAGAATGTTTGTTATGGAGTTCCATATTTGGTGTTACGAAATCTGCATTTTTACAAATGTCCTTTTTAATTATTGCAAATTATTTCATGCTTACACTTGTCATTTGTGTTTTGTTGTCTAGGTATATGAAGAGGCTGTACAATTTGTGCCATCAACTTTGATGTTTGACATGTACATTACGTTTTTGATATCTGTCGTTATTCCGAAACCAGAAGAAATAGAAGTTTCTGGGCTTTTCAATGGCTCCAACCATGCAGCGAAATATGTTTCCCACCTACTGAAGGTTTTTGGAAAAGCTGAAACCATGGGCTGTCTAAATGAAGATCTTGCTTGTCGCTACATAAACCTTTACTTGCATATGGGAAAATTTGATGAAGCAATGAAGCTAGCAGAGAAATACTGTGAGGGAAGATTTTCAGATTCAGCTCAATTATGGACTTTGAGGGTCACCGAACATATGAAGTCCATTACAAACTCTGCAAGTCCTCCTAAGGCTGATCTTTCATCTGTTCTTGACCTCTTGAAAATAATGGTGAAAAAAGTAGTTGTCTCCGGTGCTGAGAGCTTGTGGGTCATGGTATGAATTCATCAACTTTGTTTGATTGCTTTCCTTATTATATTATTAAAACATTAGCCATGCCCAATGAGGAAGTAAGTTAAGCCTTGCCAAACCCTAAAATATCAAAAAGGAAAAGGAAAAGAAAAACTTGTACTTGACTTATCATTAAAAAAATAAAACCACCCTCGCCTTCAGGCCAGAATACCAGCCCTCCCACCCCACTCACCATAGTTGCTTTAGTCTGACATGGCACGTTTTTGGTGTCAACATGTGGGATTTTTATGCATGTTAATTTCTGTTTATGTTTAGCTTTCTATTTGTAGGAGAGTTAGACAAGGATTTGAGTTGAGACGAACTGGGAGAGATTTTCCTAAAAAGTGGGTTTGGAGGAGATTCTGATGATGTGTGACGTCAGCGTCCCACAAAGTTGTACAGTTCATAGTCTTGCAATGTCTGGATGTTTGGCATAGTTAGATTGTGATTATGTGGATTGTCCGCTAGATCTTCAAAAGAGATGTTTAAATTCATGATTGACTTCATGAAGCGTGGTGGTGTATTTGATTAGTAGAATATGTCAAGGTAGCAGAAACGTTGTGAGAGCATTGAAATTGCGAACTAATCAGTTTTTGAATGCATTACACCATCAGCCTTGTGTTAATTTCTCTCAGTCCACTGCTCTACGTTCTCCCTCATTGTCGCCTTCTCATTTGATGTAAAGCTGTAGATATTGGTCAATCATGAAGATGAACAGGCCCCTTCAATTTAGTTAACATATGTGAACCATTTACTCGTGATTAGTTGAAGTTTTGAATTGACAATTTTAAATATCCCAACCCTCTTCCTGTAACTCTTGTTAACTTCGTTTACTCTTCATATAATTATGTTGCAGGCCCTTGAGCTCTTTGGAAACAATAAAAAGTACTTTGTCAAGTTGCTGGACCTTTCACTTGTTTCAGTGGCAAAAGACGGTGGTAGTGACAATGGGTTCTCTCTTCCTGTAACTCTTGTTGACTTCGTTTGTAGGAAGAATGGGATTCAGCAAGCGAGAGTTTTGTACAAACGGTGTGTATTGTGTTTAGCTTGCCCTTTTGCGCAGTCCAACATTTTCACTGTGTAACATCTGACTGTCTGAGTGCTTTGCATTATTGTCAAATCTGTGAGCTTAACCCTTGCTGTATTCTGCAGCCTTGTTAATTTACCACACCCAGGACTGGCCATATACAAACACTGCATTGAGCTGGAAATCTCAACTGGTGACAAAGATAGTCTTGCAAATGCGAGGAAGTTATTTGAGTCTGCACTTACTACCTATAGCCACGATATCAGCTTGTGGCGAAAATATTATTCGATGGAGACAGAGGTTAGTTTTTTACTCTAGTTACGGGATTATTGATTTCCTAAGAAAACTAATTTGACTTTCCGTTTACTGAATTGAAATGTATTGCTTTTGCCATATTAAGCCCACAGACTTCATTCTCTCTTTTGTTGAGGGTTTAATTTTGGCATTGGAGAAATCGGAGTTTCTGAGTGAATAGGTGTGCTGGTTCTAAATGATCTAATTTAATTTGCATTTTTGACTTGGCTTATGCAGTTGGGAACATCAGAAACAGCCAATGCCGTATATTGGCGTGCAAAGAAGGAACTTGGAGACGCCTCAGTAATTATTGCTCCTTCGGTTCAGTGACAGATATCTACTTACAAGTAGGAATATATAGTTCCTCAAAGAAGAATCGAACGTACATCAAATGCTATGGAGCTAATTGAGGCACAATCTGTCCTGTTTTTAAAGGGAAAGGGAAAGGGAAAAAGGACTAAACCTGAAGGATTACACCACACGACCAGGTCCTCGGGGGTTTTCCTGCAGGATGCAACCACTCTTGTCCGTGTAGGTTTACATGCCCAAGAGTCGAGCCTAATGTATTTATTCTTTCTTTCAATTGTACAAGGTAGGTTATAGGATCAGAGTTTTGATTGCAATTGTATCCCGCTCTTCAATCGTGCTTGTGGATTTTGTTGACACCACTCACTATAGCAGGTTGCTAAATCTAATTATGTTGTCTGGATTCATGGTTGTATCACTTGTATACACTTTGAATGTTCTACTATCTTTCTGGAAACATTTGTAAACAACCAAATGTTGTGAACATTATTGAAATTCAGAGTCTTGCTTCTTAGTTCTTACCAAGGTTTCAAGCTGTAAATACGGTAACTTGCCGATTTCAACTTGCTTTGATGGGTTTAAAGTCGGCCGCTTTTTCAAAGCGTCGGTGTAACAATTAAGAGTTACTCATTAGTGTCATCGTTAGACACTTTCTTTTTCAATTTACTTTTATCCTTTTTTTTGGAGGGAGCCTTTTATCCTTTCTAGAGCTCCATTCCATTTACTAAAGAACTTTTCCTTTTACTGATAAAAAAAAACTGTTACTTTTGAAAAAATGTTCTCTTTATTGAAAGATTTATTACTATAATTGTTCTCACTATATGAGATCAAAAATAAATACATACTTGAAATTTTGTAAAAATAATTTCATAACTTTAAGTCTTTTAACTCATATTGAAACTTAATTCTAACTTTCTGTTGCCCCTTCACCCTTGATAACAATTAGCTTTCAAATCCTATATATAAGCACAAGCTCAACAAGACAATAACCATCATTCGAGTTTATTTTTCAACTTTTCAAGTGAGTATAAATTGTCTAATTTCTTTGCATATTAATTGTTTGAATAAATCTTGTGTGAGACCAAGTCACGGTAAAATAGGGTCATTATTTAGAATTGTAGCGATCACCATTGCTTCAGTAAAAAATGGCACTTGTCTCACTGAAAAATACAGTAAAACCGTCTTATTTAAGTTTTTGTGTTAAACTTTTGTGTAATTATTTTTTTTTATTATTAATTCTATGGCCGCTGTTATTGCCAGGCCTAAAAATACTATAGCCAGGTCACTAATATAATTAGTTGACAATCTAACCCTTCTTTGTAAAAAATGGGCAGCATGAACTATTCTCTTTTCATAATATAGGTTTGTATACACTTACCTTATTTACATATTGAGTATCTAAGCATTTAATCATAATGATACTCACACCAAAATCTTACCAAAATTACATAAAGCATTTTCGTTCACACAAAATATTCAAGAAATAAAGTGTTTGTATACATCTATTCAATTTATTACACAGGATATCCCATAAAACAATTAGAAACCATTTCATGTACATTTATAAATAAATAAAAATAAATAAATAAGAGTTGAGCATATTGATCGGCAACCGTAATACGTGAACCAACTAATTTGTTAAATCCTCTAAGATCATTTTGATACATATTGAGTGAGCTCCCATCTCATAACTTTTGGACTAGTTAATTTCTCCTTTTCTTTTATTTATTTATTTATTAGAATGTCTTTTTTCCCTAAGTATGTAACTCATGACTTCCTTATTATGAATGATTCTTCTTCCACTTTGATAGATGTACCATTGTCCATATATTTGGTATGATGACTTTGATCCTGTATCATAGATGCAGGCATGTACAAATTCAGAGTTGACTACTCACTAATTGCTAAGATAGGTTTGTTTAGCAATATCTTGCTCAAAAAGAGTATGTACGTGAATAATTGATGAAAATAATAATCTGATTCTTATGAATATCAAATTGTTAAATTGTTGAAAGTAAAGGATCATTGATTATAGTGCCTTTTTATAAATTTGTTGGTAAATAAGGCATTTAAAAATAAAGGAGAAAGAATATGTAATTTGCCTTATTAATATGAAGGACTATATTGTCAACTCACATAATTAATAACCTGGCATTAATATTTTTTGACCTGGCAATAACAGCAGTCAATTCTATATGCAAACTATTACTATTTTTATAAGTTTAGTTGTATTCACCTCATTTCCAAAAAAATTTTATTCACTTCTTCGTTTGTACTTTTTTAAAACGTAAATAAGTAATTTTTAGAGCTTTTTTTTTTTTTATTTTACAAAAAAGAGTTGTTTAAGTAAGAGAGTTTTCATTTTCACTTAACTAGTACTAGTTTAGTGATTATTTTTTTCTCTCACGTATTATTATCGGTTGGGTTTAATTCAGTGAAAAAGGACACACTCAAAGTTCAAAACTCAATCATGTCTTTACATGTAAAACATACATGTATTTTATTGGCGGCTGATTAGCATGTTATTTTTTTATATCATAAACATGTCATCCTAATATTAATATATGCGGAATATTTGTGAAATTTTTTTTATTACAATACGATTTAAATTCCTTAATATTTTTTTGATGAAAAATATTTTGTTGACCCAATAATGTCATAATTCCGGATTTGCCATTGTCCCTCTGAACTCTCATAGACATCATTAAAAGGAAAGAATATGCACTTATCCATTCCAATGTAGAATTTCGCCTAATTTATTACCAAAAAAACCAATTCTACCCACTACATGTCAGATTAAATTTTGAGGAGAGAGAGAGAGAGAGAGAGAGAGAGGAGAGAGAATGTGTAGAAAACTAGAGAAACCCTCCAAGTACAAATCCAAATCCAAATCCAAATCCAAGTTGTCTGAACTCTGAGCTAGCTCACTCTAGCAAAATCAAATAGGAGCGAGGGAAAACAGGGAAACCCAAAACCCCCACTTTTAGGAGAGAGAAATTCACCCCCAAACCCCAAAGGGAAGAAGAAGAAGAAGAAGAGTTTAGAGAGGAGAGAGAAAAAAATGAAGAAGCAGAAAAACAGTCCCCACCATCAACACATACGCCCAGAATTCGAGCCATTTTCAC
Source organism: Tetragonia tetragonoides (assembly GCA_038025085.1). Taxonomy (NCBI): domain Eukaryota; kingdom Viridiplantae; phylum Streptophyta; class Magnoliopsida; order Caryophyllales; family Aizoaceae; genus Tetragonia; species Tetragonia tetragonoides. The sequence goes on along the minus strand of CM076140.1, from coordinate 9,465,495 downwards.
ACGAGTACATACCCTTGCAGGCTTACCTTCAGTCTCTGCATCAGTCTCAGTCTTTGCCAGACACTAGTCAAAACGACGCAATGCGGGACCCACCACCACCACCACCACTACCGCCCACGTCACCGTCATCCCCCGATGTACACCACTCCGCTGGCGGAGCGTTGGAGGAGAGAGAATTTGGGACGGCAGGCGAAGGCGGAAGCGGAAGCGGGGGCGGCCGAGAGGCGGAAGACGAAGACGAGGAGGAGGAGGAGGAGGATGGAGATGATGAGGAGGGGGAGGAGGGAGATGAGGAAGAGGGGAGAGAAGGAGAGGAGCCGCCGGAAGAGTCGGTGACGGCGGAGCAAAGAGCGATAAAGAGGCAGAAACTTGCTGAGGGGTTTTATGAGGTTGAATCTATTCGCAAAAAGAGAATTTGCAAGGTAAATTAATAAAGATTGTGACATTGTGTAATTTTTTGATTTGAGTTGAATTTTTGTTTTGTTGTGGGTTTTGGTCTAATTTGATTGTTTTTGTTTTGAATTTTTGGCATTTGGGCTGCTGGAATTTGTGCAATTTGGGGGATTGATTGATGAAGGGCGAGCCTCAGTATTTGATCAAATGGTGAGTATTTCTCTATCTTTACTTCTTTGTTCAACTCATTGGATTGTTATTTGTGACGACATTTTTACTTTGTTTCCAATTTCTTTGGAATATAATGACAAAAAAAAGAACCCATTTTTGTTGGCATTGTTGCTCTAGTTGTTGTTGTGTGCTATGTTACTCGGACTCGGCTGCAAGTGTTCAACATGGCTATGTGTGGAAAATGCAAATGTAGGCTTAGACCTTAGTCATTTTCTGAATTTTTTCGAGTGTTTTTTGGCTTAAAATGGAGTGTCTAGTGTCTGTACCCATGGTGGAATCCTACTCATGTTAGAATCACTAGTCGCTACTTGTGAAATGAAGATTCCGACTGTCCGAGTAATATAGTTTGTGTGGATTATCCTCCCATTTCTTATGATAGGGATCTCTCGAGGTTACCTTAATGTGGATAATATGGAAGTTAGTATGGGATGCAAAGGGGAATCATAATACATACTCATAACTTTATTGGATCCGATGTTTGTTGATTCATAAATTTCTTTTCACTGGTTATCATTTCCGGTTATGTGTCCAACTTTAGTCTTTATGTAAAATGTTTTATAAGCTAGCACCTGCCTCATACAGTTATTTGGATAAGAGAATGCTGAATCTGTGTTACTACCCAGTTAGTTAGTGATGCTAGCAATGACGGAACACAATTAGCTTGAGTTATAGTGAATTTAGAAGTGCTGGTGCAACTTGGGAATGGGAAAAGACAATTGCTTGAGAGATTGACTAGCTAGACTTGTGTAGCTTCCATTAGCTTAGCTAAATGCTCTTGTCTAATGACTTTTGTGCCTGATTTAGGCGTGGTTGGCCGGAGAGTGCCAATACCTGGGAGCCCGTAGAGCATCTCCGAACATGTCCCGATGTTGTCGAGACATTTGAAGAGAGGTTTTTGTTTCCTCCCCTAAACTAATTCTCCTCTTATGTTCAGAGCCAATTTCAATATTGAAATTTTCTACTGTTTTAGTGGTTCTAAATACAATTTTTTTCCTCTCCTGAAGCTTGCGTTCGGGGCAAAAGAAGAGTTCTCGAAAGCGCAAACGCAAATTCACTCAGCCAAAGAAGAAAATGCAGTATTCTTATGGTGTCCCCAAGAGTAAGATATCACCCATTAAAATGATTCTTAGCAGTGAACCTCATGACTCGGCTGGTGTGGACAAACATATCAACCTTCAATCTGGCATGGTTGAAGTCGTGGTAGAGCATGATGAGAGCATGAAGATATCTAGTGCAGCCAAAAGTGTTAATTGTAATGGCTCGGATACAGTATCTCCACATTTTGATAGCAATGACAAAAATCATGGTGCAGCATTGTCTGGTCCAAATAGAAACGGAGAGGATTTGGATGTACAACTTCATCAACATATGCCTATGGAAGGAGATGGCCCTGCAAATTGTCAACCTAAGACCAACTGCGAAGAGGCAGGTCAAAATAACCTGCGTAGAGGTGCAAAACGAAGGAAATCAGGCTCTGTACGCAGGTTCACGCAGGAATTAACATCGATTAATCTAGAATACTCTGGAAGTACATTACCAGTCACTATTAGTGCTTGTGAAGGAGCTGAACAGTTAATGCTGGGCAATTCTGATGTTTACAACAAGAAGAAATTCGACAACTCTCGGAGTTCTGCTGTTATCACCAAGCTCATCAAGCCTATAAGCTATTCAACATCTATCACTAGCAATGCACAGGATGTTTCAGTAACATTTGTGGCAATGAGGTATGCTGAACCAAATTCCTCGTGTTAACTACCATATTGATGCTGTTTTGTATGTTATTGTTATCATAGGCCATGATCTTGTGCATGTTAATGTCTAATGTAGTGTTATATTGGGAAATTCTCTGTCTATTTGATTGGATCCCATATCCTGTCAGGCGGAGGGGGGAACCGCGGAAGCTACGTTGGAGGCACTATGCCACAATGGTAATGGTTTTGGTGTGGTGTGTTGGCCCATATTTGGTGGAAATGGGTCCTCAAAATCAAATGTGTTCATGTTTCTTGCTGTTGAAAAGCTATATTGGATCTTAAGGGGCCAACTGCTTCTGCCTATAGTTGTATGTCATTGACACAATGTTGTAATAGACATGATTGATCTCTAAACTATCTATTATGATCCCGATGACTCATTCGTTATGAGGTAATGAAGAAGTAGGAGTGTCTTAGTAATTTTACTTAAATTAAGGAACTTTTCCAAGAGAATCGAGGCAACAAGAGTAGCATGTGGAATTTAATGGATTCTATTCCCGTTGAGTGGGGCCTCTTGGTACCATAAACAAATAGATGTGCTATTAAGGAATTGGAGAGAGGAGGGGCTTGTCCTTCTCAAAAGCGCGGTTGGTGTTGACCATATGGGTAATTGAGAGTCGAGACTCAAGGCACTAGGATGCTGTTGTTATTTTTGGTATGTTCTATGAGAATTATTCTAGAGGTCCCAAGTTTGAGTCCCCTCAGGGCTACGGGAAGTTTTCCTGGTCATTAACTTCAGGATCCATGGGATTACTCAAGCAAAGCTTTGATTGATACCCATGTTATTAAAAAAAAAGTCTTTGAGTCCTTTCTGCACATTATATGCCCGTGTTGTCAACAAGTAAGGTCTGGAGTGATTTTTGAGGAACAGACTTACCTATTCTTCCCCCTTAGTGAGGCAGATCTAGTAGATTGAGGCAAATTCACGGGAGAGAAACTCGCCTCCTTCCTAGATTCATGCCTTCCTAGCTTTATTTTGCTGTGTGCCTTAAGAAAATAACGTAATTGCTTATAGGGGTAAGACCGTTTGATAGGGCCTTATTTTTGCTGTTCTTAAAATTCTCTGTTTCTTATTTGAACACTTTGTAATGGAAGGTGAAGCTCAAACAAGTTCTTCAATTTATTATGTTATGCTTAACTGAGAAGTTATTGATACTTCTGCAAACAATGAATGGGTGGATGTTTTGAGCTGCCTATTTTCCTGTACATTGATTATTGAACTACTATTTTATCTTACTTTTTGATGTGTAATTATTGAACTATATATACATGTGATCCATGAAAAAAAAAGTTAGTCCACCGTCTAACTAGCTTTTGTTGATGGATGAGAGACTTTAAAAGTGGTTTGAGGTACTCCCTTGTCATCCCCGAAGCTGCTAGTTTCCTTGACTATTAGGCTAGTTTTGAAGACCACCTTGAAACTCTCTACCCCAAAACAAAATTTGTGAAACTTGCTTAGCTGTTGATCCTGCATTATCTTTCTTCATTGTCATGTAATGGTCAGGATTCTTGTTCGTCAGGATATTGCTGTATCTCTATCTTGGATGTTTTCATTGCAGTTCCAGATGTGTAATTCCATGAGATGCAGATAATTCTAGTTATTTGTTTGTTTCTTGATGCATTTATCCAAGCATGTCACTTCCAAGGTTGTGTAGGCTTTGCAATTCTTCAAGCTATCATAGTTATTTGGAGTACTTTTTGACCAGTACACATGTTAATGTACAAACAGTCGTCTCCATGGTGGTTTCATTCAATATATTTTTTCTCCTGTTTGCAATAAGACTTCATTAAGCTTACTTCTAACTTTAGCAAGACGACCTGGCTTGTCTATGTTGATTTTGTTTCTAATTTTATGCCTATAAATATCATAAATGTTTGATGAGCATGAATTTATTGTACTCACTTCCTTGTAGGTCTGATGGGAAGGAGGTTATGGTAGATAACAAGTTTCTCAAGGCAAACTACCCTCTTCTGGTATTTTCCTTCTCAAACTTTTGCTACTATACTTTGCTGCTCACCAAATGTTAAAAGACAATTTATTAAATTGACGTTCTTACATTGAGCCTGATTTCTGACAATTTTCATCTCCTTCACTCCTCTTCCTTTGTTTTGGTTTTCTACAGCTGATAAACTATTATGAACAACATCTTCGGTACAGTCCTAGTTGAGGTGACATATTCTTCCTCATCTTTTATTATCTTGTAGCCGCTAGGTATTTCATCACCACACTTCACTTTTAGCGCCTCCTCTTTGACATATTGGAGATGTGAAAAATATCCGTATAGTTCAAGAAGGCTCTTCCTAGTGAAATGGATATGTAGAGTATTTTGTGCCATATGTAGGATCTCTTGTGTATTCTCATACTATAGCAGGCTTATTTAATTTTGAATGTGTTTTGAGCTCACTAGATCCTGTGATCTACACCTGAATTACTTCTTTTAAATGCTGGAAATGGTGGTATCTTATTTGGTGATCTGATTCTGAGCATCAATGTCCCGCTTCTTTCGTTGTTTTGATGTTGTTATCAGATAACTAAGTATTCTATTTTGACTTGAAAGTTCTTTCAGATCTTTGTTTCTCCTAAAAAGAGAAGATATCTGTATTAGTTGAGACAACTAGAGTCAGCGTCGCAGAACTAACAAGCTACAAATGAGAAATAGTTTTGTATCAGAAAACCTTTGTCAATTGCCAACTTAACAGCTCGACTATCAAAGGCTCAATGGCAAGGCTGATTTACCAAGCATTTATATTTAACCATTGGGTGAGATGGGATGCTCGCCAAACGAACAGCTCCACCATTATCGGCAACTCAATGGCAAGACTAATAAGCATTTATCTTTTACAACCTGTGGAGCCAAAACTGGGATTTGAGAATCTCCCAGAGCTCTTGGGTTAAACCTTTCTAGTCAGTTTGACTCAGGAAGCATTTCCGACCAAAAAGAGCAACTGTGGATTTGGAGAGTGATGATATCGCAAATTTTGTCCTGAAGCCAGCTCGTGTACATGCTTTGCACGCCTGTGCGGAGGGTCAGCTAAGATGTATTGCCGTTTAACAGATCCTCATGATTCGACTTCTTTTAGGTAGCAAGTGCATTGTATCTTTGACGATGACTCTGCCAAAGTTACCTATTGACCATGATTTTGTATAGCAGTTGCAACAAACTTGTAAGTTCAAAAAGATAAGACCATAGGGACTGTACTGCTGACTGTACTGCTGCACTGTCTATGTTGATCAGCTTCTTGATAAGCTTTGCGAGATCCTTTCTAGTCCAACGCTGCTACGAGTCTTCCGAAAAGACAATGAAATTGTCTTCCAAAGCACATGTGGCACCTCAAAAACTTGTACTAAAGGTGATTCATTGGGTGAATCATTTTTTGTGCAGTAAAAAAATAAAAAAGCAAATCGGTACCCCTACCAAAAATCATTCTCTTCCCTCACTGAAAAAACACACTCTCTCTCTCTCTCTCTCTCTCTCTCTCTCTCTCTCTCCAAAAGAAAGCCATACTACTTCTTGTTTCACCATGATTCTCCTCCAATTTTTTCACCATCACCTATATACCAACTATTTTTTATGAATACAGGATTATGTAAATTTGCACAATTCAGTCATGAGTATAAGTTAATGAAAATTTTGAGTTTCCATGACCCATAGAATGAAGATAACTCGAAGAATCGCCATGGAATTTAGTCATGACTCAGTGTTGGAATTGCCATTACTCAGTTGTGGAATTTTCCACAACGTAACTTAGCGAATTGCTATGACTCTGAATCACCATGGCTCAGTTGTGAAATCTCAATACAATTTAGTTAAATTTTTACTTTACTATTATTTGTCGTTGATTTAGTTCTTATTTTATAAATTTTGGGTAAGTTCATCTAATATGGATGTTTTAAGTGTTCCATTTTTTTTAATTACAGTAGAAAATGTGTTCCAAAATTATAATAACTTTTGACATTTTCTACAAATTAAAAATATATATATATATATATATATATATATATATATATATATATATATATATATATATATATATATATATATATATAGTAACCTCATTTGACTATTCCTAACGTGTTTGAATACATAAAATTTTCACTTTTATTACGTTGTATGGTTTATCAGATAAAATTAACTTTTTTTCAATGTGAGAAAGAGATTTGGTTATTTTGGGAAAACAGGTGAAAAATATGTCTGCTTTGGTATAAAAATAACGACTTTAGTACATTTTTTCTATTTTTTGTACAAATGACTTTAGACTTTAGTACTTCTGTACAATCTTTGAGTACATTGAAACTTTAGCAGTGAAGATAAAAGGAAATCAAGTGCTAGCTGTTAGACTTTGGACCATTAGTACATTTACATAGTACATATTCATTTTACATAGTACATAAAAGTAAAATTTTGTACAATATCCAAGAAAATATGTACTTATGCTATGAACACAAACATGAACAAAACTAGAGCCTTTTTCTTTTTTAACTTGTAGTTTTTATATTTCACTAAGTACTAGTTAGACCATCTAAAATTAAACTAAAATTATTACTTAGATAATTTTTTTTACAATTTAAGAAATTCTTCATTATACTATAAAGGGACTTTATCAAGATCCATTGTTAAGAAAAAAATATACTTTTAATTAGAAATAGATTACCCCAAACATATTATTTAGAGTACTCTAAACTTTCGATTAATCATTCATATACTTATACTCTATGACACATATCATATATAACATACTGGCAACAATGCCTAAGAGCCCTCCGTAAGCTGATCAAAGGACTCAATCAACTGATGATTATAACAATAACTTAGATAATTAGCATATTATCACTCCAAATAGGACTATTGTCACTTATTTGCGCATCTCCTTGTAAAATTTAGTCACATGTCTAATTTATGCTTATACCCTCAATATAAAACTTAATAAATACCTAACACTTGTCATATTAACGATATTCATTCCACCAAATAATCGTCAATTACATAACCTATGCAAATAATCGTCAATTTTCACATAACCTATGCTTATACCAACTAAAGATAATTTTTGTTATTGAACAACACAACCTATTTAATCAGACTGTCCCTTAATATGTATTTCAATAATAAGAATTACTAAGTTGAAAGACCGACTTTAATTCTTTCAAATGGAAAAATTGTGACGCCACCATATAAGAAAAAAGGAAAAAAAAATAAAATTCAAAACGTGACACTTGTATATTACGTGCACTTATAATACCCACAATTATGTAACATTTTCATTTTATATTTCATGCATCTACTCCCGCAAATATTCATCATCTATGCCAAATCAAATAGAAGTTTAGACAACTAATTTGTCAAATCAAGCATCCTTAATTGAACAACGTTAATTTGATTAATGTCATTTTATATTGTGTTAATGTTGGAGATTAATGTCATTTTAAAGCATATTAGCGTAGTCCGACTCTAATTAGACGTTATTGGCCATTATAGTGATGATAATGAGTCTTAATGGTGGTAATGGTGAAATGAAACATTTGAAATAGAATTTGAAATACATTAGTGACACTTATGTATTAAATCTCATAATAAGTGATAAAAAGCAATTTCAAAATTGACTTACACTATTCCGGCTCTAATTAGACGTTGTTGGCTATTATTGTGATAATCAGTCTTAAGGGTGGTAATGGTGGAAATGAAACATTTATAAATAGAATCACGAATAACTTAGTAACACTTATGTATTAAATCTTATAATAAGTGATAAAACGCAATTTCAATAGCATATTAGAGTAGTCCGGCTCTAATTAGACGTTATTGACCATTATAGTGATAATCAGTCTTAATGGTGGTAATGGTGAAATGAAACATTTGAAATAGAATTTGAAATACATTAGTGACACTTATGTATTAAATCTCATAATAAGTAATAAAAAGCAATTTCAATATTAACTTACACTATTCCGGCTCTAATTAGACGTTGTTGGCCATTATAGTGATAATAAGTCTTAATGCTGGTAATGGTGGAAATGAAACATTTTTAAATAGAATTAGAAATAACTTAGTAACACTTATGTATTAAATCTCATAATAAGTGATAAAAAGCAATTTCAATAGCATATTAGAGTAGTCCGACTCTAATTAGACGTTATTGGCCATTATAGTGATAATCAGTCTTAATGGTGGTAATGGTGTAAATGAAACATTTATAATAGAATTTGGAATAATTTAATAACACTTATGTATTAAATTTCATAATAAGTGATAAAAAATAATTTCAATAGTACATTAGACTAGTCCGGCTCTAATTATACGTTATTGTCCATTATAGTGATAATGAGTCTCAATAGTGGTAATGGTGGAAATAAAACATCTTTAAATAGAATTTGAAAAACATTAGAAACACTTATCTATTAGTAAACATTAGTATTAATTATATATAACTTTTGATGTACCATTTAAGGTTTATTATTTCAGTATTAATGGTAATATGATAATGATGCATGATTAACGATTAGCCCATGATAATGATGGTAATGACGGTTACATCATTTAAGGTTTATTAATTCGGTAACTAGCATTAGTTTTCGGGCTTGTTTTGACCGCCACCTATAGTTTGGGTGCAATTTTCAATGTTCTCTATAGTTAGTACATTTAAGGATAAAATTGGTACAATTCTAGTGGCCTTTGTACAATTTTATAGCAGTTTGTATATTATAATCCCTTATAGTACATATATGTAGTTCTTCTAGTACAAATTTCTTAATGTGGGCGGAACTTTCAATGTTGTTTGTAGTTACTTTTAACGAAAAAGTTGGTACAATTGTAATGGCCTTACTACAAATTTATAGCAGTTTGTATATTATAGTCCAGTATAGTACATATATAGTTATTGTAGTACAATTTTCATTGAGTTAATTTTATATGTACATTTTGAAATTTCGAAAACCACCCATTGATGGGTACCTCTCAAGAACCGACCAGAACTAGCAAATACCTATGCAAATGTTTCTTTTTTAATTTTCACTCATTTTTTTCTCACTCAGTAAACCACCGCCATCCTCCACTTCGTTCATGACCTGCCAATGGCCTCATTCATGACCTGCCAATGACCTCATTCATGACCTGCCAATGGACTTAATCATGACCTGCCAATGGCCTTGGTTCATGACCTGCCAATGACCTTATTCATGACCTCCCAATGGCCTTATTCATGACCGGCTAATGGCCTTCGTTCATGACTTGACAATGGCTTCATTCATGACCTCCTAATGGCCTTATTCATGACCGTCAGTAGTGGAGGGTGAGTGAGAGTTTGTAGGGTGACTGAGAGTTAGTGGGTGAGAGAAGGAGAATGAGGGTTTAGACGTTTAGTTGCTTTACAATAGACATGAATTACCCACTTTGCCCCTCACTTATTTTACCACATCATCAATGCTAAATTGTACTAAAGCTGAATTGTCATGCCAAATATGCTTCGGAAGACGATTTTCTTGTCTTCCCGAAAGACTCCAAACATTTGGGTTCTAGTCTGCTCAAAGCCCCAAGAACACGAGAATTATAGGTATTCATTGAGGTTGTCACTAATGAATAAGTAGTTGCCGATGCTGGCTCACTGGGGGACTTTCGGTATCAGTTTAGATGCAGTGGCATGTTATATCTTTCTGTCTCTCTTGCTTTGCCCTTACATGTTCGTCGGACAAACCTGCGTGTGTCTTGAGATGCAACTGGTTGGAACAATGTCAATGTGCATTGTATCCAGCGTTGCACTATTTTATCATGCAATGTTGAAGATTAATAGCAAACGTACAGACATTTATAAACTGAATTTTGAAAAAGTTGCATCGCTGAAACCCATCTTACACCACCATGTCAAGCAAAAAAACCATTGGCTTGCCCTTACCCTTGCTTTTGCAATACCACTAATATGGAACAAAAATAGGAGTATTAATAGGGAGCAAGGTCAAAATGGGATTTTCTCGTTAGTTGCGGATTGTGTGTTCGCAATGTGACATTGCAATTTGCAGGTTCCTTTGCACTGAATGATGCTCTAAGTTGAACTATATATTTCAAATTGTTTGATTGATGCATTGGATGTTCCAACTTACAGTGGCGGATCCAGAAAATATAAAATATAGGTGCATGAAAAAAAACAAAAAAAACACCCAGGGGTGTTAATTTCACCCGCATTATCGGATTTTTTTTTTTTGGCAGACACATTATTGGAGCTAAATACCCAATTTAGGCTTTTAAGTTTTAGCACAACCAAATAATACAAATTCCCCTCCAAAGTCCAAAGAGTGTCCCCTAACGAGGGGAAATCTCTTTGATGGATTCATCATCATCGTCCGTAAGTTTACCGGCGATCGGCACTCTCTCTCCTTCAGTAATCTCTTTCCTCAACACCACATTCCACCCTAACCACGTCCTCAACCTCTCCGAGTCGACTCACCTAGTTACCGAGTTGGAAACTCAGTGCTCCGAGTTGACTCACCTCCTCACAGATCTAATTCAGCGACTCGAAGCTAGTCTTCTCGATTACGCCTCGTTTTCCGATCGAATTGGCGATGGTTTCAACCAAATTCAGTCTCAACTTGAAGACCTTAAATCTAAGTCTTCCTCATTTGCTTCCACTTCAGGTTTCTCTCTCTAAATTCATTGATTGAATTTTGTAGTTTGTTGAATTTAAAATTTAATGCATTGAAAACTGAATTTGCAAATTTGCTTCCACTATAGTTTAATCGAATTTTTTGTATGAATTTTTAGTCATTTTTAATACGAGAAAAAAACCATCGTAGTCGTCATTTGCTTCCACTTCAGGACTCTCTTTCTCTATGAATTCATTGATTGAAATTTATTTGCGGTTTGTTTAATTTGATGCATTGAAAACTGATCAATAACTATAGTTTGATTGTTGTTTTGAATTTTTAGTCATATTTTATTGAATTTTATTTTAAAAATATATTTTGGTTGGCTGTGTTGTAGATGGAAAAGGAGAGGAGATGGTGGCGGAGGAGCTTCCGGCACTGGCAAAGGAAGTTGCGAGAGTCGAGACGGTGCGAAATTATGCTGGTGAGTTTTGTGGCTCTAGTATTTCTTCCTAATGATTGATGATATGCACTTTTTTGAGGAATTACTAGTGTGCATGTTTCAATTTTTTATTTTTATTTATTTATTATTATTTTTTTTAAAAGTTCAATGTTTTCGGATGGGTTGAACTTTATTGTAATAATTTTCTTTTTTTTTTCTTCTAATTTTGTGATTAACTGGTAAATAAAACTAAAACAACACAAGGCGGAATTTGGAGAGATTCATCCGCAGCGTGACTCTTAAATTTGTTTAGGGCAAATATTAAAATGTTGAGAGGAGGGATGCCCTCAAGTTATGGTAACAGTCATTTCACTGGCCATGTATTAACCTTTGACAAAAAAAATAGTCTTTCATTGGCTTGTGGAGTTGTGGTGCCTCTATAAAAGTTAGAGGTATCTACCCCTAAATGACATTGTTTGTTGCATTATAGTTCTACTTATTATGATTAGTCATACTTTAAACTTTGATTTGTATTTGACCGAGTGTTTAGAAAACGATTATTAGCCTTTTATTAACAAATTTGAGAATACTCTGTTATATAAAACACTTCTACCAAATATTGTCATAGTAGACAATGGATCGGAATGAATTAACTACATCAAAGTTTTATTGAAACAAAATCTAGGTGGCCCATGTCCCAAGTCCCATGTCCCAGCACCCAGCGAGTGCCATGTCCCATGTCCTAGCGCCAATGTTCCATGTCCCAAGTCTCGTGTCTCATGGGTGAAATCGGACTTTGGGACCCAGATGAGCGTCCCGAGGCACCGGAGGTACTCTAGGGTGACGATAGAACCCTTGGAGAAATTTGGGCAAAAACGGAAACTAGGCCCCGAGAAGCCGAAACTCAAGGCTATAATGCAAGTTTTTTGGGCTTCCGAGAGGCCCCGAAACGAAGGTGGATATTTCCGCACCACATCGAACGACACACCTTTAGCGAACATAAGAGGCCCTCGGGATCCCTGTTCGGTTTGTAGGTTGTAAGGGCGTTTTTACGGGGCACCAATGTAAGGGCCGGAATACCGAAGGCATAGGTGATATCGAAGTTTGGGGATTCGGATGACCCTCCCAGTGCACCGAGGGTCCTCTAGGGTCATGATAAACCCCCAGAGAAGTTTTGACAAAAATGACATCCGGGCCCTGGGAAGCTGAAAACGAAGGCTATATACTCCACGTTTTTTGGGCCACGAACGAAGGTGGATATTTTCACACCACATCGCACGGAACACCCCTAAGGAACATGAGAGGCCCTCGGGGTCGCTTATTCGCTCCCTGATAGTCTTGGAAGGGCGTTTTATTTACGGGACACTTGTGTAAGAGTCGGAACTCCAAAGGCATGGGTGATATCAATGTTCGGGGATCCAAATGACCCTCCGGGAGCACCAAGGGCAATCTAGGGTCTTGATAGACCCCCCGGAAAAGTTTAGGCAAAAATGACACCCAGCCCCAGGAAGTCGAAAAGGAAGGCATCCACGTTTTTTGGGCTCCCGGGAGGCCCCGGAATGAAGGTAAATATTTTTGCACCACCTCGCATGGAACACCCCTAAGGAACATAAGAGGCCCTCGGGATCCGTTGTCGGGTTCCTGTTAGGCTTGTAAGGGCGTTTTTACGGGACACCAATGTAAGGGTCGAAACACCGAAGGCCTGGGTGATATCGAAGTTTGGGGATTCGGATGACCCTCCCAAGGCACCGAGGGTCCTCTAGGGTCATGATAAACCCTCCAGAGAAGTTTGGGCAACAATGACACCCGGGCCCCTGAGAAGCCGAAAACGAAGGCTTATATTCCACCTTTTTTGGGCTTGTGGGAGGCCCCGGAATGAAGGTGGATATTTTCGTACCACATCGCACGGAACACCCCTAAGGGACATGGGAGGTCCTCCGGGTCGATTATGCGTTTCCTAATAGGTTTGGAAGGGCGTTTTGTTTACGGGACACCAGTGTAAGAGTTGGAACACCAAAGGCATGAGTGATATCAATGTTCGGGGATCCCGATGACCCTCCTGGGGCACCAAAGGTCCTCTACGGTCATGATAGACCCCCCGGAAAACTGGGCAGAAATGACATCCGGGCCCCGAGAAGGCGAAACGAAAGGCTATAATCCGTGTTTTTTGGGCTTCCAGGAGGCCCCAGAACGAAGGTGAATATTGTCGCACCACATCACAAGGAACACCCTTAGGGAACATAAGAGGCCCCTGGGATCCATTATCGGGTCCTTGTTAGGCTTGTAAGGGCGTTTTTACGGGAACGAATGGAAGTGCCGGAACATCGAAGGCATGGGTTGGGACACCACATCGCACGAAACACCTGTAAGGGACATGAGAGGTCCTCGGGGTCGCTTATCCGGTTTCTGATAGGCTTGGAAGAGCGTTTTGTTTACGAGACACTGGTGTATGAGTTGGAACACCAAAGGCATGGGTGAGATCAATGTTCGAGGATCGAGATGACCTTCCCGGGGCACCAAGGGTCCTCTAGGGTCATGATAGACCCCCCGTAAAAGTTTGGGCAAAAATGACACCTGGGCCCCGGGAAACCGAAAATGAAGGCTATAATCCACATTTTTTGGGCTTTCGGGAGGCCCAGGAACGAAAGTAAATATTTTCTCACCACATCGCATGAAACACCCCTAGGTAGACCTGTCAATTCCGGACCTGACCCGAAAACCCGACCCGACCCGTTTTTTCAGGGTCCTGACACTGATTTTCCGACCAGGAACCCGATTTGGCCCGAACCCGATTAACCCTGTGTTTTTTGGGTCAAACCCGACCCGTTAGTAGGTCGACCCGTTTGACCCGAAAAATTGAACAATTTGAAATTACAAACAAAAAGTTCGACTAAAATATCCTAAAAAAAAATAAAAAATATTTTTTTTCTTTCATTAACTTTTTCTCTTCCTATTTGTTCTCTCAAAATAAGAAATTTTGCTTTTAACTACGCTAAAATGGACAGAAATATAAAGCACAACTCATCGAATAATTAAAAAAAAGTATAAAGAATATCATATAGTCGTATATACATACCAAAAACGTGTAAAAATACACGTACGTAGTTAATACAAGTTATAAGTTAGAGTATAAATTGGCAAACATACCATTTGAAAGCATAAATTGGCTATATAATTAAAGAAGAAAAAAAAAAATTATTGGGTCACTCGACCCTGTGGGTCGACCCGAACCCGACAACACTGGGTCAGGGTCGAGCATTTCTTAACCCGAAATGACCCGACCCGCTGTGACCCTAACCCGACACGACCCGAACCCGACCCTCCCGACCCAATTGACAGGTCTACCCCTAGGGAACATAAGGGGCCCCCGTGATCAGTTATTAGGTCCCTGTTAGGCTTGTAAGGGCGTTTTTACGAGACACCAATCTAAGGGCCGGAAAATCGAAGGTATGGCTATATCGAAGTTTGGGGGTCCTTGGTCATGATATACCCCCTAGAGAAGTTTGGGAAAAAATGACACCCGGGCCCTTGGAAGCCGAAAACGAAGGCATCCACGTTTTTTAGGCTTCTGGGATGCCCTGAAACGAAAGTGGATATTTTTGCACTATATCGCAAGGAACACCCCTAAGGGACATGGGAGGACCTCGGGGTTGCTTATCCGGTTCTTGATAGGTTTGGAATGACGTTTTATTTTCGGGACACTAGTGTGAAAGAGTTGGAACACCAAAGGCATAGGTGATATAAATGTTCGGGAATCCAGATGACCCTCTCGGGGAACCAAGGGTCCACTACGGTCATGATTGACCCCCCCGGGGGAAGTTTGGGGAAAAAAAGACACCCGAGCCCCGGGAAGCCGAAAACGAAGGCTGATCCACGTTTTTTATGTTTCCGGGAGGCCACGGAACGAAGGTGAATATTTCCGCACCACATTGCATGGAACACCCGTAGGGAACATAAGAGGCCCCCGAGATCCGTGATCGGGTCTCTGTTAGGCTTGTAAGGGCGTTTTTACTGGATATCAAAGGCTTGGAACACCGAAGGCATATGGGTGATATCGAAGTTTGGGGATTCGGATGACCCTCCCAGTGCACCGAGGGTTCTCTTGGGTCATGATAAACCTCAAAGCGAAGTTTGGACAAAAATGACACCCGGGCCCCGGGAAGCCGAAAACGAAGGATCCACCTTTTTTGGGCTTCTGCGGGACCCCGATATGAAGGTGGATATTTTCGCACCACATCACACGGAACACCCCTAAGGGAGAGAGGTCCTCGGGGTAGCCTATCCAGTTCCTAATAGGCTTCGAAGGACGTTTTATTTACGGGACACTAGTGTAAGAGTTGGACCACCAAAGGCATGGGTGATATCAAAGTTCGAGGATCCAGATAACCCTCCCGGGGCACTAAGGGTACTCTACGGTCATGATAAACCCCCCGAAAAAGTTTGGGCAAAAATGAAACTCGGGCCCCGGGAAGTCGTAAAAGAAGGTAATCCATGTTTTTTGTGCTTCTAGGAGGCCTAGGAACGAAGGTGAATTATTTTGCCCCACATCGCATGGAACACCCCTAGGGATCATAAGAGGCCCCTGTGATTTGTTATCGGTCCCAGTAAGGCTTGTATGGGCGTTTTTACGGGACATCAATGTAAGGGCCGGACACCGAAGGCATGGTAGATATCGAAGTTTGGGCATTCGGATGTCCCGGGCACCGAGGGTCCTCTAGGGTCATGATAAAACCCCCCAGAGAAGTTTGGGCAAAAATGACACTCGGGCCCCGGGAAGCCGAAAACGAAGGCTATAATCCACGTTTTTTGGGCTTCTGGGAGGCCCAGGAACGAAGGTTGATATTTACGCACCACATCGCACGGAACACCCCTAAGGGACATGGGAGGCCCTCAAATTCGCTTATCTGGTCCGTGATAGGCTTGGATGGGCGTTATATTTACCGGACACTTGTGTAAGAGTTGGAACACCAAAGACATTGGTGATATAAAGGTTTGAGGATCCAGATGACCCTCTCGGGGCACCAAGGGTCTGCTAGGGTCATGATAAACCTCCCGGAAAATTTTGGGCAAAAATGACACCCAGGCTCGGGAAGTCGAAAACGAAGGCTATAATCCACGTTGTTTTGGGCTTACGAGAGGCCCAGGAACGAAGGTGAATATGTTAGCACCACATCGCATGGAACACCCCTAGGGAACATAAGAGGCCCCCAGAATTCGTTATCGTGTCCCTGTTAGGCTTGTAAGGGCGTTTTTACGGGGCACCAATGTAAGGGACGGAACACCGAAGGCATGGGTGATATCGATGTTTGGGGATTCGGATGACCCTCCCAGTGGACCGAGGGACCTTCAGCGTCATGATAAAACCCCTAGAGAAGTATGGGCAAAAATGACACCCGGGCTATAAAAAACTATGACACCCAGGCCCTGGGAAGCCGAAAACGAAGGCTATAATCCACGTGTTTTGGGCTTCGAGGAGGCCCCGGAACAAAGGTCAATATTTTCGCACCACATCTCATTGAACATCCCTAGGGAACATAAGAGGCCGTTATCGAGTTGATGTTAGGCTTGTAAGGGCGTTTTCATGAGACACCGATGTAAGGGCCGGAACACCGAAGTCATAGATGATATCAAAGTTTGGGGATTCGTATGACCTTTCCAGGGTACTGTGGGTCCTCTAGGGTCATGATAAAACCCAGAGAAGTTTGGGCAAAAATGACTCCTAGCCCCGGGAAGCTGAAAACGAAGGCTATAATCCACGTTTTTTTGGGCTTCTGAGAGGCGCCGAAACGAAAGTGGATATTTCGCACCACATCGCACGGAACACCCCTAAGGGATATGGGAGGCCATCGGGGGTCGCTTATCCGGTTTTTGATAGGCTTGGAAGGGCGTTTTATTGGGTCCGAGAAGCCGAAAACGAAGGCTATAATCCACGTTTTTTGGGTTTCCAGGAGGCCCCGGAACCAAGGCAAATTTTTTCGCACCACATCACATGGAAGACCATTAGGGAACATAAGAGGCCCCCGGAACCCGTAATCGGGTCCCTGATAGGCTTGTAAGGACGTTTTTACGGGGCACCAATGTAAGGGCCTGAACACCGAATGCATGGGATATATCGAAGTTTGGGGATTCGGATGACCCTCCCCGTGCAGCGAGGGTCATCTAGGGTCATGATAAACCCCTTAGAGAAGTTTGGGCAAAAATGACATCCGGGTCCCGAAAGCCGAAAATGAAGGCTAATCCATGTTTTTTGGGCTTCTGAGAGGCCCCGGGACGAAGGTGGATATTTTCCCACCACATCACACAGAACACCCCTAAGGGACATGGGAGGTCCTCGCTCGGGGTCGCTTATCCGGTTCCTGATAGGCCTTGAAGGGTGTTTTATTTACGGGACACTTTGGAACACCAAAGGCATGGGTGATATCAAAGTTCAGGGATCCAGATGACCCTCCCTTGGCACCAAGGTCCTCTAGGGTCATGTTAAACCCCTCGGAAAAGTTTGAGAAAAAAGTACACCCGGGCCCCGGGAAGCCGAAAACGAAGGCTATAATCCATGTTTTTGGGCATTCAGGGAGGCCCTCGAACGAATGTGAATATTTTCGCACCACATCGCATGGAACACCCCTAGGGATCATAAGAGGGAAAAAATAGACATTTTCTTAGACATTACTATAGTTTCCCTAAAAAATAAAGGAAAATAAAGACATTAATATAGTATTCCAAGTACATGGAAAAGGTTCTTTTTAGAAATAAAAATAAGAAGATATGGATAAATGATACTTGAAAAATGTTTTCCAACAGAAGCTTTCATATCCTTCATATATTTGGGTGTAAATTTAGCTAACACATTAAGTACTTAGCATAGTTGGTGTTATGTGATTGTTGATATATTTGAGGTTGGAGACTCAAATCTTGGTCTTACCATTTTAGTTTTCATTTACAATAACAACACATGATATGGACCTCATGTTACATGGCGATGATGATATGAGCGCCACATCCTGAGGATGTATGAGGTGGCATCCAGAAGAGAGGAGGGGCCTAATAGGAGTGCCACGTGGCAAGCATGCCAATGCCGCATTGTGCTTTAATATTTAGTAAGTATTTGCTTTATTAAAAGGTTAGTATTCTTTGAAAGTTGAGAAGATGACATATTGAGCATTGACTGAAAATTGATGGCCGCAAGGGTGATTAGAAAGATGTGCCGAGTGGTGAATTTCGATGCTAATGATAGGGACAACATGGTTGCTCAATGGAATTTGGCATGGGCTGCATTAGGTTGACATTCAAATTTATTTAAAAGATCATAGGGAGAATAATTGTCATGGTGAGTTTATCGACATTGTGATCCTACAATCACTTTTTCATTCGTGATTAGGTTTGTTAGTTGAATGAAAATCGATCTTTTTGATCAATGTTTGTGTTGCTGGCGGCAAAGAACACAATAACCCCATCCTCAGCTTTAGTCCCTATCCCTGATATCACCTCCTTGTACGAGAATTGAATGGGTAGAAGCTGGAAGTGAGTTGATTGCCTTTAAGGGAGTCGTTGATGATTATAAATATTTGAGAAAAATTATAGGTACAAGGATCTTCGGCGCGGTCAGTGGAAATATTATTGAAGTCTACTACAATGTCTGTTTCTCGCGTCCTTGAGGTGATCCTCTAAATGTCTGAGTTAGTGCAAGCCTAAATTTTGTTGCCTTTTTACCACCTGTTGTACATGTTAGATATGAGGTATAACTTTCAACAAGCTCACTAATGTGAACACTATTGAAGAAAGAGAAAGTATAATGTCCTCCCTAGGAATAACATTGGAATCTTTGTAGCACTTTGGACTGTTCTCACTCTTCACCAATGGTCAAGTGCAAGATGAGGAATTTACGTTTTCATCTCAGCCATTGTATTTTTGTCTGTAATTTTGGGTAGACAAGGTTCAAGAGGTGTTAGCGCATGTCTCTTGGGTACCTTCTATTGTTGGGGCTGTCAAATGGAGCGTTAATAAATGTACTTTCTATGTGCAAGCGTTTGCTTATTCCCTTTGCTGGGTACATTGGCATGCATGACAATCACTTGATGTTAAAATAATGTACATTTTATGTGCAAGCGTTTGCTTGTTCCCTTTCCTGGGTTTTGAAGGTTAGATTTGCAGAATTTTTCTTCTCTTTGTTGTTTCATCATTCGGCGGCACAGTCATTTTCTATATGGGTTGACATGTGGGTACATTTCTCTTGTTGTCAGAGACTGCACTGAAGCTTGACAGCTTGGTTGGAGAAATTGAAGATGCAGTCTCTTCTGTGATGAACAGAAATTTGAAGAAACACTCTAGAAAACAACGTTCAGAGGTTATCACTGAAACTATCTTGCACTGATTGCTTCATGCCTGTAACCCTGTTTAAGTTGTGGTGGTCTTACTTTTAATTTTGATTTCTTCCAGGAATTGCATGTCAATGCTATTAACTCACTTAAATTGACAGAAGATGTTTTAGCTTCAATAACAAAAGCTCACCCTCAGTGGGTTCGACTTGTATCAGCTGCTGATCATAGAGTTGATCGAGCATTAGCAATATTGAGACCCCAGGCTATTGCTGATTACTGTACCCTCCTTGCTTCACTTGGATGGCCCCCATCCCTTTCCTCATTGAGTTCATCAAATTCAGATTCAAGGAGATCTGCTGAAGTGCCAAATCCTCTTGCTGAAATGCATGGAGAGCTTAAAGAGAAGTATTGTGAAAACTTTCTCGCCTTGTGCAGCTTGCAAGAATTGCAACGACGTAGGAAATCACGGCAACTTGAGGGGCATAACCATAATATTGCTTGGCACCAGCCACTTTGGGCCATCGAAGAACTCGTGAACCCTCTCTCTCTTGCATCCCATCAGCATTTTCAAAAGTGGGTCGATAAACCAGAATTCATCTTTGCTCTTGTGTACAAGATTACAAGGGACTATATTGACTCAGTAGATGAGTTGTTGCAACCTCTGGTTGATGAAGCAATGTTGACAGGATACAGTTGCAGAGAGGAATGGATTTCAGCTATGGTAAACTCCCTATCAACTTACTTGGCAAAAGAAATATTCCCCACATACGTTTCTCGGCTGAATGAGGAGAGTGCAACAGATGTTCGGCTGCAGACAAGAATGTCATGGCTTCATCTCGTTGATTTGATGATTTCGTTTGATAAAAAAATACAAGCTATGGCTTCTCATTCAGGGATCTTGGTTTCTGTTGAGGAGTATAGCCTCTTGCAAAGGATATCTTCTCTTTGCGTGTTCTGTGATCGACCAGACTGGGTTGATATATGGGCGGAAATAGAACTTGGCAACACACTGGACAAATTAAAACCTGAGATGGAGGATGAGAGAAATTGGACATCAAAAACTCAGGGAGCAGTTCTTTTCCCAGGTTCTGAAGATTACAAGTCTCCACCAGTTTCATCTCTGTTCCTTCGACATATATCATCCGTCACTGACCGCTGTAGGTCATTACCTGCTATCTCTTTGAGGTCAAGGTTTATCAGATTACTGGGTGCACCAATCATTCAGACAGTTTTGAATTGCTTACTTACTAAATGCCTTGAAGCAGAAGGGCTCACCGCTTTGGCAGACGATGATGCTCTGGGTAGAGTTATGACTTCTATTAATTCTGCTCACCACATCGAGTCAGTCCTAAAAGAATGGTGCGAAGATGTCTTCTTTCTCGAAATGGGACTGGAACATGATGAATCAGGTGAACCCTTCAACGAGAGTAATCTTTTAACTGATGTCTCAGAGGGAGTCGAGTGTGGTGTTTTTGACGAGGAACTCAGAAAGATGGAGGAGTTTAGAAAGGAGTGGGTTGATAAAATAACGAATGTTGTTTTAAGAGGGTTTGATGCTCAGAGCCGAGATTATGTAAGGAACAGAAAGCAATGGCAGGAAAAGATTGAAGAAGGTTGGACAGTAACAAAGTCTTTTGTAGTGGCTCTAGATTATTTGCAGGGAAAAATGTCTATCTTGGAAAGTGGTCTGAATGGTATGGACTTTGCTACAGTATGGAAAAGTTTAGCAAGTGGAGTTGATCGTTTGATATTTAATGGTATCCTTATGAGTAACGCAAAGTTCTATGGAGGTGGTGTTGAGAGGCTTGGAGGCGATGTGGATGTTTTATTTGGTGTGTTTAGGAAATGGTGTTTGAGACCCGAAGGTTTCTTTCCCCGAGTAAGTGAAGGCTTGAAGTTGCTGAAAATGGATGAGAATCACCTCCAAGATCTTTCCAAACAAGGAGAGGGATGGATGAAACAGAATGGGATTAGGCATCTGAACATAGCTGAGGCAGAAAAGATTGCAAGGTGTAGAGTCTTTCTGTAGTAAAATCGAGGGTTCCAGGTAATCCCATGTTTTTTTGACACCCCCTATCCCCCCTTTTTTCTGGGGGTATCACCCGCAGTAATATGCACCTAATGAGAAGATGGTGTAGTTTGCTGTATTTTCTTTAGGACGACCTGTCCTGTGCTGCTATTTAGCAGTTTCATTAATACAAATTTTCTTCTCTCTAAAAACTGAGGATTGTGTTTATCTCATGCTGTACATCATTTAGACCGGAGATAATAATGCTCATCATGTCATCTCATATTTAATGAAACAGTATACAGAAAAGGCTTCTTTGATTGTAAAGTACTGGCCTTGCTTTGTCTAATTAGGATCTGTGCGTTGATTATTCCCAAATTATTGATCTTAGGAGCTGAATTAAGTGATTGCATATTGGGTTTTGGAGGATTGCTACTTTGATGCTTGAATAGGTAACTACATTGGAATGGTACTAATGAATTATAACATTGCACAATGCACAATTTTTTCCAAGTTCTCTAATAGATGGATGGTCAATGGCTTACGATATGTATGCAACTTTCTCAAATTTAAGAACTATAGATATGGTTTATCTTCTCTAATCCTCATATTTTAAGTTTGATGGATAAGCCTCCATCAGTTCAGGACACCAGTGTGCTGCCAAAAAGCCCCCACCAAATGCCCAACTAGCGTGAGATGCTTATACAAATAATGGCAAGTCACATCCGTCCCGAACCTTAGGTATGATATTAAGTAATCCTGAGGGGGTAGCTCAGATGGTAAGACCTCGTTCGAGTGCTTTCGCCTTTCAGGAATGGAGGTTTTTCCAGTCGTTAACTTCAGGGCCCATGAGATTAGTCAAGCAAAATAAAAAAGTTTGGATACCCATATTATCTGGGAAAAAAAAAAGGTATTGATATTAAGGATCTCAAATAGAAATTCATTTATGTCGACATTCATGCCTCCTGTGTATTTGGTCTCAACGACCCATTTGATTAAGTGAAAAAAAAAAAAACACTCATTAATTTGGCTAGAATCAAACTGAACCTCAATGGTGTGGTAATAAAATAAAAAAATCAAGAAAGATCATAATTAGATGGCAAATAAAAGCTCATGATCTATTCAAAACTTCCATGGTATGCAAATAAAAATTTAAAGTAAAAAAAAACCCTTCAATTGTGTAAAACTAGATTTAATTTTCAATTTTCAATGGCCACACAACCATTTTCCTTTCCTTTAATAGTCATATGCCCATATAGGAGTAATTGGTTTTACATATAAACTCGTATGAGACAGCCTCAAGGTAAGGCCCCCTCTAACAAGCATGACGTCATGCTTAACTATAGAGGGAGCCCTCACATTGAGGCCGCCTCATAGGAAACCTTTTGGTTTTCTTAATTCAACAAAGAGATAAATAGAAAGGACCAATCTTCATAAAAAAAGGAAGAAAAAAAAAGGGCCTATCAGAAACCGCGTGTATTTCACGCGTATCAACTGTCTAACTACTTTTTCTATTACTCGATTAAGAAAAGGAATTTGGTTTCCCTCGTTCTGTAAACTTCTTGGCTTGGCTCACAGTGGGTCAATCATACATCTCCATAACCTTGTAACCCTTGTTCATCATCATCAAAACCAAGGAACCATTTGGATTTAGAAATCACAAATCTAACGCCCATCTGGTAAGAAATACTTCTCTCAAGTGTGTTCTGATTAATTTTTGATAGAATTCGATTGATTAATTTTCTTTTTTCTTATTTTGTTCCCCTTTGATATTGCTGCGATGGGTTTTCTGTTCTTCGCTGATTTGTATCATTGATGAATACGATGATGAAACTTCATGATTTTGGTTTGAAATTTTTTGTGGGTATTTGCTAAAGTTCATGACTTGGGTTGGGTTTCGTGTCAATTACCTATGCATTGATTGTATGATGATGATGAATTGATGATGGTAAACTAAAAAGAAAAATTAAATGAAACTAAAGTCGCTGGATGTTGAAATGTTTGCTCATCGTATAAGCTGTAGTTGAATTCCCTGATATTGGAGAATAATAGATCTACATGGGATCAATTTTAGGGAAACATGTATCTCTCCTTGTGGTTGTTGGAAACAGCCTCTCTGCTAGGCAACTAGTCAGGTGTAAGGATGGGTACATCTGGACCTCCTCAAACCCCGTCCTCGGGATATATTGGGTTGATGTTGTTGTTGTATGTATAATGTATCTCTCCTTGTGGTCAGGTAAAAAAGAGTAGGTAAATTGTTTAAGGGTATGGGGTAGTCATATATCTAGTTGTTCTTTCAGAAAATTGGCATTCCTCATAAATTAATTAACATTGTTTTGGTCAAGAGGGAATATGAGAATATCACATAAAGTCATCTAAATATGAAAGGTATGAATTCTCTATCAACCCAATATAGATTTTGCCACCATACTTTCCAAGTTTGTGGTGATCATAAAATCATATGACTGACAACCTGATGGCTATTATGATAGAACTTGCTATCTATTTCATGATTTCAGTCATATGCAAATATTTGAAACATCTGTGTCTTGAGCTGCTTTTGCCATTTCTTTGGCTAGTTCTCAAATAAGCTATTACCAATTACTGAAAGTTGTGGTTATGTTTCAATTTCTCCAACTGTGTTAGTATATGCACTTGGACTGATCAATCGGAGAAAGAAGGAAGTCCTAAACCCGCAGTTCCTTATCTTGGTTTCAGTTTGATCAGTTCATGAGATTCTAAGAGGAATTCGGTTTTGACCAAAGCTATTAACTGCTGTATGATTTATGAACCGAATAAACTCACCCCAGGGTGAATCGTGTTGCTTTTTCAATGAATGTGCTTGTTCTTCTGTCTTTTATGGCATTCCTGGACCATGACATGATCAAGTGATCAAGATCTCCATCCCTGATTTTATGCCCTTAATTGAGTCTAAAAAATCATGTTCTCAAACCAGGCCATTTTATTTATTTGTTTCCAATTACTAGTTACTACATTGATTACACAGAAAGACACATTACACATTCAAATGCTTCATGAAGAGTCTCTTGCCATCATTGTACATTTGTATGCGAAATGCTAAATGCAAGGCTTTGTGTTTGTTCTGTTTCTAAATCAAATTGCCTCTGACAGTGATTTCTGGTAAGAAGAATGGATGACAGGAATGATCCTACAGACAAAGGTCTGTTCTCCAACATAATAGGAGGTGTTGCTGGACACCATCGCCCTTCTGGTTATGGTGCATACCCTCCGTCTGGATACCCACCTCATCAATATCCACCACAAGCCTATCCAAATCCATCATACCCTCCTCCTGGAGGATATCCATCTGCTCCGTATCCACCCTCTGATTATCCACCTCCTGGCCCTGGGGGGTATCCCTCTGGCCCCTCGGTTTACCCCCCTGGCCCTGCGGCTTACCCACCTCGGCCTGCAGGTTATCCCCCAGGCCCCGCAGGTTACCCCCCTGGCCCTGGGGGTTACCCCCCTTCTGCGTATCCTACCCCCGGAGGAGGGTACCCTCCACCACCTGGTGCTGGTTATCCCCATCCCTCTGCTTCACATCTTTCAGGTAAATCCTTTTTCATGATTGCATTTTTAAGCTACTTTATCCTGGCATTGAATGAAACATAAAATACTCCGTGTTTTTAGACCATGCTATATTTCTTTTGTGGCAGTTGAGACGTGAGAGTAAGAACGAGATGCATGCTTTTATATCCATGATCGTTAATTCTGGAA
Organism: Tetragonia tetragonoides; assembly: GCA_038025085.1. Lineage (NCBI taxonomy): Eukaryota > Viridiplantae > Streptophyta > Magnoliopsida > Caryophyllales > Aizoaceae > Tetragonia > Tetragonia tetragonoides. The sequence goes on along the minus strand of CM076140.1, from coordinate 9,440,045 downwards.
CTGACTTTAAGAGGTTGAAGTTTGATTTTGATTTTTGAAACATTACTTGGGGATCCTCTGCCATTTAAGTAGCTTATGTTGCTTTTGCATTCCTTTTCTCTTCCTCAATCGAAAACCCTTCCAAGAACATTGATTAGATTTGTTGAGCAAAAAATGCATAAGTTTTGGTGCACAGTTATTTCTTCAGTGCATAAATATTGCATCAACTCTATCCGTGGAGCACATAGTTGGAAATCGCGGTTGAAAATCACCAATGAAATGATGTGAACTGAAAGAACTCTTATCAAAAATCGCAATATTGGATGTTTTTCTGTACCTGTGGTTTTCAACGGAATCTAGCTAATTTGATTTGAAACTGAAGATTCAGAGTTCTCTTGTATGGATTTGAACTGTTGACATGCTATCAGTAAATGCTGTTCTTTGTGGGACCTAAAATGCATAGTACAGTGATAAGTTTCTCTGAGTCTGATTTAAGATATAGCGCTAATATCACTCTTAATGTAATACACTTAAACTGAACAGGACATGGACCAAATATGGGAACAATGTTAGCTGGAGGTGCAGCAGCAGCTGCAGCTTTATATGGAGTGCATAAACTTTCACATGGACACGGTCATTATGGACAAGGTCACTTCGGTCATGGTCATTTTGGTCACCATGGAAAGTTTAAGCATGGAAAGTATGGCAAACATCATGGCTTCTTTGGCAAGGGCAAGAGGTGGAAGTAAATACTTCCTGTTATGTCATGAAGGAGTTCAATAATGGGTTGTATAAAACTTGTATTTTAGGAGAGTGATTTGGCTTATGTTTCATGCAATATATTTCTGGTGATCACACCATAAATAGTTTGTGTCTATATCGCGGTTATCTATTTCGTAGGCTACTGTTATCCATCACGTAATTTTAATCACAATCGGTGTTTTCTCCTTGAAGCCGTGTGAAATGCTCCACATCCTAAACCAATGGGTGTGAGATGTTTTATAGTTTAATTTCTTTTTGTGTGAGACAGGACCCCAAAATCTTTCTTATGAAGCATCCTCATGCATGACGTATCACTTTATGTTTGGCTCATGTACAGTGGACCACTTTTTTGCTCACATGTATCACGCTCATATGAGATTTTGTGACACTCAGGCCTCTTGTGAATCTCCAATTATGGTTAGCTTGTAATGGCTTGAAAGGGCCATATTCTTCAACTGGTGGCCTATCTGCAGGAATATATACTGATTGACGTGATTGTCTTGGATGTGAAAACTCTCCGTAAAGTTGCAGGTTTGTTATGTGTAAATTAAAAGGCATCAGCTGGTGGTGCAAATCTAATGTGCTAGTGCCATTGTACGTTGTCCACATTTATGCACATAGCTCTGTTTTTTTTCTATCACAAGGAGATATGGTGAGCACTGAGCAGGGCGAATCGCACAGGCATCTACTTTTAATTATTTAATAATTTGTTTATCTTATTTTTTTGTTATTTAATGGTGCGAACCGATTCTCTATTAAAAGTAATAGTAAAATAAAAGTAATTATGCGAACTAATTCAAAATGGAAAACTGGTGGATGGTGTCTACTCGTGGTTTGTGAATAAGGATCTATGTCCCATTTTGTGTCTCATGACTTATCTACTATCCTACACTTATGAATCACTAGTACATTCGCCATATATATACTGAATTGTTAAGTTTGGGTGCAAACTCAATTCACGGATGATTGGAAACTTGGGATGTATTGGGATAGTATATGAGACACAAATCTCCATTGGGACGGTTATGGTTGTCTTTTCACTTATCAACTATATATTTCATTTTAATTTTTTTTTTTATATTTTTGTTATTTTCATTTAATTTTTTATTATTCAATGTCTTTTCATTTTATATTCCCTTTTACATCATTAGAAAATCTACTCATCTATATTTTTCTCTATCCTAAACATATACGGATTATATAAAGATATATTTGTTTCGTTCAAAAATTATACTCCGTTATAACTATTGACTTAACTCTATAAATGTTCCAAAATAGGTTTTTTTCCTTTCTTTTTAAGAAAAATTATGAACATTATTTTTAGAACTTATAATAGAATATGACATCATTTAGTTTCATTCTAGTCGTCATTTTTTCTAAAAAAAAAATTGTTTTGGAGGAGGCACAAATGCCATAAGGACTGAACCCTCAATTAGTCAATCTCACGATTAGGAAACGACACTTATAAGTTCTAACAATTGGAATATCTCTTGATTCCTATATTCTAGTCATCAATATTTTGAGTTTGGAGAACAAGTGTAGAACGTTTTTAATATTTTGAGTGAAAGTTAGTAGATTTTTCTAAGAAAGAGATAAAGATATAAGAACATTAAGAAGGATCAAGACTTCAAGAGAAGATGACATAAACGCGTCCAAGCAACGCGAATATTGAATATATACTACCTCCATAAAAATAAAAAATTCTAATTATTCTTTTTGAAAAGGAGAATTTTTGGGTATTTAAAGGTGATAGTGATCAAGATTTCCAGAACTCTGCAGTAACCCCACACCCCACAGGAAGAGTTTGGCGATCATCAAGTCCATTTGGTAAATGTTGACACCTAGTTTTGATTTTTGTTAGCTTCAATATTTTGATGAATTTCGACTCTTAAATCTTTTTAAACTCCGCTCAATGTGTGAATAATTGTGAATTTTGTGATGATGATCATAAAGATTAATTACACCTACTTAATAAGTTAACTATGCTTTATGTCCATTTGCTCTTACTTAATTACTTGTTGGGCAATTATATGCATGTTAGGGGGATTACGCTCCCTCTGAGTGCCCCCATGAACTCTTTCATAGTTATGAAATAGTTAGTCGAAAAATGTGCGACGCAATAGCTATGAATTGAACCTGCGTCTCACAATACTACCCTTATAGATCCACCTTTTACGACTGCGACATATGACCAGGGGCAAAGCAAGGACAATTTAGACATACTAATGCTAGTACTTTATACAGTTAATCAATTGATCTTTATAAGTGTCTCCATGACTTAATAACTACGTTCTTACTATATGTATTTATCATGCATGCTATGATAGTAATTTTGTTTTCCGGCAATGAATGAATGAAATAGGAAGAATGGATCACAACAACAACTACGGTTCAAGAGACAGAGGTCTGTTCTCGGGAGGATATAATAATGGAAGCTATGCTGGTACATACGGTAATGCCTACGCTGGTTCTGGATATCCACCTCAGCAATCCTACCCTGCTGGAGCTTACCCACCAGCTGCTTATCCTGGCGGATACTCCTCTTCCCCTATGCCAGGTACATATCTTCTTTAATTTCCATTCATATTTCCTCTGTCTCGTGCAAATTTTTAGATTTTACTTTTTGTGGTCAAAGTTTACTAATTTTAACCATTAATTTGTAACAATGTATAACGATTTGAAATGTCAAAATTAAAACTATTGTTATAAGCATTATATATGTTGGTTGGAAGTTTGATATATGATCAAAATTTAACTGTTTACGACCATAGTAATCGTGCTATAAAGATCATGTTTTATAACTGTCTGATGGTACTAGTTTATATATATATATACTACTAAGTATCATATTTTATGACGTAAAAGAGCTCGATCTATTTTTCAATTTGGAAAAATGACCGTTTGGCCCTGTATTTGATGACCTTTGTTTGGAAAAAAATAAAGCGAGGGAAAAATGGTCTGTGTTTCCGAATTTTGATGGGAAAATGGTTTGAGGCCTTGAGGGCTAGTGATTTAAAAGTTAAAACCCATAAATGTAGTGTTCTTTGAAAGAAAAATTTGTAAGAAGGTTATTGCATAGAATTAGTTGATTTTATAAAGTAGTTTTAGACAATTTTTCCTAGTAATTATTCAAATGTAATGAACAAAAAAAACTCTACATTTAACTTCAAACACTGTTCCTTTCTCCAAGTAATACACTTTGAAATTATTTACCAGGGGGAGGATTAGCTGGATATGGAGGTGGGTACGGCCACGGTCATCATGGCCATGGTAACATGGGCTATGGTGGTGGTTATGGAGGTCACGGCGGTTACGGCCATCACGGAAAGTTCAGCCAAGGAAAGTTTGGTAACCATCACGGATATGGAGGTGGCAAGTTCAATAAGTGGAAGTGAATGCAGAATATATACTACTCCAGTTGCTGCTCAGCTGATCTCAAGAATAAGCTATATGCTTAATTAGCTCATTAATGGGTACAAGCAACTTCTACTATAATTATAAACTTTTGTTGTGTTTTAAGGGAGTGTAATTACGCTTTTGTTTGATGTAAGCGTATGTACTTTTGGTTATGGTCATTAGTGTAATAATAATCCGTGAACTAAACAAGAATATGTTCTTGTAAGCCTTGCACGGAGATCTATTTCATGTATGTTCTTATTACACGAAGCTAGGTACAAGTGTTGAAGTCTTTTCCTGGTTGCTTGCAATTGTCAAATCATTATAGTTTGTGCATTAACCAAATCGGGTTATTATCTGAGTATCATTTACTGGCTTGAATTGTATGCGGGTTTAATTACACTTGGTTATCTTTGTTTTCCTCTCATGACCAATAGACTCCATCATAACTTAGATTCAATAACTTATGATTGATGACCGGTGATGATGTAGTAATTCGTACAATAACTTAGATTCAAAATATGTTGAAAAATAGAAGAAAAAAAATTGGAAAAAATTATGAGACCTCACTAAAATAGCAGAGAGGGCTTGAAGGTAGTTTTTGCGGCACGGGGTGGTGGGAAGTCATGCTTGGTATCCAAAACTCGTCGATTAGCTTCCGATGTCCAGAAGAGGCCATTCAAGCCTACCAAGGACCCAATAACGTACCCCAAGGGCCTCCCATGTTCCCTAGAGATGCCCCGTGCGATTTGGTGCTAAAATAACCACCTTCTTTCCGGAACCTCCCGAAAGCTCAAAAAACGTAGATTATAGCCCTCGTTTTCGGCTTCCGAGGGCGCGGGTGTCATTTTTGCCCAAACTACTTCGGGAGGTCTACCATGGTCCTAGAGGATCCTCGGTGCTTCGGGAATGTCATCCGGATCCTCGAACATTGATATCACTCATGTCTTTGGTGTTTCTATTCTTACATTAGTGTCCCGTAAAACGCTCTTCCAAGCTTATCAGGGACCAGATAAGCGACCCTAAGGGCCTCCCATGTCCCCTAGGAGTGTTCCATGTGATTTGGTGTGAAAATATACACCTTCATTGCGGGGCCTCCCTACAGCCTAAAAAACGTGGATTATATAGCCTTCTTTTTCGGCTTCCCGGGGCCGGAGTGTCATTTTTGCTCAAGCTTTTCGGGGGGTCTATCATGACCCTAGAGTACCCTCGGTGGCCCGGGAGGGTCATCCGCATCCCCGAACTTTGATATCACCCATGCCTTTTGTGTTCGAACTCTTACACTAGTGACCCGTAAAATAATGCCCTTCCAAACCTATAAGGCCCGGATAAGAGAGCCTAAGGGCCTCACATGTCCCCTAGGGGTGTTCCGTGCGATTTGGTGCGAAAATATCCACCTTCAATCCGAGGCCTCCCGCAAGCCCAAAAAACATGGGTTATAGCCTTTGTTTTCAGCTTTCGGGAGCGGGTTGTCATTTTTGCCCTAAATTCTTCGGGGGGTCTATCATGACCCTAGAGGACACTAGGTGACCCGGAGGATCCTCCGGATCCCCGATCTTCGATATCACCATGCATTCGGTGTTCCGACCCCACTACAAAAAAAACGAAAAATAGCTGCCGAAAAAACCCGTGGCTAAACGGCTAAAACCGCCGCTAAAAACGGCTTGCGGCAGGCTTAGCGGCGGAAATAATCATCTGCAGCAAAAAAACTCGACGCTGCCAAAGTTAGCGGCGAATTTAATGAATTCCGCAGCCGAGCTCAGCTGCGGAACGCTTTACTTCCGTAGCTAGGATTTAAAAAAAAAAAAAAGGAAATTAAATGTGATATTAAGAAAAGAAATAGATGCCAACTACAATTCCCCACCACAAGTGGACGCGTAGGCCCAGAGCACAGAACACGCAGAGCTTGCACGCGCCCCTAGGAAATTAATTCCCACATTTTGAGCCCAGCAGGATGAAGGCACAACCATTGAGCTAGAGATGATGTTCTTACTACATTATGCATTGCATTATATTCAACATGTATCTAAGCAGAGATGAAACACAAAAAAAAAAAAAAAATCAGCTACTGATTAATTAATTCCGCCACTGATTAGCGGCGTGATTAATTAATTTCCGTCGCTGATATTAATATTTTAAAAAAATAATATTAATATTTTAAAAAAATAAAATTAATATTTTTTGAAAATTTTTTTAACTGCGGATATCCTATTTTCCGCAGCTATTTTTTTTAAAAATAAAATAAAATATTTTTTCAGCGTCGAAAATTTGTTTTTCCGCAGCTAATTAGCTACGGAATTATTTCCGCAGCTGATTTAGCTACGGATTTTTTTTCCGTGGCTAAGTAGCTGCGGAATTCTTGAATTCCGCAGCTATTTAGCTACGGGAAAAAATCCATAGCTAAAATCCGCAGCTAAATCGTGTTTTTTTTGTAGTGCCCTTACGTTGATGTCTCATAAAAAAACGCGCTTACAAGCTTATCAAGGACCCGATAACGGACGCCGGGGGCCTCTTTTATTCCCTAAGGATATCCCGTGCAATGTGGTGCAAAAATATCCACCTTCGTTCCGAGGCCTCCTAGAAGCCCAAAAAGCGTGGATTATAGCCTTGATTTTGGATTCCCGGGACCCGGTTTGTACCCGAACTCCAATTTTACCTATGGGACATGGGACTTGGACGCTGGGACATGGGACATGAGACATGCATGGTGCTCGCTGGATGTTGGGACATGGAACATGGGCCACCCAGATTTTGTTTCAGTAAAATTTTGATGTACTTAATTCATTTCGATCCATTGTCTACTATGATAATCTTTGGTAGAAGAAATTTATAACAGAGTAGTCTCAAATTTGTTAATAAAGGGGTAATAATCGTTTCCTAAACAGTCGGTTAAATATAGATCAAAGTTTACAATATGACTAATCATAATAAATAGAACTATAATGCAACAAACAATATCATTTAGGGATAGATAACTCTAACTATTATAGAGGCAACACAAGCCAGTAAATGACTTTTGTTTTTTGTCAAAGGCTAATACACCGCCAGTAAATGACTTTTATCATGACTTTAAGGCATCCCTCCCCACAACATTTTAATATTTGCCCTAAATAAATTAAGAGTCAGATTGCGGATGAACCTCTACAAATCTCGCCTTGGTGTTGTACTAGTTACCAGTTAATCATAAGATTAACACCAAAAAAGAAGAATAAAATTATTACTCCTACAACAAAGTTAGAAGAAGACAACTTATCAGAAAACATTAAATTTAAAAATAAATAAAACAATAAAAAGTGTTGAATTGACACGGACATACACACTAGTTATAATTAATTATTGAGTTTTTCTTCCTTAACTCTACAAATGCTCCAAAATATTAGTTTATCTCCATTCGTTTTAACGAAGAAATCATGAACATCATTATATCTTTTCAGAACTTATTATTTTGGTGAATAAATGTAGAACGAAATTATTATTCTGTGCCTGGTACTTCACACAAGCTCGCAAGTAGCAGAATTTTGTAAGAAAGAGATAAAAAGGATCAAGACTTCCAAGAGATGCTGAGATAATTTAACGCGTCCAAGCAACGCGAATATAAACTTTTATTATTATTCTTTTTGTAAAGGAGAATTTGGGTATTTAAAGCTGATTTTGATCAAAATTTCCAGAACTCCACTGCAACCCTACACGGCTACACCCCAAAGGAAGAGTTTGACGATCAAAAAATATTTGAAGTCCATTTGGTAATTATTGACACCTAGTTTTGATTTTTGTTAGCTTCAATTTTATGAATTTTGATTCTTAGTTTCTTAAATTTTGATCGTGTGCGGTGTGTGTATAGTTATGATGATCAATTGATCATCACGGGTGTGAAGGAGTCAAGTCGAGCATCTTTATGCTTGTGCTCGGCTCGTTTACTAAATGAGTATCAAATTGGTGTTCGTGCTCGACTCGTTTATTATCGAGCGAGTTTTGACCGAGAATATTTGCGAGCAGCTCACGAGTAGATCAGTAGCTCGTTTGGTATTATAACCAATATAACACTAATGAGATGAGTATGTATTGGAGTGCTCGTACTCAGCTCATTTAGTAAACGAGTATCAAACTAGTGCTTGTGCTCGACTCATTTAGTAAACGATATCATATTAGCACTCGTGCATGCTCAGCTCGTTTATTATCGAGCGAGCTTTGACCGAATATGTTTGCGAGTAGCTCATAAGTACTCTGTCTCCATTAACTTACAGCCCTAATGATCATAAAGAATAATATATTACGCCTTCTAAATCACTTAACCATGCTTTATATATCCATTTGCTCATTAGTTAACCATGCTTAATTAAAACCATGCTCTATATCTAACGGCTCATGTTACGTGTTGGTGTAAGTAGCTGAAAATTTTGAAGTTTAGTCACTATTTGTCCATTTAAAATGCGTTTGTTGCATTGGTTATCCCATTTTTGCCCTATATTCATCATCTTTAATCTCTTCAAATCAATCTCACAAGAGACAAGTCATTCTTCAATCGAGTTTAGGTCTTGGTTTAGGTCTTGGTTCTAGGTTGCCTCTTTATAGGTTGTGTTGCACACCTCCCACAAGCACCACTAGGGCTTGAAGCAAGTCTCAATTTTCCCAATTTAGTGTTATTCCGTTCTTCATATATATATTACTATTCAGTACAATTTAGGTTTCAAAACAAAATAACACACCTTAGATTAGTTGTACAATTCACTAGTTATTATTACCATACATATATGCATGGATAATGATTTTGTTTTCCGACAATGAATGAATGAATTAGGGAGAATGGACAACTACGGATCAACTGACAGAGGTCTTTACTCGGGATATAACAATGGAAATTATCACAATTCTGGTGCATACGGCAATGCCTATGCTGGTGCCGGATATCCACCTCAGCAATATTCATCCTACCCTGGAGCTGGAGCCTACCCACCAGCTGCTTATCCTGGCAGACATCAGTCTTCCCATATGCCAGGTACGAGTTTCAAATGAGTCCGATAATGAATATGTTTGGACGAGTTTTAAATGGTTAAGATCAAGTTTAAAAAATCAATTTAGGTTCAAACATTGTTCCTTTCTTTAAGTACTCGATCGTAATACACTTTGAAATTAATTGCCAGGGGGAGCATTATTAGCTGGAGGTGTAGCAGCAGCTGCAGCTGCATATGGAGCTCATCATCTTTCACATGGAGGTGGGTACGGCCACGGTCATGGCCACGGTACCATGGGCTATGGTGGTGGTTATGGCGGCCACGGTGGTTACGGCCATCATGGAAAGTTCAAGCATGGAAAATTTGGTAAGCATCACGGATATGGTGGTGGCAAGTTCAAGAAGTGGAAGTGAATAATGCACAATACTTGCTATGCTCAAAGCTGATCTCATGAATAAGCTATATACTTATTAGCTCATTAATGGGTTCAAGCAACTTCTATTATAAGTCTATAATTATGAACTTTTGTTATTGTTGTATTTTTAAGGGAGTGTAGTTTGGCTTTTGTTTGATGTAAGCGTACTTTTGGTTATGATCATTAGTGTAATAATATTTCCTGAACTAAAACAAGAAACTGTTCTTGTAAGCCTTGCTCGGAGATCTGTTTCATATTCTTATTACATGAAGCTAGGTACAAGTGTTGAAGTCTTTTCCTGGTTGTCAAATCATTAATAGTTTGTGAACTAATTAACCAAATCGGGTTATATCTCTATTCACTAGCTTGAATTGTATGGGGGTCTAATTATATCCGGTAATTTATTGCATGAGACGATCAATAGTGTTACTTAGCTTTTTTATCTGGAGGTATCACTTTTTTATTTGGGAGTATCTGATATCACTTTTTTTTCATAAGTATCACGCCTCATATGAGTTTTTTTGGCTATTTTAAATAGTAATTTTTTTTAAAATTAATAAACAGCTGTTAATTAGATATGATTGTATGTCTAATATAATATTACTCATTCCACACATACACTCATGTAGCTAGACAATAATTAGAAATGAATGTATATCGTTTTCTTTAAAGAGTATTTTTTTTTTGGTGAACCTTTAAAGAGTATTTTGTGGTTAATGTATAACAACAAGTTAATTAATTAAGAGGGTTCACTACAGAGATATAATTCCTTCAAAGCTCATACAGTTATTAAGCTATCTTTTCAGTAAGCTTGTTGGCTCTCCTTAGGCAGCGTTCAATCTTTACTTCTCCCAAGCTCTCTATGCATGTGTCAATTGCTCTGCAATCCAAGACAGAGAATGAGATAGTAATGACTTGTAGATAGGCTGTAGTTGCTGCTGCTTTCTGTAAAAAGCTTAATATAACAAAATGCCTACTTATAGCGAGGCTTTATACATGAGATTTTTATACATGTCTTCCTCGCTCTCAGTCTGCTCTCTCATTTATCCCCATTATATTTTAGTTTTTTTGAATAGGTAAGTAAGTCGGGATTTTAGGCCCGTTACATGGGAGTAGCCCAAAGGCTTATAACAATAATAATAACCTTAATTTTGAGATTGAGGGCAACGACTCTCGTATCCCCAATCAGCAATAATACTTTGTGCAATTAATTTCTCAAAGTTTGGAAAACTATATGCAACTAGAGTGCATTCCCGTGCTATGCACGAGATGTTTCAACTCTTTAGTTTTTTTTTTTCAAATTTAATTTTTTCTGATGAGTTGCCTTGCTTCTAATTTTGTTGTAAAAACATGTCATCATTGGCTTGTTGTGCCTCAATAAAAGTTAGAGGCATCTACCCCTAAATAACATTGTTTGTTGCATTATAGTTTTTCTTATTATGATTAATCATACTAAACTGTGATCTATAATTGACCGAGTGCTTAGGAAACGATCATTAGCCTTTTATTAACAAATTTGAGAATACTCTGTTATAGAGTTCTTCTACCAAAGCTGTTATAATTATAGTAGACAATGGATTGAAATGAACTAAGTACATCAAAAATTTATTGAAACAACATCTAAGCTAGGTGGCCCCCATGTCCCAGCGATCAATGAGCGTCATGTCTCATAGGTGAAATCCTAATTCGAGAACCCGGATGACCATCCCGAGGCATCGAAGGTCCTTTACGATGACGATAGACCTCCCCCCCCGAAAAAATTTGGGCGAAAACGGAAACCGGGCCCCAGGAAGCTGAAAATCAAACGCTATAATCCACATTTTTTGGGCTTTCGGGAGGCCCCGGAATGAAGATGTATATTTTCACAACACATCACACGGGACACCCTAAGGGAACATAAGAGGCCCCCGGGGTCTGTTGTCGGGTCCCTGATATGCTTGTAATGGTGTTTTTACGGGACACCAATGTAAGCGACAATACACCAAAGGCATGGGTGATATCGAATCGTGTGTCTAGATGACCATCCTGGGGCACCTGATGGTCCTCTAGAGTTATGATAGACCCCCCGAAGAAGTTTAGGCAAAAATGACACCCGGGCCCTAGGAAGCCGAAAACGAAGGCTCTAATCCACGTTGTTTGGGCTTCCATGAGGCCCCAAAACGAGTGTGGATATTTTCGCACCATATTGCACGGAGCACCCGTAGGGAACATGGGAGGCCCCCGGAGTTGCTTATATGGTCTCTGATAGGTATGGAATGGCGTTTTACGAGACACTCGTGTAAGAGTCGGAACACCAAAGACATGGGTGATATCGAAGTTCGGGGATCCGGATGACCATCACGGAGCACCGAGGGTCCTCTAGGGTCATGATAGAACCCCCGGAGAAGTTTGGGCAAAAATACACCCGAGCCCCGGGAAGCCGAAAACGAAGGCTATATAATCCCCTTTTTTTGAGCTTCCGGGAGGCCTCGGAACGAAGGTGGATATTTTTCGTATCACATCGCATGGGACAACCCTAGAGGACATGGAAGTCCCACGGGGTAGTTTATTGGGTCCTTGGTTAGGCTTGGAAAAGCTTCTTACGAGACATCGGAGGCTAATCCACGGTTTTTGGGTGCCGAGCATGACTTCCCACCACCTCGTGCCACCAGATCTACCCCAAGCCCTCTCTACTATTATGATGAGGTCTCATGATTGTTCCCAGTTTGTTTGAAGTGATTTCTTCTTTTTTTTATATTATTTTTATTTTTCAGCGTAGCTTTTAATTTAAAATTAAATTAAATAGCTATAATTTGTGAAAAAAAAAATTCATAACTTAATAATATACTTGAAAGTTTTTGGTGGAACTTTAAAAAAGAAAAATTCCAAACTCTCAAACACCCTAATATGAAAGTTATGCACTGGGTACGTCTACTCCTGTTAAAACCACTAAACCTTATAAAACTTTTTAGTGGGTAGTTGTTTGAGAGAGGGCTTGTGGGCGAAGGAAGGCAAGTGACACAACATGAAACGCCTACCATTATGAAAGTTATGCACTAGGCGTGTCTACTTCATGATTTTTGGGTATCGAGCATGGCTCTCCACCACCCCATGCCACCAAACCTACCCCCAAGCTCTCTCTACTATTATAGTGAGGTCTCATAATTTTTCCCAGTTTTTTTAAGCAATTTTTAATATTTTTTTTCTCTTTTTTAGCGTAACTTTTTAATTAAAAATTAAATTAAATAGTTTTAAACATTCATGTTGGTATAATTGTTTAGAGAAAACAATGTAAAGAAATATATGGTACTAAGCTTAATAAAGTTGGAGGAGTTATCTTGCAAAGAGAGGAGATGTAGATACCAAATGCCTATTAGCAATCACAAAGAAAAATACGAAGAATCTTACCAAAAGGGGGTTGGTTGTATACGATGCGGGAAAAATGGCGGACGACGGCGATGAGATCCAGATACGAACGTAGAACATATGGGAAGGTAGGAGATAAATTGATGGTGTGTGGTTCCATCATCTATTCATGAGAGAGGAATTAGCTTTTTCAAATTTTTTGTTGACTCATCAATATGAGAGAGAATTTAGCTAATACTCAATTTTTTGGATTTGTAATGTCTGACAACGTGTGAGAATGAAGGGAAGGGGATGAAAGACTCATTAAACTCCATTATGTTTTTATAACATCTGATTGTTGCTACTTTTTTTTTCTTTTTTTTAATGGTCGTGAGTCATATGACAGGTCATAAGTAAATTGACACATCATTCGATAATTCAAAAACTTTTGTGGCGACCTCTGATTTAATCATTGCGTTTTAATCTAATTATATAGATTAGATTTTGTCATACGGCATCTTTTGCTTAACATGTCTCTCTATCCATGTACAAAACCATACATACCCCCTCTCAAGCCAGGGTGTAAGTTCTGGCAGCCGGCCCAGAACTTGGCAGGTCGTACAAATTAATATTGCTGCACAACATAATGGTGAAGGAACTTTAACTCTGATATGTACTTGATTACTATTTGATGTAGATGAACACATCATGTACAATAATGCAAGGTGTATGTGCCTATGTGGTCCGCATGCGGTTTGAAAGCCTCGCAGTCAATTATGCTAATTGAACTAGTATGAAAATATACAATAAAATCGAATTACAAGCATGTCAATGTACGTATGTGAAGTTGATCGACCTATATATCTGTATTTATAACAAGATCTTGAATTCTTGATAGACTAGTGCTTATCTAAAATTTGTTAGCCAAGATTATTATTCACGGCGAGTTCAAAATTAGTTAGCTCGATATATATTAATTCATCTGTGTTCATCAAAGATAATTCTAGACATATATAAGTTTCAATGTTCAAGATTGTTGGAATGCATGTTACTCCATGGTTAGTTGCTTGCTGGCATTGTTCAAAACTTGTTTAAAAGGGTCTTATCGTAACTCTTAGTGACACGATAGTAACTTTTTAGTGAAACAAGGGTGATTGTTTATCACAAGTGACCCTCTGTGGGTTGTCTCACAAAAAACTTGGTACAGTTGGTAGTATGAAAGTGCACATTGGTTCGAGCTTACGTCGAGGCAACGCAATGCCAGGAGACGGATAAATTGACAACATCCATCTGGAATAAGTTCTCCACTTCTCTTGTTTACTTTGTTTGTTTGTTTTTGTTCTTATATTGTGTTTTCTGGTTCAAATGCTAGAGTTGTCATACTTCTTTACTGTTTAGTGGAAGAATTTTCGTACTTTATTCTTGCCTTTCTTCACAACTCACAAGAGACACTAGCTAGCTATCTAAGGGATGGCAAGTAAATGTTCTGTTTTTCTTCTTCTTCTCCTTCTTTGAAAGCGAAGAAAAAGGCGGCACGATGAGATAAATAGATGCGTCAAAGCAACGCCTATCAACTATAAGTAATGAAGTATATCTAAGTTTATCAAGAAAAAGAGGAATTTAAGATTTCTCAGTCACTTGTTTAACCAATTCATGTTCATCAATAGAGCTAAGGAAGAATTTTGGCTATCAGAGTTCTGAAGCTTACTTTACTAGGTAATTAATATTGTCATTCATTTGCTTTATAGTTAGCTTTAGTACAAACTCAATCTTTGATAAATTTTGTCTTTTAACCCTTTTAGAAATCCCAAAGCAGGCCTTAATTTGTTGCATATCAGCATATGATGTTAATCTGTTGATGACTCTGTCCTGTGTTCGAGATGTCAGGAATTTTTAATGTTTTGATCAGTTTCAAGATGTCGCGATTTCATGAAATAAATATAGTTGATTTTTGATAAATGAGCAGTTCAATGAGTCTCAGTTCATTTACAAACCTAATGACAACAATTCTATTTCCTTCTCTTTTTTCCCCTTGGACATATCTTGTGATTGAAGAATTTCTTGTCAGTGTGATAGAAATGTTCATGTATATATTGTGCTTGTTCTGTTTCCAAACTCTTACTGTCATTGAATTGCTCTGACAGCAGTGATATTGCCTACAAGGAAGAATGGTAAAAGATAAGCATGACTCAACCGACAAAGGTCTGTTTTCGAATTTAATGGGATATGGATATGGTGGTGGACACTATCATCCTTCTAGTGCATACCCTCAGTATGGATGTTATCCACCTGGACCACCTCAGTGCTGCCCGCCTTCAGGTGGTTATTCATCGTATGCTGGTTATCCACCCCCTGGGGGTTATATCCCGACTGCTTATCCTCCTGCAGGGTACACACCCGTTGCTTATCCTCATCCATCGTCTTCATATCATTCAGGTAATACCGTTTTCCTTCAATCTATTGTTAAGATGTTTCATTTGTCGCATCACGTGAAAGATTAGTGTGTTTTAGACCTAGCTGGCTGGCCATATTCTTAACCCAACCATTTGATTTACCCTTGAGAAATGGGGAATTTGGTATCAATCTGTGCTGTGTCAAACGCTTGAATTATGTATCAGGACATGGACCACATATGGGATCAATGATAGCTGGAGGTGCTGCAGGAGCTGCGGCTCTATACGGAGCGCATCATCTTTCACATGGACATGGTCATTACGGCCATGGTTATCATGGAAGGTTCAAGCATGGGAAGTACGGAAAGCGCTGGAAGCATCATGGCTTCTTTGGCCGAAGCAAATTCAAGGGTTGGAAGTGAGTAGTGACTCTAGTGAGTACTTCCTGTTGTGTCATGAATAACTGGGTTGCATAAATACAGATATTTCGCGGGAGTGAGTTTGGTGATGTTTGATCACACTATTGTAATACAGTAGTTGGTATTTGACAGGGTTATCTAAATTACAAGCTCTTATATGGTTGTCCGTTCATAATTGGTACATATTTCTCCATATTTCAAGCCTTGCGCTTGGAAGTACTTATACAAAATACAGTTATAGTGTTATACTCGACGCATTAAGTGAATGAAGCATCCCTTGGAAAATTGAAAACATATATTGGCCTGCTAATTAGCACCAACGCTTTATAATGTGGATCATATATTGGGTAAATCTCCTGGCTTTACAATGTGCATCATATATTGGGGAAATCCCCTGATCCCCTAACAACATTGAGAATTTCCTGGTTAAGCTGAACGCCCACGGGCATCTTCTATAACAGCATTACAGTTTACAGCTTATCCTATATTCATATGGCTGCGACAATTAACAGCACTAAAAGAGATAACTCATCCACCAGGTTAAAGAGCTATTTCATCCAGAAGCAATCTCATTGCATTGCGGCTATCTCCCATAACAGACGCTTCAAATCCATTCTTGATCATGAACAAATGTGCTGTAGATTGGCCGATGGTTGTTAGTTACCATGCATCCCCTTCAGACTCAATAAACAACTTATCAATGTTTTCTCTCCCATTTCCCCTCGCGTCTCCCATCTCGCTCTCTTCTCTCCAAAATTTGCCTGGACTTGCTTCCTCTGGATCCATGTCTCTGAGAACCACCAAATCCACCAGAGAGGCCATCAAATCCAGACCCCAACTCAGGATCTCCTGTGCTACCTGTATCTCCAGAATCCTTACTCCCATCAAAGTTCTCCTCATAACTACTGCTGCATTCATCAGTACGATCACGCGATTGAAGAATTGTTGGAAGCTGGCCTGAGAAGCTCCTAGAACCTGAGAGAACAGTGGGTGTCGTAGTAAGGGATGGAGTATTGACTGGCATATCAGACGGCAAGCTGGTCATATTTGCTCGTAAATTACCATCTCCTGACCTTCCGTTCTCTCTCTCCCTATACCGATCACGTGAGCAACTGCCAAGTGACAAAATTAACACATTCAGTTGGTGGTTCGGAAAAATAAAAATTACGATTAAAATGTACATAGGGATTAGCTTACAGTATGTCTATAGCTCTATACCCTGAACTGGAGCATATCAACAGTATTAAATTTACATCGTCTTAGTTTCCCAAAAAAAACTGACATTATTGTAAGCACCAGCCAGTCAGCCACCACCCGTGTAGGGTGAAAATTTTTCACTTTTGATTGGATAGTCTAGTTCGGAATGTTTTAGTCCGAATTCACTCGAATATTCTTATGACCATATCCAATCCCAATACTTCTTTCTAGTACAAACCAATCCAAATACACCAAGCATTTTTTTACCTTCCAATTTTTTCAGGACAAACCCAACCCATTTAAGCTTGGTGTATTTCGACTGGTTTTTTTACCTTCTAATTCTCCCTATAATTTTTTTAAAAAACTTTTTAGGCTATTAACAAATGAAAAAATTCGGTAAAATAAAACGAATACAAATGAAAAAGGATTGTCAAATGTGAGAAATATAACAAATGAAATCCAAATACAACATTGACCAAAAGAATATAGATTATGCACAAGCTTCTCAAGCTCTCCAATGTCATTAGATTTTCTTCAATCTCCGCTGACGGTTCACTGGCATAATTTTTCTACTCCCTCCACAGAGAGTTTGTCCTACTTTCTATCTATTTAAATTTGAATGTATAAATTGTTAGACTTAGACAAAAGAAAGATTGTACTTATGAAGCAGTTAAACAGGGGAAGAGGACAAGCTGTCGTTACACATGCATTTACAACTTAGCCCAGTTTCTCTGGACATCAGAAATTGAGGAGCTTCTAAAAGCCCCACCCCCACCCCCCTTTGCCCACAAAGAAACAAAAATGTGACACGGTCCCAAACAAGATCGGGTGCCAAGGTAAGAGAAAATTCTAGCATTCCTCAACAACCAAATACACCAAAGATGTTTGTATTATTTTACTTTTGCCCTATATTTATCTTGCAAATAATGAGTGCCAGTTATATAAGCGTAATCTAGATAATAGCAAATAACTAATTTTATGAGATTATAGGCCTGGTGTCAGGTGAGGGGCCCTTACCCATTCCTCTTCCAGAAGTCACTCTAGGCCTAAGGCCTGAGAGTTGTATGCTCTACCAGATGCCAGCAATATAGCAATAGAGCCCAGTGCTTTCATGAGTGACATTTGTCTTTGCTTGACTTAGTTGATAAAATAAAGCACATTCGTTAGACGCAAGGCTAGAAGTTTTTTGTTCTTTGTTCTTCTTTTGTACATGGGTTAAACCCCCTTTCATATCCTTTAAATTTCACTATTAAATTTAAATACCTATCAAAGCAACTTATATGTCCTGGTCTGTATACTATTGCATTATTTCATTGCTACTTGCCAGGCATGTATGTAGCTATGCATTCAATTAACATGACTAATGGAGCAAAAACAAACCAACACTCGTAGATAAAGGTGCACGGCATTTTACCTGCTATGGGAGGAAGAAAATTCTCGTCGTGGAGGTCTACTACCTGATTCCACTTGCTCTAGCTCACGCTGAATTTCTCTCTACATATAGTAAATAAAGCCTAGTCAGCTCCAGATATTGTGTAGGTCATTGCATGCACTATGTAAAGGGAGGGAGTGTCAAAAAATGGAAAGATCCTCAAACTTGTTATCACTACGAGCATCGATATCTTTGATAATGATAAAGACATCACTGTTATGCTCCAGATTCATACAAGATTCCAACGCCATTATTTCCTTGTCAAGGAGTAAAGGATAAGATGGTTGAAAGTGACTTGTAGTCCCAGGTGATTATGATTATGAAATGACACATTAGATCATTACGGGCCAAAAGAAAGTTCAATGTTTAAGGCATCTTTTGTAAAATCTCCAGCATAATTTATGGTTAACAAGGATGTCGTATGATGCACTGGTCTTCATCACATTAGCTCTTGACAGGGAAGAGAACAGACTTGTATAGCCTCACCTGTGTTTGCCGTTCTTTCTCTAACTCAAGATTATACCGAAGTTCATTAGTCTTGGCACGTTCAACCTCCAGCAACCGCTGTCTCTCAATCTCCTTTTCAGTCTCTGAAGTCCTTTGTCTACATTATATAACCAAGAAAAAGTAGAATGCTTAAAAACTAATAAACTAAGGGATAATCAGTAATACCGGATTCAGCGAAGCAGAAATTAGGATCTCAAACCTATCAAGTTCTTGCACAAGTTCTGCCTCCCGCGAAGTCGCATCTTCAAGTTGTTTTTGGCGTGTACGTCTCAACAATAGTTTCTTTTGTCTCCGGGCTATTATCTCTTCCCTAAGTCTAGATTTTTCCCTGGAACGGTGAAGCAATATCTTATTAGTGAATAAGACGAAGATCTCAGCACCCAAAACCCAACAATTAGTGAGGGAAAATAGTAAAATACTAACAAAGAAAAAAGGAACTGTGGATGATGGCTTAAGTATTAAAACAGCAAACTGAGGAAAATGGTCCATAAAGTGGAAAAATATGTTAACAAAGTCCTGGTCAAGATCAATTGATGGAGCCTTTCAACTAAAGTAATGGCATGATAAGGAGAAAATAAAATTAGGCAGAAATTATACAATTGAATGTACCATTATGGGTATTTATGCTTAAATTTTTTTGGCACATGTGTCACTAACGGAAGTTCTGTTTAATTTTTGATATTTTATCCCCCCTTCCCAATAAAAGACAAAGAATCACAGGGCATAGCAAGAAGTCTCACAATGAACGAATATCATCCTTAATTTGCTGCAGACGAGAACCATCCTTTGTAGCAGCTGGGGAGAGAAAGAGGTGCAAAAACGTAAGAGTTACAATGCCAAGAACTTCTAAACACAGTAACAAAGTTGACTCTAACTGGAGCGAAAACATTACAAGGAAAAGGAAGCTCATAGCCCTCTCTATATTTCTCCTGTTGTGGAAATTCTTTCTGAAGAACATCCATCTCCAGCTCAGCCTCCTCTAGCTCCTACAAATTGCTTTCATGATGTGATTAAACTGGATGGGTGAAATAAAGTTCTTGGGTTTGGAAAAACTTACGGCAACTTCTCGGTCCAACTCCTCAGCAAATACATCGAAGTATGATTGTACAGAAGTTAAATTCGCAAGAACCTGCAAGAAACAGAGTTGCATCTACTCGATTAAAAGATAATGGGAAGAACTGTTTACCAACAACAAGCATCTGAAAGAGGAAACAATTTAAGTCCACCAAACTAGAGGCATTAGGGACAAGTCTGATGATAGGAAATGCTTCATACCTGAAGAACTGATTCACGAGTATTCCCGAACTCTGGGTCAAATTCTTTTGATGGACATGAAGAAAGTGCTTCTTTGAGGGCCTTTGCAGGTGAAAGTATGCCAAAGGAATTATTAAAATTTTCAAACTGTGGAGAATTATTGACATCAAGAGTAACTATAAGCACCAAGCAAAAAATGCTCATGTAAGTGCTTCGTTTCGAGAGGACTGAATTGTTCCAAGGGAATGGCAAATAGCAGGTAAAAACCATGACTTACCTCTTCGGCATCATCTTCTTCATGTTTAACTTTACACAAAGCTTGACAGATCCTCTTCTCCAATTCCCCAACCCTTCCTGCCATGAGAGACAAAACAAAATAACTAAAAGATGATATGCAAACTAGTACACAACAGTCACGCCAAATGCGCAAGTCCATTTCAGTGACACAGATAAGTAATTTAAATACCACACAGATAAAGCCTCCTGGTAACGGATGCAAAAATATTTCAGTATTAGAAATCAAAAATAATTGCTCCAGAAAGAGCTAAAGACAACATACAGCCAATATTGGTCATAGCATCTAACTATATCGGCTGTTGAATGGGAGATTATAGTTGTTCTCCCAGTGCAATACTGATGACTCACCTACCCCCGTCGCCCCTCACCCTTACCTCCACGGGGAAAAAGAAAAAAAAAACGTAGATCTGACATTAAAAATCTCAACACCCAGGCATTTAACTACCTGTCTGGCTGTCTATACATAAGGGGTCGAAATCATGGTATTGGTCACGATCGTGATAATGCTTGTGCCACCACAGAAGTGGACTGATATGGGTGTACCCTATGTCGCGGTGTAAACTTTGGTATCGGCCATTTACAACCATTTATTGATCGTATGGGGCTTTTCAAACACAATGTACGGGAGTTTCACGTATCGGCAACAACAAAACCACTACGTACTGGCCAATATGTCACGTATGGGTCAATATTTGATACCCTGATATGCATGTCACGATGAGGTCAATTTATAACACTTACGTGATGTAAACCAAATTCACACACATCTTTAAGAGAGTTGCAGTAAACTTCAAGATATTAACTAAAACTATTACTAAAACTACTACAAAAAGGCATATCTAAACAGAAATTTCCGGAAAGAACCCCTGAAATTAAAAAAGATAAACATACCAGGTTTCGACACCGCAAGGGTCTCTATATATCTCCAAACATTTTGGGGAACCAAAGATATATCCTCCTTTGGACAATAGAGGCAAACCCCAGCTATAAGTGCCAATGAAAGCTGAGCAAACAGACCCTCACCCATTGGATATGCAAAATTTAAACCCTGGAAAACAGTGTCTGCAGTTTCAAGAAACGATTTTAATTTGGCGGGCTCAGCAAATGGGACATAGTGAACAAGCAGCGCCTTAGCAAGAGTCCGTAGCTCCAATGATGCGTCTGAGGAAACCATAAAAGCTACTTGATCCCAAGTGTTCTCGACAATATGAGACAAGACTGATTCTGAGATGGAAACAACCCAATCATTTGAAGCTAATTTATCAAAAGATGGAGAACCAAGCACCATCCATCCCCCATCCACATTCAAGCCCAGGAGTCGGCCTAAATGCATAAGTGCAGTATAGCGTTGCTCTGGTTCAGGATGACTCAACATTTTAGAAACTAAGTCAACCAGACATAACCCACTCTCATGCAAAAGAACTCCTCTAGAAAATAAACTTGACAACCATCTGTTAGTTTGCAAGCGCCAAGCTATCTTTGGTGCACTATACATAATTATCTCTATAACAGAAGTGAGAGAGCCGACCACACTATCCAGATTACAAAATGCTGGAATAGTAAGTAGACATTCAATCATAGTGCACCCAACATCCCAACATTTCTTCTCCACAGCCAGAGTAACATTTTCTGCAAGCCCTTCTATACCGATTTTCCAATGAGCAAAGAAATCATCAAATGACTTGGTATTATCATTTTCACTAGCTACCACACCGGATGGTTCAAGAATAACAGAAGATAAGCATTTAGTGTACATCAAGCACTGGGAAGAACAAACAGCAAGGCTTCTTGAGAGTTGAGGATGAAGACCCCAAGATAATTCAATTGTTATATTGAGCTTGTTGATCAGACCCTCTATGTCCCTGGAGAACCCTTCTATATCTTCTGAAGACAGACTGTAGACGTCAGTGCATAGAATAGAGTTAATGTTGTAATTAAATTCCGACTTCTCAAGCTCTACTGCAGGACGACCATAGCAGAAATCATCAGGAAACCATGTATGTGATTCCGATCCATTCTTTTCAAGTGCATGAACATTGACATTGTCAGACTGAGGCATTGGTAAAATACCAAGCAGTCTTAACTTCTCCACTGAAAAATCATTACAGCTTTGCAAAAGTTGCTGAAATGAGCAAAGGTAGTCGCAAAACATAGTTGTTGGCTTGAGAGTTGGAAAATCTACCCAATGGACAGATGATTGTATGACTTCCCTTTTACGTTCAAAAGATAAATCCCGAAACACAGAAGCCAGAATGAAAATAACGAGAGCAGTATTGACCCTTTTGGCCGAGCAATCAGGATTTTCATCCTCCTGTCTAGTATATGTAAAGAACTCATCAAAGCACAGAGACTCAAAATTAAGACAAGAATCACCATCCAGATGCTTTTCCTCGTCAGAAACTTTGCGCAGAGAATATGAGATGATGGGTTGCAGTAAACGCATAATTGAGCTGAGAAATGACACGTCACAATAAGAGCTCCTACACAAGGAGCCAAGCACCTGCACCAGTCTGGGAATCTCAGGAATGACTGCCTCCATATGCTCACTTATAATAGCTTCAAGTACATATAGAATGATTGCCTTTGCACTTTTCATATGGTAACCTTTAACTTGAGGGAGACTATCACGAGTCCTGTCTGTCTGTTGAAATGGAGACAAACACAGATCAGAGAACCAACACAGTATATCTGGAACTGCAGTTGCTACAAGAGATCTCAACTGCAACCCAACAGCCTCCAAAATACTCTCTCTAAAAGCAGTGAATTCTTTCTGCATATCAGGAAAAAATATACTCAGGTCTGGATACATTACAAGTAAAGACTGAACTTGGTAATGCTGCCTAGAGAACCTTTCCTCCATCTTTGAGTCTTGCTTCATTTGTAAGTCTTTCAAATGCAGACCCTCCTTCTTAGAGTCCCCAACGCAGTCTAACACAGAAAGATCATCAGCGAATATAGACAACAAATGTGTCAGTTGTGGCAAATTTGATGCAAGGAAAAGTCGTTCATTCAGGTATCCTTTAGCAATTCGTGATATTGCCATCCAGCCAAGATAACGGACCAGGGGAAAGGCACTAGAAGAGAAGGTTGGTATCTTGCATATCCAAGTTGATGGAGGAACCAAATTGCTATACTGAAAACCGCTCACATTGAATACATTGTTAGATCCACTGCTTACTCCACTTGATGCAATGACCAAGCTTTGAAGAATTGTCCAGTGCCGTTGCACCCTATATATCTTATTTGGATCTAGATGCAGAATCCCCTCTTTATACTGATGGTAAATGGATGTCAAGCACTTATTAAGGTTTTCAGCTGAACCCAATATGATGTCAATCACGTGCTCAGGCGAACAAACAAGTTTAGTGGCAGAATGCAGCAAAAACAATAGAGACTGCATGAGAGTTTCATGCAATGATTGCTTCTCTCTTTGTAATTGATGGATTAGGAAATTGCACAACAAAGCTTGGTTTCTTCGAACTAATGTTATTGCATCTGCAGATGCAGCATCATGTTGAGAAATTTTTCCAAGTTCTTCATCAGTTCCAGCACCATACGGGCCCTGCTCTCCATCACACACCTTCTGATAATAACTCCTGTCCATTTCAGCAGCCTCAAGCAATATTTGGATAAACACCTTGTCTCTTTTCCTCTCAAGATGGCTTATTGTATCTAAATTGCAATTTCCTTTCCCTAGAGCTATCCTGAGTTCCGAAATTTCAGGAGCATGTGGGAATTTCGTCGCGTGAATATTTACATGATTACTCAACCTCGAATGCTCTTTAACAGACATCATGAAGAAGGGATTGATATAGCATTCTGCAGACAAGATCAAAGCGTCTATAGAAGCATTATGACCCTCATGATCGATAGTTTGCTGAGAATGCAAGTCCAACGCTAAGCGCCGAAATTCAGATGCTCGAGATTTGCAATTGTCATTGTCCATTAGTTGTGCATGGTCAGCATGTAAGCTGAAATACTTCACAGAGAATCCGCAATCTGATCTGGAACCCAGGGAAATTCGCGTACTCGAGTCTTTACCTGAAACTTGTTTATCTTCAAATTTGGGATCTGAACAACTAGTTTGCACGCCACTTTCCGTAGATTTTCCAGAAAAATTTACCAGTGTTAGATTTCTCAACTCTTGTGGAGCAAAAAAGAGGCTGGCATCTTCTAGAGTGTCCATTTTGCCAATATTATCTGCCAGTCCATCGCCCTCATCTGGGCTGGTGGACTTTAGAGAGCTTCCTACACAAGTTGCATCAGACATAGAGCATGAATTTGAACTCTTTTTATCAGGCTTGGACAAAGAGCACTTGCAAAGATCGATCTCTGGAGGTAATTGCAAGTGAGGGTCTAAAACGGAGAGAAGAACACTGCAGAAATACCAACAATACAATTAGAGAAATAAAGAAAGGTATGGTTTCAATTAAATTTTCAAAACTTCCTAATTACTTAACATCCTTCTCTGGTTCTTTAAACATCAAACATTTTGTTGATAGTTTACATGGCAAGTCATGAGAGTAATAGAACAATAGGCCACATAGCTCAGAGTTTGTTCAACGATGTCACTAGTATCTTCCAAAGTTTGTCCAATGATGGCATCAGAGGTCCTCTTGGGTCACGATAGACCCCGGAGAATCTTGGGCAAAAATCACAATCGTGCCCCGGGACACCAAAAAATGAAGGATATAATCCAAGGTTTTTGGCTTCCGGAAAGCCATGGAACAAAGGTGGATATTTTCGCACCATATCGCAGGGGACACACTTAGGGGACATGGGAGGCCCTTGTGGTCAGTTATCGAGTCCCAGTTAGGCTTGGTTGGCTATTTTACAGGATACCCACTCTAAGGTCCGGAACAAAGAAAGCGTGGTTAAATACGGAGATCAGTGACCTTCACGGGGCACTGGGGCTCCTCTTGGGTCAAGATAGACCCCCCCGAGAAGTTTGGGCAAAAATCACAACAGGGCCCCAAGAAGCCGAAACATGAAGGTTATAATCCACGATTTTTGGGCTTCCAAAAGGTTCGGGAACAAGAGTCGATATTTTGGCACCATATCGCACGAGACACCCCTAGGGGATTTGGGAAGCCCCCAAGGTCGCTTATCGGGTCCCTGTTAAGCTTGTACGGTCGTTTTACGGGATACTCACTCTAAGAGCCGCAACATCGAAAGCATGGTTGTAACGGAGTTAGGGGACCCGTAAGAGCTTTCTGGGGTACCGAGGGTTCTCTTGAGTCACAATAGACCCCCAGAAATGTTAGGGCAAAAATTTCAACCAGGTGAAAGATGTATAATCTTACAGTTTTTTGGCGGCCCTGGAACGAAGGTGGATATTTTCGCACCACATCGCACGGGACTCTCCTAGGACCCTAGGGGACATGAGAGGCCCCTTGGGTCGGTTATCAAATCCATGTTAGGCTCAGACGGGCAGGACAACAACTGTTCTACGGGACACCCAATCAAAGGACCGGAACACTGAAAGCATGTATGAATACGGAATTCGAGGACACAAATGACCTTACCGGGAAACGCTGTCCGTTAGGGTTACAGTTATTATAGACCTCGGATAAGTTTGGACAAAAATCACAACTGGACCAGGGGAAGCAAAAAAATGAAGGATAATCCACGATTTTTGGGCTTTCGAAAAGGCGAAGAACGAAGGTGGATATTTTTGCATCATATCGTACAGGACACCCTTAGGGGACATGAGATGCACCTGGGTCGGTTGTTGGGCCCTTGTTAGATTTGGACGGCGATTTTATGGGACACTCACTCTAAGGGTCAGAACAAAGAAATCATGGGTGAAATCGGAGTTCGGGGACCTGGTGACCTTCCTCGAGCACTGCGGTTCATCTTGGGTCACAATAGACCCAGGGAGAAGTTTGGGCAAAATACACAATCGAGACCCAGGATGCCGGAAAATGAAGGTTACCCGCGGTTTTGGGCTTCCGGAATACCTTGGAATTGAGGTGGATATTTTCGCAACATATCGTACAAGACATCCCTAGGGGACATGGGATGGCCCAGGGCTCGGGAGCCCCTATTAGGCTTGGGCGGCCATTTTATAGGACACTCACTCTAAGGGCCGGAACGCCAAAAGCATGGGTGAAATCAAAGTTCGGGGAACCGGATGGCTTTTTTGGGGCATTGGGTCCCTCTTGGATCACAATAAACCATCGGAGAAGTTTGAGCAAAAATCACAATCGGGCACCAGTAAGCCGAAAAATGAAGTCTAATCCATGAGTTTTGGGCTTCCGGAACACCCTAGGACAAGGTAGATATTTTCGCACCATGTCACACGAGACACTTCTAGGACATAGGAGGCTCGGGTGGTTTATATCGCGCCCTGTTAGGCTTAGACGGTCGTTTTACCAGAAACCCATTCTAAGGGCCGAAACACCGTGAGCATGGGTGAGTGCGGATTTCAGGGACCCGGATGACCTTCCCGGGGCACCAAGGTCCTCTTGGGTCAGAATGGACCCCCCGAAGAAAGTTGATCAAAATCTCAACCCGACCGAGGAAGTCGTATAGTGAAGGATATAATCCACATATTTGGGCACCAACTATGACTCCACACCATCTCATGCCACCAAACATTTTCCCAATCCCTCTCCATTATTATAAGTTTATAGTGAAGTCCCACCATTTTTTTCTAAAGTGATTTCTATTTTTTCTATTTGTCTGGGTATTGTTTTATATAAAAATTTAATTATATAGCTACATTGTGTAAAAATACAAAAAATAATAATAATAATAATAAGCCTACCCCACAAAACCTCAGCATCATAATCGTGCAAGATTTAATGCTCTTACTAGCACGGTAATAACACCTCCTGTTCTGTAAAATATCATGTGTGCTCAGCTTATTTAATACAAGAGTCCAAACAAAGGCATGCACCTCCATGTCCTTCAAAGGAGCCTTGGACTTCCATTTATAATCCATTGTGAGAGGAGGACAAGGTGATGAAGGAAAGATTTATACAAAAAGATATGAGAGGAGCCTCCCACCCAAACACGAGAATCATCACTGGGGACAAGATGAATGGAATCTAGATTCTAGAACACTGAGAAGAAGAGTGAGCTCCTCCATGTCTCTATGAATGTTGATGAACTTTTAGTTTTACTTCTTTCTTAACACTTTTACCTCCACTTTATATTTGCCTCTTGTCGGATATGTTTGCCTTGTTTTCCTCTTAGTGTCAACACAAGGACAAAACTAGTCCATATATACGTGATCTTGTGCTTTTGTTTCCTTTCCTTCTAGCAGTGTGTGCATAAGTGTCCTTTTTGCTCCTTATGTACGTTTAGTTAGGTACTAGTCACATATTGTAGTACTTGGTCCAAGCCTCCAACATGAACTGCTTTGCTTTAAAAATAATATCGATCGGCATATGTAGCGGACTAGGCTTTTGTTGTCATAGCTTAACATAAAACCTTAACGCCCCTAAAATCTCAGAGAGAAAGAAAAGGAAAAAAGCAAGAAATATCTGTAAGACAGGAGTAGAGAATATGAAGCGGAAGCTGAACAATCTTCTATGACAATGATTACCTAGGAGGTACTGATCCAAGCCGCCATTGCACCTCCAAAGCGGGGAGAACAGAAGGCTTTCTAACTGCTGCACGAATCACATGGAGGGCAATTGTACATATATGTTCATGATCATTGAGGAAAGTGTAGGAGATTTCACCAGAGCCTATCATATTTTGCGAAGCAAAAATGGCTGGCTCGAGAAAACTCTCCAACATCTCCACCAGAAAAAGAACTATGAGCTTCGCTTCCTGAGAAAAGATCAAGCATCAGGTTAAACTACTTTGTTCTGAGCTTCAATGTCTCCATAGTTAAAAAATGGCTGAGACACTCCAACTAGAAGATAATGATATGTATCCACAAGAAAACTTAATGCGCGATTTGAATAAGCCACCGCTTCTTAGCAGCAGCCAGCAGCAACAACCAGAAATACATTTTCCATCAAGGGCACGAGCAATCACATGCTCGCGCTGTTATATTGAATCAGCAATGATATAACTCCAAGGCTAATGTTCTACACCCATTTTGTCGAAGGACATATTTTACATGGTATGACATAAAAGGCCCAGCATAATGGATCTTATCTAGTTGTCTATTCCCAATTCAGACAATTCAGACAGTGTATAAATAACAAGCAATGGCAGGCAATAAAAATGATCTAACGATTCATAACGACGACACAAAAAGAACAGATAAGCAGCAGAAATGTTAAATGGTCTGTATGCAATCTGACATTAGTAATACCTTATATTCAGCCAGTACTTCGTCCATGTAGCCAGATAAAGCCAGCACAAGATACTTAAGCGCTGCACGGACACGAGGCAGGTAATGGCGTTCACCCTATTTTTAAACCATCCATCCAAGTTCCAAAAGAAAAACCAAAGGCAAGTAGTCAGAACTCAGATCCAACCAAAGTACAGCACAAACACTAACATGCACAAGAGAAGGCCCTCAGCCCAACCCAGTAGTAGACTGGGATAGATAGTACCAAAGGGCGGCATGAGGCTGCAGCAAGCCAACACAAAAATAACCCTACCCCACGGTCAATAATAAACACCCCAAACCATGCAGTGGGGAGCTCTAATCACACATTGCTCCAGGTTATCTCACATGACAAAAATGTCAAAGAACGTTAGTTAGTAAGACTGTTTTTTCTAGCATTTCCTCCTATTTATCTTGATTAGTTTTACCCCTCTTCTCTGGCGCACTTCACAGAAGTCCGTCAACATCTTCTCCGGCAGTTCACTCTTATCCTCTCCAGCCGTATCTTTCCCTCTTTCCAACAGTTTCTTCTCTTTTATCTGTCGGATCCCTCTCTTGGGCTGGTAAACTTCTGTTTCTCCCCTCACCTCCTTTCCTCTCTCTTCTTTCAATTTCTAAATTTCTGTTTGTTTTGTTTGCTTAATAAAAAGAAAATTTCGTTTGAAGATGTAGTAGATGAAACATTTGTTCTATTTTCGTGCTTTAAAGACGCTTATGACTTATGAGTTGTTATCGTGATGCTATTTTGGTATAGTAATTGAATATGGTCATGTTAAGTGTCAAAATGTATCTTTTTCTGGTTTTTTATTTTTTGTCCTTTTTGTTTTATTGCGTTTTCTACATTTTTAAGAATTTGCATTTCCCATTACCACGTTTCCATTTCAGTGCAACCTGAACCTCATCGTTGAATAAAAAATCCTTTTCAATCAATCAACCAGCATTTCTCCAAGTTAAAGCCATAGCATAGCCTAGCTCACCCAAGAACACCCTCTCACCTAGGAACTGTCAGTCCCTCATGTGCCATCCCTGAAAACCAAAACCCCCAATCTTGATCCTTTGACAATAGCCTTCCATTAAGTTATCACATGAAAGTCAAAATGTCAAGCTCGAGTTTGTATACAGAAAATGATGCAGATCGCAAACTGATAAATAAACAGCATTTAAATTTATGTCTAATGTCTCATTTTTTCCCAATTAGGAATCCCTACTAGCCTAAGATTCTAACAGGACCTGTTACTAGTGTTCTAGTACAACCATGGTCTATTAACAGCCTGTAAGTAGTATCCAGGCCTATTTAGGTTACCATTTTTTTCCTTGTCACTTGAAGCAGTATATACCACAAAACTTATAGTATCATTCTATTAGGGACTGTGAAATTGGAATTTGTCCCACATCAACACCAAATGACTCTTTTGAAGTCTCTTTCATAAACAGTAGAGAAGAACTGCAGAAGGCACATACATCAAAGAAATAAAGCTTTCATGAGACGCAGGAGAACACAACTCAGAATAGCCTGTTCTATTATTAAACACAACTGGATTGAGGAGGAAGACAAAAGAAGCATACCTGAATAACACCCAAAAGATCTTCCAGAAGCTCAACAGCTAAGTCTATCTGCATGGGAATGGGCAGAGAAGATGTTCAACACTTTTTAAAAGGAACCAGACGTCTAATCAGCAGTTGACATGCAACAGAGCATAGACAGAGTCCCAACGAAGCTGATAGATCCTATAGCATACCTTTGCAATGACACGAGGCATCCAAGGTGCAAGTGCACTGCTGCACAAATCAATGAGAACACAAGCACTTTTTGCCTGTACCAGAGGTCAAAAACCATTTTTTGCATGTAAGAGCACTAAAATATAGAGAACAAACAAGCAAAAGAACCTCCTTTTATTTTTTATTTTTCCAAAGGTTATTAATGGATTGCTGCCTTGTGCCCACTTATGCTTAACATCACATACATCAATGAAAGTCAAAAATAGAGCAAAAGAGGACAAGGTATTCAGGTTGGCCCAGTTTGTTGGACATCAGTATTAGCATAGTGCCATAGTCCCCAAACCCCCTGCTGATCTACACAGCGAGGTTAAACAGCTGTATCCCAAACCTCGAAAGGAGTGGCAGGCCTAGAAAAGACCCGGCTGCCCAGAAACAACCAATGTTCTACCAAATGCATCTTGGACCCAAGGCGATGGCAATTTGCTAGAATTGTGGCAGTATCAGCGCGACAGAGATTGATTAGGGAGGAGAGGACACACGAAGATGGGGGCAATACTCAGTTGCAGTAAGGTCATTGAGCTTCAATAGGTTGAACATTAAGGACCCAACCAACTGTAGGGTGAAGAATTTCTCCCTGGCATTTCAACTATAGGAAATAATACTCACCAAAGAAATGTTTCCCTGTCCAGGGTGATATCTTAGGTATATTCACCCCCCCCCCCTCTCCTCCTTTCAATAGTAGAAAACTCGGGAATTTAGCCCCAACCAAGGATAGTCCTTTTTTTGCAATAGAAAACATGCCAGTTTTGTAGACCAGGCGCAAAAAAGTATATTGCCCATAATCTCGATAGTAGTTCCGCTGCAAACAATCCTTTGCAGGATTTACGCAGAGTGTTTAGTAGTAATGTTATTGGCACAATAGGCGCCATGTGAGCTGGATGTTTAGAATATTAATGAGTAGAATCTCATTTTTCCTTAAATGTTACTGATTCTTTTTACTTGTTTAGTTTTTCCAATACATTTCAGAGCAACATAATTTCTTTTCTCACGAGATTATATCATTGACATTAAAACCATGAATAATAACTACACATCCCCAAGCTACATAAGTATGTGGTATTACGACTATTACCCAATAACATTAACGGTTCTATTTTCCTCAACAATGGAGATCTAGCTCTACATTCTTAAATACGTGTATATAGAAATCTTGTTGCAATCTAACAGTAAAGTGCTCTGTTTTTTCCACTCATATATAATATCACAGACCATATAAGTTCACGAACTTCTATAAGTTCTAAGATAGTGGAGAACTAAAGCTACTGATATAAGTATGCAAATCACCATGTCCAATATGAGTGTATGACAAGTTGACAACCCAGCACCAAGTCTAGTATAGTAGAAAATAAAAATTGTCAAAAGAAGACCATGATGCTGATGATTTGCTAACAAAATGACATTGAAATATTGCATTGAACTTTATTCTTTACAAATTCTAATGATGGTTTTATCATAGGATATGGTTGTCTAAAGCTTCAAGTTCCCATAATAGACAAGCTATGCAAGTTCAAGTTGTGCACACATCATGTGATTCAACAAAAGCAATAAAAGCTCGCCTCACATCGAGTAGCACCGCCATACAAACAGGAAACAAGAAATTATAAGAAATATTTTCTATAAATAACATCAATAATTGTTTATTTACGGGTATACTATAGCAACATAGTGATTACAAGTACATTATTCCTTCCAGCTTATGCTACAAATGTGCAGGATCACCAAGGGCGAGAAAGAAACAAGGAAATACGTACATGAAATGGGGAAAAAGATGATAAATAGCCAGCACAGCCATGAAGAAGTGGATGATATACGGTTGAAGACAATGTTGAAACAATCTGCCACAAACAGCTACTGTGAGAAAATAAAACCATTGCAAAACCCCTCCTTTAAAAGGAAAAAAATGTAAATTATAAAAGAGGAAAGTACGAGGAGAGAAAAGAAACAGACATGTAACGACAATCAATAATCAACCTTGGACAAGGCTTGTTGTACAAAAGGCTGCGTCCACTGTGAAAACGTACTATCAACACTGAGCGAACTGCAAGCTGGACGAAGAACTGCAAGACAGTTCCAAAGAGGAATATAAGTAAGAGAAAGGGGAACATCCACCAACTTTTTTTTTTGAATGACAAATTTCAAGTATCACTTATCAAGACGCCCACTTAAAAATATCTGAAATACAAGGATTTGGGCCATAAAAGTCAACAGTCATTTGAGGATACACAACAAACTTTTAACAAATATTAATTTTCAAGACTAAGCAATCCTACTTCTGAATTTGAGAGCCAAACATAGAAAGTTTACGTAATCGGATTTCAAATCCTCTATTTGAGGCAATGGGGCGTAGTAGAAAGAAACAAGCGAGTTCTTTCAGATAACCAAACAGATGTCATCTTAATGCTAACCTACCAAAGGCTAGGGTTCAGTGCATTAAGAAGTACGTAAGCCTACCTGCAAGCAAAGAGGCTGCTTCTAAATGTTCTCAGGAAATGGATATTTTGGCACTTTACATAACATACTACTTCAAGGCGTAACACCTCCCCCCCCCCTCTCTTTCTTTCTGTCTATTGTATTTAACATAAAGCACTACTACAAGGCATTACATTGGAGATACACTTCATTTGCACAACTGGCACAGCAGCTGGTGTTTCTGACAAAACCTTTTTCACTCATATGTTCTAGACTGTCTAAAGCCATTTGTGTGAGGCACTGAGTTTGATTCCTATTTTTTCACCTGCAGTCTGTAAATTGCTACATCCTATTGTTGCTGCATCATAGATTACGATATATTTTTCCCTATCCATTATCCAAATTATTCTTTCACTTATCTCTAACGAGTAAAGTCTAAATTGGCAACAACCGCCTATCATACCATTATTTTTCTAAATCTGCTTTAGAAAGAAGAATTGTTGTAATAAAAAATAAAATAAAAAACTTGTATCGTCTGTTTGCTTGCTATTGAATCATCTAATGTATATTGATCAACAAACTTACGCCTCTACTAAAGATGGCTAATGGCAATATGCAGGGAGGGGTATTTTTGTCAATTTAAGTATACTTTGGTGGTTGATTAAAGCATTGGGACAATGTAAGTGCTACAAATGGTAGTTTTTGTTCTTTTAGCCTCACTATCAAAGTCGCTTCATTAATCTAAAGTAGCAGAAAGAGTGGTTCCACGCTCATACATTTTTACCACTACAAAGCCAATATGTATCTAAAAATTAACTCTATTCTATAGGAGACAAACTCGATGAAGATTCCCTACAAACAAGTAAAGTGCAACTACAGCTAGGCACAAAATGACCCCTTTATCAGCAATACTTTCATGTTTATTGTTGCAAGTGACATGGTAATCAACCTGGCAATAGCGCTTGTACAAGAGGTAGTGCCAACCAAAAGTCTCGAGCACTATCCGCCAGCTTGCTGCAGAGCAATGGCTGAAGACATACGTAGTTAGAACATGATATAATAAGATTGAATGACCAACTGGATTTCTGACAACTCACCTCTGATGCACAGGCATATAAAACATGTAAAATTCCTTCTTCTACTGCCCCAACATCGAGGACATTTATATAGCTAGGATCCCAGTCAACAACTGGAATGCATAAGTCTTCTCCAAACAACTGTGAGTAATCCGATATAGCAACATTACTACATGATTTTTCCGTAGGGGCTTCTTCAAGCAGAGATGATGTTCCTGGAGTGCAAAGAGATGATTGTTCTTGCACGGAGGTTGTCTCTGAAAGATAATGAATAATCCTTGAAACCTGGAACATGTTTCAAAGATCAATTAAAATGATCTAGCACATACCATAGAACAGGAATAAGAAAGAGCTAAGGAGGGAAATGACATGAATTACCACTTTGCATATGGCTCCCAGATGCTTATCTGCAAATGCCTTCTTCAGCAGCATGAATATTGCATCCGGTCGAAATATTGTTGATTGAGAAGTGGGTGAAGGAAAATTTGACATGCTACGCAATCTCCTAGGCTGGCAAGGTAACAAATATATTACAGGGCAGCAAACAGCCAAAGAACAATCCCTAGAGTAACCACAAGGGAAACCAAAGGATTAGGCTTAAGTAATAAAGATGCCAGAGGCAGGTCCCATATTATATCGAACTCAATTAGCAACAAACAAAATTATTATACTAGACACTGGATAGTAATTGCATGCACTATATAACTTACAGAACATATTCAATATATCCAGTAATTTCTGCTGGATTGCCAGATCAGATTTAAGAGAGACAACTTTTTTTTCATGTTGTGACAGAACAACGACAACACAAGGGAGAAATAGCCACTAAACAGAAGAAAAAGGTAGCGGACAAAGATTCAGAAAAGGTACGGATGAAAAAGCAGGTAATTTACCTCAAAGTTTGAGGAAACTATTAAAGCTGGTGAAGGCTGACTTGTAACTTCAGAGTCTCTACCACCTCCAGGGTACCTTGTAGTTTCTCTGAGTCATAATGGCAACAATCATAGCAACATTAGTCAGCAATCAGCTACATACCAAAGAAACGATCCCCCAATTGGCATGCCATGTGAAACATGACGCATCAATTGGTAGATGTAGGAATAACGGGAATATGGAAGCCAAATTATCAACAGAGCGGTTTGGTTGCTGTCTCATCAGAGTACATAACACCCATGTCCAAACCACAATATGAGCTTGTCAAGTATCCATATAATTCTGAGGTCAATATTTAGATAGATTGGCAGTTTTTTCAGATCGAAGAAAAGCATTATAGCAAGCAGGAACAGCCTAACAGGATGTGTCAACTTAAAAGTAATCAAAAAGTTATCGCAAAAAGCCCAAAGTCCTTGAACCTTTTAGATTATATTTAATGTTTTAAAAAAATTGTATCAAGAGAAAAGGAGCAGTTGATATGAGGACAAGGAGTCCTTATAAAAGAAAATTCAACCCATTGGCGTTGGATGTCAGTGTTAAGAAAAAAAAAACCTTGAATGTCCCAGTAGCTTTAGCCCATAAAGAAGTTAAATACAACACCCGTATTCAAACAAAATCTATAGAGTGAGAAATTCCTGAGAAGATGTGGGAGTTCATTGCTAGCCAAAGATGCCAAACTATTGCCGTAGAAACACAACGCCGAAGCACACTTTCTTCTCATTACTCCTTCCTACCCCTACATTACTAGCCTGCAAATATAGAGTAATAGTTGCAACTTGAAGGATAACTATTTGGGGGTTTTTTTTAGATAAAGAAAAAGTATTTTGATAAGATATCAAATGTACAGCAAAAGAGAGGATAAGGTATCCTCTGCATAAATCATTTACAAATGGTCCCAATTACGCTGAATATCAGTAAAAGTATCAGTAGAAAATAGAGAACAGAGCATCATGCAGACTAGATAACTGATAGATCTGAGGATACATGGAAGAAAAGGAGTCTTTCAAGCTGGACCAACCCTTAATTCTCATTGGCAAATGGAATTGATCAGCCTTTCACTGAAGCAGATGCTAAATAAGCCTTCTTCTCTAATGATTCTTCTAAAAGTCATGCCTGAAGATCATGGTAGTGGTTTCTTTTAAGATGTCTAGCCCACTATTGGTACTCTGTTACTAAGGTTGTTCTGGATAGGGGTGAAACTTATTCGGATAAAATCCAATCCAATCCAATCCAATCCAAATTAGGTAATTCGGATTAGACTTTTTGGATTTCGGATTAGATTCGGACTCGAAAAAAATATTCTTTGGATTTTCGGATTGGATTTGGACTCACCCTTTCGGAGTCCAATAATCCAATCCAATCCAAATTAGATATAAATTAATAAATGAAAATACATATAATCCAAAAATGATACTAGCCCAAAATAAAAAGTATAAACTACAAATTAAAACCCAAGGAATTGAAGACAACAATATAATGCATATATAAATTAAGAGAAAAAAACCATTTCAGACAACAAGTCACGGCTTAGCAACCACTCGTCCACTTGCTATCTCTTTACACATTTGTCTTCTCCATGTACACTAATTAAGCGGAGATTAGCGAACACTTTTGAAACTACATAATTTGCATTTTTTTAATGAATGTTGTAGACTTGTAATTGGCTTCGACATTTGTATTATTATCTTATCGATGAACTTTTTTTTAAGTAATGGACATTGTTGTAGAAAAGGTAAGGAGTCAGGAAAAAATTGGATTATTCGGATCAGATTGGATTACGGAAAATAATTCAGATTGGATTCGGACTCAAAAAACAAAGTCCTAATTTAGTTTGGATTGGATTTGGACTCAAAATTTCGAGTCCAAACTTTTTTGGATTGAATTTGGAGTAGGCCATAATCCAATCCAAAGTCCAAACTTTCACCCCTAGTTCTGGATATCTTCACACATGATAGTTCCTCAAGCAGCTAAATGCGACTTTTATTCTCTTGATCCTAAGGTAGTGTGTACTGAGGTTACTAGTGATTTTAAACCTATTTTCTGTTGTGAAACAATTTATAAAATCTATAAGAGAAAAATGTCACTTGTTTTATGGACTTTAGTGGATGCTCGATATGGAGCAATCAATCTGAAAAACTACAAGTTACTGAGCATGGGTGCCAATGAAAAAATATCCAAGATATTGGTTGCAGAAAATATATTCTGCGGGTCAGGTGGATCACTAACAATAATCTAAAAGATGGTGATTATTGGGAGCAT
This sequence comes from Tetragonia tetragonoides, assembly GCA_038025085.1. NCBI lineage: Eukaryota > Viridiplantae > Streptophyta > Magnoliopsida > Caryophyllales > Aizoaceae > Tetragonia > Tetragonia tetragonoides. The sequence goes on along the minus strand of CM076140.1, from coordinate 9,402,969 downwards.
AAGCCAAATCAGATGCCAGCGGAGGGCACTAACAATCTAAAAGCTTCAGAGTTAAGAATTATTCAAATAGGCAAAGTCATGATTTCTTCACTGGGAAGAAAAATATGAAAAGGCACCAAACACCAAACCACGACGAGGTGTGCCAATCTCATCTCCAGATAAGCATTGTTGAACCTTTTTTTCAGTATATGGAAGATAGACAACTTTCCGAGCCTCCTCAAAAGAAAGTGATCATATCTCCAAATTTGAAGGATAAAAAACAAAGCAAAACAAAACAAAAGGGGGGGGGGACAAAATTAAAAAACAACCTTTCAGTGACGATGTGAAGAATAGGATAAAATGGACCAGCAAGCATAGCAAGAAATCGTGTGCTTGTTTCCGATTCATCTGCATATTTCGTGAGCTCTGCCTGCACAATTGCATGGCAAATTACATGAATATCAGACTAACAAATCATAGCTAGCAAATGCTAACACCAAAAAAAAGTAAGTATCATACCTCAAGTTGAGGAAGGAATACACGCAACCGATCTGTTATGTCTTGAAGCAACTATAAACCATCAGATATTAGTAGAAGTCCCATATGCAAATGAAGTGAAATGCAGAAATCTACATGGTACATGAGGGGGAAATCTGAGCCACCTGAAGATGCAGGCCATTGGAATCTTGTTCATGCGACACTATTTGTGGCAAAAGGTAATTAACCACTGGTTGAAACTCCGGTTCAAGACCAGGCACCGAGATCCCAATCAACTGGTGCACAGACACATACCAGTTAAACACAGTCCTAAATAGAGCATCCACACAGACAACTAATGAATAATGACCCAGGACTCCAGAAAGCCATTCTCATATGAAGATAAAACAATTGCCATTCTGGATCCTGTCAAAGGAAGGATCAAGCGAGTCCAATTATACCCACTATTACTCTTAAATTTGAAAAAGGGAAGGGTTCTTTCTATAAGACCACACATAAATTTCAATAAAAGACTAAAAACAGTAAAGTAAAAATCCAAAACGGATCCAAATGTATGAACAGCCACTCTTGAAATTAAAAATGGGACAGATTCTTGCTGAAATACCTACAGAAAGCCTGCAAATGTTAAATGATAATGATAATGATAGTTACAGCCAGGGCAAACCCGGAAACTCCCCAATAACACCCAAAAGTTGTATCCATGATGACCCAGCCATCTCACAAACAAAGTCTCCCTTCCCAATGGCACAACACGCACACATCGAAAGAGATAATAGACTGGCCTCAGTAAGGTATCTCCTTTTGTCATGAGTGTTTATTTTGCCTAGTACCAAGGTCCACTCAAAAGCCAGCACCTTGTGGGGATCCTTAGACTTCCAAATAAAGTTGGCTACAGAAAATGGGTGAGATGATGAAGAAAAGATTTGCAAGAGAATATCCCCAAGCCCAAATCTAAGGGATATCAATGGTGGTAAGACGAATGATGTTTTGAACACCACACAAGAACGTAAGCTCCTCCAATCCCAATCATTAGGGTAGCTTCGCTAAAAAAGATCCTCAGATCCACTGACAACGAAACAGAAAGCATAACTTCGGGCTTTTGTAGTGTAGACAATTGATAAATCCAAGGATACCAGGAGGAGAAGGAGAGATCCCCTCATCACCCGTCCAAGTATCCTCCCAAAACCCCAAGACCATTTCCCACTTTATACTTGACCAAGAAGAAAAGTGACAATATCTGAGACATGAACTTCCAAGGGCAAGCATAAGAGGCAAGTGAGTCAGCATGGATGTCCCACCCAGTAATTGCTCCTGCTAACTCGGTGTCATAGGGTCCAAAAGTCCAACAGCGAGCGCCGTAACCAACAACCCCACGTAATGCACGAGTTCTGTGCTTTTCAAGGTTTGCCAATATGCGCTATCACATAGATTTGAAGCATGGCTTCCACTATTCAGTCCTCATCTAAATTTCAAAGTTGAATTATGAATATCAAAGGGCATTAAATGCACTCACACTTGTGTGTAGGGTGACTAATCCCGATGAATTTCCAATTAAAAAGAAGATTCTTTTTACAAAAGAAGAATAGTATTGGTGTTCGTCCATACCTGAATGAAGAAGACCGCAATAGGGCTTCCTCTTAGACAAGATAATCGAACGTAGCGGCATGGAGTATAATTCATAGGATATATCATGTCCCGCCGGGGTGCTTCGCATCTTGGACGAACCTTAACAAAGGTCTCAGGCTGCTTTACATGTAAAATAAAGAAGTTAACACATGTTATTTGAAATAAGAAGTATATACAAGGGTAGGCATCATGTGAAACGAATGTGATATCCTATTTGATCTTCTTGAAATATCACCAGACCAACAAAAGTGAATTAAGTACCCTGATCAACATTAGAATGTAAATTAGTTTGCACACTCTAACTAGGGAGTCAACCTTATAGTTTAAACCTCTCTCTTTTTCCAATGCCCTTTATTGTGGGAGTACAGATTACGAGTGATCCTCAGGGTATGCAAGATGGCAAAGCTCGCCAAGATAAAGGGCCAACTGCTACTCATTCTTATTGATTGCAATGCACTACTTGTCCAAATACCAGATAATGACAAGCAAAAGTTCATGTTCACATTATTCTTTTTTTACATAAGAAAAATGTGTATTATAAACAAAGATATAATTACAACCTAGGAGGACAAGGAGTCCTTACAGAAACAACTAACTATACATCACCGCATAGACGTTGAAAGTCAGTGAGGGCTGTGAGGTAGAGCAAAACTTTCTTTCTTTAGATAAAGAGAAATTTGACTAAAAACAAAAGAGTTATACAACATAGGAGGACAAGGAGTCCTCACAAAGAATAAAACCTAATTACAAATCTCCCCAATGACGTTAAACCAAAGAGACGCTAAATAAACCACTTGATCCCATCCAAAATCAAACTTTTACTAAAACCTTTTTTATAGTTAATAAAACTTTTATTAATAGAAAAATGAGCACAGGGCACAATGTGTCTTCAAAGAGTAATGTAAGAATAACAAAAAAAAAAAAAAAAAAAAAAAAAAAAGCATGCCAATTGCCAGGAAAACTGAATATCAGACAATGAGCAAATGGGAACAGCTCCAGACGCAAAAGCCCAAATTGGCACAAGGACACAAACCTGTCTCACAGGAGGCCAACTCACGTAATTCTGATTTGAAAGCTAAGGAAAAGAGCGAAATGCTTTCATATGATTTCTTTAAACAAAAACAAAACAAAGCTATCGAAAGATAAGGTCTTCAACCACCAAGCTAGCGAAGTGATACAAGTTCAGCGGATATAAGATCAACGACCCAAATAGATTGTTGCTTTAAGTGACACTCAGAGTCTCAGACATCCAAATCGTTGTGATTTAAATTAATGTACTCAACATAAAACATCAAGATAGGACAGGGATAAGGCAGAGAGAGAATGTGAAGCATGTTCTACTAGATAATTTGCTTAATTACTCCACGGGGCAACAACAATGTCCAGGAAGCATCCTGCCGAGGGCGGAGTTTGGGGAGGTCCAGATGTAATCAACCTTACCACTAGCTAATTGCCTAGAAAATAAAATTAATTTTGAATTTTTGGAAACAGCTGACTGCTCCAAGGGGCAAATAAAATAGACGTATAATAAATGGGAACAAATCAAAGAAGTTGCTCAAAGTGGTCAAGATCCTAACGTCATCTTCATTGCCACAAGTACATAATCAAATCGTGTAACTTATCACCATCCAAATCTCTAGCTCAGATTAATAACTAGACTAGCATCAAACTAAGTTCAACATTTTAGCTTTTATTCAGTCTTCATTAGTTAAGGCAAACCCACAAAACACTCGTATTCATTTCAGCTCCATAAAGATTCCTCTTCGGCAAGAATCTACGACCACTATACATAGAGATCTTCAGTTCCGAAAGTATGAAGCTGTTCCAACCTATTTAAAGTTTAAACTAAGGGAACAAGCAGCAAACACAAAGTAAACTTGGAAAGCAATCAGAAACAAGAGTTTCCTTTTTTGCAAGTGGAAGCCCAAAGGTTTTTTAGCTTCCCACTCAAAGAGAGTTACATTACAGTATTACACCTTAGCAATATGAAAGCATGCTACACCCAATGTGAGTACAACCATCCAACCGAAAGAACAGATGGAATTCGTACTTCTTCCATTAAGCACACATCAAAACCAAGCTCCTTATGGGGCAGAATCACATAACGCACTACCAAAACAGTATGTTTGAAAATACCAATATTTAGGGCGATGAATAAGACTACTCCACATGTGTAAATTGTAACTCATACACACTATTTGAAGTTCTTCACCTGATGATTGAGCATACTTCTTGGCTTCTTGCTATCCTACTCCTTGTGCTCTATCCATGCCTTCATGGACTAATCCTTTTAGCCCCATATTATTTTGATTTATGCCTCTCTTGATTTCTCTCTTCTTTTTACAATGTATGTGTACAGGGTCTTTTTAAAGTAGTATATAATAGATTCAAGTCACAAATTAGTGGCTGATAGTGATCCAAGTGTTGTTAATTACTATGGGATTTATATTCCTTCTGTGATGCTTTGAGAGAAGGTCACCTACCTAGTTTGTTTACGGGCTAGGGCCGCGGGGGCATTCCGGGGTTATACTATTACTGATATGCAACGGAATTGTGGCAATTTGGAAATGTTTTTTTGGAAGAGGATACATTGTCCTCTCCTATGCTGTACATTTGATATCTCACTAATATACGTTTTCTTTACTTAAAAGAAAATATGTAATCATTACTTCAAGCTCTTAACCTTATAGCGCAAGCCAGCTGCAACTTCCCACTCCAGAACAGACTTGTTGTGTATCCGTATATGAGACAACAGGCAAGGTTCCTGCAGAAGTTAAAAAGGAGACATCACATGATGAAACAAGATGAGAAGATTAATAACACGAACAGCATGCAAGGGGTCATAGCTATAGTTCATTTTTCAGTGAAAATATGAAATCAACCTTCCAAAACTTCATGCTCTTAGTGCATAAGAAAAGCACAGATCAGAAAGACAGCCGAATGCCAATCACTAAATAACATAATAGATGGTAAAAGAAAGCTAAAAGCAAAATGGAATTGATGTCATGATCCGCTTACAGATGAAGAAATGCATCGCCAGAAGCTGATAGCAAAGAGAGAAGAAAAATAAATAAATGAAACATTACCAACACAGAAGGCAAACGAGCACAAAAACCGACACAAAGACTTTAATAGTAGGATGAGTGATACAGAGTAAGCATTGCCTCAAATCCGCTACACACCCCCTCTTCCCTTCACACCACCCCACGGCCCACACCACACCCGCCCACCAAAAAAATAATAATAAATAACAAAGAGAAAACAGATTAAAGAGCTTGTAGGGCTATACCCATTTGCATCTTCTCCTCTATCAAGCGTTTCAGTTCACTATACTAAACTTCATGGTTGAAGGGGAAGGTGGTAAAGAAACATCAGAAAGTCACTACTCAAGGACACTGGAAAGTGAAGGGATATATTGTTTTTAGATAAGAGAAAATTTTATTGATCAAATGGTAAGGAATACAAGAATGTGGAGGATAAGGTATCCTCAGTATATAAAGAAAACTATCTACACATCACGCCAATGGCGATGAACTAAATTTAACGGAACACCCTTAAAGGCTCCCCGCCGCCTTTGCCCAAAGAGAAGCCAAGAAAACTGTGTGATCCCAAACATAATCAATAGTTTTCTCAGTCCCAGAAAAAATCCTAGAATTTCTCTCCAGCCAAATACACTAAAGCAAGGCCATACAAGGACAACGCCACAACAACCTCCCCTCCTTACTCCTCCTCATCGCCGCAAATCGTAACTGCAAGAATTCACCCACCGTAGCTGGACACACAAAACACTCCCCACACAGCAATCTAGCCCATAAACTCCGCGCAAAGTCACAGAGCACAAACAAATGTAAACAATCCTCCCCACTATGCCGACACATCACGCAGAACCCCGGTAAAAGGGACCAACTAGGTCTCCTACGCTGCAGCATATCATAGATGTTCACCCTACCTAGCACCAAAGTCCACACAAAAGCACCCTACCTAGTGAAGGGATATATTTATGTATCCTTATCTGAAAAGGTGTTTCCCTCTACATAATCAGATGCTGAGGCAATTTTTTCTCTAAACACTAAACTTCAAAAAAAAATTACAAGCCAACCTATCTTAACTGGTAACATCAAGCCCAAGGTTGGAATGTTGTTGGCTACTGGCTAGTAACCCTATGTGTCATAACTGCTCCACTTATCAGAGCTCCAATAACATACAGGCCTGAGTACATTATCCATTTCCGCATCTTTTTGCGGGCAAAGTAAACCCTCTCACCCACACCCCCATCTCATCGAAAAAGTGAATGAGGGCCCCTTACATTATTGGACACAAATATAGCTAACAACATCGTCATCTTTTCCCAACTTTAAAATAAAACTTTTCACCCTCCACTCCACCTGACATGAATATCACTCAAGTCTGTAAAAGAGGATACCTCTAATAACTTATAGAGACATTGAAGTCCCTTGGTGTAATGTCATTAGATTTGAAGACCTCGATGAACTTTTCTACCCCAAAAGGGAGGGGGAGAGTACAAACCATGTCTCGTCAAGGAAAAACTCTTTCATAGATCGGAAAGCTATCATACCCAAATGATGTGTAGAAACGGATCATCACTCCACTTGCCAAACCAAAACCGCAACAAGTAAAAGTGCCACAAAGCCCCCTAAAACATTTCTCATAAACCGACTTCTCCCCTTAAGGCATTGAACACTTCTTCATCAAAGCTCCATCACGGACACATTGGCCCGAGTGCCTTATCTACAAGAATGGTTTCAGCCTCCTTTTTTTTTAGATAAGAAAAAATTTTTATTGATCAAATAGTGAAAGAATACAAAATGGAGGATAAGGTATCCTCAAATAACAAAAATTAAAATAAAGTATCTACAAATCACGCCAATGGCGTTGAATGACCGTCAGTGGCACCCCCTTGAAGGCACCAGCCGCCTTCGCCCAAAGGGATGCCAAATAAACTATATGTTCCCAAACTAAATCGATACTCTTTCCCGCGTCAGAGAAAATCCTCGAGTTCCTCTCTAACCAAGTGCACCAAAGAATGGCTAAGCAGGCACACCGCCACAACAACCTACCCTCCTTCCCCCTCCGCATAGCAGAAAAACGCATCTGTAGGAATTGCCCCACAGTAGCAGGGCACACAGAAGACTCCCCACACAACAGCCTATCCCACAAGGCCCTCGCAAAATTACACATCACAAACAAATGCAAGCAACTCTCTCCGTCTTGCCGACACATCACACACATACTGGGAAGAAGACACATATGTGGCCTCCGCCGTTGCACCATATCACTCGTGTTCACCTTACCAAGCACCAAAGTCCACACAAAAGCACGAACCTTCAGAGGAACCTTTGACTTCCAAATATAAGAGGAAAGTGGAAAATGTGGAAACTGTGACGGAAGGCTAAGTTGGTGAAGGAAGGACTTGGAAGAGAAAACCCCAGAGGAGTCCCCAATCCAAATCCGAGAATCGCCCCTAGGGACCAGAAGCCTAGTGTGAAGGACACCCAGGAGGGAAACGAGTTCCTCCAGAGTAAAAATCAGCCACAGGCGCCCCGTGAAGAGTGGACAAACGAAAAACTCGCGGATATGCAGAAGAGAAAGAAGTTTCACCATTCCACTCCTTAAGGTGATTAAACCCCCCCACCCCCTCAAACAAACAAAAAAAAATCCTTACTGTAATCACCTACAAACACGAACACCATAATCATCATTTGCACAACTTAAAAAGATAATTCCTCGGCTGTTTCGTTCACACAATCCACTTTTTTGAAAAGGAAAAAGAAAAAAAAGCCAGGTATCAAAGTACAGCACTATAGCAGTCAAGCCATGGGAACTTTTAGAGGGGTGTCAATCACTAGCATCCAACGAAATTAGGGTTTCTTGTAAGTTGTAATCACTTTTTATTCAGTGACAACACAATTTAATCTTCACTCCCCAAGAAAAAAAAAGACAATATACTACCGATTATATCAAAAATTCAGCACTTCAATGAAGTCCAACATTTGGTTTGCAAGTTCAACCCTAATTTCTAATCAACAACTAACCAATTACAGAAACTCGGAATCATTACATATATAACTAACCGAGTACAAACAACAGCATAAAAGATCACACAAAAAATGGCCGAAAATTACGACATTAACAACAGAATAATTCGAAGGGAAAAAAAACCAAGAGAGAGAAAGAGAAGTACTTGGAGTTCAAGTAAGATCCACTCTTTGGTATTGGTACCAGTAGACCAGTAATTGCGAAGGTCAGTATCAAGTACATGAATGGCCTTTTGAGCTGTTGTTTCTCGAGACATCGCTTTTACTTTGTATGTTAATGGCTTCACCCTTGGCTCTAACTCCATCTCCATTTTTTTCCTCTCTCCTCTCTTATGGAAATTGAATTTGTTACCGTCTTCAATTCAGACACCTGAAAAGAAGATGCCCTATGTATTCCTAATGTTTATAGGTTGGTGTTCTTTCGTTTCTCTCTCCTCCCTCTTCTAATAGTCCCCCTTTGCCCGCCGTATAAAAATCTGTTTTTGTTCTCTCTTTTCTTTTCTATGAGTAGTTTAGTGAATGATTTTTTTAAAAAGGGCTAATTTATAAAGTATTACCCATATTAGGCTGGGTTAGAAAATAATTTTCATGAGGGTGTCCACGTAGGCACGAGATTTCATAAACCGTAATTTTTTTTTTCCGCTCAACATGCAAAGTCGCCAGAGAGGATGGCGGTTTTTACTAATCAAAGTCGCAACCCACAACAACGACTTACACCTGTCAAAAACGTTGTCTACGTTGGCGACTTTTACTTACGCCTTCTCCTCCAACATTTTACCATTTGTCGCAGGCAAGTATAAGTCGTTTTTCGGGACAGCGACTTTCTTCAAGGAAAGTCGCTGTTGCGGACAGCGATTTACCTTCAGGAAAGTCGTTGTTGTGGACAGCGACTTATGCCTGTCGGACGAAAAAAAAAATGCAAGACTCGTGAAATCCCGAACCTACGTGGACACCCTCTTGGGAAATATTTTCTAATCTAGCTTAATCTGGGTAATACTTTGTAATTTAACCCTTTTTGAGGAAATCATTCTAGTTTTGTAGTGTCTAGTTTTTTTTTTCTTTTGTAGTGTCTTGTCCTCTCTTTATTGAGAGTTGTCCTAAAAAACGGAAGCACTTGCTGGAGTTGGAATTTGAGGGGAGGAATGTTAATATGGTTAAATGACAAGTGTCGACGTATAGATTTATTGTGGCCTCGGGAATCACCTATGCTCAAGATGGGAGCTGAGACCTTTGGGGGTTGTGATGGAGGAAAGATATACGTCATCACACAAGAGGAAGTTGGGAACACTATCAAGAGTCTCAAGGTATGGTAAGTTTGTTTTGCGGGCTACAAGGAGGTGTCGTCTAAGAAGTGGTGTCTCTACGGATCCTTCACTACTTTGTGAAGTGTTCGCTTAGGGTAAGGGAAGACAATTCGATGTTCATGAGGTCAGCGAGGATGAATTAGCGGTGTCCCATGACTTGGAGATGGGACGTATTCACAAAGTCCCTGGAGGTTCGGTTAAAGATGCGCATGTACTAGTCACTGATGTAGGGTAAATAAGTATTTTGTATTTCTAGCTAGTGCATGTATTCTTGTATTCGCTTTTGTCAAAAAAAAAAAAAAAGACCCTAGTAACTAGTAAGACTTGGGCACTCAAATATGGTTGGGAATCTAGGATGGAAATGCATATGGGTGGGAAACACAATCTGCTACCCGATTTCCATCTTGAAATATATACTCTAACGAGCAATGAGCGATTTACATATCCGAATAGTTCGATTTTTTTCCTTTTTAGTGTTTGGATTATATTATATTGTATTGTATCTGTATTCCGTAAACAAAATCGAATTTGATGGTGTTTTTCATACTCATGGATTGAAATGTAATTATTAGAAATTCTCACAACCATAAGATTTTAAGTGTTGTCTTTAGTTATGAGTACTAAAGTCACTTTATTGTTTTTTAAAAACCAATCAAAATCTTATTAAATGTGATTTAAGGCTTTAATTTAAATATGCCTCATACATATTGTGATAAGATGCCAAATAAATTTGGATTCTAAAGTGTTTTCATTCGTGAATAATAGTTACGAAGTTGTAACTTAGTGAATAGAACATTAACAAAATTCCAACTTATTCATGAGGCATCCGACTAAATATTTAATGTTACCCCGCTCCTTTATTTCTATTTTTCACCTTAGATGTCTAGCATTCGACGTATGTCATGCTTTGAGACCCTTTTTCAATTTTCAAAAAAAAAAAAATTAAACATGAATGCTATTAGAGTAAGTAATAAGATGAACAACTATACCTCTAATATTTTCTCATGTCCTCCAGGAAACTAAATACACCATAATAGTGAATGTCTAATTGGAAGAGCAAAAGATAAAGGTAGTAATGTATTACTCACATCACCAAGATACATCTTCTTTCAATGAACCCGAAAATAAGAAACTCCATAATTAAGCATGTGGCCGCAGTTGCCTTAAACGAACTCCCTAACAGATGTCCCTCAAAAAAAAAATCTCTAATAGGTGGCCCTGAGTAGTTAATAACGATGAAGAATACGAGAATCGTCCTCAAATCCATGGCTTTTTTCTGTTGTTTTTAAACTTGTTTCCTCCATATAGCACCACATATAGACATATATACGTCATCAAGATAAGAATTAAGTTTCCCTCTCATTCCAAGAAAGAGTTTAGGCCCTTTACTTGTAATACTATCATTACTCAACCCGAATTACTCCCACCATGCAATGGTAAATTTTAAAGCATCTTAATCAAAATGTTAGGTGGGGACAAAGTCCCTTAAATGCCGAGAACCAAATAAGTTTTTTTTTTCTTTAAGAAACGAAGAACAAGAACAATAACCGTCAATAATAAGAGATTACATAAAGTAGAAGAAATAAAGAAACTAAACATGAAAGTTACTAGAAATTACATATTTTTTTATTTTTTTTTTCATTCTGCATATTGAAACCCACGGTTTTGTTACTAAGACATAACATTAGCATTTCCATGGCACCTTATAGGCACACATTGACAAGGCGAAAAAGAAAAAACAAGAGTCGATTTTATGGTCGAATATAATACTGGCCATTTGTTATTATGCACAATCATACAAGTACTACTCAAGAAGTAATTTAAAGGACAAACCAGTACCCCTAAGTTTTTCTTCCATCAACTTATTCATCCTATTTTCTATGACAGGATTGAAATAGTTGGTCCAATCCCCCACTTCCCCTTTCCTAAAGAAGGTCTTCTTCTTGAAGAACTTGTTGAGTACCCCACTCTTATTGACCTCCAACTCCTTTAGGTTGTTGAGGCTACATGTCTCTATTATCTCATTTATGACACCTTCACTTTCTTCCTTGGGAGAAAATGGCATATCCACAAAGTCAGCCAACCTCTTTAATTGTAATGTGATATCCTCTTTCAAATCTTCGTACTTAAGAAACAACACTTTATCCGGTCGCTCTAAGCTTTGTTTCTAATATCCAACTACATGGTCGAAGAAAGGACCGTAAGGCATCCTTCCCTCATAACAATCCTCAAAGTAATCCTCGATATAAGGGAGTTTGAAATCTTCTCCTATTTGCTTCCTTGTCACGCTAGGATAAAAGTGCCATTGTGATACGAATGTGTCCAAAGGATTTTGACTAATGTACAAAATCTTACAGGCAGAAGCATCTATAGATGCAGGGAGGGATGTGTAAGGTAAATGGGTATGGAGAAGCCTAGGAGAGCGAAGCTCACATCAAGATGGTGTGAGCGAGGATAAACAAAGTCTTCACTATAATTATTATTCGATCTCTAAATGGTGCACAAGCTCAAGTGGATGATGAGTAAGCAAAGGATTCACATTCGGGCTAGATTGATTATATTGGTGGTTTTGGGCTCGATTGACAACAGCAAAAAGTAAGGATTTCAACCAAGTGGTGCCAGTTTTTGAAAGGCTAGCTATGATGAGATCAGTGTCTTTTGCATGGAAGTGATTTTGAAAGTTGAGGATATTCTTGAGGTTAAGATTAGCAGGGCACCAAAAGCCTTGGAATTTTGTTAGTTGAACTTTACTACCCATATAGGTTGCCGTTGGAAGGCTTTGCTTAAGCTGCTCAACATCCTCATCGGTAATTACTTGTGTTTTTTCGTGTGTTTGATTCATTGTGGATGGCTTCATAGCCATATAATGATAATCAAACTAGCAATATATAAGTACAATTCATGTCGACCTTTCAACTTTAATTTTTCCCCAAAATATCAAGATATATTTTAAGTTTAGTTGAATATGACCTCTCATTTGCTTCCCCAAACTGATCGATCTCCATTATTTAATAGAGGAAATTAGTTCAACTACTATATGTTTATTAATGGCCTAGGAGCTTTTCTTTTGGTGAATAATGACCTAGGTGGCTAGGGGCTAACGTGAATCATGCACACACCTTACATTGTGATCATGGCAATAGAAATTTGTCGGCACTTGATAATGATGATTAATTAGCTAGTCATAACTTCTGATAATGATGATGAGAACTACCACTCGATCTAAGCAATATTTTACCTCATGTTACAAAATATTTATTTATTAACCGGTAGTCTATCCGAGTGATGTGTAAATTGGAAATTGGATAGATTTTGATATTTTACTTTTTAAATTGAAAATAATTTATTTGAATTCTAATACACAAGTTTGTTTTCTTTGTCCACATCACTCGACTAGGCTACCCGGTTGGTATTTAAAGCATTCTCCTAATGATTATCTAGGACAATACATTAGAGTCGTCTCAGATATTTTAAAAGCCTGTATGTGTTAAAATTAAAGTTAGCCCTAAAAATTGCCATAAATAACAAAAAATATTTTTATAGAAAATGGTGAAGTTGTTATATCGAATAGGAATAGAATGATCATATTACATGATTTCCTACACTTTACTACTAGTATGAATTTTTTTAATTTTGGAAAATTCGATAAAAATAATCCGAAGTTTGAGCGGTCCAATAAAAATAATTCCAAGTTGCAAACTCTACAAAATTAATCCCAAGTTATCAATTTTATCACAAAAATGGTCCAAATAGTGACACCATCAAATTCCGTTAGTATTAGTGCTACTTAAACGTACTTATTATTAAAATATTGTTATTAATGTGAATTAATAATTTTTTATTTGGATAATGATCCCCCACTCTCTCTCCTCCTCCCATCGCAACCACCACCCTCCCCATATCAACCACCATCAAAGTCCGACAACCACAGCCACAACCACGCACCACCACCACAACCCCACAACTACCATCAGCCGGGACACTTTACCTCCATGAAGAACGAGTTAGGGGTCGGTATCACACGCTTCAGCTTGTGCTTCCTCTTCTCCACCTCTGGCGGCAGGTTCAATTGATCTATGTTAATCAGTAGTACCAATCTGATTTTGATTCGATTATTATACTAGCTTCTTTCTTCTGCAGGTTCAACCTCTACAAAATTAACCCCAATAAAGTGGGGGAGGGCTGGGTGCACTACAAAAAAAGGGCTTGATTGCTACTGATATTCTTCAGCCAAAAACCCTAGATATAAAACCAACAGTTCAGCAAATCCCACTCAAAGCGCCCCTCTCACTTTGTCTCTATTCTCTCTCTCTCTCTCTCTCTCTCTCTCTCAGCTCAGACCATCATCTCTCCTCTCTCATCCACATCCATATCCTCTCAGATCTCATCAACCACCACCGCCCACAAATATTATCACTCTTAGTTTTTTCATCCTTCCTCTCTTCCTCCTTCATCTCCCTCCTCTCTGTCATCTTGTCCTCAACTAGACCGGAAGTTTCGAAAAGCTGCCATTGATGGGTAGAAATAGGGACGAGTTGAAGAAGAAGTCGATCTACGCTATTTACGCCTTCTCTCATTCTCCGGTCACAAACTCCGCCGTTAATGCAAAGTGATGGTCGATCTACGCCATTTACGCCGATCTAGGGTTTGAGTTTTTTTCTATTTGTAAAATTCTGAGTTTTTCTTTGTTAATGTTGATCTAGGAATACCAAATGTAATTTTTTTTAGATTTAGAGTTATTTTTTCATTGTTTATGAACTCATTTTTTAGATCTTAGTTATACGTGTATATTCTTTGTTGAGGTGCTGAAGCTTTTTGCTTCAGTAATTTTATTTGTTTCTAATTTCTACAGGTCAATCATTTGTCTATGTTAACATATTTGCACATCCCTTCAAAGTTCTATGCTCGTATTTTTTTTTTTTGCACTTGTATTATTTTTGGATATGATTATAACGTAAATCTCCAAATTGCTAAACACAAATTATTTTTCCTAAAATGCCCCTCTCATATACCACATCCCTAGTTTCCATCTACCTTTCCTCCTCTCCCTCTTTCGACATTGGCTGCAAGTGCATCGTACTTTTACACCATGATTAACTTTCAAATCACTTATTTAGTAGATAGCAGCATCAACCATTCATCATCGTCATCATTTATATAATTAATCTTTCATCATCGTTCATCATCCAACAACTGTGATTTACCAAATCAATTTAGTTAGCCTAAAATGTTAAACACAGACGCAACGACGCAATCACCGTTGCTCTCTCTCCTCCCCTAATTACAGTGGCTCTCTCGTCTAACAGCCACCTACATGGCTACATGCCGATGCCGCCATGCCCTGCCGCCGCCCAATTACCACCACCTTTGACCGTGGAGAATGATAAATTTAGAAAAGTTCAATTATTATTTTTTCTTGTGAAAAGAAAAGTTCAACTTTTCATCTCAATTGTTATCTGAGTATTATCTTATTTGCGTTAAAACTAATGTATTGATTAAAGTTATCTATGTGGTGATAGAATTTAGATCTTTACCGGGAACACCAAAATATGGTGATTTAGAGAGAGGAAGAAAAAAATAAGAGGAATGAAGTTTCCCGTCAAACAAAAAGAAGGGTAGTTTGGGAAGTAGGGAGACAAAAAGAATTTGCATTTAATAATATAAGATTTACGTTAAGCAATTCCGAAAAATAAAGAAAACTTAATTTTAGTTGACAAAAATGTATAAAGTAGAACTTTTTTCCCCCCAATAATGAAGAAACTCACTTATCTAATCTCTCCTAGGCTTTAGTAAGTGGGACTTCCTTCCCATTTTCAACCACCACGATTTAATCAGGCCATTTTGTAAGAAAATTTTGTGATAGCATAAATACAGATCCCAATTGCTTTTTCACCTCAAAAAAAAAAAAAAACCCTTCTCCAACCCCTTCTTTCTAGATGACATATGCTACTGGACTGGTCTTGGATATCCTAGATTGCTGGCTAAAGATCCAGATCGTGGGGTTGAAATTTCATAACAAAGATCATGGGTTCAATTCCCACTAGGCCTCTTTGCTGAGCCTGTCTACAAGATTTATTTGTGTGGTTTGCAGACTATTGCATACACTCGGGGTTTATCGATGCACACTCAAAGAGTAATGGCTTAGAGTTCCTCGCATAAAAAAAAAAAAAAAAAAAACTCACACATAACCAAAGTACATACAATCCTCAAACAAATCCCTAACTTTTGGTCTGATTCATTCAGCAGCCACCCCCTCACGTGACCTCTATCCCACCAAACTCTGTCTCTTACCTCGTTCAACTATCGTCCCTTCTCACTTCACTTGACTTCATTTTCCACCACCACCATTCATTCACCTCTCTCTCTCTCTCTCTCTCTCTCTCTCTCTCCTCTCTCGCTGCAATACTGCCCCCACTTCACTAAAAAATGCAAGCTTTAAATCTCCAACCTTTTTCCCCAACTGTCACTCTCAAAAACCCTCCTTTTCTCTCTCCTCTCTCTCTTAAACTCAGATCAGCATCAAGTTCATCAACCCACCACCATGAACAACAATTTCACCCATTTCAACCCACCACTAATCTCAAGATCCAAATTTTAAACAAACCCAGATCAAAGTTACTCTCTTTTCCCCTTTTAGCAAAACCCAGTAATCTCTCACCTCATGCCACCCCTTCAGATTCACCCCAAGAACAAACCCCAGAATCTGACCCTTCAATCACCACCACTAACAACAAAAGCAAAACCCTCAAATTAGGCCTAGTTTTTGGTTTCTGGTACTTCCAAAATATTGTCTTTAACATCTACAACAAAAAAGTCCTTAACATTTTCCCTTTCCCATGGCTTTTAGCCTCTTTTCAGCTCTTTGTGGGTTCACTTTGGATGCTATTTCTTTGGTCCTTTAACCTTCAACCAAGACCCAAAATCTCAAAACCCTTCATTTTAGCTCTTCTGGGTCCTGCCCTTTTTCATACAATTGGTCACATTTCTGCCTGTGTGTCATTTTCTAAGGTTGCTGTGTCCTTCACCCATGTCATCAAATCATCTGAACCTGTTTTCTCTGTCCTCTTCTCCACTGCCCTCGGGGACTCGTACCCGGTTTCCATCTGGCTTTCGATCCTACCAATCGTGGCCGGGTGCTCGTTGGCCGCGGTTACTGAGGTGTCCTTCAATTTGGGTGGGTTGTGGGGTGCTTTGATTAGCAATGTGGGTTTTGTGCTTAGAAATATTTACTCTAAGAAGAGTTTGCAGAGCTTTAAGGAGGTTGATGGGTTGAATTTGTATGGGTGGATTAGTATAATTTCACTGTTTTATCTGTTTCCTGTGGCTGTTTTTGTTGAAGGGTCTCAATGGGTTCAAGGGTATCACAAAGCAATTGCAACAGTTGGGAATCCCAATTTGCTGTACTTATGGGTTATGATTTCTGGGGTGTTTTATCACTTGTATAATCAGTCTTCTTACCAGGCATTGGATGAGATTAGCCCACTCACATTCTCGGTAGGGAATACTATGAAGAGGGTTGTGGTGATTGTGGCAACTGTGTTGGTGTTCAGGAACCCTGTTAGGCCTCTCAATGCCCTCGGGTCCGCCATTGCCATTTTTGGGACGTTCTTGTATTCGCAGGCGACTGCTGCTGAGAAGGCCAGGAAGAAGCTTGAAGCTGAGAAGAGTAGCTGAAGAAGTTAGAGATTTTTGGTGTGTCACACACCCAATTGTTTGTTTGTAGTGTACCATCAGTCCACAGTTGTCAAATGAGTTTTGTGTTTCTCTGTTTTCTGGTCATTTTTGATTCAGGACATGGTAGAGAACTTGTATAAGTAGGTTCTCCTTCTGATTTTGATACTTGGTACTTGGTAGCAGCATATTTTTAGTGCAGAAGTGAAAAAGTGCTGAAATCTGATTTGCATATTTTGCTGGTTCTTTTATCATAACCTTTCTGATATTACCTGTAAAGTTTGTATTCAAGATAGAATCAGATACTTTCAGAAAAATATACCAACAGAAACAATCAGGGAACTTTCGAGTAAAAAGACACTTTCTGTTCAAACAGTATCTGCTGAAATCTAAACAAAATGTATATTGGACCTCATTAACATAATCTAAAATTTAAAATGTTATGGATCCTCCATAAACAATTTGAGTGCAACTCCACATTCTTTTCACCTATGGGGGAAGGATGTGGAAACATGCTCACTCTAAAAGAGCAAATCAAACATCAGTCATTTTCTTCAACAAAATTTAACAGATAAATAACCAAAACTAGTGTTTAACAAGCACTCTATTAACAAAATTGGTCTAGCAAAAAAGCTCCAATAGAAGGAATTTACCAATGTTTCTGTGTCCTAGTAACTGCATCGGCTGCATTATATAAACTGAAGTAGATATCAGCAAAGAGGACATGCTCTAAGCCTCTAACAGCCATGGCCTACCAGAACAGTTCCAATAGAAGCAATTTACCAATGTGTCTGTGTCCTAGTAACCTCATCGGCTACATTATAAAAACTGAAGTAGGTATCAGCAGAGAGGACATGCTCTAACAGCCATTTTTGCAGCTTTGATGAAAAATATGAGATAATGCTAGGCCACAATTAGCAGTATTGCTATATCCTCTTCTGATACATTCTTCTGTATATTTTGGAACCTTCAAATTCTGCGTGAATCTCCCTTTCAGTTCTGATCTCCATAGGATTGTTCAGAAGCCAGCCATCAGGGTCACAAACACTACTAGGGTTTATCGCGTCGATGTGTAGCATATCTGATACAGCATCAAACTGATTTCTCATGTCAATTGCCACATCAAGCACATCAGACTGCACAAAGACCTGTAACCACACAAATTCAGACATGAAAAGCAGCACGATGATTTAACTCAGGCAACAAAATGGTTTCTGATCTCCACCCCTGGATACTCAACTGTTGAATGGTCAGTGGTGGATGCCAAGCAGTTGGCGTTTAGTTAAGAAAACAACAGATGGAGAACCCTGGATATCTGGTAATTGGCTTTTGGTACATATTCTCTGGATAAATATTTCACGCATAACAGTATGGCCGTATGGGGAAGAAAGATAAGGTAAAACGCCACAAGAAAACAAAATAAATAAATTCATGAACAAACCTAGGAATGTCTCATCCCAATTATACACAGCTATTACTAAATATATAGGTGTAACATCTCAACCGCCACCCAGCGGAGAATCAGTGGAGGGCAAGCTGTGGGCAGGTTGAAATGTACTTAATCTTACAATTGACAAATGGCAAGAGCCGAAACTGTATGATGTAGGTGACTAGTGAAGACACAAGAATTACCTGTCCATCCGATGTCAGATTATCAACAATAGAATCAACCAATGGTTTCTGCAAAACCCTTCTTTTATGATGCTTTTGCTTAAAGTGAGGATCTGGACACTGCAACCAAAAATGAACGAAGTCTTTTCAGAGCAACTAACAACTCTGGTATCAAGTGTAAGTCATATTTTAGCCTCTAGTCAAAGTCCTGAAACCACAACATATGAAAGATCATACTACACTTGGCAAACTAACCAGGATTGAAACGAACACCAATGGACCAGGATAAGAGGATACCACTTGCTGGAATGATACTGTGGCATTGGCAAGTATGAAATGCCTGAAGATAACGCGTGATTAGCCAGAGAACAATACCATGGTTTTCTTCGTGCTATTTAAAGTTCAAAAAATGGCACATGGAGTTCTTACGCATTATCAAGATCCAGTTCCTTCACCCAAAAATTAGCACGTGTAACCAACTGCCCAGGAAAAAGATGCCCAGAGTAAACACACCTTTATCATGGTCAATAAGAAGTCGCTAGCAACAACATAAAAAGCGCAAGAGGTTACCCAGAAACTAATTCCGTACTTTTTTGCGTATTTCAAGTCCCAAGTAATTATTAGAAGCAGAGTTCCGTTTGGCTAGCCATAAGAGAAATCTGCCACTGCCTGAAATATCGATATGTCAGGGATTGAAAAAGTATTTTAGTTTATGGCAAGTAGCAACAATACCCCGAGATATGCAAAATATATACTCAGACTAGTACGAGGGAACCTGGGTACTTCTGGAAAACAGCTTCTTATAAAAAAAATTGTCTACCACAATACTTGCAATAATTATGTTCATCTGACTTCTTTCTCACAAGTTTTTATTATATCTCTCAGTAGGATACTGAGTAAATAAAGCAGAAACCACAATGCATCTTCATCTATTGTGTTCTAATCCCAAGGCTTTGACAGCTATTTTAGGGGTTAATCAGCTTTGCATTACAGCTCCAGGAACAAGAAGTAGAGGCAGAGAGTAGAGACTATTTGTCCTTGATTGAACCTACTTGGGAGTTGGGCCCTCTGGTAATGATCCAATAATGTCACAGGACCATTAAATTTAGAAAATGACACAACATAATGCAAGACTCCAAGAATCAAGAAGTCAACTCATGCGGACAGTAAATCTTGGGCTTGCTAGTTGCTAGCACAAATGTGGGTAGAGATGATGCCTTCTGCTTGGAATACACAAATACTGCACCAGGAAAAAAAAATCAAAGCTTGTCTGTACCATGCAAAAGCTCCCAAGTAATTTTTTCCTTGAAGAATTCATTCATTAACAAAAGGAACACACACTTCTGTACAAACATCAATGAAGTTGATCAAGGTCTAAGGTCTTGTTGGGAAAAACTACAAGCACCCAATCTACACTGTCCTAGGCAATGTGCACCCCTTTCCTTATATACACATAGTAGCACGGTATTGATGGCAACAGATTTAAGATTGATGTGAGAACTAGAGAACTCAACTCATACTAGTAGGTCTTAGTTAATGTACCTCTGCAGGGAGAAATATGGAAGTAGGAGCAGCTAGAGACTAGGGAGAAGATGATGATAGGTCGGAAATGTTCTTTTGTGGAAGTGGTCAGGACAGTGATGAGAAGGAGGAAAATGGAGCAAGGACAGAGCGAGTGGCAACAAATTATAAATTAGATAAGTTGAGAGTGGTGGATATTGCTTTCATGCTCTGTATTCTTCTCATCCACAGTTGCTTTCCCATTTCTGTTCCTCTTCCTCTTCTCTTTTAATCCAGTAATTTTCATTCTTGCCATGGTTCTGAGTTCTGACATATGCAAGCAATCTGGAGTTCTGGACCTAAACTAACACATCTAGTGTAGTAATTCACTGACTTGTGTTTTAGACATTATACTTGTATCATATGCCCAAGAAACCGAATTAAATTCAACATATGTAGTTCCTAACAAATCATACCATTAGGGATAATATATAAAGAAAAGAACACAAGGGTAAAATCATTCAAGAGCAATATGTAGAAGATATCGATTCAATACCACAGCCAATATCCACCATTAGAGGTAACGACGAGTCCCTGAACACAACATCCCAATCAGGCGCCTCCACCGGGACCTATCAATTCCTGAAGTAACTCAGAAAATTCTTTTAAGACCCACAAGAACCCATGAACCAAAATAGGTACACACACCAAAGAAAGATCACTTGAGGGGTAATAGATGGTTTCACTTACAGCATAAGCCGAGGTAAGAGGATTAACATGCTGCCGGATTCGAACATGACCCACTTCCTACCCAAAATATCAAAACATACATAAGCATCCATCAAGTATAACATAATACACCAAACAGAAAGTCTCTATTTTTGCTAGCAGCTACCTAAAACTCAGCCTTGGTAACATCGCCCCCCTCCCCCCCCCACCCCCCCAAAAAAAAAAAAAAAAAACCTGAGGGGGAAAAAACACTTCTTTCTAATTTCAAGTGTACCTAAACTAATCAAAACTATAACCAAAATAAGCAACATTACAGGTGTAAGTGTGACTGTGTTTCCATATTGAACACATATTCAAGGCTTGTTCTTAGAGGAAAACCCAAAAATTTGATCTTTACTAAAAACCCATATAAATAAAACTAACACCATGTTCAATTTCATGGGCTAACAGCATAATTAAGAATAAACGAAAACATTTTATGCAAAACAAACAACCTCACAATGATGAGGGATATTAAGGTCAGCATACTCCAAAGCTACAAGGTTAGGGCTTCTGGTACCATCTACAACAGCTACACTGCTGAATCCTTCTTCAAGATAGTGAGCCCTAGACAAATTTCTGAACCCAAGAGAATACTTATCACAATTATTGTTAAAATTGTTGTTGAGAAGTGGGTTTTGATATCCATGGTGGTGGGAAATAGTGGAGAGAGAAAATAAGGAGCTGTGTATGCGAGAAGCAGCTCGTACAATGGCTCTTGGCAATGCAATTCCAGCGGTGTGAGGGAGAACCACCGCCATATTTTGTTTGCTCCTCGGCGGAGTGAAGTGTTGTGAGATTAATTTGCCGTTGGGGATGGGAAGAGTTTTTTTTTTTTTTTGAACAAATTACTTTTCCATTATCTGTTTATCAAATTTATGTGATCTTACAAATCTGCCCCTATCGGAATTTAAAAACCATTTCTCTATATTTTCCCTCAATTTTCAATGATATAAACCAAAAACTTTAATGTATAATTTACTAATTTAGCATTACATGTTCATACTTACCAAAACAAATTAAAACTTTTTTTTTTTATAAAATTCATGAATTTAGGGGTAAAAACACAAAACCTAACGAAAAGTTGGACAAAAAATGGGTGAAGTTTTCATTTAGAGATGGAAATATAGTTACGGTGATTTGATGTAATAATTTAGTAAAGTCCTCAATCCCAATAATGAAATTTTGCCAATAAACTATTTTTTGAATAATTTGTAGCCAAAAATTTTATTCAGGATTGCTAAAGGCAATACACACTATGATACACTCTTATATTGAGACTCTAAATTACCGCGACACGAATGCACATGTAAGGAAAATTATTTCAGAAGAAGATAACAAATTTCCTTTATTTTTTTTTTTTTTTGGTTTAGCAAAGAGGAACTTCCTTTCTCTTTGGGAGTGGCTATAGGGCACCTCCTAACAAACGACCTCGAGTATTCCACGAATTAATTCATGTAGGTGTTCCCCAAGAGGTTTGAATCCATAGCCTAGCGTACAAGTTGCAACTTGTTTACTAGTGAGTCATTTGCATCATCAAGTGTCCCTTAATCTCAAATTGTACCATTATAAGAAGCAAGACCAGCACTGCATGTATTTGGACAGAATCAACTTTTTTTTTTTTTGCTCGTCAATTTGGACAGAATCAAGTTCACTCCCAGAGTCAACTCTCAACTCACCTCTAAAACTAAAAGTAGAAGCTACTGTACTCACTACTCAAGGTGAACCACACAACCCATAATAATCTCTCAAACTAAACCAACATCCTTTCACAGATTGATTAACAGCAAGCTTAATTAGAGCCCCTTTTAGTTAATTTCAATTTTGATTATTATTTGGGCAACGGTCTTATTTTCAAACTCCTGTTACAGGATAAGCAGCTTGATTTAACGGTCAACAAATCTTTGGCGTACAACTGAAGGCTTCAAATTTTGGGACAGGGACAGGTTCATAAATATCTTCAATTTGTCGCTTTCAATCAATAATGAAATCACAATTTGGGGTTGATAATGTTTTCGTAATTAGTTTTTGTCCTACTTGAGAAATTTCCTTTTAACTAATGTTGTGCAAATGCTTGCTTTCTCTCTCTGTAGATCTTTGGAGGCCTATAGCTATTTCTGTGCTGAGCTAGCTATTAGCAATTAGCAGCAGATGGGTCAGATTATTGACAAATTGAAAGGTAATTTAATATCAAACTTCTGAATAATCCTAATAGTTTACTTATAACACATACGTACTATATATGGTATTTCATTGATAAGTTGGCATAATTCATGTCTATCGTATATAGGTTTGATTAGTCTTGAAAGAATTTGTTTAATTTCCTCCTTCAAATACGAGTTTTCGGATATTGTGATTAGTTAATGATTTGGGTTGCGTTTAGTTGTCTCCTTTATGATGGTGTCTGGTGAGAGCTTAGGGTGTAGGAAGGTGGAAGAAAAGGAAGTGTCTTTCTGGGACAAAGCTACATATATTATAACACAATTTCTAACTGGTGTTGTTGCCATCTAGGGGTAATTTATATGACAGCTAAGGAAGTATGAACACCATTAGGTGTTGTGTTCTAAGTGTCTGACACGCAAACATGACACGCCCATCTATAAAATAGAGTATTAAGATTTTCACCCTTCATGAATGATGCTTCCCCCGTATCTGGGTTGTGTTTGTGTCGTGTCGATGACTCTATGTCGTTTGTCTGTGCACCACCCTAGCATATCTAGATGTGTTATACGTGCCATGGTTCTATACTACTAGAGTACTAGTCTACTAGTAAGACCATGTTCTTTTTGTCGTATCTTTAAGTTCTCAGTTTTGTTCTACTTCAGCAAATGCAGTTCACTTCAGTTCTGCAACTTACCTTTTCTCTCAAATGTAACTATTCACTTAGTTCAGTTCTGCTCCATTTATTCAGTTCGCTAAACTATTTTCCTGGACTAAGTGATTAGCTTTTTTTTCTTTCTCTCTATTTGCAATCTTTTATGTAATGGAGGAGCAATGGGACAACCTTGATGATTGAGTCACTTTGCCCGTTTTTTAGGTAAGGAATGGAGGCAGAAGCAAATCAGGAAGATAACTGACAAAGTGTATGATCGTGTAAAAGGTCAAACTGGACGCGCTTCCCTGTCATTTGAAGAACTGTATATTGCTGTTCTGTCTGTCTACAAGTGAGTTCCACCTTGTAGTAGCCATAATAGTAATGACAGTACCATCCGCACTTTTACACCAGTATGAATGCCTCTCTTTTGCAGTGATATCAATAAGCACTTACCGGGACCGCATTTTGATCCTCCATCGAAAGACAAAGTTAGAGAGTTGATGCAGGTACCTTCAGTTTGGTCACGGTCTGTGTGACAGATCTGTATAGCTATATTGTTCTGACAAACTTCGATTTTGCATTTAAAAAAAAAAAAGAAAGTTACGACTATAGTTGCTCATGAACTTTGCCTCTTACGTACAATGGTGACTACATTAGATATGTGGATTGTGGAATCAACCCAATCTCGAAGTTAAAGAGATTACTTCTTGTGTCTTGAACCTTTACTATTCAGAATTACAATGTTGGTTGTAATTAGTGGAGTAACTTTGAGAAAGAAGAGCAAGCAAAGAAAACACTTAACATTTTCAGAAGAACCTGTATTTAAAGTCAGATACATTGGCTGACATTGCTTTTGACTTTTTGATGCTTTGTCCTGGTGTGCATTATGACATAGTTTTCTGGTTTTAGTGCAAATGTGCAAAAGACAGTGTGGACGGGTGGGGCAAGGCCAGGGGGGCGGGGGAGAACAAATGAGGACGGCAGAACTAGGATCAAAAGGCATATTGTGCATACAAAAGATGTTTTGCCTATGTTCCGCTTTACTTCCATTGCTTCATTGTTTCATCCAACAATCATAGAATAAAGGTTTTAGTGGAGAATAGAGGTTATAGGTGTATAGCTACTGGAACTATGGTGATTACTGGTTCTGTGAGTGATTCTCGATGTGAACCCTTGCGTAGGTTGCGCTTAGACTACTTTTGTTATTCCATTGACCCTTGATCATCGCAAATGGAAGTCAAATATCCCTAGAGCTAAGTGGTTTGAAGCCATGCTTCTTTGGTAGTTGTATACATGAATCTTTTTCCATTAACTTTTACCACTATTAGTATGTTGATTCAGATGGCATCACATCCTTCCTAATTTTCTTCACTGCAAACCATTGCAGAAATTCTTTAGCTATCTACCATTTTTACCTCCACAAAGATATTTGGACATTTGATCTCCCAAAGGATATTTTCAGAAAATCAATTGGGTATAACGGGTATAAGTGGCTTGGAATAGAACAAGAGACAATTGTGATTTTTCCACTTCTCAATGCTTGGCTGCCAGTGACACATCAAGAGTGGTGGTTCTGTTTTAGTCCTCTTGCCCGACACCAATCTTTCACCTATGTCTATGTGTTGACTGCATTTGTGGTTGTACACTACGATGTACAGATACATTTATATTAGCGCCTTCAAATGCCAAAAAATTTCCTTGAATCCCAAATGATTGGTTTTACTCCATATTATATTAATTTTTGGTAATAAGAGAGAACTGAATTTACGGATAGAATCTTCTTCAGTTATTCAGCCAGTATGAGTACACTAGCACTTTGAAGGTGGTGTCATATTCATTAGTCATTAATCTGACTCTCTGAATCTCCTCATCTATGTCGAATACTTCTGATGCCTTCAAAGTGCAATGAATAGGCATTTACATTGTTTTTCTCCTTGCAGAAGTGCGATATGAATCTCGATGGAGAACTTGACCATGAGGAGTTTGTGAGGTTCGTAGAGGAACTGACGGCTGATGCGGTCATAGTGGTTAGCCAGGGACTGATCATCAGTCTGGTTGTGGCGCCAACAGTTGCCTTGGCGACAAAGAAGGCAACAGAAGGTGTTCCGGGTGTGGGGAAAGTGGTGCAGAAGTTGCCTGATAAAATTTTTGCATCCCTTGTCACCCTTGCTGTTGTTGCGTTCCACACTGCAGGCAGGAATGTTGATTAGAGATAGTTGATTTTCTGCTTGTCTTACTTGTTCATGAATCCAGGAACAATGGCATTGATCTTTTTTTTCATCTTTATCAAAATGTTGTGTATATGGTCTGATGTACAAAATTTGGTGATGAAAGTATCCTCTTGGATTCTTCACCTAAATAAGGATTGAACAATTAATCTGCTGACCATATATAATTAAGTCGAGCAATTCTATTTGAACATCAACTTAAACATAACTGTTAAATCAGGTCAGTAACAGTAGTTTGATAGTTCTTAGTTTTACATTCTACATTTTCACTACAGTGTCAGAATCTGGCGCCGATGACAATTGCTTAGATATACCATATAATGGAACTATGCATTCAACATTCGGTAAGATGTCAAAATAAGAGTACGGTATAGTGAATTAGAGAAAACCTTCATGAACCCAAGAGGTGTTGGCTCACTGATAAACAAGTTGCAACTTGTACATTAAGTTATGAGTTCAAACCTCATGGGAAGCACCTACACGAAATAATTCGTGGAATACCCGAGGCCGTGCGTTAGGAGGTGCCCTTTAGCCACGCCTTTGCCAAACCAAAAGAAAAAATAAAAAAAATAAAAAAAAAAACAGAAAACCTTCATGAGATATGTTAGTGGTTTCATGAAAATGTAAGATCTTTTGGCCAAAAATCTCATAAACAATTGTACTTGAAAAGTACACATCTTTAAAATAAATAATAAAAAAACCCCAAAAATACCTTCTAGTCATTAAACATTATAAGAGCTACGAGTATTTTATTTTTGGGGCCAGAAAACTATTTGATCTTTATCTTTTGTCCCATTTGAAAGATGGGAGTACAGTGACTAGCCCATAGTCACAATGCTAATGATCATGTCTTGTGATCCCATGGTGCAAATGGCAAATAACCCCATTTCTAGACCTTACATTTATTTAACCAGATTCACAAAAAATCTAAAAATGTAAGCCAAAAGTCACGGACTTGATCCACGTGTACACCCACAAGCAAACGCCACGTGTGAAGAGAGTAGATCGTACCATTGAAAATCATCAAACTATCACCTTCAGTATGATTGGTTAAACTTTGCAATCTGCGTGGTGGAGTGGCAAAACACTCTCTCTCTCTCCTCTCTCTCTCTCTTGAATCGTGCTGAATCAATTAACAGCTGATGGGTCAGATTCTTGACAAAATTCAAGGTCAGTATTTCATAGTTTTTCTGAGTATAGGTTTGTTTCATTCAATAATTTCATTTGTAATCATGAAATATGTCTATATATCTTGGCTTTTGATATATTTTGTCTACATGTATATGAATTATGAGTAATTATCCAATATATTTTCCTATTTCTTCCAGCAAGTAAAGTTAGTAAGTTACTGGATAATTGGCTGATATAGAATAGTTTGTGAATGTTTCTGATGATTTAGGAGACTAAAACTTGGATCTTTGACTTTCCTTTTTTACTTGATCCATGAATATGATCAGGGGTTTATGACTTTATGTGCTCGAGTATAAAACTGGCTATAAGAATCATATATCTCGTTTAGCTATTTTATTTTGAGGTAGAATTTTAAGATACTTGATCTACCAAAAAAAGAACAAATTTTACAGAAAGCAAACTCTAGAAGGCTGCAGAGAAGAAAACAGCATGCTCTGTTGCCTCTTGGAGGGTGTACTGTGTAGGATGGTGAATGAAAAGGAAAAAGAAATTTGGGTTAGTGTTTGAAAGTTGACAATCATTTAGCATATGCATATTGATATTGATTTGAAGCATTATAGTAACGGACCGGTTGTCGGTTGATTACATATTTCTTCCTTGATCCCAGAATAAATGGCTTGTTTTTTCTTATAGACATGGTTTCTTAAGGAAAAATCTATTTTTTTTTATTAGATATTGTTTTTATTTTTACTTGCTATATAATCTGATGCATTGTTTGAGCAATGTGACACTTGTTGATGGAGTCACTGTGCCTTTGTGTAGGTAAGCAATGGAGACAGAAACAAATCAGAAAGATAACAGATAAGGTATATGACCGTATCAAAACTCAGACTGGAGAGGCTACGCTCTCATTTGAAGAACTGTATATAGCTACCCTGATTGTCTACAAGTGAGTTCTGCTTTGTAATTGCTTTATAGTCTATGATGATATGGTTCCCACTTCCCACTTTGGTAACAGTGTAAATGTCTTGCTGTTAGTGATATCAACAAGTATTTGCCGGGGCCGCACTTTGATCCTCCTTCGAAAGACAAAGTCAGAGCCTTGATGCAGGTACTCTCAGTTTGGTTGTGTTAATATTTTGCTTCTATTTTGATATTTTGTTCTGTATGAACAAGTGAAAATCAAGACTATGTCTGAAGTCTGAACCTTGCCTTCTAGTTCCAAGTATTTTTTAGAGCAAAGAAAGGATTGCATCCAAATAGTGCTTAAATATCTGATTGAGATAAGAATCTGTATTATGTAATGGAAGTCAGATGTATTGATTTCCCTGTGATGTAAAATAAATGGGTTTTCTCGTTTTGGTACTATTTGTGCATTGTAACATATTCATCTGGTTTTGGCGCGAACGTGCAAAAGACAGCTTGGACTGCACTCCTTGTTCTTTGTCTCCATTCTGTCAATTTCCATTTCCAAGTCCTGCTACTCCCCTAGTTCACCTCTAACTGAATGTAATCACTATTTATGTCTGTTAGTGTCCAAATCATTACAGTAAAGCCATTTGCACATGTAGGACACCCATATTGAAAGGGGGTTAGTGGTCTTTGAGAGGGGGTTAGTGATCCTAGTAAAGCCATTTGCACATTGAGAGTTAGTGATCCTTGAGGCCTAGCTGGCTAGCTGGAACCTCTTCTCACTTCTTTATGAGATTCCACCACCGACTGATGAATATGAATCTAAAGTTACAAGTCTGAAATCTGAATCGAAGATTCTCGATATGTAAAGCTGAGATCATTATAGGTGATTTCGTATCTACTAGTTTGACTATTCAAACTGTACTCGCCCAGCCATTTGCACATGTAGGACATCTATATTGAACATGGATTCTTGGTTTCATCCTTTCAATTAAGGAAAACTGTAGCCACTATATTTTGATTATTGCATAACTGCTATGCCTGATTCAGTGGTTTGATGAATAAGCCTTTTGCGTCTTGCAGGAGTGCGATTTGAATCTTGATGGAGAACTTAACCATGAGGAGTTTGTGAAGTTCATAAAGGAGCTAACAGCAGATACATTCTCTACGGTCAGCCAGGGACTGATCATATCTCTGGTTCTGGCACCAACAGTTGCAATGGCAACGAAGAGGGCAACAGAAGGTGTGCCAGGAGTGGGGAAAGTGGTGCAGAAGTTGCCTACTTCAATATATGCATCCCTGGTTACCCTTGCTGTCGTTGGGATACAAAGTGCTTGCGAGGGATGTTGATTAGAGGTTGTAGTTACTTTCCTTGTTCATGTAATTCAAAAAGAATGGCCTTGGTCAATTTAATTTATTTTCGTAGGACACAAGAAAGTTGTATATCTTTCTCCTCTTTTGAGCCTTTTGGGGAAGATGGAAACGACATAAACAGTGCCGATTTGATGTATGAATCCGTCTGCTGGTGCTTATTGTGTATTGGTCGTCCTGTTCATAAGACTTGTTGTATGTCTGATTAGTGATTAATATATGAAGTATGCAATATTTGTAATCGAAAAGTCTACCTTCACTATTTAGTGGTGGTGCAGTTTGCTGCCAAGTGAGAGATATGCTCTTTCTGTTCTGTTCTGTTCTGTTCTGTTCTTTTCTTTTTTCGGGTGTGGAGGGGTGATCAGCCCTCCTGCTTTATGGTCAGGGGACGGGGGGGCGGAAGGGGCGAATGGGATTTGATCGATCCAAAAGTTTGCTGGTAGACCAATTTGGATTGATCCCACTAGACCAGGCCTCGCGTGGTATATGCTTTTCTGTTCTGTTACGCCGAATTCATGTCTAACTTCCAGCTCCAACCAAACATCCGAAAAGAAAATCAAGTGCCTTGTACTCTTTCTTAAAAGATGATCTTCAACCACACAGCTCCATGACAGTTGGGCCACTTAAATTAAATGAATGAATCGCTACTCATTTTCTTCATAAGAAGTGAATTGTGATGGGCTACTTCTGATGCTATGATGTCTAGATTCTCTTGAGCTAGTGAAATACTAGGTAATAGGTATACTCAATAATTACTGAGGTATACTTAATCATGGCACTGGTCACGGTTAGCACGAAATACGGCACGTCTTTTACACGCATGACATGGGCACAGAGCAAGCACGGGCACGAATGAGTGGGCCTGGGCCCGGGCCCGGGCCCTGATTTTGAGAAAGCACGGTCAAACACGACAGAACAGGGTCTGGGCCGGGGCCTTGATTTTGAATTGAAAGCACGGTCAAGCACAGTTAGGCACGACACGACAGGGCACGACAAAAATTTAGATAATATTTTAAAAAAGCTTAGGCACGACACGTAGGGCACGACACATGCATGAGCACGGGCACGTCATGTGCCTACCTTTTAATGAGTCGGCACGGGCACGAATGATGACAACTATAAGCACGACACGACACAATACGACACGACAACTATAAACACGGCACGACACGACACTGTTCCAAAGCACAAAGGCACGATACGAGCACTGCACGGAGCCATCTTTAGGTATACTACTATTAGATTCTCTAGGATTTCACTAGTCACTTACATTGAGATATCTTAGAGAATTCCCTAGTTAAATCGCCCTAACGAATGTACTGTGGAGTGTGAAGTGATTAAATCTGCGAGGGACTCATCCATCCTTAATGTCGAGGGTTCGAATCTTGCCTTGGGCATTGAGCAACTTTAAACTTTTTGGCCAGCTATCCCACCCTTAGAGGTGCCTAAAAACCAGCATCGAAGAAATAGTCACTATGATCGATAGTGAATACCATTAATTATGAATCAAAAATAAAATAAAATCCGCGATCCTATTTATTTTCCAAAAGTATCGCGATACCATTGATCATAAAAATACCCATATTAGTGTTGACTAGTGAGCATTCAAGCACATACACGCCTTTTATATAGCAAACTAAGTAAAAAATCTTCACTTTGAACTCCTATATTTAAAGTAATTCTCCTACTAAAAATCTCAACCATAACTTAACTTATATAGTGAACATTTTTAGAAAATGGATAAAGACGTCTTTTATAGTAATAAATCTAGAAACTGTAGTAAAAATGTGTAATAAAATTAATTTTGTAGTAAAAAATCGCCCAAATTATGGCAAAAATTAGTATGCTATATAGGCCGAGAAGATTAATAAGAGCGTCTTCTGAGTAGACGTATATCATTGCTCTTTTCAAAGAGGATTAACGATTTTTCTAAATTCTTCAAAAAACAATTAAAAAATTACTCTAGTATATATATATGGACATGGAGTGCAATTGGTGCACATTGTAACGTAACACATTGACACCCCCCTCCATTGACGAGCCAAAAAAACACCATTAACACCCCATTGACAAAAACCCAAACCATGGCAGCTGCCTCTGCTGCTGCTGCCGCTGGTGCTCTTGCTTCTGGCGCTTCATCAGAGGTATTCTTTCTCCTCTCTAACTTGTCAGACCCTTCAATCATTAATCCGCATTCTGAATATTATTTCAATAATCCGTTAAATTTTGCAGATGAGACGTTACTCGGTGGCGCTTGATGAGCCTAACAATCTCCCTCCCTCTCGGGTTAGATTTTATTCCCTAACTTTCATCTTTGTGATTTTCTCTTATAAGATTCTTTCAATTATAATTTGTAAGTTTTATATTGCTGCACATGGAAAACCCTGTGTTTGTGTTGCTCAAATATGAGCTAAAGTTTCAATCTTTATGTAAAACAAAGGGTAGAAAGAAAAAGAAAAAAAAAGTCAATGGGAAATTTTATGAACCCTAAATTGATTTTGCTAAATAATGTAGTTGGCTGTATGCATAATCTATGTTACTAGAACTCTGTCCAATTGACCATTTTTGATAAGAGATCATAACCAATTTGAGATTTAGGGTTAAATTGAAATCCCTTAAACTAGATGATAAGCGTTCACAGCTTTGACCGACTCTTGTATTTCCTAGACACGTTTTTTTAGCTTTCAATAACTCTTGTATTTCCTAGACAAGTCACAGTTGTCTTCTTCATTAAGTTTTTTTTAGCATGTCTCGTGTGGACTTAGTCCACCGTGGACCAAGAACACAAGTCCACACAAGTTTTTGTAATTTACACTCCATCACATGAGATTAATGCTGGTTTAGACAAGTTTTTGTAATTCACTTAGCCCATTTACTTTAATGCTTCACATGAATACGTATACAGTATACTACTCCCCAAAATGGCCCACATAATTATTTTCTTTGTAATTTATACCCGATTTTTTATTTAATTTCTTAAGAATATATCTGAAAAATATTGATAAAAGTATTTTCAAAATGTGTCTTTAGTAGAAAAATTGTGTAAAATTTATAAAATCAATAGCCTTTATGAAAAAAATGTGCGCCTTCGACTTGCGCATCGCACCTCGAATTTTTGGACCCATCACCCTTTGTGCGCCTTGCCCTTTTTCAAACAAGTTCGTGTCATCTTTCTTCTAATTTGCAAGTAGCTTACTTGGGTGTAGGTTAACTGTAGACCTGTATGTATGGAATGTGTTGTGGAACGATTCATGGATAGCATAGCATCACATTATGAAAGATATAATTGGTTCTGGAATTTGCACCATGTACCTTTTATTTAGATGGTCCTACTTTATACAATGGTAACTCTTTGAGTTTGTTAATGGTGACAACGAAGCAAATAATATCCACAAGCATTGTAACTTGTAAGTGATACTGTGACATTGAAGTTATAACATTGATGGAGAGCTAGCTAGAATGGTTACTGATCCTGTGATAGAACACTTGCTTGCAGTTTAATCTGCTTTGATACAGAAGACATGGATTGAAATCCCATGTTTCATTCTTATTTGTAATGCTTCTTGTCCTTTCCACCAGTATGTTGTCAATTCTAGCTGTATTGTGTTGAAAGAAAAATTAAGGACCATTAGACTTCAGCAATAGCAATTGTGATGATTCTAGTTGAGCTGTCATATATTAGGATAGTATCCATTATATTGGAAACTATAGCTGACATCATCAGCATCAGGCTCATGTGATGTTGTGAACTTCTTGTTTCTCACTTTAGGGCTATAACTATAATATAAGACGTCACGAGGATGCAATTGCGGAGCTTAACAACCTCTCTCCATATCGGGTTAGATTCTTCCCTAAATTTCATCTTTGTAATGTTCTATTATACGATTCTTTTAATTTCATTTTATACAGAAATTTATTTTTATATTGTTACCAGCGGAAAATCCTGTGTGTGGCTCAATTTATAAGCTCAATTTCAGGTTTCATGTTCAAATTTTGTATCTTTTTGTAAGCTAGGGTAGAAAAAAAATCAATGCATCATTTTGTGAACCCCAAAATTATTGAAAGGAATGACTATCTAGTTTCATGAGTGCACATATTCTATGTTACTCGAACTCGAACTCTTGCCCTTGTCTAGCATTTATAGCAATGTGAGCAAAAGGTTAGAGTTGGCTATTTTACCTTTGGGGGGTTTTCGTGTTGTCTTTCATCTAATTCTCAAGTAGCTTACTTGGGTGTAGACTATTGTAGACCTGTATGTATGAAATGTGGTGTGGAATGATTCATGATAGCATAGATTAGCATAACATAGGAAAGACATAATCGCTTCTGTAATCTGCACCATATACCTTAAAGTTTATATTCTCCTACTTTATATTAATGGTCTACAAGAGTTGTAAGTGATATTGTGACATTGAAGTTATGACTTTGATAGAGAGCTAGCTAAAATGGTTAGTGATACCGGGAATCCGGGATAGAATGAACACTTGCTGGCAGTTTAGTCTGCTTTGATACAGAAGACATGGATTGAAATCCCATTTTTGTTTTCTTTAATAATTAAAAGCCAATTTCGTTTCTATTTGTAATGCTTGTCGTTTCCACCCGTATTTCAGAGTCTGACTGCTTGTCGATTCTAGCTATGTCGTATTGAAAGAGAAACAAAGAACCATTAAAGTTCAACAAAATACCAATTGACGCTGATTCTAGTTGAGCTGTCATACTATTGGGATAGTATCCATTATATTGGAAACTGTAGCTGACATCATAAGCATTAGACTCATGTGAAGTTGTGAACTTCTTGTTTCTTGATTTAGGCCTATAATATACGACGTCACGAGGTGGCAAGTGCAGATCTTAACAACCTCCCTCCATCTCGGGTTAGATTCTTCCTTGAACTTTCGTCTTTGTGATTTTCTCTATACGATTCTTTCAATTTATTGAAAGCCAAATTTATTCTCATATACGATCCAGAAGTATTAGACTCATGTGAATTTATAAAAAAAAAAATAAATAAATAAGTATTAGACTCAGTTGTGAACTTGTTGTTTCTTGTTTTAGGGCTATAACATAATGAGTAAGTTAAGGCAACTTATACAGAAATTGAAGTGCTGGGACGTGACCTAAGAACAAGGTGTGGACTCTTTCATGATAGGAGCAAGGAGCTGAGAAACATCGTAATTGTGATGAGGTATTTGAACTGACATTTTTGAGGTTAGGATGGTGGATCAAGGCATGGGATGAGTCTTTCCCTTACTCTCCCGAAGAAGGTGAGTTGTGTCCCGAGCTGTCTTGAAGTCTATATGTCCAAACCTAAACTGAATATACAAATACATTGAGTGCTGCTATCAAGGGGTGCAAAAATGGAATGTAGATGCCTCTAGTAAGGACTGAAAAGGAGCTATTGGTGGAGTCTTGAGGGTCTAGAATTCCGTATTTCTCTGTATGTTGTCTACCCAAGTTCCTCATGGGGAGATTAACAAAGCTGAGATGCTGGCTATCCGTCGAGCAATGCAAGAAACGCTTAGCAAGTAGTGGCTCTCAGCCTCTCAGTCATGGAGATAATCATGGGGTCGGACTCTAGCAACGTAGTGAAGGGGTGAAATTCGGGAATATGGACCGTGGGATATGAGATTCAAGCTGAATTTCATTAAGAAAAAAATCTAAAGATGTGAGCCAAAAGTCACAGACTTGCTCCACGTGTATATCACAAGCAAATGCCACGTGTGAAGAGAGTAGATCGTACCATTGAAAATCATCAAACTATCACCTTCAATATGATTGGTTAAACTTTGCAATCTGGGGTTCCTTGGATTCTGGATTTTTAAGGTATCGTGGATTGTGGTGCTCTCTCTCTCTCTCTCTCTCTCTCTCTCTCAACAGCTGATGGGTCAGATTCTTGACAAAATTGAAGGCCAGTATTTCATAGTTTTTCTTAGTACAGCTGTATTGGTTTGTGTTATTTAATTTAATAATTTTTATGTGTAATTATGTGTCTATGTGTCTTGCCTTTCTTACAGCAAGTAAAATTAGTAAGTTACTGGATATGGGTGTTTTCTGGGTTTTCTTGGCTGAGATAGAATAGTTTGTGAATGTTTCTGATGATTTAGGAGACTAGAAATTGGATAATTGACTTTCCGTATTTACTTGATCCATGAATATGATCAGGGATTTATGTGCTTGAGTGTAAATTGGCTATAAAAAATTAATAATCATATCTGGTTTTAGCTATTTTATTTAAGGTAGAATTTTTAAGATACAATAAGGTAGAATATGATCTACCAAAAGAACAAATTTTACAGAAAGCAAACTCTAGAAAGCAGCAGAGGAGAAGTTTATGCTCTGTTGCCTCTTGGAGGGTGTACAGTGTAGGATGCTGGATGAAAAGGAAAAATAAATTTGGGTTAGTGTTTGTAAGTTGGAAAATCATTTAGTATATGTATAATGATATTGATTTGAAGCATTATAGAGTCAGACCGGTTGATTTACATATGTCTTCCTCCATCCCAGAATATTTGGCTTGTTTTTCTTAGTGACATTGATTTCAGGAAAAAGCACCAAGTGAGATAGAGTGATGAACATCCACGTCTAGAATGCTGCTAGTAAAATTGAGAGAGAAGTGGATATTTACATGGTACATCCCTAATCAGAAGGCAGCAAATTTATTATTTGACAATGGACAGACGATGCTCAGGGGAAACTGTATTTCTATGACTATGACATATGGTTATGGTGACCATACTGTCTTCATTAGCTATGAGTAGAATCTATTTTTTCATTAGAAATTATTTTTATTTTTGGTTACTTTATAATCTGATGCAATATTTGAGTAATGTGACACTTGTTGATGGACTCACCGTGCCTTTGTGTAGGTAAGCAATGGAGACAGAAACAAATCAGGAAAATAACAGATAAAGTATATGACCGTATCAAAACTGAGACTGGAGAGGCTACTCTCTCATTTGAAGCTACCCTGATTGTCTACAAGTGGAGTTCTGCTTTTGTAATTGTTTTATATTCTAGGATGATATGGTTCCCACTTCCCACTTTGGTAACAGTATGAATATCTTGCTGTTAGTGATATCAACAAGTATTTGCCGGGGCCGCACTTCGATCCTCCTTCGAAAGACAAAGTCAGCGCCATGATGCAGGTACTCCCAGTTAGGTTGTGTTAATATGTTGCTTCTATTTTGATATTTTGTTCTGTATCAAGAAGTGAAAATCAAGACTGTCTGAACCTTGCCTTCTAGCTCAAAGTGATGTTTAGAGCAAAGAAAGAATTGCATCCAAATGGTGCTTAAATATTTGATAGAGATAAGGATCTGTACTATATATTGAAAGTCAGATGTATTGATTTCCCTGTGATGTAAAATCATGCAGGGTAATGGGTTTTCTTGCTTTTGTACTATTTGGCATTGTGACATATTCATCTGGTTTTGGTGCGAACGTGCAAAAGACAGCTTGAACTGCACCCCTTGTTCTTTCTTTCTTGTCTGCGGCGAGGCTGGCTGAATCCTTACTATATGTGTTGTGGGAGGGGGGGGGGGGGTGAGTACCATAGAAGGACTTGTTTCTGACAACTGTTTCATCATTAGCTTTATATACGAATCTCTTCTTGTTACACACCAAGATTGATACACTTCTTGATTTTTCAGTTGACCATCAAATCCGTCTCAATTGTCTCCATTCTGTTAATTTCTATTCCGAAGTCTTGCTACTCCCGTAGTTCACTTCTAACTGAATGTAATCACTATTTATGTCTGTTAGTGTTCAGATCATTACTGTTGCTTCTAGTTTTCTAAATGTCTGCAATTCTTTGTTTCATTCTCCATAACTAATGCCCTTGAGGCATTTGGAGTCCCAAAGGATAAGAGGTAGTAGGTGTCAGCGTAGAAGTTATAACAGAAAGATAATAATTTAAGGCAATTCTCAGATTTCATTCCTTCAAGTTTATGTGCCTCTAGTCTGTCCAATCACGCAAGGCATTTCTTTGTTGTTATTCTTTCATGATGTCATCCCTATTCTTATTTGGTGACTGCGTATTAATCAGTGACTTAATTGTATACAGAAACGTTTTCTATTGGTGCTTACTGCTAAATTTGTTCCTTTACTTTGCATTTGAGCTGCATAAGTTCTGGACCCATGTTTGCCAAAACCAAATCAAGATGATTCGTCCCACAGTTGCAATTGAGAGGGGGTTAGTGATGGTTGAGGCCTAGCAGGCTAGCTGGAACCTCTTCTCACTTCTTCATGAGATTTTGCACCACCAACTGATGAATATGAATCTAAAATTTCAAAGTCTGAAATCTGAATCGAAGATTCTCAATATGTATATCTTAGCACATTATAGGTGATAACGTCAGCGTATCTACTAGTCTGAGCGTCCAAACCCAGCACTGCCCCAGTCATTTTGTGCACATGTAGGACACCTATATTGAACATGGATATTGGGTTTCATCCTTTTAATTAAGGCAAACTTGAGCCAGTATATTCAGGCTAATCTAATAACAGAAAACGGCATTGCTGCTATGCCTGAAGTAGTTATGTTATGAATAGGTCTTTTACATTTTGCAGGGGTGCGATTTGAATCCTGATGGAGAACTTAACCATGAGGAGTTTGTGAAGTTCATAAAGGAGTTGACAGCAGATACGTTCTCTACAGTGAGCCAAGGACTGATCATATCTCTGGTTCTGGCATCAACAGTTGCAATGGCAACGAAGAGGGCAACAGAAGGTGTCCCAGAAGAGGGAAAGTCGTGCAGAAGTTGCCTACTTCAATATATGCATCCCTGGTTAACCTTGCTGTTGTTGGAATTCAAAGTGCTTGCGAGGGATGTTTGACTAGAGGTTGTAGTTACTTTCCTTGTTCATGTAATACAAAAAGAATGGCCTTGGTCAATTTATTGAATCTTCATAGGATACAAGAAAGTTGTATATTTTTCTCCTCTTTCCTACCAGGTTTTGGGGAAGATGGAAATGACATGAACAGTGCCGATTGGCACTTTGATGTATGAATTCGATCACTTATTGTCTATTCGTCCTGTTCATTAAGACTTAATGTATATCTGATCAGTGTAATATACGAAGTATGCAATATTTGTAATCAAAAAGTTTATATTCACTATTTAGTGATGGTGCAGTTTTGCTGCCAAGCTGGAGGTATGCTGATGCTGTTCTGTTCTGTTCATGCCGAGTTCATGGCTAACTTCCAGCTGATGGGCTACTTTTGTGTGTTACTCTTATATACTGATGTTTAGATTCTCTTAGCTGGTGAAATACTGATAGAAAGAGCTTTTGTTGCTTAATATTTGTTCTAGGATATGCGATTTAATCTGTTTCTCTCTGCTGAATTTTTATATTTTTTCTAAAAATGTTGCTCCTCCAGTTTATTAGTTCTTGTCATTTTTCCTCATTAGGAGTCTGTTTAGAAAAAATTCTCACTTTGTTCAACTATGATGATTAATTGGTTAGTTGTCTCAAAAAGCCTTTCATACAAAAATTTGCTAATAGTTTTCACTATTGTAAACTTGTTAAACCGGTTGGTTAGCTTGGCTTTAACTTGGATAATTTCGGGTTCAATGTATATTGTGATCGATTAAATTTTGGACTAACTACCTATACTTCTCCAATTTTGAGTTATATACGTCTAGTCCAAGACCCATTTTCCAGATTGGATTAAGTCCGTCCAATTTTGTCAATTCTGAACCCCATTTTTAATTTTATTTTTGAAGCAAACTTGCTCTAAACCTATGAGATTATCATATATCCTAATTTTAATTTCGTGTCTATTAGTGAAGCAAATATATGCAATGTTTAAAATGGGTACATCGGATGTCTAGTGGACTGTGAACCCAATATATACATAACGAAAATATGAGAGGAAGAATGATGGTGTCCGGTGAGCATTCAATGCTTCCATATAAGACCTCCTATTCCATATTTCATATTCAAATGAATCAACTTTAAGTACGTAAATACCTTATAAAAAAAAATTCTATTTTTCCTAGAATACCTTTCTGATGAAGTCACTTAAGTTAATACTCACTTTGAACTCCTATCCTTAAGCAACAACCATAAATTAACTAGTCACCAACTCATATTAAATCTCCAAACCATAACTTCATAACTTAACTTATTATTTTCAATTATTAATTTTCCTAAATTCTCCAACATAATATAAAGAAAAATTTCCACTTTGGTGCCCTGGGGTATTGTATAATCATTTTTTAGTGATCTGTGTATTTTATATTTTCATTTTAATTACCTAAGATATTACAAAAAGTTTCACTTTGTTATTTCTGTTAGTCCGTTAAATTTTTTCGTCAATTTGTTGACATGACCACTAATTACAATAGGATATACCTTACACACATATTCAATGACCAAATTAGCCCCACTTACTTAAGTGAGAGTTACCTATGTTGTTCCAAAATTCAATTGCACCTACAGTGTCATCCAGCTCCATTTGAACAATCTCATACCTACCCACCAGACTACGAACCACCACCGTAGCAGAAAATCAGAAGATCGAAAGTGGCTTTCCAGCTTTCCCTCGCTCTCTCACCATCATCATCATCATCATCATCATCATCGATTCATTGTCATCAAGTTTTCAGAAATTTTGCGAAATTCTGGGTTCAGTGAAAGCCCACACAATCTGTGGTGTGATTTGGTGCATTTTTGTTGAATTCTAAGGTAAACAACAGGTGGTAATTTTGCAAATTTCTGGGTGCAAGTTTTAAGTGCCCCAAGAGAATTTTCATTAAAAAAGAAAAAAAAAAAAACACCCCAAGGTACAAAACCAAACACTATGTCTGCTGCTTCTGCTAATGGTTCTCGCCCTTCAGACCATGATTTCAAGGTTCTCTCTCTCTCAAATTATTAATCTTGAATGTGCATATATTGTTCATAGGCCAAAGTTTTTAGTTTGTAGATTTGAAAAACTGAAACAGGTTTACAGATTTTTGTTTTAAAGATTGAACTTTTAACCCCAAACACGTTTTGTTCCCAAAAAAGTTTTGATTTTGAAAACCGAAAACCAAAAACCAAAAACTAGCAACAACCCAGAACGGAGCCTTTAATAATTCGATTAAATTTTGCAGATGAGACGTCACGAGGTGGCAGTTGATGAGTTTAACAACCTCCCTCCCTCTCGGGTTCGATTCTTACCTAAACTTTCATTTTTGTGATTTTCTATTATACCATTCTTTCAATGTTTAAACTTATAAAACCATGTGTGGCTCAATTTATAAGCTCAATTGCCAGGTTTTATGCTGAAGTTTCTATCTTTTTGTAAACAAGAGTAGAAAGAAGTTAATCAATGCATTATATTGTGAACCCTAAAGTGATTGAATGGAATGTCTATCTAGTTTATGAGTGCACATAATCTATGTTACTCGAAATCGAAGTCTTTCCCTTGTCTGACATTTATAACAATTTGGGCAAAAGGTTAGAGTTGGCTATTTCAATTTTTCTTTTTTTTTCTTTTTTTTTTTGGGGTGCTGGGGTCGTCTTTCATCTAACTTGCAAGTAGCTTACTCGGGTGTAGACTACTAGACTGTACACCTGAAACACCTCTATGTGTGGAATGTGATGTGGAATGATTCATGAATCACATAGCTTAGCATCACTTGAAAGACATGATTGGTTCCGTAACTTGCACCATATACCTTATAGTTAGATGATCCTACTTTATACGAGTTGGGATCCTCTCCATTTGCTAAAAGAAATGGAGGCCTCCATATTGTAAATGAAGGGTGAGACCTCCATCTAACCCATTTTTGAATTAAATAAATTCAAATAGGCAAAATAAGAGAAGGAAATCCAACCCTTCATTTAGGAAATGGAGAGGGAAGAAATGGAGAGGATCTCATTCCTCTATGGCAACTCTTGTTTGAGTTAGTTAATGAACAAGAGTTGTAACTTAAAAGTGATTCTGTGACATTGAAGTTATAACATTGATGGAGAGCTAGCTAGAATACTTAGTGGTAGTGTGATAAAACGAACACTTGCTTGCAGTTTAGTTAGTCTCATTTGATATAGAAGACATGGATTGAAAACCCATTTTCATTTTTATTTGTAGTGCTTCTTGTCGTTTCCACCCATAGTTTCAGAGTCTGCCTGCTTGTCAATTCTAGCAGTTTCTTGTTGAAAGAAAAGGAAAGAACCATTAAGCTTCGACAAATAGCAATTGATAGCTATCATATTATGTCATGGGGATAGTATCCATTATATTTGGAAACTGTAGTTGACATCATAAGCATTAGACTCATGTGTAGTTGTGAACTTCTTGTTTCTCGCTTTAGGGCTATAATATAAGACGTCACAAGGTGGCATTTGCGGAGCTTAACAGCCTCCCTCCCCCTCGGGCTAGATTCTTCCCTAAGCTTTCATCTTTGTGTTTTTCTCTTGTACAATTCTTTCAATTTTATTTTAAACAGAAACTTATAAGTTTTATATTGTTACCTATGGAAACCCTGTGTGGCTCAATTTCAGGTTTCATGCTCAAATTTTATATCTGTTTGTAAACAAGTCAAGAAAGTAAAACATCAATGCATCATTTTGTGAACCCTAAAATGACTGAAAGGAATGGCTATATAGTTTCATGAGGGCAAAAAATCTATGTCACTCGAACTCTTCCCTTGTCTGACATTTATAGCAATGTGAGCAAAATGTTAGAATTGGCTATTTTATTTTAGGGGTTTTCGTGTTGTCTTTTGTCTAATTTGTAAGTAGCTTACTTGGGTTTAGGCTTTTGTAGACCTGTATGTATGGAATGTGGCGTGAATTGATTCATGAATAGCATAGCATAGCATCACATAATGAAATACATAATTGCTTCTGTAATTTGCACCATATACCTTATAGTTTATATGCTCCTACTTTATACTATGAGAACTCGTCTTCAGTTTGTTAATGGTCTACAAGAGTTGTAAGTGATACCATGACATTGAAGTTATAACATTGATGGAGGGCTAGCTAGAATGGTTAGTGATACTGTGATAGAATGAACACTTGCTTGCAGTTGAGTCTGCTTTGATGCAGAAGACATGGATCGAAATCCAATATTCGTTTTTATTTTTTGGAAAGCAAAATGCCATTTTCGGTTTTATTTGTAATGCTCCTTGTTGTTTCCACTTTCCACCCGTATATCAGAGTCTGCCTGCTTGTCAATTCTAGCTCTACTGTGTTGTAAGAAAAACAAAGGGCCATTAAACTTCAACAAATAGCGATTGAGATGATTCTAGTTGAGCTGTCATATTATGCGATTAAGATAGTATCCATTATATTGGAAACTGTAGCTGACATCATAAGCATTAGACTCATGTGAAGTTGTGAACTTCTTGTTTTTTGTTTTAGGTCTATAATATAAGACGTCACGAGGTGGCAATTGCGGAGCTCAACAACCTCCCTCCATCTCGGGTTAGATTCTCCCTAAACTTTCATCTTTATGATTTTCTCATATACAATTCTTTCAATTTTATATTTTACAGAAACTTATAAGTTTTATCTGTTGCCCTTGCCCACGGAAATCCTGTGTGGCTTAACTTATGAGCTCAATTTCCAGATTTCATTATCAGTTTTCTATGTTTTTGCAAACAAGGGTAGAAAGAACAATGATCAATGCAACATTTTGTGAACCTAAAATGAATCTACTAAATAGTGTAGTTGCTGTAAAAGCACTGCAGAAAATCCATGTTACTCAAACTCTTTCCCTTGTCTGACATTTAAGCAATGTGCGCAAAAAGGTTATAGTTGACTTTTCTTTTTTCTTTTTTTTTGGGGGGGGAGGGGGGGTCGTGTCGTCTTTCATCTGATTTGCATTTAGTGTAGATTGTAGACCTGTATGTATGGAATGTGGTGTGGAATGAATAGCATAGCATCACTTAATGAAAGACATAATTGCTGTAATTTGCACCATACATATTTGATAGAATTATGTCCCACCCCACCGTAGAAGCCCTAATCCAAGGGCATGTGTTGATGACTCAAGGGGCCGAGGGTGTAATCTTACTTATTATTCTTCCTTTAGAAGATCTAATTCGCTTATGTTAAGAGGGATTAATGTTCTGATTTGCTAGAGTTTGTTTAGGAAGTATTTTATTTTCAGATCATTCCCTAGGTTTAATTTTAGGTAGTTTCTTATTTCGAGCATATTTCTGGGCCTTTGTGTAATTTTTTTTCCTCAGTTTTTGGTTGATGAATTGAAAGAGAATTAGTTGAGTTTGGGGGAAGGCTTCACGTTCTCCATCATATATCTTATAGTTATATGGTCCTACTTATACTACGGCAACTCTTCTTGAGTTTGATACTGGTCACAAGGAACAGTTGTAAATGATGCTGTGACATTGAAATTAAAACAGTGATGGAGAGCTAGCTAGAATGGTTAGTCATACTGTGATAGAACACTTGCTTGCAGTTTAATTAGTCTGCTTTGATACAGGACATAGATTGAATTCTCATTTTGTTTTTTATTTGAAATGCTTCTTGTTTCCACCTATAA
Source organism: Tetragonia tetragonoides (assembly GCA_038025085.1). Taxonomy (NCBI): domain Eukaryota; kingdom Viridiplantae; phylum Streptophyta; class Magnoliopsida; order Caryophyllales; family Aizoaceae; genus Tetragonia; species Tetragonia tetragonoides. The sequence goes on along the minus strand of CM076140.1, from coordinate 9,359,002 downwards.
ATAAAGAATTCCTGGTTAATTATATAAAAGCAAAAAAAAAGTCTTGTACTCGTGTTTCCCTCTTTGTACAGCTGGCAAGCATTCCTCCATGATTATGGCAATAAACATGGAGTTGGATTTGTATTTAGCCATCTAGTATTCACATAGCACCTCAAGGAAGTGGCATGTTGTGTCTGCTTTGCCTCTTGCTTCACCGTGGTTTTTCTTAGTGTTGGAATCTATATCATAGTGTATAATTGCACAAAACTGAAATATAGGGTGCATCAATTGGTATGGCTTACATAACTTGATAATATATAAATGTGCAGTTCACATTTTCTATTACAAATACCACTTATTAGTGGGTTCTATTTACATGTTTTGATTATAAGTTATGTCATGCATAAATCGCAAAAGGGTTAATTGGGGTCATCAACTCATCTGGCTGATTTTCTGGCAAACCTTGTAGCTAAATTCTGAAAAGATCCCTGCTTAGAGAACTAGCAAGTATAGCAGAAGCTACATTGCTGATCAATGGAAACTGGTGCTAACTTTTGTCTCTGCAAACACTAGTAGCTGTATTTTTGGTTACAGTACAGAGGCTGGTTTACTTCCCTGAAGTATGATTTTTGATAGCGTCCTCTGTCTTAGACTTCAGCAAGCGCATTCAGCTTAATTCACTGATGGCAGTCAGTTACCAAGTCTTTAACTTAAATGTTCTTTTCTGCAGCCTGTCTATCAGAAGAGCGGGAACATATTCTTTCGTACAACATTCGAAAAAGCAACCATGTCTGAGCAGAGTAAGGAAAAGATTCTAGAGGGCATTGTGTGTGTTTCGAAAGTTAATTCAACCATTTTGGTTTTTATTGATTCTCTGATTGTGAATGATATGCAGGAAAACTTGATTTGGCTAAAAGCAAGATGGAAAAGCTGAATGCAAACTGATGGTATCAAGTTTACTTCTCAAGTTTTCGGCATGGAACACCCTTTTGGCTTCAATGTGCCCTCAAACAGTCCATAGTCTCAAATCATATTGGCCTCCTTGCGGATGTGTTTGAATTTTATACTGTATGAAATTCTTTCTATTGCAGCTAAACTGTCTTCCATTGGATTGATTTAAATGTTGAAGATGATGCATTCTAGAGTACATTTTTAACATTCAGAATAGATTTTCATTTCATTTTTTGATAAACATCTATAATTTGATAGTCACCGATAGAATTTTAACCAAGAAAGTGCAGATCAAAGTTACGTGCAATTGGAACAATAATACTAGTAGTAATAAGTAGACAAAGACTATTATAAAGAAAGAATGATTCCATGTACATAGGATGATGCAAGCATACTCATTTCCACAAGATATCCATATAAGAGCACCCTTATTGCTAGCACACTCAAAGTAGGCTTATAACACTATTAAACTCTCTCTCCTCACAATTTTTTTTTTTTTTTTGAGTGAAAGACCGACAACGGTCATCAATCTTCCATTAATTTCTCCAAATCAGAACATATAGCAACATGAACATTGATTGGGAAAAACATCTCCCAAATCAACACCCTACTTCCCAAGGCTGCACGTGTGCAAGCTCATGGGCAACAATATTACCGCTACGCTTAACAAAGGACCAAGACACACTACGAAAACAATTAACAAGCGACAAAGCGTCCTCGACAATCAAATGAAAACTACTGGAACCACAACTACGGCTATTTAAAGCAGTAAACACCTCCAAATTATCCATCTCAACCACAATATGCTCGAATTCGTGTAACGAAGCAATCTGCATTCCTTCAACAACAGCTTTGGCTTCAGTGACAGCCACACTCCAACTCTCAAGGAAGTTCATGGTCATGCCCACTAGAGGACAACCAGTGGAATCACGACAAATAATCCCCACAGAAGAGCCCACTCCCCCAAATTGGCCAGCATCAACATTTATCTTGATTGAACCCGAGTTAGGAGGAGCCCAGACCGTTTTGAACTTCGATCTATGCACAACACCTGTTTTAATCTCACCCATCACGAGCAAGATCACTCAGTAGCTTATCTACATATCGAGCAATATCATCTGGGCTTCTGATAAACCCTTCGAAAATCCGTTTATTCTGCGACTCCCAAATAGCCCAAGCGAAAGCAAAAAATTTACACAGATCCTCCTCATCCAAATTCAGCATAACAACTTCAACCCAGTCGTCACGAAAGTAACGATAAGAGTGGTCAAGAGGTACAGATACGAGAACTGGCCTCCCACGCTGCAGCAGCCACCGGACATTCACACAAGGCGTGGAATCCAGTTTCAAGAGAGCCCAAGCACCAGCTGCATTCATCACCGATAGCTTCGATTCTTCTATGTAAACCAACGCGTGTTGGAAGAATGCTTCCTTACATGCTCTCCAAATAAACATCTTTACACGAGGAGGAACGTTACAATTCCATATCTTCGGCCAAAGAGAGTGGTCTGCACTAGAGGAAGAGGCTCCACTTTAAACACACTTTCCCCAAATAAGCACACATTCAATTATCTCTATATTGCTTAAAAGGCTCCACGCACTCATATAAGCCACATGATATTTATACCATCTTAACCCCAAAAAACTATTAAACATACTTAAATATTATGAATTATTTAACTAGTGTTAAATTCGGATAAATATAAATCATTTAAAGATAATGTTTAGTTGATTTTTTTTTTTTAAACTTCACAATTATATCACAATAAAAATAATGGGAGAACTTAACTAAATAATCCATATTTTTAATGTTACAATTTTATCATAATAATGTTTTACTATAATATTTGTTTAATAAGTAATGTATTTATCTTGAAATGTTTTTTTCACAAGGCCTACTCTAATTTTAAGACTAGAATGTTTTTTAATCAATTAAAATAACTCAAATTAAAAACAAAGCATAAGTGTATAACGTTGAAAACTATTTTTAAAAAAAATAAAATAAAATAAAGAAGGACAAAGCAAATAAAACAGAATAAGAAAAAAGAAGCAAACCGAAAAAAAGGGAAAAAGGGCAAAAGAAAAAAAAAAAAAAAAAAAAAAGGGAAAAGAAGCAAAAGTCACGCATTAAGTATAGTGGCCCACTGCTTTTAATGTCAGCAAGAAGAAACACAAATCCCAAACGGCTTTCCACCACGTGCTCGAAATACGAGTTACAATCTGCTTCACACGACCTATTTTGTTCCCTCTCTGCACTTTTATTTGAATTGTTTCTCTCTCACCGGAGTGGTGCTACATCCAACACAGTGTGGTAGCACAGTACCTACCACACATGTGGGTCCATTCCAGTAAAAAAACGGAACCGGACATTATAAGTGCCGAATGTTACCCGTCTGCCAGACAGACAGCTTATTCGTCAATGCAGCTGAGGTGTAACATATTTAGTACATATTTGGAGGCTACAGTGAATTTTACTAAGGAAGGGCATTTTCGTATATTGCATTTGTTTTATTTTATGTTTTATTAGTTAATTTTTGAAGAAGACCACCCTTGCTCTGTCTCTCCTGGCCAGAAAATTTTTGCTCTCTCCCTCTCCTCCTAAAACTTGCTCTCTCTCTCTCTCTCTCTCTCTCTCTCTCTCTCTCCTCCTAAATATTGTTGCTCTCTGTGTCTCTCTCCTCCTATCTCTCTCTCTCTCCTCCTAAAAATTGTTGCTCTCTGTGTCTCTCTCCTCCTAGAAACTCCGGCAAGTAACCTTGTTTCTCAAAGAACAGCCACAAAACGCAGCTTTGGTGGTAATGAGGAGAGTTGGTGATGAAAAGGAAGATTGAGAATCTATAAAGGTAAGCATAAGTAATTATAAAAATTTGTGCATCCCATAATTTGACAGAAAAATGCAGCTTTCTCTCTCTTGGATTGTTGCGATTTGGGGGTTTCTTGCCATGCAACTCTGCTTAAACGTGACTGGCCTCTCGAGAGAGGTTTTTTTTTTCTTTTTTTTTTTTTGTGAATTCGATCTTTTACTTAATTATTTTCGCAATTTATGTAAATCTGTAAGTTGATTATAGGCACCATTCATTCCTAGGTTTGTGATTTATTTGGGTCATGGGTTTTGTTGTATGAAAAATTCCAATCAAGTCATTTTGGTTAAATTTAGGTTTTGGTGAACTTTGATGGAGATCCACTGATTTTGGTTCAAGTAGGTATGAAATTAGAGTTTCAATTTATTTTGGTTGTTTAATTTGGTGCAATTTCTAATTTGACTACTCATTCCTGCAATTTGAAATTAGGTCTGAAATTAGGGAATTCCTGCAATTAGAAACATTGGCTTCCTTCCCTCAGAAAAAAAGAAGAAACATTGGCTTCCTTTTTTCAGCTCATGGAGGGTCTTCAGGTATCTCTCTCTTTCCCTCTATCTCTCATAAAGGGTTAGGTTGCTTGATTACATTGGTTTTGGTTTATGGTTAAAGCTGAATTGATTTTAAATTAAGTTCTAAATTTTGATGGGACTGAATACAATTTGAGTTCCTTATGCTATTATTAGTTGAGTTTGTGGTTTATTTATGATTTAGTTTGTCTCTTTTTGCTGTATTAGCATTGCAGGCTCAAACTTCTTTAATAGTTGCTTTTTCGGGGGTAATAAGTAGGCATGTTTGTTAACACAATAATTCCCATTTCTTAGAAACTAAAGGCCAAGATTCAGGTAGGGAGCATTTTATGCTCTGCACATTGATACCAAGGTTTGGCTCTGAAATTATGGGTTGGGGTTTTTTATCTGCTATGTTCTACGTTTCATCCGAATTTTGCTGTTATGAAGTGAACAAGTAGGTTGTTAAGCAACTTTTGGGGTGAAAAAGTTTGGCTCACCACAACCAGATGTGCTTGTTACTCCAAAATTTTCTCTTAATGGTGAAAGGTATAACTCTTATGGTTTTGGGGAGCAATTTACTTCATATGGTTATTTGTTCTCTCTAATTTATTTGCTTAATTTGCCTTTTTAATGGGGGAATCATTTATCTCTTCTGTCTTCTCACATCGGATAACAAGTAACAACAGAGTTTGAAATGGTGGTAGTTTTTGTTCCAGAAACTTACAAGAACTAGCTGCTTAGGTTAGCTGAAGACTTGGGACAATGTTTTTTCTTTACCTGCATTCAATACATCATCTGATGCGTGGAACTACCTAAAAGGCAATATGTTATGCGTGATATGTTCTTTGAACTTTGGAGCATAGTATATACTCTATATAGATCAGATCAAGTACTTCTTAGTGAAACAATTCCATGTCCTCCCCTGCCCCCTCACCTCTAAAAAAAATGGTTGATGTCTTATGCAGAATCACTCACAATATTTTGCCTTGGATTGACATGTGTGACAATGTTATGAAAGTGCTGCATGTTGTTAGCTTGTTATTCATGTTTTACTTGGTTGAATAAGATGGTTAATTGGTTTGTTGCAAGAGGAATTTATGACTCAGGACCACTGGAGTATTCTATAAATAGTATGGAGAAAGTGATGAGAAAGAGACAACTGTAACAAGCACATCTGATTTTGGTGAGGAGATTATTTACCAGAGCTAATGTAAAATAATGTGCTTGTTACCGTTGTCTCTATGAGTAGTGTCTGGATATTCTTATCCCATTAGGATTAATGAAAATAATTTTTATAATATACAGATGATCTACAAAAATTCAAACCAGTAAACTATGGGTTGTAAGAAAACATGTCAAGGTATTATAGTTGGAAAAATCAGATAGGTTACTTAAAAGATTAGATAACAATAGTTCGATTTGCCTTAAATCTGATTCAAAGGGTCATGGCTGAATTTTTGGGGGAAATTTTTAATGGAACAAACTCATTTAAAGTTTCTATGGCCTCTGTTTGATATCTGTGATTTAAAGCAAGGCTGAAGATACTCTCATGTGTGTCTTTGTGCTGATCAGCTACTACCATCTTGGCAATTGGTCGCTTGTTCATTTGGTGTAACTTTAGTTTGAATAGCGGTATATGGTGGCTTACTACCATGAAACTGTTTGCTTACGATAATAGTAGTTATTTGAGGGCCTGTTAGCTCAATCTAGTAGAGCAATGTGCAAATGTTATGGTCTTGCTGTTTGAAGTGGTATTGCTAACACGTTCTTGGTCAATTTTGCAAGGAAGTTATCTGACTTATTGCTCATATTTGATTATTGCCTATATATGTTCCTGATTCATCTAAATATTGCTTTTCATAAAGTCTATTAGCTCAATTGGTAGAGCAATGTGTAATTGTGCACATGATGTGGGTTCAAATCCCACATAGGCTATTTGGCAAAATATACATTTCTGGCTAGCAACACATGACATCGGCAACAACCAGCTACAACAACAAACAGCAATCACAACAGCAACAGCTGCAGCACAGACAGCAACAACACCAACAATAGCTGCAGCACAGACATCAACAGCAGATAACAAGCAGCAGAGCAACGTGCAACAAACGAAAACCAAGAAAGTTAACTAGAAAAACAATGACTACCAAACCTTTTCTCTTATATGAAGACTTTGAGATGGTTGGTTTGTATGTGCTTATACATGGCATCATCATGGTGAATAATCACAATCACCACACTCAAACCCACCATAAGTATTCAGCAAACTAATATGGCCAAACTGAATTATAAAGACAACATCACCATTCAAGTGAGTTAACAACCTCACACAGTCACACACCAACTAAGATAGCCTATGTGAGATTCAAACCCACATCCTTCGCGCTCTACCAATTGCGCTAATAGGCTTGTAAGTCCTAATATTACATTGGGTAACTAGATATAGCAGCCCTTTTGGTATTACTGGAAAGAAGCGTATGTGATGGTATATAGGACGATATCTTGAGTAAATTAAAATAAAGATGGAAGCCCAATGCAAGAAAACAGGGATGCATACAAGAACCACCATTATGGATTATTATCTAGTTGTTTGCAATATAAACACGAGAGGAGAAAAAGATAAATCAGGATGCCAAAATTGTCAAGTTGTGGGAGGTACGTAGGACTTGTATCACTCAATAAATTCCGAGCAAGTAAAGTGCATTGCATTTGCTTTACATTGCTTGTGAACCACAAAGGAGAGAAGGAGTTCAATTTACTTCTAGCTAAGAAAGTTACAGTCACTCATAATCACAAATTCTCATTTTAATAGTTGAAATAGTAGCAGATATATAACACAATGAAAAAAATAAATTTACCTCATCAATCTCTGCACCGACTGCTCTCTATATAAGTCATCAACATTATTATCAATTATGTGTGGTAGTCCTAGCCATTCAGCTATAATTATTGCTTATACACACTCTGCCATCAACAATTCAGCATGTCATTGCATCATTGAACATGAAAAAGTAGAAGAGGAAAGAGAAATGGATTCACCTGAAAAGGGAGTAGACCTTGCTCACGGTTAATAAGAAGGGTAGAGCTTTCTCACTTGTAAATTGACAGAAGAGACAATTTTCGTCAATTATTTGTAAATTTTGACCAAGATCTTATCATTAAAATAAAATTAAAAAAAAAAAAAAAAAAAAAAAAAACTTAAAGAAGGAATTGAGGATGAAGAAAGAACACTACAAAAGAACACGAATTTTGCGACCGACGAAATCGGTCCAAAGAGGCAAAAATCGGACGCAACTAAAACGTTAGCGATCGATTAGCGACTGAATCTCATTGGACGTTGAACACCCTGACGCTAAATGTTTAGCGACCGATTTGGTCGGTCGCTAAATTCTACGACTGATATTACGACCGAATTTCGGTCGCTAATTCTGTGATTTCGGAAAAAAAAATATCCCACACTAGCGTTCAGTTTTTGAACGCTAATCTGGGAATGAAAATAAATTTGACCACATCTACGATTTCCCAGTGCCATCTGCAGATCTACCAAAAGAAAACAATACAAAGTACATCGAAACCGCCTTACACTCATTGTTAACTCCCCATCAGCACCAAAAAAATTAGATTTCACGAACATAAGGTATCCAAATCTTCACAAGAACATGAAAATTATATTGATCTACTTTCAGAAAAAAAAAAAAAAAAAAAAGAATACAAAAACCTATTCTAACACAAAACGATACGAGCTATACGAACACAAAATTACAATAAACTTAGGAAAATTGAAAATTAACCTAGATCTAGTTGTATATACAATTTCGCAACAATAAATAAATAAAGAAAATAGAACCCATACAGATCTGGACCCTCACTTCCGTCAAGCACAAATCGACTTCAAGTAATGAGAAAACATGGAGGTTGGCTTCAATTCGGCGATGACGACCTCGATATAGTCTTCACTCACTTCCGTCAAAAATAGAAGGAAAGGCTGAGGAGGAGGGTGAGGAGAGAGAGTGATTTAAGGGTGGACGAAGGTGAGATTTGTTGAGAGGTGGTGGTGGTGGTGAATCGGTGGTTGTGGTGGTGAATCGTTGGTGTGGTGGTTGTGGTGGTAGTGGTGGTGAAGACACTTGAGGGTTTTGAAGTTTGATATTGTTTATGTGAGGGAGCAGATTTGGTGATAACGGGCCTCTCATGTTGAAATTGATTAAGGAGCAGGTTGATGAGAGAGAGAAGGAGAGATGGGGGTGGGAGGGGCAAAGACTGAGTTGTGAGGAGCTGAGGTTAAGGATGGGTTTTATACTCATGGTTTTATGGGTTAAAATAAAACAAAAATGAAGTGGGAGACTAGTGGGTTGGGACACAAAGGCTTGGAGCGTGTCTTTTTAACAAACTAGCGACCGACTAGCTCATAAGTAGCAAAATACAATAGCAAAACAACAGTTTTTTTGTAGTGGAACACATATCTCAATTTATTAAATACCCAAAACTTGAAAGGTTGAAACTGCAAAATTTGAACACAAAGTCGATCTAATTCAGTTGTCTTCATTATAGAATTGAGACTTCCTCCTCAATTTGCTGAATTTTATTTCAACCAAGCAAGATTATAACATTGATTTACAGAGTAATTGAATAAAATCCTAGATTTGAGAAAGAACATAAAATTACCGTCTCAGGAGTCGCATGGCCAAAGAACGAGGAAAGAGAAACATCGTCTCTGATTTCCGGCACCGACGAAAGAGAGAGAAGACATGAGGGTTTGCTGGGTGAGGATGAATCGTGAGGAAAGAGAGAGAATGACAGTGAGGAGGAGAGAAACTGAGCTTGAGGAGAGAGGGCATATTGCGTAATGAGGAGATAGAGAATGAGTCCATCTTTTCCTTCATTTTAGTTAGTTACGCTTTTCCTTATTTGCCCTCAACAAAGCTTCCACAAGAAGCTTACTACTTCTCTCAATTTTGTACTAAAACCTTGCCACATAAGCCGCATTGACACTTAAACTCGTCTGCCTAGCAGACGGGTAACAGCTTCCTTATAAGTTTAAAAGTTATTCTATATCCAATACGGTGTGGAAGCACAGTAGCTACCATACACGTGGGACCCGCATCAATTTGTTTGGAAAACCGGTTGTGCCCTGTGACTTGTGACTATACGAGAGAGTGTGAGTGTGTTGCAGCAGGCCAGCAAGTGCAGCAATCATAATATTTATATATTAGAGGCATTTTCTGATAACATTGGAGGCGTCCACCTAAGCGAACCATTGTAATAAAATTTTAAAATAAATATAAAATAGAAATATATGTTTTGGTATAGAATATATACTAAAGTTGTACTTTCCTAAATCCTTAAAGAGTACACTATTAATTAGAGGTTTTGGTATAGAATATATACTAAAGTTGTACATTCCTAAATTATTAAAGAATAGACTATTAGATTTCAAAAAGCATATGACTTTAGTTTCACTGCTTAAAAAATTAAATTTCTTACACCATTGGAACGGGTATCAAAAATCCTTTAAAATGAGACTCGTTTGTAGTATGTTCTATTGATTTACAACATAATATGCGTCCACCTAAAAGGGTAATTAGTAATTAGCTTGACAAGCTGACACAACTAAAGAGTTGCAATGTAAAAATAAGAGAAAAGATACGTATATTAGTTATAAAAATTTAAAAAGTAATCTCAATGTAAAATATAATAAAAAGAGTATGTGTAGAATAAAGAAATAAACAATGAATCTAAAATGATTTTAGGTCTAATCTTTAATAGGAAACTTTACCATTATCACGTATAATTTTATAACTGTACGTAATATACTGATCCCCCATGTTAGTTTAGGGCTGCAATTTATGTTCCCTTCAACTTTATAATTATTAATGTACTCCCTCCGGACCACTAATAAAATTACATTGGACTTTTTGCATTCTTCAAAGCAATACGCGTTGACCGCATATAACTTTGAAAAAACAAGCAAGCATTAAAAAATGTTTTACTATTCTATGGTTTACATCTAAAACTTCTTTATTTTTTGAAAAGTAGTTATTTATACATTAGACATTTAAACTGATTTTAGCATAAAAGAAGGATCATCTCTTTGGAATGTTAGTTGTACACTTATATCAACATAGGAGTATTGGCGTACCAACATCAAGTATAGAAAGACTTTGAAACTATTACCTCTTGGATCATGTAACATATGGGATGAGTTAATTAATAGTTAATTGAAATTGATGATAAGATTTTAAATTATATAAGATGCCCTATAAAGTCATAGTATTCTTATTATATGGCATTCATGATATTAAATAAATATTTATTCATATAATACTAATAGTTTTTTAATAAGTGACAATTACACTTTGATTAATTTTATTATATAATTACAGTCCGTGCAACGCACAGACATACTCACGGGCATCCACCTAGTAAATACTAATTGGTGGGCCCTATTCATTGTATCATTTTACAGAATGAATACTCTAAACGTAAATGAGAAACTTTGCATTACTAATTTTTGGTATATAAGAAGGTTAACCCAATATTAAAGCATTGGCTATAATTTTTGATATAGGCTATGTAATTATTTTTTATTTAAATAGTAAAAGTGTTATTGAGTTCATTATGTTTCTAAAGTAGATCATTTGCTTTCTTAATGCGGTATAATGTAAATGTAATACACAAAAGTAACTAAAAAAATTTTACACCAATTTTGATTGACTATGCTGCTGATTATGGTTCTAAGGCCCTATCATATTTGTCGTCTCCATGTTTTATTCCTTTCTGTTATGTTCTTGTCCACACTACAATATGTTTCGTGTATATGCATGTTATATCCTTTCTACATTTCAAATTGTCTCACATTTTGTAACTTTTTGCAATATTATATGTCATGTTTGACTACACATCACATTTTCTTTTCTGTGTCATTATGTTTCAATGCATTGCATTGAAAAAATAGAGCATTGACTTTTTGAGGTCAAAGTTATAAACTTTATTCAATAATTTACAAAATAGTGTAATAATTAAAAAGTTAAAATAAATAAAATACTCTTATGAGATAATAGTATTTTTAAAATACAATTTTTTTTTATAAACTTATAGATATGAAATTGTAATTATCTATGATCAAAGTGTCATTTTGGAGACAATGAAAATTAATTCAAATTCTTTGAGCTATGTAGACTAACATATTTGTCGAAATACGTGTTAAATCCGCGTTACACTAATTCCCCATCAGTTCAGGTGGATCCCGTGACAAGGGTTCACCCTGTCTTACCGTGCTCCGCTTTGTCCTTAGGGTATCTAGTGTTTTAGGGGCGGCGACAAGGTCTTAGAGTTTGGGGAGCGTCCCCAAACCCTAATCCGTCTTAACCCCATATTTGGGTCTATCAGTTAGGAATTTAGTGTTTCGGGGGCAATGAGTCGATGACGAGTGCTTAGGGTTTGGGGATTAGCTGTCTTAACCTGGGGTTGGGGTTTAGGGTATGAATATAGGGTTTAGGGTATATGGTAATGGTATATGGTATAGAGTATATAATATAGGGTATCAGGTATACGATTTACGATTTTGGTGTTTAGGCCATAAGGCCAGGTTGGGGGTTTATGGTTTAAACTAAAAATTAGAAAAACCTCATGTTGATTGAGATATGCTCTCATGCTCTCACCCTATGTAGTAGTATTATGGTATAAATATTATCATTTTAATATCTATTACGGTATAATTATTATTATATTAATATATATATATATATATATATATATATATATATATATATATATATATATATATATATGGAAATACGTAATTGTTACATAATGGTATTATTATTATTATTATTATTATTATTATTATTATTATTATTATTATTATTATTATTATTATTATTAGGTGGTCTCATACATGAGGCGTGATACATGTGAGTAATAAATTGATACCACCGTAAATGAAAAGTGTTGCCTTCAAACAAAAAAATATTATCTCATGTATGAGATCGCCTCATAATAATAATAATAATAATAATAATAATAATAATAATAATAATAATAATAATAATAATAATAATAATAATAATAATAATAATATGGTTACAAAATATTAATTGTATTGGCAAGTGGCAACCTTATTATTGTTATTATCAGAAAATTTTTGGCAACAATTGATCATCATGTCACTCCAAAATAATGCACAAATGACACACTCTATCTCTCTCTCTCATGATTATCATGCCAAAATAATGCAAAAACGTTTCACTGCTCATGTGGGACCCATAAAGAAGGGGTCATTACCTATTGGCCAGCTGGCAAAAACTGACCCGACTCGATGATCGACCCGAACCCGACCTGCCACAAACTCGACCAAAACCCGACCCGACAAGATTCAAACCCGAAATGATCCGACCCGACCCAAACCCGAATGTTGTGAGCCAATATTTGTCAAACCCGTTGAGTAACCCGAAACCGAACCCGTATTTGACCCGATGTATTCGACCCATATTTAACCCGCCCGTATTTAACCCGATCCGTATTTGACCCGACCCGTATTTGACCGACCAAAACCCAACCTGACCGACCCGTTTACCAGGTCTACTATTGGGCATTCCCTCAATCCCTCCTAGCTTGCTCCAAGACCAAACTGGTAATAACCAGTTTCGGTTTCTTTCTTTGCTAGGTCTCACCTGTGTGGTGCTACTGTTGCACCACACAGTGTTGATTGTAGCAAACTAGCAATTCTCGTAAGTCGTGTAAGTTTAAGGCTATGAGGCTGAGTGAATGTGACTATGACCTTGTTTGGTAGGCGGCTTTTTGGCCAAATTGTTGGATAAATTAAATTGTTTAACTAGTCAACAATTTAGTTGATTAAAAAAGGGTGTTTGGTTGCTAGCTTTTTACCCAACTTTTGGGACCCTAACAATCCAACTTCAAAAAGCTAAGGGGGGCAGCGTTTTAAACCTGTTGGGTGAGTATTTCCAAAATGACTTTTGTATCCAAAAGTTGATGTTATTTATCTCATTGTCATTTATCCTAAATTAATGACCAACATATGTAACTAGTGGAGTAAGTTTTGGGCTATTTGCAGTGCCAGCCGTAAGAAAAGAATGTGAGTTAGGCAGTGATAGAAATTTCACACTGGGTCCCGCATAACAAAAGGCAAAGAGGGGGGATCACGTGTGGTGTAAGACACATTTTATTTTATTTTTTATCCACTTTTATTGGTTATTGGCATTTGTCTCTTGTGGAAATGTATATACAATGTGCGTTTCTTAGAGTTGAACTTATTAGAACTGAATTGCATTGAATTCAACATTATTAACTGGATACTACTGAACTGAACTGGACACAACTTAACTGAATTGAACACAATTTGATATGTTAGACAAAAAATATGTTTATGAACTCAGCATCACTGAATTGAACTCGACATCATTTAACTGAATTTGAAATCACTGAATTGACACCTGAACTAAACTGAACTGACTTGACCGGATAAATTTTATGAAACGCACCCAATGTCTCTATTCTTGTAATGTCTGGGTAACTTTGTTTATGATTAGCTTCATATTTTGGTCCTTTCTTTTTGTTGGATAAAAATGTTAACCAATCAATTAATTTAACTTACTCGTATTAAACATACATGATAAATGACAGTAATCTACATTTTTTTTATCCACTACTAATAATCACAATACTGTTATTACTATTATTATTACTCTTGTTTCCTTTTTGGTCCTAGATTATTTATTTATTTTATTTAAAAATGTAACCAGTAAGACCTCTAAAATTTATAAATGTCTAAAATTCGATCCAGCTAAATGTCTTAAAGGTTTCAGGATCATTAACTTCATGTCATATGATATTAGTCGAGTAAAACCGTAACACCCATGTCATCTAGAAACCCAATGGTTAACTAGTAATTCATTAAGTATGAAGTTATAAAAAAAAGTAAAATATATCATTTATATTTATTATACCGTTATATATACTTAAAGACAGAGCATGAGAGCACGTACATATTATCCATTCATTTTCTCAAAATTCATTAGCCCGTGTTTCTCAAAAAAAAAAAAAAAACAAAAAAAAAAAAACCATTGACACATAATTAACCCAAATTAACATTTGCTCATTTTAATTAACCCATAATCCATTAGCAAAATCGTACATTTTGTGGCACTAACATATAACATAATATTATACTTCAAATGCAAACAACACGGCAACATACTAATATGGGAGTAATATCTATACCGCAATATATAATTTATAGTGTAATACATATTAAATAATATTTATACATACCGTTCCCTTATATATATAACTATGTGCGGGTTGGCTTGCACATTGAAAAAGACATTAGGGACATGTAATTATCGAGCAATCAATGTAATAAGGACCTAAACTATTGAGTTCTTTTGGTTCAAGAACCTGAACTTTGAAAACGCTGGTTTGAGGACCTCAATTTAACAGAATTAACTTCTGTTACATATCTATGAATTTTTTATGTTTCTTTTACTATTTCTCATATTTTTCTTTCTTTGTTCATTTTTTAAGTAATTTTCACTCTCTCTCTCTCTCTCTCTCTCCTTAACCCACACTATCCTGCCTCCCTAACTTCATCCACGACCACCGCCCCACCACACACTGCATCCCGTTCTCTCTCTCCCAACACCACCCCTTACTCAGCTACTACCAACCCCAGCTTATAACCATCAAAATCAACACCAGAACACAAACGAAATCGGACAAAGAGTAAGGACCGACACGATTGGTGAAGCGGCGGTGGCTGCGTGATCGAGGGGTGCAGGGTCTGGGGTAGGGCTAATTTTCCATTTGAATTAGTTGCAAATCTGTTTTTTCTCACATTTCAGGTGAATTATTGACAATTTTTTTTTGCCATGAATGAGCAATGAGCGTTTTGGTTTGGTTCAACAATAGAGAAACAAACGCATAAAAATGGAACTCAAAAAATCAAGAATTTGATGAGATGATTGAGAGGTGGGTATGTTAAACTTTCCTCTTTGTTGTGTTCAATTTGATTGTATATATGATCAAAGGAAATATTATAATTGATGAAATCTTAAGAGAAAGGGAGGGTGGTACCGGTACTGGACACTGGTAGCTTGGTGGGGGTTGAGGAGGGAGAAAGGAGAGAGACATGTGGGGGAGTTTGTAGGAGCGAGTGATAATTAATACTAATATTTAGTTTAGCAAATCTAAAAAAAAAAATAAGGAAACATAAAAAATCCAAAACATCCTAACAAAAGTTAACAGTCTTGAGGTCCTTGTATCAGCGAAAAAATAGTTTAGGTCCTCAGACCAAATTTCTCCAATAGTTTAGGTCCTTGTTACCTTGTTTGCTCGACAAACTTAGTATTACTATTACCCCTTTCACAGTCCCAGATTAAAAAAAAAAACCCATGCAGTTTCCTCCGCCGTACCGGAAAACTCTCTCGGCTTCCGACGTGAAAGCTAGTAAAGGTGGATTCTTGATAACGGTGCAAATGTACAATGTCTTTCTAGACGTTGTTTTGACGGTAGACCAAAGAGCGACGACCCAAACTGATCGGGGTGAGTTCTATCATTCCGGCTCGGGATACGAATGACGAACCGTATCCTCTGTTACTCACCTGCCGCCGAAAACTCAGTCGCAATGTCGTTCTTGGTGGTCCAAGCAGAAATTTTGTCGGTGACTGTGTTATAACAGAATCGGTCTGACTCCTTCTTAATCCCAGGTGTGATTGATTCACAACAACTAATGCGGAATAATAATATTGAGAATAACTAAATAGAGGATAAAGCACACAGATTTACGTGGAAAACCCAACTAGGGAAAAACCACGGGCAGAACAAGAGTATTTTACTATATCTTGAAGGAGATTACAAACGGGAAACCTTCCCACACAACTGTGTTTCTCAAATCTCACAAGACTCTTTTAAGGAAGAAATTACAGACACCCTCATACTTAATGCTCATAAGAGGAACATCCTCATCTTGATGGTGGTGGGCTCTCACACACACCTTTAATGATGTTTGTCACACCTGGTGGTGTGTTTCGCATACTCTAAACTTAATCTTTCATTGATTATATATAGGAGATAGGAAATAAGGGCTAATTTCCTAACCTAGACTTCTAATCAGACTAGGACTCATAATGAGCCCGTACAGAACGTAACGTAACATAACGTAACACCGTATAACGCAATATACCCTAACATAACCTACTGCAACCAGAAGACTTCAAGGCATTAATTCCAACAGACTGGATGAGATTTGTGGGGGGACAATAATCTCGCCGGCGGTTCAAGTAGAATTTCGGTGGCTAGAGGGAAATGAACTGCGGTTGATAGTGGTTCCTCCCTCAACGGTGCCGGTGCCGGTGCCAGCGCCGGCTGTGGTTCAGGTGGTCGGTCCGGTGCCGGTAGACGAAGTCAAGTTGTCCGGTGATCTGGGTGCAGTGGTGAGGCTGTTATCTCATATTTCTTGGCCGCGGGTTTATTACGGCGGTGGCGGTGGCGGTGGCCAGGTAAGAAAATTGGGTATCTTGAAATTTGAATTTTGGCCTTGAATCTTGCAATGTCGGGGTGTGATAGTTCTTGTTGGGTATGAATATGATTCCCCATTGCATAATTTTGGTTAGGTCAGTGATACTGCTGATTTCTTTTTTTCCATGTTTTTTTTTGTTCACGAGTAAGGGTATTCACCGTCGACGACAGTGACTACCCCGTGCTGGCTTGTAGGCACCTCAAAGGGTGGGCGAGATTAGATGTAAGTGTAACGTTAACTAATTAAAGTATAAGATTTTCGGACATTATTCTAGTCTATGTGCTCTTATTGTATTATTTGTACTCATTAATTGTGCATGTAGTTAGTGCTCTTGGATTGGTTTATGGTTATAGTTGAATCATGTTCTGGAAGTGTTATTTGTATTTTCAATGAGGGTCTTTGCTTTTAATCTAACTAACCCATTGTCTGTTTGTAAAATATAGTGACCAGATTCATGAATATAATGGTACTTCTAGGTTTGTTACTGGATTTCCTTCCCATTTTTTCATTCATCATGTTTTACCAACATATATTCACTAATATTTCACTAATTTTCTGAGTTGAGCTTTTATTTTGTAAGCATTGAGATGGAAGAGATGTGGAATCTTGGTAACATGATTGAGAATATGGTTCATCTGTTTATAGGCATCAAAGTAGTAATTGACCACTTGCCAATCAATACATTTTAGCAAAAGAGTACGCACAAACATGGTTTCTTTTGTCTCTTGTTATCATAATTTTGTTGAATTATTTCCTTTGAATAGAAAACAACTTGATGATGCGATACACAATTTGTGCTTCCTAACTTGCTTGTTGATTTGCAGGGTAACCAGGAAGATGTATCTCCTTCAGACAGTGGAATTTGCCAAGAGAAACTCTACGCTGAAGAAAAACATTGTCTGATCCTCGAAGAAGAAATTGTGATCAGATGTAAATTTTGCTCATTCATGGATACTGAGATTAAATACGTCACCCCAGAACTTGTAAGTTGCAAAAGTTTGCATATGTTTGTTACTTGTGCATATATTGATCTAAGAATCTCATTCCATGTCAGCAGCATAAAATTTTCATTATTGAGAACTCTGCCAATTCATCTTTTTTGATAAGTGTTCTGCCAATTCATCTTACTGGTACTATTATGCATCTAACAAACAAGAAGGAAAACTGGGAAATCTGATAGCTGACTAACTGTTGCGCATGTACCTGCTATAACCTATGCATATGATCTTTTGACCACGTCAGAAATTTGTTTGCATATGTTTGTTGCTTGTGCATATATTAATCTAAGAATGTCACTCCATGTCAGCTGGATAAAATTTTCATTATATCTTTGCCAATTCACCAATTTTTTATATCTGACCACTTCAGAAATTTGTTTACTTCTGTTTCCTTATTGGAGTTTTCCATTCCCCTTAATAATGTCGATTTTTTGGTGTTGTTTGTGAAGAAGAAGAATCCATTTGGGAAGTCAGAGTATAGAGGCAATTACTCGTCCCCATATGATGATGATCCAGCCTTTAGCGGCTTTCAGTTTCCTGATATTGGCTATGAATATCAAGCTGATCAGTATCCTTGTAATGACACCTATGGCACTGTATGGGACCTAATCCCAGGGATCAAGAGGACCGTATACCCTCATCAGCAGGAGGGCTTTGAGTTCATCTGGAGGAACATCTCTGGGGGACTAAAGATTGACGAGCTTAAACCAACAAAGGCTGGCTTAGGGGGATGCCTCATTTGCCATGCCCCAGGGACCGGGAAAACCCGTCTAGCTATTATATTGCTTCAGTCATATATGAAACTATACCCAACTTCAAAACCTGTTATCATTGCTGCTAAGAGCATGCTTTTGACACGGGAAGAGGAATTTTCCAGATGGAAGTCTGACATTCAATTCTTTAACTTGAACCGTGATGATCTCCCAGATAACGAATACAAAAGGATACAGAGCTCGTTGAAGAAAGGCCAAAGGTTGGACCCGGAGACCATCCGTTGGGCTAAGCTCCGCCTTTGGAGCTTGGGGCGAGGCATTTTGGGTATTAGCTACCAGCTCTTTGAGATACTTGCCGGTGAGAGGAAGAAAACAGATGATGGGATTAGGCAAATGCTACTCAAACAGCCTGGTATCCTAGTAATTGATGAAGGACACACTGCCAGAAATGACAAGAGTCTGCACTGGAAAGTTCTGTTGAGTGTTGAGACAAAACAGAAAATCATCCTTTCTGGTACCCCTTTCCAGAATAACTTCCACGAGCTTCACAACACGATTTCATTGGTGAGAGAAGAGTTTGTGGATCCTCTTCTAGCTAGATGTACTTCAAAGACGCGAGGGTGGGAAAGAAGAGGTCTTCAAACTTGTCAGATTGCAACGATGAAGTGGATGAAGATAGGATAATCAAGGAGCTGAGGGACAGGATGAAGCCCTTTGTTCATGTTTACAAGGGGGAGATCTTGAAGAAAACCCTTTGTAAATTGTTCAAATCATTGATCTCTCTACTCTCGGCCTTGCAGCAGGAGTGTCTAAAAAAGTTGGCAAAACTTAAATGCGGCTTGGAATTTGACCGGCTGATGTCTATAAACTCAGTGCACCCTTCGCTCTTGTACAAGCATAGGAATGTTCCTGATTTTGTCGACAAAGAGTTTAAGGACTTACTGGAAAGGCACGAGAATGACCTGGATGCTGGGGTACAAACCAGGTTCCTGTTCGAGCCCATCAGACTTAGCAAAGGAGAGGAAGTTCTAGTCTTTAACCAGCATTTGCGTCTGTCGGATAACTTGGACAATCCGAGGAAGCTGGCAGAGCAGTTTCAGAACAGGGCACCTAATGTCGATGCTGATGCCAGTGGAGCAAATGCCCAGGAAAGGCAGAAGTCTCTGAGTTGTTCCAGTGTCCTGAATCATCAAGGTGAGGATAATGTCACTTCTTTACCTGTTTGTTCTGTCTTGTACTCGACTGTTCTCTTACTTTAACAACTTATGATGTTAATACTATACTCATTTTGAAGCAGGTAGGAGAAACATTGCCACTGCTGGTAATCTATCGAAGAGACAGACGAAGCCCAAACCATTAAAAAACCTTTCTGGCACATTCTTTACGCCTGTCAGCGCAGCTAGCAAGATGCCGAGAAGTGCCCCAACTAAGCTGAAGTCTAGCGAGTCAGCTACTCCTTGCACTCCAGCTTCTCTTAAAGTATGGTGAAGTGATGAATGGTGGGACTTCTAAAGAGCTGGTTTTTATCCTTCCAGAGAGGACAGTAGACTCTCCTTTGCAATTTTCAAGATGTTCAACGACTTGTTAGTTGAACACTGATGCTAGGAGGTTAACATTGTGAACAATTAGTTAGTAGGAACCTAATTTTGTGCAGTTTTTTATTTACTACTATCCAAAAGTTTTGTTTGTAAGAGTTTAAGAGCATATATCAATGTTTCTCTTCAGAATTAGAGTTACCATAAATTTGCTAATACACCATAAAACTCGTAGATTAGTAGTTATCATATTGTTCCTCTATATAAGTCATAAAAAGGTTAGCGCGTTTTCTAATCATACGTATTGATCCTTTTATCTCTCATGTTCCCGAGTCATGGGTGTTATGCAAAGTTTGTAAATGCCATTTGTAGTCTATTTCCCAAAACCCTTTCTGATGAAACCAAATGGAGTACAAGAGACGAGCAAAAAAAAGGAGTACAAGAAACTATGAGTCTATACTGTTCAAATATTATTCATCTTCCAAAATATTCCAATGGGAAATTTATCCCGATGTATGAATCAAACTATGCATAGAGCTGCATGAGTGCATGACTAACATCCAACGGTGTAAATCAGTGCTCCGTTGGGTCTCAGTGTAGCAAAATCCTTGCCATTAACTGTCAAAAAATCAGCTTAACATTGAAACAACTCCAGCGCTCCAGGGGAAGAACTGAAATTCTAACTCCTCCAAGTCTCAACAGAATACATGGAGGCCTTTAGACTATGCCTCGCAAATGAATTCGTCTCGCGAAAAAGAAGTGAAGATGGTGGCAAATTGGCTCACGGTGGCCGTGACAGAAAGCAAGGAGGTGGATGGCGGCATAGCCATGGCAGCGTTGTGGTGATGGGCGGCGAAAATTCAGAATTGAGGTGAGTGAAAGAGAATACAATGAATTAGGATAAATAAACTCAAAACCCATAAAAACGAAATTGAATTGGGATAAAGAAATTACCCAATTGATTAAAACAAGGAGTAAAAGAACAATGGTGTTGGACGGGATGGGTCGCCGGAATCCATGGCGGATTAAGCCAGCCGTGATTCGCACAACCAAATGGCAAGAGGAGAGAGATATTTCGAATGGGGAGAATGGAAAGGAAGTTCTCCCATTTAAGTTTACTAACTTATAATTAGCATTAAACTTCTACAAATTGTTGAGGAATTTGAGAGTGGAATGAAGTATGAAAAATGTTGGTAGAGAATGGTGATAATCGACCATATGAGGTAGATGGTGATTATGATCTGATGAAGGAGAATGCTCCAATTTTATAATTGGAGTGTTGGAAGTAAAAAGAATAAAATAAGGAGTGACATTATTTTAGAGAATAAAATAATAAAGAGAGAGAATAAAATATTAAAGAGAGAGAGAGAGAGAGAGAGAGAGAAATGGTTTATTAGAAGATAATTAAATAATTTATTTATTTATTATTTTATTAATTTTAGGATTTTATTTTTTTCAAAAAAAAAGAAAAGAAAGAGAAAAGACACTTGTCACAACTCTTTTATGTGTGACACTTGTCCACCAAAAACCCCTATAACTCATCCTCTCTCACTACCTTATTTTATTTCCTAAACTAAAAACCATCAAAATTTGCTCCCGGTTTTCTACTCTAACTCCCCTAAACCACTATCAAAACTATTCTCTCTCTCTCTCTAATATTTTAGTCCCTAAAAGAAAATCACTCAATATTTTATTCCTCTCTCTCTCTCTCTCTCTCTCTCTCTCTCTCTCTCTCTCTCTCTCTTTTATAAGTTACTGGTCCTTCTTCTCTAACCCATCATCTTTTTCGTTCAACACCATCACCATCATCAGAATACTTCATTCTCCACTACCACCATCTCCTTTTACTACTCCTTCATTTCTTGTTATAAACTTAGCAAAAGTAAAATGATAATTCCATTCTACTAGTGTGAAAAACCAATTGATGCTTCCTTTCACACCCATCCAAAACTCTCTCTCCTCTCGCCATTTGGTTGTGCGAACCACGACTGGTTCATTCACCATGAATTCCGGCGACCCAAAGCTTCCACAACCATTGTTCTTTTACTCCTTGTGTTTAATCAATTCGGTAACTTCCTAATCCCAAATTCAATTTGGGTTTTAAGTTTATTTTGTTAACCCACTATTTTCTTTCACTCTCCTTTTGATCGAGTTGCTCTTGCCGCCATCATCACGTGGCCATGGTTGGTCATCTCGATCCTCACCTTCCATCACGGCCACCGTGAGTCATATTATCACCATCTTCACTTCTTTTTCTGGTTTGTAGTAAGCCCTTAAACTCAAATTGGTTTTGATATTAATTTGATTTAAATGTTATGTTTTGGGTATTCAAAAGTATAAATTCTGATTTAAATTTGTTTGATTTCAATTCTGTCTCTATGAGTTGTGAATCGGGTTGAAAGATTCGAATGGCGTAAGTATGTGGATCATTGAGGTAACCTTCATTACTATATTTAGAGGTGGAGTGTTAGATGTGTGTGTGTTTATATGTTCTTGGCTCAGTTTATGTAAGTATAGTGATATAAGTATGGTGATCGAATACTAGTATTTATATAGGTGTATGTATGTTGCTTATAATTAATTGGTGACCTCCATGTTTACTGGTTGATTATGCAAGTGTTGTGGGTAATCTGTTCTTGTGTGTATTGATCTGTATATTATTGATGATTAACTATGTGTATAGTGGTTGGATAATTATATGTGATGGATAATTATAAGTGCCCATACGTGTTAGTATACTAAATGATGGGAGTAGCTTTACTGATTAGTAGATGGTTAGTGGATTAATTTTGGGAACCTGGGAAGTACTTTTGGTCATTATAGCTAGATGCTAAACTCTGAATCAAATTATTGAACATTGGGGAATCCGTGTCAGTTATACAGATCATATCATTAGTAATACTGAAATGGGTGTTGATATAAAATGAGTATACGAGTATGGTTTGATATAAGATTGGCTTATAGCTTAAAGTTATTGTATTCTTAGTCCTTGGTATGTTGGTGAGCGACAGTGTTATCGATATGTGGTTATTATGAGTATTGTGATATTGATATTATGTCCTGAAAGAGGACTTGTGATTTATGAGAGCCGAAAGGGCTATGGTTATTGAGAATTATGATATTGGGCCAATAAGCCAGATTTATACATACTTGATTTCACTAGCTCACCACATAGTCGAGGCTAATGGTCGATGACCAAGAGTGATGGCACTAATACTATATGACTTCGAGTAATTAGTGTCGAGAACTAGCTAGATATGTTTGCCGACTAAGCAGATAGAATTTACCTGATTACTTATGGGGTATGTGAGGTTCTAATAGTAGAACCAATATATATGGATCTATAAGAAGTATACACTATATGAGAGCTAAAAACATGTTTAATTAAACAACTAATATAGTTAATATAGTAACAATAATAATATTAATAATAATCTGCTAATTAAAATGCTATGTGAGCATTCTCCTCTTTGTATAGTCGTGCGGGTTACCAGCTTTTGCTGATGTTTTATAATCTCACATTTTTGCAGATTGTTGCAGATTGAGATTGATTGGTTACTTCTGTTGTGAGATATGTTCACGAAGAGTTTAATTGGTCTAGTTGTAAAGTTTGTCAAGTTGTAAATAGACCACATAGTATATTGGGCTTCCGCTGAGTTGTATTCTTTTATTTTTAGCCTTGTGTTTGCCTTCGGGTGAGCACAACGGTGACGCCCCGGGAGTTAATTCTGCTAATTCCGCTGCTAATGACGTATTAGATGGCTAAGTAACCAGGGTCAATTTTCGGGTCGTTACAGAATGGTATCAGAGCAATGTTTAGAGTTTAGAGTTTACTCTGATACCAAGAATAGTATCAGAGCAGTCTTAATTAGGTGTAACGCGAGTACCTTTATATGCTCGTATATAGCTCTTATACAGAATAGCGGGTTAGTTTTCCGCTTAACGCTTGCATCTACATATGCTCGCGTTGTTCCCCGATTTACGGTGTTTTAGAGTAAGCTCTGATACAGAAAGTTATCGAAGAGGGTTTGGTTTTGGGTTGAACGTCATCATCTTTATATGTTGGCGTAAGTACTAGGGTAAAATGGATTAATCAAGACATAGGTCTAATAAAATGAAATAAGCCGTCGAGAGTTTATTAGTGCTTTGATGGGTGTTACTTGTTATGTGCTTTATTTGTCCTTATAAGATTATCTGCTTACGTGCTTAATGAGCTTCTATGCTTATCTGATTTGATTAGTGGGCTCATATGACCGACAAGTTGTGTACCGGCCCTATATTGATAAGCTGATTTGATTTATCAAACTATTTTATTTGAAATGATTTTTGCATGTTCATGTTTGATTTGAAGTTACAGAACTGTTTTATTTTAAGTTTCGGGACGAAACTTCTTTTAAGGGGGGTAGATTGTAATAACCCGAAATTTTTAAGTATGTTTAGAGAATAACTTAGTAATTTATTAAACTAATAATGGTTTATTAGAAGATAACTAAATAATTTATTTATTTATTATTTTATTAATTTTCGGATTTTATTTAAAAAAAAAAAGAAAAGAAAAGAAAGAGAAAAGACACTTGTCACAACTCTTTTATGTGTGACACTTGTCCACCAAAAACCCCTACAACTCATCATCTCTCACTACCTTATTTTATTTCCTAAATTAAAAAGTAAAAACCATCAAATTTTGCTCCCGGTTTTCTACTCTAACTCCCCTAAACCACTATCAAAACTATTCTCTCTCCCTCTCTCTCTCTCTCTCTCTCTCTAATATTTTAGTCACTAAAAGAAAATCACTCAATATTTTATTCCTCTCTCTCTCTTTCTCACAATTCTCTTTTATAAGTTACTGGTCATTCTTCTCTAACTCATCATCTTTTTCGTTCAACACCATCACCATCATCAGAATACTTCATTCTCCACTACCTCCATCTCCTTTCACTACTCCTTCATTTCTTGTTATAAACTTAGCAAAAGTAAAATGATAATTCCATTCTACTAGTGTGAAAAACCAATTGATGCTTCCTTTCACACCCATCCAAACTATCTCTCCTCTTGCCATTTGGTTGTGCGAACCACGGCTGGTTCATTCACCATGAATTCCGGCGACCCAAAGCTTCCACAACCATTGTTCTTTTACTCCTTGTGTTTAATCAATTGGGTAACTTCCTAATCCCAAATTCAATTTCATTTTTATTTATAATCAAAAAGGCATATGTAAAACGTTATCTTGTTAATGACAGATTATACATTAACTTTGATTTTAATAACTCACTTATTTATTTTAAGTTATGGGTGTGAATCTTTTTACCCTGATTGTGTTTCGTGAATTATTATGTTGTTGAGCTAGTATTGATGGGTGAGTATATGAGCTGAATTCTAATTAAGGTCCTTATTCTACAAAGCTCAAAATAATACTTGTATGTTTGAGAAATACAGAAGTACTAGCATGAGTCTTGTTGGATTATAGATATACCTTTGTGCTTGATTTTGGTAAATTAAATAGTAGTACTAGCTAGATTATTGGGTTCGAATTTTTGGTTTAGTTATTGTTGGAAATGAAGCTAAACAAGCTTCATGAAGCTTGGTATGCTTCAAAGAAAGTTCTTGAAAAGCCTTGTTCACAAAACACAAATTGTCCCACATAGGTAGAGAAAGGAAAGAGAAGAGACTTTATATATTGTTGTGGACTTTTAGTCTTTGAACTAAGAGTCAAGGGAAGACTCTTCCTCCACACACGCGTGCGCGCCGCCGCCGCCGTCCGGTCGGTCGGGCCGGGCTCGGGTGTGGGTTGGGCTCTTTTTATTCTCGGCTCAATATTTTTCCGACCGTTTTGTGTCCGTTGAGCTTTTGATTCAGTAACCGTTTCTTCATTACTATCACAATAAAATCCCACGATCACAGCTCCCCTTTTAATTCATTGATCAATTACTGATTCTAATAGCTCTATATATTCACCAAAAACCTCCAGCTTTGGGATACAGAACAGACAGAAATCATCTCCTCTTCTCTTCTGTTATCTCTTTTCTTGTGCTCTCTTCTCTTCGTTTGGCAGTAGTTCTGTTTACCCTCAAAGCCATTGCACCGTAGTACACCGGAGCATTGGCTGCCATTTATCCCTGGAGGTCGGTTGCCGGAATTCCCTTGTGTACGTGTGGGGGCAAATTCGACTTTAGGGCAGTGATTCATCACGCCACGACCTTTGTTACAGATAAGTTTGTTCCTTCATTAGCCTTGTTTCTAACATTCTAAAGTCGAATTTTTTTTTTTATCATGGCTACTGATGGAATTATTGGTAATGTTGATGTGAACGAATCTGTGCCTAATGTCACCCCTAATCAGACTGTTATCATACCATCTACTTTAGTTCATGACGATACTGCTGTGCCTTATGTGAGTAACAATATGATAACTGCTGGTACAACCCCTATGTTCCCAAATTTTTTCGTTCCTGATATGTCTAAGTTAGATCCGTTTGATGGGAAAAATTATAATATGTGGTCGGATAAGATGGAATTTTTCTTGGGACAAATTGGTGTTGAGCATGCTTTAGTTGTTGATAAGGCTCCTGTCAATTCCACTAGAGACTTTCAGAAGGATAATAGGACTTGTCGTGGTATGTTGTTGCATTACATGACCACATCCTTATACCAGATTTATAGTAAGATGAAATTGGCTAAGGAAATTTGGGATGCTCTTAAATTGAAGTATGGAACTGATGACTTTGGGAAAGGGAAATATGCTTGTAGTAGGTGGCTTAAATTTGAGTTTGTTGATAGTAAGTCTATGTTGGATCAAGTTCATGAGTATGAAAATTTGGTGACGGAAATTCTTGCTGAAGGGATGAAAATTTGTGAGGTTTTTCAAGCTAACTGTTTGCTTGATAAATTGCCGAAATCTTGGGAGAATTATGTTCATTCTATAAGGCACAAACAGAAAACTTTTACTCTCCAGGAGGTTGTATCTCACATTAAGATCGAGGAACAGAACCGGATCCAAGCCAAAGGAAAAACAACCGAACATTCGTCCTCTACTGCTAACCTTGTTGAACAAAAGAATTTTGCAGGTAGACATGACAGAAACAAGGGACCCAAAGGGAAAGGACCAAACCAACTACATGGCAAGATCCAGCCACAAAACTTCAAGAAGCCTTTCAAAGGCAACTGTTACAACTGTGGCAAGTATGGACATCCCGCTAAGGAGTGCAGAAGTGCTGCTGCTGTTGCTGTCAACAAACCCAAAGAGAACAAAGCCCAAGCTAACCTGACCGAGGATGTTATTGTTGCCATGGTGTCCGAGATCAACCTTGTTGGTAATACTGTTGAATGGATTTTGGACACCGGGGCAACAAGACATTGTTGTACCAACCGAGACATGTTCATGGAGTATGTCAATGGTGCTGAAGGAGAGTGTGTCTTCATGGGTAACTCTAGCACTACTTCTGTTGCTGGTAAAGGGAAGGTTCTTTTAAAGCTTACTTCTGGTAAAACTATTGCTTTAACCAATGTTTTGCATGTCCCTGATATTCGCAGGAACTTAATTTCTAGCTCGTTGTTGAACAAAGTTGGGATTAAGTTAGCATTTGAATCTGATAAACTAGTACTCACCAAAAATGGTGAATTTGTTGGGAAAGGTTTTTGTAATGGGGGGTTGTTTGTGTTGGATGTTGTGACTGAGAATAAAGCATCTACCTCTTCTGTTGTTTACATCGCTGAGTCTGTTTCATTATGGCATGCTAGACTAGGTCATGTGAATGTGGCATCCATTAAAAGGCTAAAACAATTTAGTCTTATTCCTGCATTTACCAATACTGATTTTACTAAATGTGAAGTATGCGTAGAAGCTAAACATCCGAAAAAACCCTACAATAAGAATGTGACTAGAACTTCCACGTTACTAGAACTTGTTCACACTGACCTTGGTGATTTTCATAGCCATGTTAGTAGAGGTGGTAAAAAGTATTATATTACGTTTGTTGATGATTATTCAAGATTTACCAAAGTGTATTTGCTGAGTTCTAAGGATGAGGCTGAGGATAAATTTCTCATCTATAAAGCCGAGGTAGAAAACCAACTAGACCGTAAAATAAAAAGGTTTAGGTCCGATAAAGGTGGAGAATATGATTCAACACCTCTAAAAGTGTTTTGTGAGGCTAATGGAATTATTCACGAAATTACAGCTCCTTATGCTCCTCAACAAAACGACATTGCCGAGAGGAAAAATAGGACCCTCAAAGAAATGATGAATGCCATGCTTATTAGTTCGGGTATGCCTAATAACATGTGGGGGGAAGCTTTACTTTCTGCCTGCTTTATACTTAATCGTGTTCCCCACAAGAAACTTGAGAAAACTCCATATGAGTTGTGGAAAGGTTTTGGACCTAACTTGAGTTACTTGAAAGTGTGGGGGTGCCTTGCGAAAGTCGGGATTCCTGACTTTCAAAGAAGCAAGATTGGACCCAAAACATTGGATGCTATATTTATTGGATATGCTAATAGTAGTGCTGCATATACATTTGTTCTAAGAGATGGTTCTGGGTTTGGTGCCTTTAAGGAGTCCCGTGATGCTGAATTTTTTGAGCATATCTTTCCTATGAAAGTAAATGAACAACGGGTCTTACCTGCTGCTGCATCTTCATTACCTTTACTTGCCAATGCTTCGTCTAGTATAGAAGTTCAAGAGCCTAGGAGGGGTAAACGAATTAGGACTGAGAAAAGTTTTGGCCCTGATTATGTTACTGCTTTCTTAGCTGAAATTGATGTGCTAGATGAAACTTTTGTGCATGCGTATATTATTGAAGATGACCCTAGGAATTATGGAGAGGCCATGAGGTCAATTGACTCTAGTTTTTGGCAAGAGGCCATAAACAGCGAGTTAGAATCCATTATGAGTAACAATACTTGGATTTTATCTGACCTTCCTCGGGGTTGTAAGGCACTCGGTAGTAAATGGGTGTTCCGAAAGAAATACCGAACTGATGGGACAATAGACAAATATAAGGCTAGACTTGTGATTCAAGGAAATTTTCAAAAGCAAGGACTTGATTATTTTGATACATATTCTCCTGTTACTAAAGTTGCTACTATTAGAGTTTTAATAGCACTTGCATCCATTCATCATCTTGTTGTGCATCAAATGGATGTTAAAACTGCATTTTTGAATGGTGATCTTAATGAGGAGATATACATGAGACAACCCGAAGGTTGCGTAGTTCCTGGACAAGAACATAAGGTATGCAAACTCGTTAAGTCCTTGTACGGACTTAAACAAGCACCCAAACAATGGTATGACAAGTTTCATAGTACTATAATTTCTGATGGTTTCAAGGTGAATGATTCTGATGCTTGTGTTTATTCTAAATATGATGAGCATGGTTGCGTTATGATATGTCTGTATGTTGATGACATGCTCATTTTTGGTACTAGTATTGATGTGGTAAACAAAACAAAATCCTTTTTGAAATCATGCTTTGATATGAAAGACATGGGTGAAGCTGATGTAATTCTTGGCATTAAAATTACTAGAACTTCTGTGGGTTTAAGTTTGGATCAATCTCATTATGTTGAGAAAATTTTAAAGAAGTTTAAACAATTTGATTCCACTCCTGTCAAAACTCCATATGATCCTAGTATTCATTTGAAAAGGAATAAGGGTGACAGTGTATCACAAGAAGAGTATGCTAAGATAATTGGAAGTGTTATGTTTTTAATGAACTATACTAGACCAGATATAGCATATGCTGTGAGCAGGTTGAGTAGATATACTCATAATCCCAATCATGAACATTGGAATGCCTTGATTAGATTGTTGAGATATTTGAAAGGTACTATGAATTGGGGTTTGCACTACAAGAATTTTCCATGTGTTTTGGAGGGGTATTGCGATGCTAACTGGGTATCTGATAATGATGAAATTCATTCTACCAGTGGCTATGTTTTTACTCTTGCTAATGCTGCTATATCTTGGAGATCCTCCAAACAAACTTGTATTGCTAAATCTACAATGTAATCTGAGTTTATTGCTTTGGAGATGGCAGGCCATGAAGCTGAATGGCTAAGAAGCCTACTTGCCGATATTCCATTGTGGGGGAGACCGACTCCATCCGTTTCCATGCACTGTGATTGTCAAGCGGCCATAAGTGTGGCCCGCAACCATTCTTACAACGGAAAGAGAAGGCATATACGACTTCGGCATGAAATTGTTAAGAATCTGATCAGAGATAATGTGATATCACTTGAGTATGTAAAGTCAGAGAGGAATCTTGCAGATCCTCTCACCAAAGGCCTTTGTAGAAAGATAGTGCTTGATTCAGCACTAGGAATGGGGCTTCAGCCCAGTGGGAGTGAATTGTGATGGATACCCAACCTGGAACATATCCAGGTTCAATGAGGTCAAACGAAATCACAAAACAACTCCAGTCATGTACTACAAACCCCATTCCTCTATAAAATGATGTACTATTTTTTCGTATACTGTCATGTGTGTGAGGTTGAGCATTTTAGCTCTTAATGGGTTCATAGCCTTGTAAGGTGGTGTGAGACAGTACACACTTGATGAACTCACCTATGTGAATGTGGGGAAATTGCCCGCCCTCTATGAGAGCATTTGGGCTAATGACTCTCTAGAGCATTCACAGAAGTATCCAGGCACGTAAGGGGCTAACGTATATATGTTTTCGCGAGGGTAAATTTGATTTTGAGGTCAAACTAGTGCGCAGTTTGTACTGAACAAATACCGTGAAAGGTTCAAGGAATTTTTTTTTCCACCTAAATGGTTGTTGGGCAAACTTATAAGCACAAGGTACTGATTCAAGTCCACAAGACATTAGTATCGTAACGTGCGACCTCCTACTGCCATGAATCTTTTTCTACCATTCTTTCTACCATTCTTTCTTTGAATCATGTGGGGGATTGTTGGAAATGAAGCTAAACAAGCTTCATGAAGCTTGGTATGCTTCAAAGAAAGTTCTTGAAAAGCCTTGTTCACAAAACACAAATTGTCCCACATAGGCAGAGAAAGGAAAGAGAAGAGACTTTATATATTGTTGTGGACTTTTAGTCTTTGAACTAAGAGTCAAGGGAAGACTCTTCCTCCACACACGCGCGCGCGCGCGCCGCCGCTGCCGTCGGTCAGGTCGGGCGAGGGCGAGGGCGAGGGCGAGGGCGAGGGCGAGGGTGTGGGTTGGGTTGGGCTCTTTTTATTCTCGGCTCAATATTTTTCCGACCTTTTTGTGTCCGTTGAGCTTTTGATTCAGTAACCGTTTCTTCATTACTATCACAATAAAATCCCACGATCACAGCTCCCCTTTTAATTCATTGATCAGTTACTGATTCTAATAGCTCTATATATTCACCAAAAAACTCCAGCTCTGGGATACAGAACAGACAGAAATCATCTCCTCTTCTCTTCTGTTATCTCTTTTCTTGTGCTCTCTTCTCTTCGTTTGGCAGTAGTTCTGTTTACCCTCAAAGCCATTGCACCGTAGTACACCGGAGCATTGGCTGCCGTGTATCCCTGGAGGTCGGTTGCCGGAATTCCCTTGTGTACGTGTGGGGGCAAATTCGACTTTAGGGCAGTGATTCATCACGCCACGGCCTTTGTTACAGATAAGTTTGTTCCTTCATTAGCCTTGTTTCTAACAGTTATGTGTGTTCGTTAAGTATTGAATAAGATTATTAGATATCAATAAGTAACCCTAATTATATAAGCTAAACTATGATTTGGATCTTTAAAATTATCTAAGTACTTATACTAGTACATGTATATGATGGTTGATCTATATGGGTCTTCTATGAAAAATAGTAAGTATGTTCTAAATATGAAATTAGGCAAATAAATCGACTACTCTTTCATTCATTTTTCTTTCACCCCTCTAAAAAGACCCAAGCTATAAAGGATCATTAAATTACTAGTATCTTTCATTTAAGTAATAGCTAGCTAGTATTGCGGAAAGATAAGATCTCATAATCTACACTAACCGTTTTTCCCTTCTTCATCACGAATCGGACCACTTTTCCCTTGCCTTTCACGGCTGTTTTACAGCCCAATAAAATGCTAATAAGACCACCCATTGGTGGTGGATTAATTGTGTAAACCATTAACAAACAATAAGCTAAAACCCACTAATCCTATGGCCAAAAACCTGACAGCACAAGATGACTGTCTGGGCTACTTCGGCGAACAATTGTAGCTACCTCGGTTATCAGAATTACATTCTGTAAAATGCTACTTAAACCTTGTAGTGTGCTCTACCTAGATATGTAAAGACGTTAGTAAAACCATTTCATTTCACTAGTACAATCTTGAGCCCAAAAGCCTTTGTTACCACATAGTTAATAAGTTACTTATATAGGATTATTATTGTTCTACTTATAATTCTTGGACAACTAGACTATAACTACTTGGACTTAGTAAGGAGAATAAGCGCTTGAATTAAACTACGTTTATCACGTTTTAAACCCCACAATAATATTTTCTTTATATGTTCATATGTTTATATAAGTACAATAAAAGCTAAGAGTATGTTAGAGATTAGTTTCATTATTTGCATTAATAAAATAAGCTATAAAAGGAAGAGTATAGAATATGAGGACCAAGCTTGTTGATTGACTTAGTTATCTTTTCTATAAGTTGCTATTATAAAGATTAAATTGTATTACTTATGTGATTAAGTAGATATGTGAGGTTGCCATGTTTTGAAATTAGACTTAAGTTAGATAATGATCTACTAAAAAAATATAATAGACTTGTTATTAATTATGTATTTAACTACGAAATATGAGAATTAAGAATAATAAGTGAAATATTTGTAGTTTAATGTTTAATTATTAAATAATCATATCACTTAAGGAGCTAAGCATGTGTTAGAAGTATACTTTAAAAATGGATTATATTTTGGTTAATAAATATAGATTATGACTAGTGTGTTTATTTAGTTGATGGTGATGGTGTTGAACGAAAAAGATGATGGGTTAGAGCAGAAGGACCAGTAACTTATAAAAGAGAATTGAGAGAGAGAGAGAGAGAGAGAGAGAGAGAGAGAGAGAGAGAGAGAGAGAGAGAGAGAGAGAGAGAGAGAGAGAGAGAGGAATAAAATATTGAGTGATTTCTTTTAGGGACTAAAATATTAGAGAGAGAGAGAGAATAGTTTTGATAGTGGTTTAGGGGAGTTAGAGTAGAAAACCGAGAGCAAAATTTTAAAATAAGGTAGTGAGAGAGGATGAGTAGTTGTAGGGGTTTTTGGTGGACAAGTGTCACACATAAAAGAGTTGTGACAAGTGTCTTTTCTCTTTCTTTTTTTTTTTTTTTTGGAAATAAAATCTGAAAATTAATAAATTAATAAAATAATAAATAATTTAATTATCTTCTCATAAACCGTTATTAGTTTAATAAATCACTAAATTATTCTCTAAACATACTTAAACATAATTGTCCAAAGCATCTCATCATTATACAAATGTTCATTCATGCAACCAAGGGTAAAGTCGTCAAAGTACTCACATAATTACCAGGAAATACATTCAAGTACGTACTAATCACGTACTCAATCACCAAGATACTAATTCAAGATCCGATTTACATTTCATACACTAGCACTCATTCGAACTTACAACTTTAACCATGATAAAAATTACTCATGTATTGTACACCACACCATTATAGTCATAGATCAAGTCACGACATCCGTATAATTTTAATAACCATTACTTCTATTAAATCACCATTTTACTATTCACACCATTCAACATGACATTTCTCTAATCTTACAATAATCCTTCAATCAACAAGTCGCCCATTTAATTTCTTATATTATATAATGACGCAATTAAATAAACACACTAGTGATAATCTAATGGAAAATTGGATTCTAATAATCCAACCTCTACCTGGTCAATTGAAAATAATCTCAACTTCTTTATTTGTGCCCAATAATCCTACCTTTTAAAATCTGTGCACCCAATACACCCAAACTAACTCTGTTAAGTCTCCGTCAAAGATTTGTGGCTGACGTGGCATAGCTTTGAATACTTCACCATTCTCCCTCAGGCCC
This sequence comes from Tetragonia tetragonoides, assembly GCA_038025085.1. Classification (NCBI taxonomy): domain Eukaryota; kingdom Viridiplantae; phylum Streptophyta; class Magnoliopsida; order Caryophyllales; family Aizoaceae; genus Tetragonia; species Tetragonia tetragonoides. Next base: position 9,324,874 of record CM076140.1, on the reverse strand, counting down.
TCACAAGTCACAACCTTCTTTGTTTCCATCTCTCCTGCTAATCTAAATTCCAAACTCCCTGCGCCAAAAAAATTTCCAAGCCCCATGATGAGATCGAGGTGAGCCCTGGCCGGTTGGGATTGATGCATTCTCAACTTTTCTGGGATGTTGCCGGTGGCGCTAGAGGACCTCGGCGAAGAGATCGAATTACTAGGAGGAGAGAGAAAATTGAGGTAGGCTTGATTGTGTTTTACTGGGTTTGTTTAATTGATGAGGTACTAGCTTAGATTACAAGTAGCTGTAGAAATTATGTAATAGTTCAAAGATACGAAGTATTAGGTAAGTAAATAGACAAATTAAAAGTAGCCAGCTATTGTATATGGCTCTTAGAAGGAAATCAATCTAAATTTGTCATCTATCTCTTGAAGAAAAAAATATAGAGTATATTTTCAAGGGAAAAGTTTTGATCTTCAGGCATGGAAGCACAGAGTACTAAGCTCTTGAATGATTTGCTTTTGGAAAAGTTGCTTCATCATGATTCATCTAATCCTACTCTTTCAAAATTAAGGCTTGTGAAGGACGGTTGATGAGCAAGATTGTGGGATTTTTTTTTTAAAGTATCCGATATCATCTCATTTGAGAGCCCTTTTTGTTGGTGTCCGAAGACTGTAGGATGAAGGAGATATCGTTGTGGGGCGGTCGCGGTCGAAGTAAACATGGAAGTAGCTAGCTACAGGTTCAACTTGTGTCACCCGCCCATGACGATTTGCTTGAGTGTATTCGTTAAGAAAGAGGCAAACGAGTTTTTTTTGGTTCACACCAGGGTATCCACCGTCGACTTGTCTTGTAGGCACCTCAAAGGGTGGGACTGACCAAGGTATTTAAGGTTGCTCCATGCCCGAGGGCCAAGGCGAGATTCGAACCCTCGGCCTTGTTTAAGGATGAATGAGTCCTAATACTCAACCACACCCCTTTGATTAAAGGCAAACGAGTTTGATAATGTAATTATCATCCCATCACAGAGACTTTATGCTAACTTAGAAAATGTAATTTTATTCTTTAATTTCATATGTCAAGTAGTTTTACATTTTCATTCTTTTGACATTTATAACTTAATTATTTTTCTAAAAGTTTATTGCCATAGACTGTTTTAAAATTTTACAGAGACTTTCGTATCTTATTAAGAAGTATTCTCTAAAATGAAAACAAAAGCAATACGCACGCTTATCCGAAAACAAAAAGATACTAAGATAGAGAAACATAGTACTAAGTACTTACTACTTTAGTTAAGGCCTTGATATCTAAGGCCGCAAGAAAACGGTCTATTTCATAGTACCTCAACAAACAAAATAAAATACCATAAACTATATCTCAATTGTCACAAAACACAACCATGGGAAAGTAGTGTATCCATAATAACAGTCTAAAGGACAGAGGTGGTGACTTGAGGAGTATTTGATGATGCTTGAGAAGAACCTAATACTGCACTTGGAATCTGTAATTCACATAAATATATTATCAGTACACATGTTAGAACACAAAAAAAGGAAAAGAACATGTTAACAATAAAGGTTGAGTCACATTTTAGAACACTTACATTTTCTGTTCCTCTTCCTCTATCTGCATTGCCTCTCCCTCTTCCCCTTCCTCTCCCTCTTCCCCTTTTATTAGAAGGTTTTGCAACTCTTGAGTGGTGACTAACATCAGTTGGTTTGGTGGTTGTTGGTAGATGTTTTCTTGGCCTTCCTCTTTGTTTCTTAGTAGGTGGTGCAACCGATTGTTGCTTGTCTTTAGATGGACACTTATTTTTATTATGACCTTCCTCCTTGCATATTGTACAATGCATGACAAGGCCGTGTTTTGTCAATTTTCCAGGCTTCTTAGGATCCTCATGAGGGTCTCTTCTTCGATTTTTCCTTGGCCTCCCTGGCCCAATTTTAATTGGAGGAGGTTGAATGGGAAGATCCACCTTAGGCCAATGCCTCTCTCCAGGACAAGGTATGATGCTGGTTTCATATGCTATCAGATATGTGTCCTTTTTGTAATAATCATGCACATATAGCTCAGACTTTATACCAAGGAATTAAGCACAAGCAATAGCATGGTAGCATGGGATCCCTCTCAAATCCCACTTTCTACACGTACAAGTACTTTCTTGCAAATCCACAACAAGGTCATCCAAATCATGCTGAACTTGAAAGACCATTAATGACGATGGTATAACATGACAGTATGCAACAAGTTCTTTTTCTTTTTCTAACTTTTCCTGAATTCTAGGGCAAATTAAACCATCATATGAAGTCATCAATTGTTTCTTTTTTACCATTCTTTTCCATTAGGGCTGATCTTATATCCTCAAGCTTATAGATTATATGCTTGGCTCTTTCAGTTATGATCCATCCATTAAAAGTCTCCGCCATGTTATTAACTATCACATCACATTTAGTTGTGGTTTGAATAAATGCCCTACAAAAGGTGTTAGGATCTTGCCTCATGAAAGCTTCCGCCGCCTGTGGTGACACTTTCTTCATTTCCTCCATTGCTTCTTCAAAATCTGCCTTAGAATATGCCCTAGCTGCTCTCCAAAACAGAATCTTGAGTTCATCTCCCTTATAAATCTTGTGCCAATTTGCATATATGTGGCATGCACAATTTCTATGCTCTGCTTTTGGAAAGACCTGTGCAACTGCATTTACCAATCCCTACCATACCATACAACAACGAAAATAAATATTTTATGTAGGAAAAAAAAAAGTTAGTTATATATCAAAATGAAATGGAAGTCACATCACCTTTTGTTGATCACTAATCATTGTCCAACCTTCGCCATCCCGTGTTTTTAGGCACTGCTTGAGTTTAGACATGAACCACTCCCATGATGAGTTATTTTCCCCTTCCACCACAGCCCAAGCCACTGGATACATTTGATCATTTGCATCTCTTCCAATGGCAGTGAGCAACATCCCACCTAGGAAGGTTTTCAGAAAACAACCATCTAAGCACAATACATGTCTGCAACCAACCAAGCAACCGTTGCTTACTGCATCAAAACATACAAACATCCTCTGAAATGTAGGTGGGTTTCTTGCAATTTCAGTGCATAAAATGTGGAAGGACGATGATGGGCTTCTAGATCTCAAAGCTTCCATGTAACTTCCCAGTTTGTAGTAGTGATCTGTCATATTCCCATGTAGTTTTCTATGAGCCCAGTATTTAGCCTTATAAGCTACCCACCTATTTATGCACACTCTGAACCTTGTCCTTACAGTTTCAATGATTTCTTTAGCAGGCTAATGAGGTTTTGCCTTGAAAATGGGCAAGAATTGAATTGCTATCCACTCGGCAGTCATTTGTCTGTTCTTCATCATGTCTCTAGTGCAAGTGTGTTTATTTTCCACTGTTTTTAGCATAAAACATTCCTTTCTATTATCCCATGATCCGTATAACCAAAAATTAAAACCTTTCACACATTTAAGATCCAATTTCTTGTTCCTATTCTTGTCACTAATATTGACCTTTAAGTTTCTCCCTTGTGCCATTGCATATTTCACAACTGCTCTCTTAAAATCAGACCTGGTAGGAAATCTGGTTCCAGAAACCCACTCTAATTTTGTGAAGTCAGTGTGCTTGTCAATGGCCGGAGCTCTCAATTTTCTTTTCTCCCAAGGATATCATCCTCCTCACTCTCACCAGGAGTATCTACATCTCCATCACTGTCTTCATAGTCACTTTCAAGCCCTAAAACACTACCTTTCTCCTTTCCTAGAGGTATGTTATCATCACATATGCCTACTGTAACCTTATTTATCAAAGCAGTTGTTAATTTAGTCAACTTTTTGTCCCATTCTACAGATGACTTCCTTGATCTTATCCCTTCATCATCATCCTCCTCATTATCTACCTCAAGAAAATCATCAACTTCATCTTCTTGCTCAACAAATTGATCCTCAGTTAGTGTGAGTGGTGTCAATGTTATAACATGTGTTGTATTGTTTTCCCCTTCCTGGTTCACTTGTGAAATGTTTTCCCCTCTCTCTTGCCCCAACTTTTGTGGAGATCTATGGTCATCGCACTCACCATTTGTGTCTCCATCCTTTTCTGGGTTATGGTCTTTCTCCACCCTCATGTTGCCTAAGTTACAGTTATGTTCTTCTACCAAATTATGATCTACAAATAAAGAGACTAAGCCCTTTTCTTTTGCCAGCACAATAATTTTGTTAACATCATCATCATTAACCACTTTCTTTATATACCCATTGCCATCATCATACCAGACTCCACCAATTTTCTCATAATTCCCAGTCTTTTCGCCCAGTTCATCCAACCAAAATGAGCACAACAAATCAGGGTCAATTCTTGAAAACTCGTACAACTGCCCACCTAGGTAAGCCACATTAGGTTCTTTTTTCAATACACCACCGTGTCGAAATCTCAAAACAACTATGTCATATGCCATTTAAAGCCTGCCAACATTACAAGTTTAGATTTTAATTAGCAGTTAAAAACCCAATGTTTTAAATCCAATACATATGTTCAATTATAATAATATTCAACTAATATTAAACCTGGGTCTCGACCCTCCATTGCACCCAAAAAAAAAATTGACATTAAACCATAAATTTTAGGTTTACAAATTCAATAACAAACACAACCCCATGTCACACATAGTAGACAAAATTTTACGATCCAGTAGTATACATAATCCTTAGCAACTATTATATCAAACTAACATTAACAACGCATAATTCATGTTAATAAAACCTAAATCGTATTAATAAATTGCCGTAGGAATTTGGGCCTGATCACAATAAATTAATAAAATAAAAAAAAAAGGCAAGGAAGAAGCAAGTCACCTTTTGCATATCAATTTCCACTAGCATCCAAAAAGTGCCGCCACTATGATTTACAATTGGAGTGATTGTACAGTTGCCTTGTATTTAATTGCAAAGAATGAATCTGTAGTCCTTTTGCTCTTAGTCAATAAGAGAGAGAGAGGTGTGAGTGCCTAGTGTGTCGCAGTGACACTAATTGACGATGTGGAAGTGGGGGATGAACGTGAGGTTTTGACAGAAACTTAACAGAGTTACTTTGGAAGCATTGGGTGCACAAATTTTAAAAGGTAGAGTTATTGGGCACAAATAAAGAAGTTGAGATTATTTCCAATTTACTGGGTAGAGGTTGGATTATTAGAATCCAATTTTCCTAATCTAATTTATTAACCAAAATATAATCCATTTTTAAAGTATACTTCTAACACATGCTTAACTCCTTAAGTGATATGATTATTTAATAATTAAACGTTGAACTACAAATATTTCACTTATTATTCTTAATTCTCATACTTTGTAGTTAAACATAATTAATAACAAGTCTATATTATTTTTGTAGTAGATCATTATCTAACTTAAGTCTAATTTCAAAACATGACAACCTCACATATCTATTTAATCACATAAGTAATCCAATTTAATCTCTATAATAGCAACTTACAGAAAAGATAACTAAGCCAATCAATAAGCTTGGTCCTCATATTCTATACTCTTCCTTTTATAGCTTATTTTATTAATGCAAATAATGAAACTAATCTCTAACATACTCTTACCTTTTATTGTACTTATATAAACATATGAACATATAAAGAAAATATTGTTGTGGGGTTTAAAACGTGATAAACGTAGTTTAATTCAAGCGCTTATTCTCCTTACTAAGTCCAAGTAGTTATAGTCTAGTTGTCCAAGAATTATAAGTAGAACAATAATAATCCTATATAAGTAACTTATTAACTATGTGGTAACAAAGGCTTTTGGACTCAAGATTGTACTAGTGAAATGAAATGGTTTTACTAACGTCTTTACATATCTAAATAGAGCGCACTGCAAGGTTTAAGTAGCATTTTACAGAATGTAATTCCAATAATCGGGGTAGCTACAATCGTACGCCAAAGTAGCCCCGACGGTCATCTTTTGCTGTCAGGTTTTTGGCCGTAGGAATAGTGGGTTTTAACTTATTGTTTGTTAATGGTTTACACAATTAATCCACCACCAATGGGTGGTCTTATTACCATTTATTGAGGCTGTAAGACAGCCGTGAAAGTCTAGGAAAAAGGTGGTTTAATTTGTGATAAAGGGGAGATAAATGGTTAGTCAAGTTTATACGAACTTATCTTTCCGCAATACTAGCTAGCTACTACTAAAATAAAAGATGATAATGACTCAATGATCTTTATTAACTTGGGTGTTTTTGAAGGAGTGAGTGAAAAAGGAATAAAATGATAGACGATTTACTTTGCCTAATTTAATACTTAGAACATGCTTACTATTTTTCATATAACACTCATATAGATCACCCATCGTATACATATACTAATATAGAAACTTAGATAATTTGTATTGTGAGAGTCCTAATCATAATTTCAGCACTTATACTGAAAGTTACTTGTCAATTATTCTTGTCTAATACCCACCCAATTCACATAACTAACCCTAACGATGCAAACCCAATCACAGTTTATATAAGTCTAACCGAATCATAAAACTTGTATACACATTTGATCTTCAACCCATTAAGCATAAAAGTAAATCCATAATCTAATTATACGCAAACTACTAAACTAGCACTACCATATTACTCAAGCACGATAAGTTTTATTCTTAAACTCTGTATAAAATTTGTCTAGCTTATATTTGAGCCTATCATCAACTAATACACTAGCTTAGTATACCAAAGGTATAATGATTTATTGAACATAATTAAGGTAAACAGATTCATACCCATCACTCAAAAATGAACAAGTGAATAATTAAAATCAAAGTCTTTGTATAATCTGTCATATACAAGTTCACGTTTTACATCTATATATACACATATCAATGTTCATACCCATTTATACTAGTATTCAATTTAATCAAGAACAAATAAAAGAAACCATATATTCATGTATCAAACCCGCATTTTCAATCTGTCGAATACCCATACTAGCATACTAGTATTAGTTTTATGTTAATCAAGTTCTAGTATAATATCACATACACACATTTAACACTCTAGCTCTAAGTATAGTAATGAAGGTTACCTCAATGATCCACATACTTACGCCATTCGAATCCTTCAACCCGATTCACAACTCATAGAGACAGAATTGAAATCAAACAAATTCAAATCAGAATTTATAGTTTCGAAACCCCAAAACAGAATATTTAAATCAAATTAATATCAAAACCAATTTGGATTTAAGGGCTTAATACAAACCAGCAAAAAGAAGAGAAGATGGTGATAATGAGGCTCACGGTGGCCACCGGAGGAGGCAAGGAGTGACTGGTGGCTCGGCCATGATCGTGTGGTAATGGTGGCGTAAATTCATAATTGTGGTGGGTGAAAGATTAATTGAGTTTTTGGTATCATATGTTCTTGGATCAGTTTATGTAAGTATACTGATATAAGTATGGTGATCGAATACTAGTATTTATATAGGTGTATGTATGTTGCTTATAATTAATTGGTGACCCCGTATATTTAAAGTATTTTCTGAAATAGATTTATTATTTATAAGGTGTTATTTATTTAGTTTTTGCTTTATTTGATATATCTATATATTAGATATTTGTTAAAGTGTTCTATTGATGTTGGGTTAGGTGAAAAAAAGAAAAGAAAAAAAGAAACCAAGTGAGAGTCGGTCATATTAGAGTTCTAGAATCACTTTACCGCTTCTCCCTTTATATTTCCTGATCAGTATTTTCCCCAAACTCCTTTTTCTTCTCCTTATACGCTTAACCCACAAGAACCACCACCACCATCACGTCTCTCCTTCACGCATCACCACCACCATCTGCCATCTTCTCTACCTTATTGCTCATCAAGAAACTATACTGCTATGTTACTCTAATTCGCTGCTGAACTGAAGAATTGCCTTCTTCCTCTCGAATTTCTCTCTCCTCTGTTTGTGGGTTGTGCGAGAGCCTTGCCCCGCGTTTTTCGTCGTTGCTGTTGCGGTTGTCGCTGCTGTCTCGTGGGCTGCCGATCACCAGATGGGGGTGCTCGAACCAAGTCACCGACCCCTTTTCCTTGCTTACTGATTGGTACCCACGAAACCCTAAACCCTAATTAGTATTTGGTGATTTAAATTCTGTTTGAGTAGTATTAATAATTCTGTTTATTTTTGTTTGGGTATTGTGATTGATTGAAGGTTTATTGTGCAATTTGATTTGGGTCTTCGATTGAGGTAACCCTTTCTATTGCTTGGTGTTGGATGTTATTTCTCCTTTTATGTGTGAATTGGATGCTTAGTATGTGAATATTATGTGCTGAATTATGTTTTGAAATTGCTATTATATGAAGCTAATTGTAAGTGAATGGTTTATTTGCTTAGAATGATATGTTCTTTTGTAACATGACTGAATACGTGAATTAGTAGCTACACTTGCTGTGTACTTAGCAGTGTTAGCTAGCATAGTGATTAATGGGTTTGGCAGTACTAGACTACTAGTAAATGGGTTTGATGTCAGGTTATGGATAGCTAAGAAGGGCTTGTGTGTGAGATTAAAATGGGTGATTAGTTGACCATAATTAGAGGCGAGACCTCGAGTAAGATTGAGAACTAACCCGAGTTCATTTTATTCTTCTGGGAACCCGTGCCATCTTGTGAACTTATCGATATTGATCCGACATGGGTATTTGAGAGGAGAATGATAAGAGTATGATCAGATTATGATAATGGTTCGTAGTATATTGATATTTTGGTTTGAGGCTCAGATGTTGTTAGTTCTTTAGTTCTTAACATGTGGGTGAGTAGCCTAAGATATTACTCTTAGGTGATGAGCATTATTTTATGAAAATAGTTACATGGTTATGAGAATTGGTCCGAGAGTGGACTTTTGAGAGCCTGCGGGCGATGTTATGAATTATGGGGCCTATGGCCGAGTTATGAGAATGGTTTTGCATCTGCGGATTTTACGGCCAGTTCACTTCCCACATAGTCGAGGCTAGGAGCTAGTGACTGAGAGCAATGACACATTCGTTGGGTTTTGAGCTAGTGTGATGAACTTATGGGATACTACTTATAGAGCCTAAGAAGGTCTATAATATGTGAAGGTCTTATGACCTGAGTTGAAAAATCGTTGTTTTTAGCTCATCATGATTATATGTTTTGATAGAATGTTTGGTTACTCAGCAAAAGCTGATTGGTTGCTTTCTGTGTTACGTGTGTGTGCGTCCATTTTTCTTCAATGGTGGGCCTATGATGAACCTATGCGATATTCGATTACATAGGGGAGTAGATTGGAGTATGTTTTATAGGTTGTTTGCTTGTGAAGATCTTGTTTCCCGGATGGCCGATCGAAGTCAAAGCTACCAAGAAATTATTATGTTTGTCATTTATTTTTAGTTGATGTAATAAGAAAATTGATTATATTTTATTGGTTTATTGTTGGGAGTTGTAATCGTCCGCCTTGCACTCATTCTATGAGTGAGTGTGGCAGTGACGCCCTGGATTGTTAGAAGTCTTCCGCTGTTGTTTTGGATATTTTGTTGTATAGTTTGTATAAGCAGGTTTTTGTCTAGTCGATAACTTGGGATGTCAGTTTATAAAGAAAACTCTGACCGATTTTCGGCGTGAGTTTATTCATTTTTACTTATTTATTATTTAGAAAATCCGGGGTGTTACATGATGTATGGTTTTATATTAGCCTGAGGATACTTCAATTTTCATTTCATAGCTTGTGTCACAAGAATGGGGATATATACTTCCCTACAATTATCGATAGATGGCAAAAACTGACCCGACCCGAAAAGGTTGAAGCCCGAAATGATCCGGTCCTAAAGTTGTGAGACAACATTTGGAAACTGAATCCGATAATGACCTGAATATTTTCACTCGTATTTGACCCGTCCTGTATTTGACCCGACCCGTATTCGATCCGACCTGAACGGTTTTCCAGGTCTAAATTGATCGATAGGAAAGCAAATCAATTGCGTCTGAACTCTCAACAGAATAATTTTGGTCATCTTCTCCTCAACCCTGTCCTTGGTTTCTCTAGTCATGTTCTCCTCACTCTTATCCTTGGTGAGTTATTTGACTGAGAGCAAGATGCAAAGGTTAAGTCAGAGAATTGTTATTTTCCAATCTGCCATTAGTTGGTCCAGAGTCTGAATGTCATCATCTTGAACACGTCTTGTTGTTTGAAGCTCATTTGTATCTTCGTTGATGGTGAATGAATATAACGTCCTTTCTAATATGTGCTTTTAAGGAAAATACTTTTCAGTAAATTTTCTCTATACAAGTATGCATTTGACTTACCTTTTGTCAAGTTCATTAAGTGCAGAGCAATGTCTGATGCTTTTTAATACCTGATACCACCTTTGGTGTAATTTGAACTCACTGGTACCACATCTTGTGAGCCTAATTTCATCCATTAGTTCATTTAGACAGAAAGCTTCACGAGAGGTAAGGAGGGAGGAGAATGTCTTACGGAATGTTCGATCACTCAAAGGCATGATGCCCTAGAATTACTTCCAAGGAAGTGGGTGTCTCATCAGTCATCACAGGGGGGGGGGGAGACAGGAGCCTTTCTGTAAGGATGACCCTAGATAGCAAGGAACTAAAGCTAACTGCTTTTGTGGGCTTGCTGAAATGACATATTGTTAAGGAGATTGAAAAGCTAGGGTCGAAATTTTACAAGAAAGAGACTTGTGACGTTGCGATAATTGTTGAGACACCATCAGTGGTGGTTGTGGAGGTGGTTGGCAATGTGAAGATACCACGGGGCAAACACAGTTAGGCTCAACATTTAAGTGAGTAGGTCAGAAGAAGGCTCTACAAGAACTGGTGCAGTCCAAGAAGAAAAAAAGGATATTCAAGCACAGTTTGATAAAATGAAGTATGCCTCTGCTGTTCGGGTTTTGGTTCACACTCAGAACAGGAACATGATATGCTTGAATCATAAGAAAGCTCATCTCAGGGAAATCCAGGTCAATGGTGTTACTCTTTCCCAGAAAGTTGACTACGCTTAACATTATTAGTGTGACCAAGGGTAGGGGTGGTGAAGGCATTGTCACACATTGGGGAGTTACTTGTCTTCCTCGCAGGCTCGCACCACCCACATTGCATGTATTGGTGCCTGGCAACCTGTTTGCTTTTCATAAACTCGTGCCCGGGGTTGGTCAGAATGGTTACCACTAAGAACACTGAAATAAACAAGAAGATCTACAAGCTTCGCAAGTCTGGCTAGGACGAGCATCACACAACTATATATGACAGAGTGACAGGCCTGAGGCATTCTGATCAAGGGCTGCTGTGTCGGCTGCCCCAATACCAGAGTAGAGTGGTGACCTTGACTCCTTGACGCAATCACTTCTCAAAGAGATCAAAAGCGCAAGTTTGAAAATCGCCCGATTGCCACCTCTAGCCCTAAACTTGTTGGATTTTGACCCATGGCTAAAATTTTCAGTCGGATACTAATATGACCCGATTATAAATAAGTCGGGCATAAAATTACTAAATTTGAACCCAACCTTATCCTAAAACCTCTTCCTTTTGAGTGGAGTATCATTTTTGCACATGTTTGGCAAAATGACAAATCAAAGTACTAGATTTTTTTTTTTTTTGATAGATATCATAGTACAAGATTTGAGGACTTCTATTTTGTATTTATTAATATTGCTTGTTAGTTTCTTCTTCCTTAAACAACAATGTTTATGATAAGTTGGCCCAATGCAGATTAGTTAGTTGGTGGACAAAAATTACAGATTAGTACATAACATTCATCGTCAATCGAAAGAAATAATAAAAATAATAAAGACAAAAGAAAAGAAAACAAAAAACAGTACATAACGTGTCACCTTAACAACCGTTCCCCGTCAAATAAATACAGCAGAATAGCTCAACTATTTTGCAATGTTCAAATTACACATATATCACTCTGTTCTAAGTGCAGAGAGTGCTCAATTGGCATCCTTTCTCATCTCACAAATGGCTGTTGTTTTTTCAGCAGGGAAATGCATTGTAAGGTTTCATAACTTTGACCCAACAACAACAACAACAAATAAAAACATAACGACCAAGTTTTGCATTTCGGCATCATTTGCATCAACTCCCCAAGTAAGCCATCTTTTCCATCAACGTTACAAAATTTGCTTATTTATTGTGAAGTTGCTCATAGTCGTCACACTTCAGTTCAAGTCAAATGGAAATAACTTATCTGTGAGACTTTGTTCTCATTAGGGTAAGGTTACGTATAACTGACCTCCTTACTTTGCTTAGACGAAAGTATTTTCGAAGGCACTGGTGGAATTTGCTTATAAGTACCAATATTCATTCATTCACTCTTTTTGTTGTTTCATGCACAGAAACAATATCAGTTATGCACAATGTCCATGAATGGTTGCCAAGGTCATGACCCAAAACTTCCGGTTGGGACCGTCGAGACTCGAACGCTCATGTCAGTTCCAACACCAACACTCGCCATGGACCGCCTTCGTTCCGCGATTTCGGACCTCAAATCAGTCCCTCCATCTATCTCCTCTGGTATTATCCGTATTCAGGTAACTTGTTCTTTGTTCTTTGCATTTGCTTGTTCATTCTCCATATATATATTTTGGCTAGTTTTGTTAAGAAATAACCTTTGTTTTACGTACTTGTCTAGTAGCTAGCTCATGTAATCTAATTATTCAAATTGATAATGTTATGTCATGGGCAAAATGGCAGTGATCGATAAGCCGCCCATGAAGGAATGGGATAGTGACACGTGGAATATTATCTTTTTCCTTATCCTAAAAATCTTCCCTTGATGGCCAGAGAGAGGGCAAATCTCTCCTAGTGTTGTATTGATCGAAGAAAACATTTGGTTGTCTAATTTACTAATTTAAAGAATTTTTTTTAGTCAATGCAATAGGGCGATTTAAAAAAAATAATCTAAGTGCATTTATATAAATTTATGACTTCATACAAAAAATAGATAATCTAAGTTCCCAATATACTTGTTTAAGGTTGGGAAAGAAACAACCACCCAAAGAAAACAAATTTTGAATAGGTGCCTAAAAAAATCTGGATTCTAAAATTATAGTAATGTCTAATTTTATATGTTCTTTGAGATCAAACTTTGATCCTAGTTTATTACTCGAATGAAAGTACTTTATAATATATATTTTTAATTTAATACGGGGTATGAAAGTAATTTTTATGTTGAGATTTTTGTACAAAACTAATTATATTCAATAGGATATGATATGTTTGACCAAACTTCTATTAATTTTTACCTTTTTTCCTTTCTTTTTCCCACAAACTCCCCCTCTACCACTAAGAGCTTGTTCTCTTCGCCTTATTTTAACTGAACTTATTTGCAATATTGAATTGAAATGAAATTTACTGAGTTGAACTGAATTTTTCTGAATCTACAATTACAGAACTGAAATGAACTTCTTTTTACTGAAGTGAACTAAATTTTTACTGAATTGAACTTCTTTTTACTGAAGTAAACAGAATTTTACTAAACTGCACTGAAATTTATTGAATACTTGCCAAAATAAAAACTCTAGTCCTGAGATTCTGTTTCAATCAACGAGAGTATTTTAAACTTCTACGAAATGATAATTTGGTGATATATAGAGGAGTGACTGTGAGGGAAAATCTGAATAGTTGAATTTTTTTTTTTTTTTTGAGTGAAATAAGAAGTTGAAACTCAGATATGAATTTAGCCAAAACATAGAGAAAATATTTGTACATCTTAAACTTAAATGGTTTCTTATGGTCAAAGTTTAAAAAGTTTGACTCTAGTCAACAATGGACAAAATTTTAAAGAACAGAGTAAACGACAACGTTTTGGTGCGTACTCCTATATAAAACCTAGGGGTTTAATAAAATGGGAATTTCATTTGAAGGTACCAATCGAGCAACAGATAGAAGCAATAGACTGGCTTCATTCTCAACATCAACACCAAAATCTCCCGCGCTTTTTCTTTTCCGGTAGACGCAAATCCAATGGCTCCGATTTCTCCATCGATTATACCAACGGCAATGGCAATTGCAATTTTCTCTCTCCTCGAAGCGTTGATTTGATCAGTGTTGCTGGTATAGGCGCTGCTGTGTATTTCCGCCATTTTCGACCATTCTCTTTCGACGATTGGAGATCAATTAAAAGGTATAAACCCTAATTTCATCACTTTGCGTCCAATTTTTTTTTTCTTTCTAATTTGACCGTTCGTTTCATTTTTTTTGTCTGTTGATTTTGAAATTAATACTCACAACGGATAGAATTGCCAATATATAGTTGCTGGTGTTGATAATGAACTAAATATTGTTCGTAACTTCATACCGTTGCATTTTAGGTCTTTTAGTCAGCGTTTAGGTCAATTAATCCTCTTGTCGGTTTGAGATTTGATTAAAAAAAAGTTCGATTTCGTGATTTCATTGGACTTTCTGAGGATTCTTTAGGCTTAATTGCTATTTGTTAGTTTTAATTTTCTAGGAAATGAAAAGGCGCAAATGACATCATTATCATGTGCATGTATCGGATTTGAATGTGTTGCATTAAGAAAAGAAAAAACACCAAACAAAAAGAATGCTTGAAATTTGATGTTTAAGTGGGATTTGACAGTTGTTCATGAATAGTATGCGTGTGTACCAAACCCTAATTTCATCACCTTTTGTCGGATTTTTTATCTTTGTAATTTGAACGTTCCTTTTCATTTCCTTGTCTGTTGATATTGAAATTAATACAGTACTCTTAACGGTGATATTTGCCACTTTATATGCCTTGCTGATGTTGATTATAAACTGAATATTGTTCGTCACTTCATACTGTTGCCCTCTGGGTCTCTGAGTCAGCATGTAGGTCAATTAATTTGATTTCATTACTTAACTTTGAGTTCCTGATTTCATTGGACTTTCTGAGGACCTCTAGGCTTCATTTGCTAGTTGCTAGTTTTAATTTTCTTGGAAATTAAAAGGCGTAAATGTCATCACCATGTGCATCAGTGCACGTATCAGATTTGTCTCTGTGTACATTAAGAAAAAAAGGAAAAGAGAGACTTTGATCTTTAACCGGGTTTGAATGTTTGTTCATATTTAATAACAATCATTTTTATGCTTGTGTAGATTTTTGTCTGAGAATTGTCCTCTAATTCGTGCATATGGGGGCATCCGATTTGATGCAAAAGCTGATACATCGACAGAGTGGGAGCCTTTCGGTTCCTTCTACTTTATGGTACCTCAGGTGGAACCCTCGTTCTCGCTTTTGGGGTTATAGTGTATCCACATGTCATTGGTTTATGGAAGTTAATATATGAGCAAACCATTGTTAGATATGAAATGACAGGTTGAGTTTGATGAGCTTGAAGGAAGATCCTTGCTGGCTGCTAATGTTGCGTGGGACAAATCCCTTTCATGTCCTTGGGAAATGGCAATTGATTCTCTTCAAGCCACTTTGGACCAGGTAATTCTTGTGAATATTACATGTATCGATTGGACGTCTGAAATTTTCTGGAATAAACTTCATTTTGATGTGGCAGGTCACATTTGCTATTAAGAAATTGGATAAAGATGTTCCTAGAACAACCATTAGTGGCGATGTTTTCCATATCCCTGATGGGAAAGACTGGGATATAGCTGTTAAGAAAGCACTGCATATGATCAGAAGAAGCAGCTCAGCACTAACAAAGGTATCTGCTGTGGACATTATTGTGCTCTTTCCAATTTTAGTAGGGATCGCAAACTTAACATGACACGGTAATGCGATCCGAACACCACATAAAGTTACTGAGAGAAAATGAACACGCATAACCTATTCTAACCAAACTCTTGTATGTTGTAATCATCTTACATTGTATATAATTTCTTATATATTTTATGACTGACCAAAAATGACACCACAAAATCTGAACACAACATGTTTACCCAAAATACCGGCGCGACTTTTTAATCTACTTTATTTGTCCTTTTACCTTATACCTTATAGCATTCATGTGATATTAGGTGGTACTTGCACGAAGCAGCAGAATATTTACTGATTCTGATATCGACCCGGTAGCATGGTTAGCTTGTTTACAGGTACTCTATTTTGTCAATTGTGGTCTTCAGATGTGGTGACTCTCGTAGTTGTGTGTTTTATAGCCTAGTACCTTTGAACTGTTTGTTGTAGGTGGAGGGTGATAATGCTTACCAGTTCTTGCTTCAGCCACCTAATGCACCAGCTTTCCTCGGAAACACAGTATGTGCCTCTGGGCCAACCTTTATCTTGATAGTGGTGGAGGTAGTTACTTTTTGTGTTTATATTAGTAGCATGATTTTCCGTTTAAGAGTAAGATGCCAACAACGAAGATTACGTATGTCTCTGTATTCCAATAATTAGAGGTGTCTAGTGTCTCATGTCACAAGATGTGCAACTGATGCATACTCACATAGATCAATTGAATCCTTGCATAATTTCATGAATTTGGTGTTATGGATTTCCCTTTTCTGATCCCTGTGAACAACTGCTGGTTGAGGACCATCTTACATGAACTAGATTGAACTCTCACCAGTACAGAATTTTTTTATTTATTTAATTGAATAAATAAGTGCATTATTCTTAAGTTCTCTCCGTCCTCTTGTTTGATTTTTTTTTTTTTTTTTCCTTTTTTTGTTGGTGAGCGGGGTGGGGTTCTCTCCTTCTCTTTTAATCTCGTTTTCTTGGGTGATGAAATCCAAGTGAGTTCTTGGCGCTTATTATAAAGGAAAAATGGATGTGAATAATCCCACATTTGGGCGGTCGTACAAGAATAATCCCACAAATGACTTTAGTCCAGATTAATCCCACAAATAAACGACGTTAACGCAAGTGGGTTAAATGATGACGGTGTTAACCCTCCATTAACTCTTGCTGACGTGACACTCTCCTCCCCCCCCCCTCTCTCTCATACACACTTCCAAATACACAAAACACAAATACAACACTTTACTTCTCTCGCTGAATTACAGTTGTCTAGGTGCTGGCGGTTTGATGACTGAAATCAAAGAGCCAGAGGAACCCATCCATTGGGTTTGCTTAGAATTCAAATCTACAACTGGGTTTGTAATCATTTCTGCGATTTGAGCTCTTAAGATTTGGTGGGTTCGTTGTCGAAATTGGGGTTCTATCTCAAGTTGGTATTTTAGGATTTAGGCGTTTGTGTCAACTCAATTGCCTAATTCATGACTTGGGTTTTTCTGGAAATTCGGTTTACTACATGAGATTTCGTAATGATGCAAAGGGCTATTGATAAATTCCTTATCTGATTGGGTTTTGTAGTTTTTCTCAGAGGTGCAAAATTTTGGGATTTTTGCTTTGATTCAGTTTGTGGTTAGTCCGTCATTTGTGTAAATGTGTTCTTTGGTGGTTAATAAAATTTAGAATTGTGCATATGCAATATGCCTGGATAGAACAAGAGGTAATGTCATGAGAATCAAAGGCTTAAACTAAGTTTTTGGTTCATATTGATTATTCAACTTCAATTGAGAGAAAGAGGGATCATAAAATAAAATTTGAGAAAGAGAGAGATTGCCACGTCAGCAAGAGTTAACAGAGTTAACACTCCGTCCTCATTTAACCCACTCGCGTTAACGCAGTTTACTTGTGGGATTAGTTTGGGCTAAAGTCTAATGTGGGATTATTTTTGTATGACCGCCCAAATGTGGGATTATTCATATCCATTTCTCCTATCATAAATGAAGAACAGTATTTATTTCTGGGACTAAGTTGCTGAAACTTTTTCGGTTACTAACATGGTCTGGCTATCCCTTAACCACAATGCGTATACCGATCCTCCTTCAGCTAACTTCGTGAGATCTTCAATACTGTTTCTGTGAATGAAGTTGTGGTCGTATGGTGGTTTTCTTTCCGATCGTTGAGACTGAGGCCTTCAAATATGCAATGGAACTGACCTTGTCACACATAGGTAGAGCAACGCGATAAAAGTTTAAAGTGCTTCCTTCTCTGTATGAAGTACTCCTGCATATTTAGGAATATTGGGATCATACACTTTCTGCTGCTGTATGACTCTCCAGTCGTTCTTCTAATGAACTGAGAAGTTGGGACCATGTTTTCATATTGTCATTATTTGAAAAGTTCAACCATATGGAATACAGGGCTGCATCTTCTTTTTAGCTTGAGTTGACTACAAGCATATACGGAGTTGAATAGAATGGTTATTAAAGAAACTGTCGTTGCTATTGTTCTTCTGGTAAAGCAAGCTTATGACTCATGGCTGTCTTATTTTGGTGATCATGACAAACTTATGAATAGCCAGAACAGCTGTTTCACCGAAAGAAGCTGAACATTTGGAGTGAAGCTTTGGCTGGAACTCGAGCCACATGCGGATCAAGGGCTTTAGATCACAGAACTGGAATTGATCTTCTCTCCAGGTCTTCTTCATTGAGCCTGTTATAAAAACACAAAATCATGATCATTTAAGTACGTTGTCTATAAGAACAACAATCCCATTTGTCTTCCATAACCCTCGATTCTTCTAATTGTTTTTTCATATCTGATTTCCAGCCCCAAAGACGACTTAGAGTTTACTATTGTTCGGGATTGCATAAGAATGAAACTTGAGGCAAGTGGATCTCTTTTGCAGATGCACATTCTTTGTTTGTGATGAAAAGACTTCTGCATGAGTATTTATATACGTCTCTACACTATATTCATGGGATTGTACTGTCATGTTTGACATCCTAGTAGTTGTTCTTGGTTAAGAACTGTTTTACAATTTTCTAAAATAAGTTTCATGTGTCATCATAGGCTGTATGTAACTCAGTATTAGTAGATCCCAAGAAAGCGATTCGAAAGCTTCCAAGAGTTCAACATTTATATGCTCAACTGAAAGGAAGATTAAAAAATGAAGACGATGAGGTATTTATATAAACTGTTCACTGCTTCGAAAATGTATGCTTTCTCTTAAGTGAAACATCTCCATCATTGGTGTTTGTAGTTAAGTTATTTGCTGTTTGGATGTTGCCTATATGTATATATGTTTAAGATAAGCGTATTTGTGAGTAAATTGAATAGCATTATGTACTGGTCTTCTGAGATTTAACTTCTGTGTAACTTGATGGGGAAAGTTCACTAAATTCAGTTGTTTAACGTGACAATGTTACAAGACTTTTTTTTTTTTGGGGGGGGGGGGGGTCTGACGGGAAGCGAAAAATTAGTTGGCTTGGCTCGGAATGTAGTCGCTCAACTGCATAAGATAGCAGGTCTAGGGGCTGCATGGAGAGCTAAAAATGAGTTTCTCCCTGGTTTATGAGTTGGGGCTTTGAAGGTTGGATGAAGCACAATGGAAATAAGTGATCATGACAGAGTATAGGATCGTGGAAAACCAGTAATAGATCAGGAGGGTACGCTTTTTAAACCGTTCGCCATTTTGGAATAACATTATTCATATGGGGACTGGTGTGCAGTCAGCTAATGAACAGATTCTTCACGCTGGATTCAGATGATCTGCTGAAGCAGACTATTCAACTTCCATTAGGAATGCAAGTGCAATGGGATCTTAAACTTTAATGGATGTAGCCCTCAATAGCAAGAAGATTGGTTTAAATGGGGAGCAGGTAGGAGAGTAGGATGATATGGTGCTGTGTGTTTATGGCTATCTTTGGTGCCTTTTGTTGGAGAGGTTTTCAAGGGTCTTTTCTGGTATTTGTAGGCGCAAATTTTTTTTGGGACCGTGCTGTGTACTTGGCCTCCCTTTGGGCCAAAGCGGCCGGAGCCTTTAGGGGGTATCTCTCACGGATGTTCAGTGCCTTTGGCGTGATTTATAGATAGTTTGTGTTTCTCTTGAGGACACCTTGTCCTCATCTTTTGTACTTTTCAATTATTTATTAATAAATAACTTTCTTATCTAAAAAAAATAGCAGAATTGAATAAATAAGGTCTGTCTGGTTCATGGGTCTTGGCCTTGGAAGTTATTGTAAGTCGGGCATTTGAGAGGGTCGAACGAAGATTGATTCATTCTTGTGCTTGAATTCAATGGAGCATTGTCTTGGAGATTCAATGGTGTGGAGTTACAATTTTCTTTTAGAGTCTTTACCGTGCAAGTTGTGTACACAGCTGTGCTTAAAGAAACAGCAGGCGAAGTGAGGGTTTGTGGATCTTGTCGGAAGATTAATTGCTTCTGCAAAAGCTCAAGTTTGCTGTGCTGAAATTTTTATAGCTATGGTTCTTTGGGGAAGCCAGGTGTCTATGGTAGTATGGTGTGAGGCTTGTATACTTTATTGGGAGGGTTTGCTGGTAAAAAGTTGAAGCGACCATCTCAGGCAGAGAAGTAGTCTCATTATGAAGTTGCATTGAGACTGATTAATAACTGGCTGCTTGTTGCTGCAAACTTACAGGTGAACTTGTTATTGTGCAACATGTTCAAATTCATTGATTCTCCTCTTCTTCAATTAATGTTTCAAAATTCAGCATACAGTTAGCTTGAGCAATGCAATAGATGATTTTTCAGATGAGTAAGCTGTTCACAACAATGAAAAGTTATGTGTATGGGTTTAAGTGAAGCACTCTGATTAAATAATTTTCTGTCTTTTACTCCTACTCTGTACTCCATGGAGTTTGGCTCTCTTTGGGCTTGTTGTATCCTGTCTTTACTTGGGCTGTAGATTCCCTACATACTTTCTTATTGTTTTCCTATTCAGTTTCATATGCTAACCTTTCTTGCTTAATGTTACATTTCAGTTTGACATTTTGTCTTCTCTTCACCCAAGTCCAGCTGTGTGTGGATTTCCTACTGAGGAAGCAAGATGCCTAATTACGGAGACCGGTACATAAGCTAGTGGTCTTGTTATTTGCATTACTGTATTTTACCTTCTCGTTACGTTTCTGCTCTTACAAATTACAATTATGTTGAATTGTGGAGGAATCTATATATTTGTATCTTCCTAATTGTAAGAATAGTAAGATTTAGGTCTGACTTGATGAATCTGAAGTTTAATGGCTATGCTTGTAATTTTAGGTTGGATTTGTTATATTAGCTGTGTTAATCACCAGTATATATTTTTTCTGATGGATGATATTGCTGATTTTGTTGGGCTGCACTGATAAAACCCCCTGATAGCGTTCTGAGCTTTAGAATTGGTTGTTACCTGATGATGTATTCTTAAGTGTGTCTCACAATAGATTGTGGCATCCATTGGGGAGAAATTTCGGATTCTGAACTCTGAAGTAACCATGACTTCGTGCGTAGCATCATGAATTAGTTTTTGAAGCATCAAAAGTTACAAACTTGTATGAAGGTGCAACTATTATATATGTGCTAATATATAGAGTTATGCCTTATTGTATAGCATTTCACTCATTTTCTTAGATGAGGTAGCCTACTGGTGTACCTTATTGCATTCAACTTTTGCTGCTCATAGTGATCAATGGTTCATCAATTCTACTATTCCTGAACACTGTTCATTTCTCTGATTGACAGAGAAGTTTGACCGAGGAATGTATGCTGGTCCTATTGGTTGGTTTGGAGGTGAAGAAGCTGAGTTTGCAGTTGGGATCAGGTCAGCCTTAGTGAAGCAGGTAAACTATGGATCTTTGTCACGTGGCACTGAGAACTTCTCCTGGAATGATAAATGTCTGAAAATGGAAGTGAAAGTTCTCTTTCTACAGTTCTTGAGATATTTTTATGGTAACTAATAGAATGAGATTTATACTGGCACCTGAATCAAGCTCTAGTAGCCTTGAATATACTGCAAATTGCTTTTTGTAGTCCATATTTATAGGTCAATGAAAATGTAGACCTATATTGATTCTGTCTTTTATCACAGGGGATTGGTGCTTTTATCTTTGCTGGAACTGGAATAGTTGAAGGAAGCAATCCTTCCTCAGAGTGGGAAGAATTAGAGCTAAAGATTATGCAGGTTTCTCTTCTTTTCTCTCACTTTCATCTCCCAACCTGATTGCTGCCCCTTCCCTGCGGCAGCTGGTGGCAGGAGCCATGGGTGTGTCTTCAATAGGCATGCATTTGCACGTCTGTTTGCATTCTTATTTTAAACTACTTGTTATATGGTCCGCTAATTTGATATTTATTCAATTTGATGGTGTTTTCATACAGTTCTCCAAGTTATTGAGACTTGAAGTTCCTCTCTTGGATACTGTTAAATGACTTCAGGTTCCCCACTCAGTCTCTCTCTCTATGAAATACTTGAAGTATATGTTTCTTGTTTATATATACTTTCATGGATCAATTGGTTATATTGAGTTCCAAATATTTCAATCTCGTCATTTAGAAAAGGAAAATTCTTTTACATTATTAAACATTGATAACCCAAAACTTACCAAAATGATTGGCAAAATTGAAACCTTTGCCAAGATGATATTCCCGTTTAACCCTGAACTAAAAGTCAAAATTTGAATTCCATCTCGGGATCTTTTTGAAATGTGAAAATTTGAGAGAGAGATCTAGATCTACTATAAAACAAAGTTCACTCCAGATGTCTGTCACCCTGTATAATGAATTGAAAATAAAACCTACAAATTAGGAAGAACAATGAAAATTAGGAAGACATTGATTCCCTACTTTTAACTACTCTGGTTTGTTTGGGAGCTTAAATTTGAAATCATGAAATTGTTGAAAATGATGAGTAAGATAATTATAGGCTTGGAATTGATCCAAATCCATGGCCTTTCATAAAGTCCCAACATTGGAGGATTTCAAATGACATCTCACAACCACGACGTTTGAAATCTTTCTCTCTCCTCCATTTTCATTTGGAGGATTTCAAATGCATACTCATGTTAGGTGTGGAGGCTTTTTGCTCTATTTCCCAAACACACTTTACACCAAATTCCAAGAGACACGGTTTTGTTTCTTCTCTTCTATTCTCTTTTTCCATTTTCCCATTTTGGATCAAATGTGGTGACAATTTTTGTTAAAACTGTTGAAGAATACAAGTAGATAACTGTATTTTGTAGCTTAGTACAGTATATTCTCTATATTTTGCTTTTATTGCACGGGACATATTCTCATGTCTATTACTTGTACAAGCTTAATTGCTGGGAAGGAAATTTAATAGTTTGATTGAACAGGAACCTATACTTGCAGATTGGGTTTCATCCATTGTCTTCTTCAAATTCAACTAGATTCGCCATTGAGGGATGCTTCAAGCCATGGGTGTGTCATATTTTTTAGCCCCTGCCTTAAATTGCAAAGTTTTCAATCTGTCCTCTGTGGACAGCCAACTTGGAATTCATATTTTCAACTATTTCTTGTTTACCAAGTTGGAATTGAATGGATATAAAGTGAAGGGATTAGACTGTAAAAAAAGAATACGTAGCACCGATTCTTTTCGAGGGAAACGTAAATCTGATTCTTGCCGCAATAAGTTTGGAGCATGTTACGAAAATCAGCCAACTTCGTTTGTGTTCAACATTATTCATTATTGCGATAGAAATATTAGATTCTTGTTATAGAATATGGACTACTCTGATTGTATTCTTGTATTTATCGCGTCAAATACTCTTATCATTTTTTTAAATAGCAATGAGCCTTCATTTTCGAGAGATATGACATTTGAAAGAGTCTTTATTAGGGACAAATGGGAGGCACGCCACTGCCCTACTCACCCCAATCTCAATAATGTATATATTATGTTTTATATGTGGTTAAATGCGTTGGCAAATAAAAAGAGGTTTGATTTTGTTAATTTTGAGTGTATGAATCATTACATTTTGTTTTGGAAAATGAAAATGTGGCATGATTGTATATTGAAATGATACTCTTTACCGCGGTATACGTAACAAACTTCCTTAGAGATCGATGAAGTACTCCAGTCATATGTGGATAGAGTTGCTTTTCTTATTGTTCGTTTCAAAATGTTGCTCCAAATAAAAATAATAAACAAAGGTCTGCCATAAAAAAAGGTCATCTTTTCTTCATGATCTTACTTGTTGAGTTGTTGTACATTGAATGATTGAAATCCCAAACTAATCTGTTTGGATGGTCCAAAATTTCAAGTACTAGAAGAGAATAAACATCTGATCATTCTTCGAATACCCCAAAGTCCCAAACGGTTAATACTTAATAGGAGTTAGTTCAGGATGCCAATTTGCATGAAATTCTTGCTAATCAGTGGACCCACTTGTTTTGGCCTCTGAATTCTGTTCTATTCAGACAACCTAAACTACTCCCACATTGGCAGAATATCCCCTAAAAAACGTGGATGAGCCACTTTGTAATTTCTCTCTCCTCTCGGGATAGGTCCGACCCACACAAGACTTATTTTTTTGTATGCTGGGTACTAAGTAATGCCCTCTCTTTATCTGAGTTGGTTTGTTGCCATTTCTATATAGGTGTAGAGACATAACAACAACTCAATAACAACCCCCAAACTAAGGACAGAGATAATGGATCATCAGACTGATGAGCCTAATAACAGGGCACCCACAGATATCAATCAGAAAAATGTCATCAATGGGATTGCTGAGATTTCCCTTAATGATCAAGGCCATCAACATTTGTATCCTAATAGGATTTTTGAGTTCACTAGGGGCAACAGTTCTCCTTTGGTTGAAGTCAAGAGCTCTGACAATTTCGCCGGTGAACGCAAAAGGAGGGCAATCCTCAATGACATGTATACCACTCTCTGCCATCTGATACCCTACTCCCCAGAAAGGGTATATCTAATCTCTCTCTTAGTCTCACTTCTAATTGTAAAATTACATAGATTTTTTCTTCACCAATGAGAAAATCTAGAAGGGTAATGGTGGTAGCTAAAACTGCCCGTTCGGGGTGGTATTGAGTTGTGAGTTTTTAAAAATCAGTTTTTTGGAAACCACAATTTATTGGTTGCAATTCAGTTGCCGGTTTCGAAAATAAAGTAGACAACTATAAGCGTGATTTTATATAAGCTGTTTGGGGGATTGATATTCATTTGTGTTTGAACTGTTCATGGAAATGCTTATTCGAAATAATGATCCATCATATTGAAGGATCTTGATAGAGCATCAATAATTGGGGATGCACTTGGCTACATCAATGAGCTGAAGAGGGAAGTGAGTGAGCTGAGGATCCTGGTTGACAAGAAGATGTCCAATAATGAGAGAGTCAAGAGGCTCAAGACTGATCAGGATGCTCCTGGTGGTGCTGTTGGGGATCAACAAGTTCACAGTATCGGTGTGTCGACCGTTGTAAAACCCGACTCAGATGAGGTCTTAAATGGGTCAGCCACCACCCATCTCCAGAGCTTCTTGCTCCAGAGGAAATGCAAGGACACGGATGTCGTTGTCAGGATCGTCGATGATGAAGTCACATCAACTTTGTGCAGCGTAAGAAGTTCAAGTGCTTGCTGTCTTTGTCTAAGACCCTTGATGAGCTTCAGTTGGATATAAGCCATTTTGCTAGTGAGCATGTTGGGGACTGTTACAGATATGCTGTCAAAACCAAGGTGTGTTCTTTTTATGTGATTTCTTCTTAAAAATTTGATTTTGTGTTGAATTTGTTTAATTTGTTGTTTTGTTGGTATTTGATTGGGCAGATTTGTGAAGGATCAACAGCTACTGCAAGTGCAATTGCCAATAAGATGATAGAAGTGGAGAGACAATATGCTAATACTGCTTCAGTTGCCATTGCACTCATCATTAGTAGTTTATAAGTTATCTAAACTTTGCTGATCAAGAACAGTAATAGCACTTATTAATCTCTAAATAAATTGTAACCTATTGTACGTTGCATGTTTAAGATGATCTTATTATTAGTGATGTTATGTTATATTATAGCTACTGAATTACTGATAGTACTTAATTATTAGTGACTCTTGTAAGGGCTCACTTGCTTTAGTATAATAAAATGTGGCATGTTATTTTATTGGGAGCTTATTTTTTAACTATTCTGTTAATATTTTATTGCACATAGTTAGGAGTTTTGTTGTATCTTAGGAGTTCTTATTTAGGAGTCCTTATTTAGGAGTCTTTATTTTAGGCACCTCTTTCTATTTCTTCGGTTATTTTTCTTGTATATATATTAAGCCTTTTCTGAGCAAAGTAATTAAAAGGAAAAACCTTCTTGTCTCCTTTCTCTAAGTTTTCATGGTATCAGAGCAAGGCAATTAAACTACAAAATTCCAAACATTTTTTTTTAATCTGCTTACCTGCTTAGCAATCGAAGCATATTGCTAGCTATGGTAGGCAGTGAAGACAGGCAGGATGGAGATGGAGGTGAAAAGAAGAGCGGTGCCCTCAATTCTTCATCTCCCTTTTATTTGCATCCTTCTGATCATCCCGGGATGAACATATGTCCCGTCCTGTTTAAAGGTGATAACTATGACGAATGAGTTCGATCTATGCGTAATGCGTTTCGAGCCAAAAGGAAACGTGGGTTTCTGGATGGAACAGTTCTGAAACCAGAAGATGATGATGTGTTAATAGAAGATTGGTGGAGTGTCAATTCGATGCTTGTAGCAGGGATTTTTCAGTCAATTGAGTCGAGTCTCCGATCAACCATTACCTATTATGACTCGGTGAAGGAACTCTGGGAAGATTTGAAGCAACGATTCTCTATTGGGAATAGACCACGTATTCATCAGTTGCGTTCCGATCTTGAAAAGTGCAAACAAGAGGGACAAAGTGTTGCTGGATTTTTTGGGCGGTTCAAGGTCATACGGGATGAACTATCAAATCATATTCAACCACCTATATGTACTTGTGGTGGGTGTAAATGCAATCTTGCTGCTCAGTGGGACAAACAGCGAGAAGACGAGCGAGTTCATCAATTTCTTATGGGTCTTGATGATGATCTTTACGGGACCATTCGTTCCAATATCATTGCTCAAGAGCCACTGCCACCTTTGAACCGAGCTTATGCTCTAGTTATTCAGGAAGAACGTCATAGTAATGTAACTCGTGCCAGGGACGTGCGAACTGAAGCCGTCAATTTCGCCGTTCAAGGACCAAAGCCTTCCAATGGATCTACGGGTGACAAGCCCTTTTGCAAACATTGTAGCAGGACAGGACATGACATTAGTATGTGCTTTAAGCTTATTGGCTACCCTGATTGGTGGCCTGCTGGTCGTGGTCGAGGCTCCGGACGAGGCCGTGGTCAGCAAGGAACGTCTGGTCGTGGACGTGTGGCTACAGTAGTGGCAAACGCTGCTCATACCATTGGTGCATCTTCCATTGCACCACTTATTTCCTTAACCACGCAGGATAGGTCGGCTTTCGCTGCTACACTTACTGATGATCAATGGGCCAATATGGTATCCATGGTTAATTCTCAACCTTCTACTAGTAAAGATAGTCTTACTGGTAAGTGGATACTTGATACTGGTGCATCTCATCATATGACAGGAAACAAGCAATTTTTTATTGATTTGAAAAATATTGTGGACTCTCCAATTATACTTCCCAATGGAGTGCCTAGTACTGCCACCATGGAAGGACGTTTGGTGTTACGACCAAACTTGATTCTTGACCATGTTCTCTTTGTGCCACAGTTGACTTGCCATTTAATTTCTTTAGCCCGTTTGATCATTGATTTGCAGTGCATTGTCACATTAACTGATAAATTATGTGTGATACAGGACCGCACTACGAGGACTTTGATTGGTGTGGGTGAGCAAGAGGGGCGGTTTATCTACTATGCAGTGTGGCGCAAGCACAAGCAAATCATACTTCAGTGGCTGATAATTATTTATTGTGGCATAGACGTTTTGGCCATGCTTCAAGTCAGATAATCTCTCTACTTCCTACCATTAATCCTAGTGATTGTCGTAAATCTAGTCATGAACCTTGAGATGTTTGTTTTAAAGCTAAGCAGACTCGTGCAACTTTTCCTATTAGTAATAAAGCCAATGATCCTTTTGAGTTGATTCATTGTGATGTATGGGGCCCTTACAGTATTTCCTCTTCATGTGGTGCTCATTATTTTTTAACTGTCGTTGATGATCATTCTCGTGGAGTTTGGGTATATTTAATGGCCGATAAAACAGAGTTGGTGAGGAAATTTCAGAATTTTTGTGCAATGGCGAAACACACAATTTAAAAAGTGTGTGAAAATTGTTCGCAGTGACAATGGGACAGAGTTTAAGCCTTTGCAGCCTTATTTTGTTGATAATGGTATTGAATTTTAAACCTCTTGTGTAGGCACGCCTCAACAAAATGGGCGTGTTGAGCGCAAACATAGACACGTCCTTAATGTGGGTCGTGCTCTACGTTTCCAAGCTAATCTCCCTTTTCAGTTTTGGGGAGAATGTATTCTAACGGCGGCTTATATTATCAATAGGACACCCACTACTTTACTCCATGGTAAAACCCCCTATGAAATTTTACACGGGAAAATGCCCCCATATTCTAATTTTCGTGCTTTTTTGGGTGCTTATGTTATGCTCGTCATGTTCTCCGTGACAAAAATAAGTTCAGTCCCCGCAGTAAAAAATGTGTATTTATTGGGTATCCTCATGGGAAGAAGGGGTGGCGTGTTTTTGACTTGGAAAGCCATGAAATTTTTGTGTCTCGTGATGTTGAGTTTTATGAAAATAATTTTCCTTTTCCTACGGACCCATCACCTGATACTTCCTTGCCTACATTTAATATACCTTCTCCTGCTGCATATGAGGGGGCTCCATCCACTCCACTCGAAGGTTCGAGTGTTGCTTCTCCCCTACCATCTGCAACTGATATGATATCTTCTCATGATACTTCCAGCATAGACGACAGGGGGAGTGGCAATATAGCCACGATCGATGATAGGGGGATTGTACCACTAGATTCCTCTGATCTGATTACTCCAGTGTCTACTGATGTTTCGTCATCTACACCAGTTTTTCCAGCATCATCGGTTCGACGTTCTGAACGAATCCGTCAACCGAGTACCAGGTTGTGAGATTATGTTTGCCACACTGCTCGTCATCTTTGACCCCTCGCCTCCGCTCACCGCTCCATCTTTGTCCTCAAGTACTCCTTATCCCATAATTAATTATGTGACTTGTGCTGATTTTTCTGCAAATCATACACGTTTCCTTGCAACTATTTCTGGTACTATTGAGCCCACTCGTTTCTCTGATGCTGTTCAAGATCCCCGTTGGCGTGATGCTATGGCTAAGGAAATTGTAGCTCTTGAAAAAAATGGTACTTGGACTATTGAGGATCTTCGTAAAGGGAAGAAAGCTATTGGGTGTAAATGGGTGTACAAAATAAAATATAATTCTGATGGCTCAATTGAACGGTTTAAAGCAAGGTTGGTTATTTTTGGGAATAATCAAATTGAAAGAATTGATTTTACCGAGACTTTTGCTCCTGTTGCTAAGATGGTTTCAGTCCGAGTATTTTTGGCTGTCGCTGTTATTCGAGGGTGGGAGTTGCATCAGATGGATGTACACAATGCTTTCCTTCATGTTGATTTAGATGAAGAGGTCTACATGCAACTTCCACCAGGATTCTCTTCCTCAGCAACTGGCAAGGTTTGTCGTCTTCGAAAGTCCTTGTATTGGCTTCGTCAAGCTCCGTGTAATTGGTTTGCTAAACTTGCTGGTGCTCTTCGGTCTTTTGGCTTTGTGCAATCATATGTTGATTACTCCTTATTTACTTATATGAAGGGTGATGTCTCTTTGCATGTTTTGGTTTATGTCAATGATTTGATTATTGCTGGAAATAATTCAGCTGCCATTGCTAGCTTTAAGACTTATTTGAGTCGGTGTTTTCATATGAAGGATCTTGGTTTCTTAAAATATTTTCTTGGCATCGAGATTGCTCGTGGACCTCATGGGTTATTTCTTTCTCAACGTAAGTACACATTGGACATCTTATCTGAAACTGGTTTACTGGCGGCCAAGCCTGCTGACTTCCCGATTGAGCAAAATCATCAACTTGCTCTTGATGATGGCCCGTTATTTGAGGACCCGGCTAGGTATCGTCGTCTCGTTGGGAGACTTATCTACTTGACTATCACTAGACCCGAACTTTGTTGTGTAGTTCATGTTCTAGCCCAGTTCATGCAAGCTCCACATATTGGTCATTAGGATGCTGCTATCCGTGTACTTCATTATTTAAAGTCTCATCCTGGTCAAGGAATTGTCTTGCACCGTGATAGTGCACTACATCTTAATGCTTATTGTGACTCTGATTGGGCCAGTTGCCCTTTGACTCGGCGTTCGATAACTGGTTATTTTATTCTTCTTGGTTCTTCTCCTATTTCATGGAAGACAAAGAAGCAACCTACTGTATCCAGATCCTCAGCTGAAGCCGAGTATCGCTTAATGGTTGTTACCAGTTGTGAGTTAACTTGGCTCAAATCTTTGCTCAAATCTCTTGGTGTTCATCATTCTCAGCCTATGAGGCTATTTTGTGACAGCAAGGCCGCTTTACATATTGCTGCCAATCCAGTTTTTCACGATCGCACGAAACATATTGAAGTTGATTGTCATTATGTTCATGATCAAATACAGGCAGGCAATATTCCTTTCTCTAAGTTTTTATATTTTTACATTGTAAATTATTATATATTTTTTCCTCGCAAATTAGTGGTTATAAACTTTGAATTTCAAAATTTAAATATTAAGATAATAATGAAACGGGGGAGAATACAAGTTATTGATTTTGCCTACTATTTATAATTTCGGCGAGTTTGTGAAAGGTAGTAGACGACCTACAAACCCACTGTACGATATAGTAGAACCTTAGAATAAGTGGTTATTAGTCTTACATCTGTGTACATGCTGGATATACTCCTATGTTCTTTGAGCTATAAATGATTGCATGAAATATATATAGCCATGGCATCAACCCATATAACATAATGTTGTGTGGTGACAAATAAATTATAAAATCACTCACCCCTCTCCTGATAAAAAAGCCCAATATAGTAAATAATGATTGGATAAAATTGTAGTCATGGTTTTGAATCTTTTTTGATGGCTAGAGAGAAGCTCAACCAACTCCAAGAAGAACCAGTGTATTGAAAAAGGAATTGAGGTCGTCTTCATTTTTTTCTTCCCGTTTTTGGCTAATTAGAAAATTATTACTCGTGTTATTGATCAATGAAACAACCTAGGGAAGAAATTAAACCATACTACTTGAAATCAAAATGCAGTGGGATAGGGATGGCAGGGGCTAGGTGGATAGTGGGATATACCATCTTGTTTCTGCCGTAGATGGAGTGGGTATGGAGGAGGTTAAGTGGGTGGTATGCGGTGGGGATGGAATTTGAAAGTGTAAATCACTATGGGTGGTGATATGGGTGTGGATTTGGCATTGTAATAATAGCCGTCTGGTACCCATATCATGTCCGCACCCCAGTTCACATTAATTAATTATGTTAAAATCCCTAAAATTTGTTAAATTTTAGTTTAGATTTTTTCCTCCTCTTTTAATCTTCCTTGTACCAATTTGTGATGACCTTATAGGTTATTAGTGAAGGAATTTCTAACTACTAACATGATCATACATGCATAATAGAAATTCGATTAACCCAGAAAAACATGTGAGTACTGTAATTAAATATCAAATCGAAATCCTACCTCACTCCTTTGGTTGCTGGCTGGATGAATAGTGGTTGGGTATGAATTAACACGTCAGATGTCGTGCCTCAACTGGTATCCACACACAAGCTCGTATCCACACGTCAGTATGCTAGTACAACGATCTCGTTCACAACCTCCGTTCTCTCCTTACTCTAATGACACACAGTTAGGGTTTCGTGAAATCTAATTATTCACGTGTAACCCTAACTGATCAAGAGTCACGAAATAAATAGAGAGGCAGGAGGGCTGATTAGGTTAAGTGTGTGATGGGCCTAATCCGAATTAGACCCTTCTAATAAAACAAGCATGTTAAGTGTGCGACCCTGCTGGTTTACTTAATGTGGCAGTAAGTCCAAAACTCTTTTCGAGCCCACAAACCGTAATTGGTTTCTAGCAAAACATTACGATTGCCCATATTAAGTAAAGATTGGTTTCCACAGTCCAACCAATAATGCAATTATTAATTCTTACTATGATTAGTTCATAGGGCAAATCCAACAATTAGTACTTAGTAACAACGCTTTAGATTATTGTATTTATTTTTTGGATCGGAAAACTTTGTCCTAATAATTGTATTCTAGATAGGTTGGTGGATACTCATTATTCGGTGGATATTCACTTGTGGCGGGGTGGATTTGGACATGTCCACCCAAGGTGGACGATGGTGGAGCATATTCATGGTGGATGCGGGAGTGAATAAGGCATCCCCGCCTCCTTCTCATGGGAGTAAATTCAGGTTATCCTTTCTAATATTGTTTTGTAAAGGGATAAAGTATTCTGTATTATTTATATTTTCAAGATCCAAATCGTTGACTCTGATTAATAAGAGATGGAGTGTCTAATCAATCACATCAATCACTTGTCGGTAATCAATTAACTACTCTAACTACATAAGAGGATAAGGTTGCTTTTCTTATCTTCTAATATTTTGCTCCAAACAAAAATAATCAAAGATATGCCACCAATTTAGGCAACAAATAAGAGTCATCTTTTGTTCATGATCTTAGTTGTTTATCGAAATCCCAAACTAACCAGCTTGGATGGGTCCAAATTTGTTTCAAGTAGGAGTACTAGACTTTCGCTTTCACCTACTCGGACGAGAATAAACATCTCATTCTTGGAAGACCCCAACAAACAGTTAATTGGAATTAGTTCACAATGCCATTTTGCATGGAATTCTCGTTACTTTGTGGGCCCACTCGTTTTGGCCTCTCAATTCTAATTCTCTTCTATTCAAACAAGAGAAACTACTTCGTTTCATTGGCTGAAATCCCTGAAATTGCAGCACGTTTTGTGTGGATTTAGTCTATCGTGGACCAAGTAATTTTAAGGGGTAGCTCCAGGTAAAGTAGGAAGGTGGCTCCAGATAAAGTAATTTTGAGGGGTGGCTCCAGGTGAAGTAAGAGGTGGTTTCAGGTAAAGTAGGGGGTGGCTCCAAGTGAAGTACGTGTGGTGCCAAGTATAAATTTGAGGGGTGGCTTTAGGTGAAATAGGGGTGACTCCACTTTTAAAGGGGAGTGGCTTCAGGTGAAGTAGAGGGTGACTCAAAACATTGATCCACCATGAACTAAGCCCACACAAGTTTTTGTACTAAAATTGCGTGATTTAGCCACTTTTGTAATTGGTGATGCTACATATAAGAGCTAGGTTTCTCATATTTTTAAGAGCGCGTGCATAATTAGATGTATTCTTGTAATAGTCTTTAAATTAATACTCACTCTCTCCGTCCTAATTAAAATGAGTTTTTTATTTGACTTTACTCATTTTTCATGATAAAACTTTGACAATCAATATCGTAATTATATAAAGAGCTAATTTTGGGATGAATGAACTAATTAAGATCGATAAACAATTAATCGTGAATCTCATTAATTATAGAGAAACAAACTACATATACCTGTTGATATCGGTGATTGCAATATACTAAGTTATGACTTTGCAAAAATGTCGTTTTGGATCGACTGGATCTATTCGGATCAAATCATAATTAATTTAAGAAAAATATTCGGTAAAAGTCATATTTTGGTTTATTGTCAATATATATATTGCAAACTTATGGGATTCAAACAAGTGAAAAAACGCTCCTATCAAATAAGGACAAGTTCAAATAAGCGTGTACTTCAAATGTAAGGCATGGATCGGTCACTTAATTAGGGTAATCCTGTCCCGTACAATTTACCAGGTCGTATTCTATTAATTAGCTTTTCTCAATGATAGAAGTGCACAACATTAGCGTTTAATATTAATCAGATTCATCTCGCGCAGGTGTATTTAGGGTGTGTTCTTTTTCACTTATTGGACCTTACCCAATCAGTGGAAATAAGTGGCAAGACCTTACTCAATCAGTGAGAATCAGTGGCTAGACCTTATTGAATCAGTGAGAATCAGTGGCAGGAACTTACTCAATCAGTGGAAATCAGTGGTAGGATCCACGTTCCTACTCACAGAATCAGTGGCAAGACCTTATTGAATCAGTGAGAATCAGTGGATGGACCTTACTGAATCAGTGGAAATCAGTGGCAGGACCTTACTCAATCAGTAAAAATCAGTAACAATACCTTACTCAATCGGTGAGAATCAGTGAAAATAAGTAGAAAAGAACGCAGACTTACACTATTATTCTTTTATTCGTAGGGTATGTAATTACTAATCACTAGTAAAGTGACGATTAGTTTTGGACAGAAAGGATACTAGTTTATCCAATACAAGGGTCATGACAATTTGGATTATGCCATGTTTGGACAAATGTAAAATGATCAAAATATACACAGAGGAGCCTCCATTGTTTCCCAATATCTTCTACTTGTTCTTAGGCATCATTAATTAATCTTTTCCCCTCTCTCTTGGGATGTAAAAGCAATTTGTCACATTGTGATGTATCAAAAAATATTTGTCATTTTCCTTTTTGGTACGAATTAAAGTTGTTGGAATTTCGTACTTCTATCTGTTGGTAGTTTGGTACTGCAACAAATTTTTGTAAGGGTTAAAAGTGACAATTTCCAAACTCCATGGGAGCAAAGACAAACATATTTGATCTGATAAAAAAGACAGTATCTGACCCTTTGTTGATACTCATGATGACCGGGTCATTTTAATGTTTGTTCTTAATTCAAGAACGCAAATTTGGACGAGTACCATTATACTAATAACCAAACAGGTACATAGTAGGTACTATGTGGTTGAGAACTTGAAATAGCAAATTACATACATGAAATTGGAATTATTAGTTCCTGACGACGTATCTAATAATAAGGTTATCTAAACAGTAAATCAGTAATCATACACAATTGAAGACTAATTACGTAATCTTGAATAGACGTAAATTGAAATGAAACAAACAAAGTTGAAATAGAAGGATATTATATACCATGACTTTGATTTCAGTATTAGAGAAGGTATTGTACAATGTACACTCGACATGTGTCAAATGAGCTCACTTTAAGCATACAAAGGCATGAATATATGTAAACAAGGATTTCGATTATGAATACACATGGGGCTCAACTTAATAATAATGAGATGGATTTAAATAAAAGTTTTATCAAATATATACGAAGGGATAAATGTTTTTGTAGGAAACCAGATGTAGGGAAAATAGCATGCATGCTCGTTCATTTTCATAAACATGTATGCATATAATCATGATTCAAAAATTCAAATATATATATGAGATGTTGTTGGTTAACTACGAAGTAATTTTTTCTCAGTATTACAATGAGGGTGCGTTCTTTTCCACTTATTTTCACTGATTCTCACTGATTGAGTAAGGTTCTGCCACTGATTGAGTAAGGTATCACCACTGATTTTCACTGATTCAGTAAGGTCCTTCACTGATTCTCACTGATTCAATTAAGTCCTATCACTGATTCTGTGAGTAGGAATGTGGGTCCTGTTACTGATTTCCACTGATTGAGTAAGGTCTTGCCACTGATTCTCACTGATTCAATAAGGTCTAGCTATTGATTCTCACTGATTGAGTAAGGTCTTACCACTTATTTTCACTGATTGAGTAAGATCCAATAAGTGGAAAAGAACACACCCTGAGTGCGCACAACATCAAATTTACGGGGGTATATATCAAAGATTGTTCACATTTGTCATTGTACCTTTACTAATTAAATTATGTATGATTATCTATTTATCTGTATTATCAAAGGGCTCATTTTGCATTTCGTGAAGTCGTGATAAAAAAGCACAAGGGACAAAATGGGAAAGCAGTACTGGCAGAGAGTGGCAGCATAGTACGTACGTACGTACTTGACTGTGGCAAATTGGCAGTGGCAGCTCTTCTGTAGTGGAAACCAAAATCATAGTCACCCCGGAAAATATCACAAATACGGAAGATTTTGTATCTGGGCCCCTCTTTTCCCTTACAGAGAGAAAAATGAAGAAAGAGAAAAGGAATCTCCTGTAACAACCCCAAAACTTCTCCCTGCTTTCTTTGTTTTGTGCCCAAACGGAAAAGCAAACTTCCTTTTCATCAAATTCATTAACCAACCCATCCAAACAACCCTTTACAAGAAACAACAAAACTCTATTTTCCATTAAAATTTTACCAAATTGAAATAATGAGTCCTCTTTCATTTCTCCTCCTTTATATTCCCCTCTAATTCCTCACACCAAGACAAAAAAAATACCTCTCTCTCTCTCTCTCTCTCTCTCTCTCTCCATCTTTCATTCATCCATTAATTCACTTGATAGCCCAAGAAGGGTAAGTTTACTGCTCCCATTTCTACTTCAATCATGGTTTCATTTTCTTAGCAAAATTCCCATTCAATTTTGATCCTTTTTATACCATAGAGGGTTTATTTCTTTTTTTTCTTTTGCAACTTTAGATAGTGCATTTGGGTACTAATTAATGCCTTTCTGTTAGGTTGATGTTGGTTTTTTTGCCACTTTTATGTAGGTGCAGAGACAGAAAACTAACCCCCAAATCAAGGACAAGCTAGGGAGAGGAGAAATAGGAGAGAGAGAAAATGTATGATCAGACAGCAGAAGCTGCTTGCTTTGACCCCAACAGCATGCCAGAACCACCACAACCTGCTACTGCTGCTAATTCTGCTACTACTGTTGTCACTGCAGTATCTTCATCAGCTGATCAGGGAATTCATAATAATAATGGCTTTTCTCATCATGAAACTACACCCCCTTTTACCACAATTGATCATCTTCACCATATTCATCAACAAATCAACCCAAACAACAATACCCATCAATTTGATGAACCCTCTTTAGATATTGACCATCATAATCACCATAACATCCAAAACCCTCATTTGGGTACTTACAGTAATTCCATTGATGAGCCTAATAACTGGGCACATACAAATATTAATGTAACTGATCAAATGGGTTTTGCTGGGCATTATGATCAAGAAACACCCACCTCAACTACTGATCTTCTAACCCTTCTTCACTTACCCAGATGCTCTTTTCCTCCCACCCCTTCAATCTCTTTCGGAAAATCGTCGTCTTCGCCTACAGCCATGGGTTTCCTAGGTGATCAGCAGCTCAACCCGGATAATCCAAATGGGTCATATGACCCGTCAAGCGTGTCGTATGACCCGCTTTTCCACCTCAACTTGCCCCCTCAACCTTCCCCTCTTTTGAGGGACTTAATGTTTCAGTCTTTGCCTCATGGCTATGGTACTGGTATTGGTAATGGTAATGGAAATATGAATGGGAATTCATCTAGTTCTCTGTTTGGTGGATTGGATAATGATGGTGATCAGGGTAATATTATCAATGGGGTCAATGGAATTTATCATGATGGTTTAGATAATCATCATCATCATATGCACCCTAATGGGATTTTTGAGTTCACAAGGGGTAATTCTTGTTTGGTTGAAGGCAAAGATGGTAATGGTGCCCCTAAGAATTTTGTGACTGAACGTCAAAGAAGGGCTAACTTCAATGACAAGTATCAAACTCTCAAGGAACTTGTACCTTCCCCCTCAAAGGTATATCATCTAATCTTTCGACTTTTTGTCGTAAAATTACATAATTTTTAACTCCACCAATGAGAAGATCTAATGTTGTTTAATCATCTTGTTTATTTCTTAGTTTATGAATTATGAGGATTTTATGTTGTGTTAGGGATTATTGATTTTGTATTTGCACTTGATATGTTTGTGGAAATGCTTATGTGAAAAATATAATTGTTTATGATAATGAAGAGTGATAGAGCATCAATAGTTGGGGATGCAATTGGCTACATCAATGAGCTAAAGAGGACAGTGGATGAACTGAAGCTCCTGGTTGAGAAGAAAAGGATTTCTAAAGAAAGAGTCAAGAGGCTCAAGACTGAGAATGCTCCTGGTGGTGACCACCAAGTTCACAGTGTCGATGGCTCGACCGTGGTGAAACCCGACCCAGATGAGGTCTTTAATGGGTCATCCGCCACCCAACTCCGGAGCTCGTGGCTTTCGAGGAAGTGTAAGGACACTGAAGTTGATGTCAGGATCGTTGATGATGAGGTTACCATTAAGCTTGTGCAGCGTAAGAAGATCAACTGTTTGCTGTCTGTGTCAAGGACCCTTGATGAGCTTCAGTTGGATTTGAGGCATGTTGCTGGTGGTCATGTTGGGGACTATTATAGCTATCTTTTCAACACCAAGGTTTGTTCTTGTTGTTTATTTCCCCTTTTATGTTTTATGTATGTATGTGTGATTTGTTGTTGTTTTTCTCAGTTTGATTTAGTGTTGTTTTTGTTTGTTGAATTGTTGGTTTTTTGGGGCAGATTTGTGAAGGATCATCAGTTTATGCAAGTGCAATTGCCAACAAGCTGATAGAAGTTGTGGAGAGACAATATGCTACTGTTTCAGTTGCTATTGCACCCACTAATAGTTTTTAGGTTATCTGAAAACAGTGACTTTAACACTCATTAGTCTCTAAATTCTAACCTTAATTAGTGTTTCTTGATTAAGATGATTATATATCATTTTCAAATCTTTTTATCAGTATTATTATTATGGCTACTAATACTTGAAGACTGTTGTAAGAGGTCATTTACTTTAGTATAGCTATATGTGGGCGCAGCTCATAACAGTTTAGAGAAATGCTCAATTAGCTCTCTCTTGTCTTTCTCCATTTGATTAACAGTTGCTTAACTTTAATTTCTTGCACATTACTGACATTAGGGCAAAATAAGTTTCAGTATTAGACCAAGTCTTCTTGCAGTGATCAAGATAAAACATTATTAGTTCGATTAGGAGTAATTGTTATATATGTCTAGTGTTCATCCAACGATCCAACATGGGTGAACAAATGTGTAATATCTTGTAACGCATGAGTGCCGCCTAAAACGTTAATCTCTAACCAATCTAAAAATTCGAGTTGTTAAGAAATGAAAGATTGATGCATCTACAAGATAAATAGTAGGACCAAAATAGAGTATGGGTACGTTAATTTGAGACGGAGTAGTTATTTGTCTTACAATTATGTAGATGCTGGAATAGTGGAATATGTTCGTTCACTATAAAAGATTGCATGAAATATAGTCATGGCATCATCCCATCTAATTAACATAGTTGTTATGACAAATAAGATAAAGTCACTCTTGATAGTAATGTTTTCACTTTTCACCCTCTCTCATGACATATCATTGCTTTTTATCAGTTACTTACCACCATCACTTCATACACAAAGGAACTTTTAATGGGTGAATATTATTGGTTATCTTTCGTGTTAGTTATTGGAAATGGTGGGAAAGGAAGTGGTTCCAACTCGGATATA
The DNA here is from genome assembly GCA_038025085.1 of Tetragonia tetragonoides. Taxonomy (NCBI): domain Eukaryota; kingdom Viridiplantae; phylum Streptophyta; class Magnoliopsida; order Caryophyllales; family Aizoaceae; genus Tetragonia; species Tetragonia tetragonoides. The sequence goes on along the minus strand of CM076140.1, from coordinate 9,285,717 downwards.
CGTATGGCTTAGATCAAGTATTGTTGATGGAATCAGAGAAGCTCAACCAAAAGCAATCATGTCTTGAAAATGCAATTGATGAGGTTGAAGGGGGCAAGATAATACTACCTGAAATCAAAATGGACTTGGGTTCAAGAAATAAAAAAAGATCAAAGAGGCCAACTTGGTAACATGTTATTGTTAGCGAACTCCGATTTTACCATGCAATACTATGCTCGAATCCTATCCTTATACGGAGCATAAATTAAAGCTCATCTCCCTAGTGTTGGGGGTAACCGAGGTTTAAGGCCTTTTAAATGAGAGATTATTATATGGTACGAAACCGATGCTCTAACACTATTATTCCCATCACCCCCCAAAAAAAAAAGTTTTTGTGGGCCTACGAAGATCTTCGGTTCAGTTCAGCAGTTTCTACAATTACACCTCGTGAGACAAAGTGGTTGGCAGGGGTAAAAGTTGGAGCAGACTTTAACCCATATTCTGAAAGGTCGGGACCAATCCTATTCCTTGACCAGCTGGTCCTTCATCCGGCAGAGGTCTGTCTTCGTTAGGCTTGGCTTGCTAGCTGATGTACCTTGGTTGCTCTGCTCCTATACTGTTTTGGGCCACCTCTCTCTCTTCTTAAACAGAATGGAAGTTCGCCGCATAAGAGCTGAGCGGCCAGTGCTAAGGCGGCCACTGCTTGGTCGTCGTTGTGGTTGGGTGGTGAAGGCCGACCGAGTGTTACTTCCATATTTAAACCTCAGTTTCTTGACTTCTATTCTGTCAGATATAATTTGCTGTTTATGGTGAATGGAAGAGTATATCAAACTAATTTTCCTTCATAATCTTGACGTGCTGAAATAAAGCAGCTCTGAAAATCTTCAACAATTTGGCAACTGTCCCCATTCTTGTTCAGTTTATGATCCTGTGCAAGAAACTGTAATTTCAACGGGGTTGCTTCTAGCACCAGAGTACATTGACTTGCATGGAGTTTCATGATTCAAACACGATGGATCAGTTCAAGCAATCAAACAAGAACCACAGTAAATTTCTTGCTCATCTGACATTTTGAGGTGTGAGTCAGAACCGGGATGAAGCATTACATATTTACATACAACCGCTGCAAATATAGAGTTTCATTAACTACAATGCCACAAGGGTCAACATCATTTTCAAATAGCAACGAAGCCTCCTTTTTGAAGGATACGACACTTGAACCCAGAACCAACACAACTGATTGTCCCAAAACCTCCCCCATCCCCCCCAGAGGAAAATAAATGACATTTGGCTGCAGCGCTTCAGCAGCAAACACGGCGACTTCAAGTAACAGCAGAACTTGTTGAATTTTCCAACTCTAGGTTTACTTTGCATGAACAATCGAACATGTTACCAGTAAAATTTTGTCCTCAAAAAGACTCCTAGTCAAAAGAACCCTTGATGCCCTCAAGGCTCTCACCCATTGATAACCTGCACACATAAACATCAACATTTGGGGAATAATCAAATTTCAAGCATTCTCTACGGAAGAGAGAACGCCGAGTCACTAAATCAGTGCATATACAACAACTCCAGACCGCAGGCACGACAATATGGTGATACACAACAATGAGCTTGACCAACAATTAACAGGAGTTGTAATTGCTCAAACTGGTTGGTAGACAAGCAGCAATTTCTCCACCGCCAATCAGATGAAATAGCATGATAGTAGTGGTCGAACTATGAAAGCTTGTTTTCATAACATTGCTATTTACATACTGCAAATACATGACCATTTAATATAGGGTAAACAATAGGGAGATAAACCTAAGGCATCGGAGAAGTAATTTATGCTACATACTGAATCTAAACTCCCCTTGGGCTACAATCATCTAGCAGTTTAAGTGTCAAGTGTCTACTGAAAAAACACACTTTTCAGCTTGCTTTAAAGCATAACATCCAAACCTAAGCAATTCTCTTTAGCTGTCGCACAATATCAATTATCAAAGCACATTTTGCCAAGGTGTTATTAATCGATAATGCAAACTATCTATGAATTTGAGCAAGTTCTCTACTACCATTCAAATACTGCTTACCCGTGCATAATACTGAAAATGAAATCAAACAACTAACTGATGTACGGTATCATGGTGGGCATGTCCACCGCCAGAGAACGTATTCATGTACAAGTGGACTATGTCTAACAATATGTGAAACTCTTTTGGTTTTCAGTTTTTTGTTTTTTTTTTTTTTTGGGGTGGGGGGTGGGGAATAGGTTTTGCACCAATAATTCTTCCACTCTCAACCAATAATTCTTCCACTCTCAAAATTTTGTTTGACTCCATATTTCTTCATCACCAAGATTTTTAAGATTTGATCCAAACTTAACAACTTCGCATGGGAATTTACCTTTACAACAGCAAAAATTGCAAAAACAATATATTCATAATATGTTAAAACAAGATGGCTTGATTCATACAATAATAGCATTAAAAGTATATCTTCAAATTCAATGCAAACTCTCAAGTGTAAAATTCCATCACCTACTCAGATTGTAGACCAGCCAAGGTTAATTCCAAATCAAAAACCTCTACTGCAAGGCCAAAACAATGTCAAAAGATTGTCAATTCTCAATAGGAGCCTAAATGTACATGGGATATGGTAAATCATAAATGAGAAATAAACAAGGAAACCTCGTGGAGCTTGCTCTAAGCTATCCATAGTGGTGAAAATATATTACATACAAAACCTGATATTGTGGAGGAATATCTTATGAAAGAAGCTTATTGCAAGGATACCTATAGTAGCTTTAGTATAGCATATACAAAACTAGCCGGTTACCTGATATTCACTGAGATGTATCTGTATAAGTATCTCTAGTTCTAGTACATATTTCACTTACATGGTTTTAAGAACCGATTCTTAAATGTTAAAAACACTTTAAACTACATCTACGTCCACAATTTCCTCATATTTGACTAAACTTCTTCTTTGGAATACAAGGGTAAGGCTTAGGCGGGAGCCTGAGGTTATGATATGACGACCTCACATTTTGACTACATAATCCCCAACAACATATCCATTCACAAATCTTTTAATAGCTCACACAACACAAGACTCTTGACAATCAAATGTCAAACATCATAGGATCTTAAAAAATCTTCCAGCAATAATACATAGGCTACTTTGCATTAAAAAAAAAGGTTTATGTGGGACCAATCACCTGTACATACAGTACTTGTATTCCTGCCCCCTAACAAGATCCTTCTCTCCTTCCTCCAGCTGAAGAAATAAAAGGCACAATTGAATCTGATAATCTCAAGACCAAATCGACAAATAGGGAACTGAAGAGAAGTCAAAACAAAACCCCTTACCGGATCACTCTCATAAATGAGCTCGAAGCACTGAGGAGAAAGGCATCTCAAAGCGCAATTCTCCTAGCAACCATTGAAGATTTGCAATCCCAACCCCACAGGCCACTAGGATCAGTTCAGGGGGAAAAAAACCATTACTATGTGTTAGTAAAGTAAGGATAATCAAGTCAACCAAATAGCATAATCAAATCAAAACACAAGAGAAACTATCGCCGCCCAGCTGAAAAACCATCCAGTCTAAATTAACAAGATGATCAATAAGGACACACATACCTCTCAACATCAGCATAACACTCATCTTTCTTTGCTCTTATTTCAACATCCTGTTATTCACAATGATATGATAAGAAACAAGCTAGAAAGAATGTTACAATCAACTGTATCCTACTTCCATCCCACCATGAACGTCAGCAAAAACGACAGACAAAAAGAAAACAGAGGACTTACCGAAACAGGGCGACGAGACTTGGCATAGACCACAGAGATAGAAGACCAGATATGCAATGAAAGAACAAGGCACAGGAAGAAGGAAGCATGAACATGAGGCAGCTTCAAAGCCATTCTCTTTTAAGTCCAGCAGTTCTCCTAGAACAAATTTTCAGTTAGATTATTTTCATAGCTTCTATAATTTACACAAGTAATGACTAAACAAGTCTATTTTCACAAAGTTTACAAGACAAAAGCAATAAGGCATACGTTAAATTGCTAAAAAAACAACAAAATTACCCCACAGCAAAACCCCAACTTGCCAAACGCATTGTAATTTGTAAAAACAATTAAGTAATATGGCACTTGGCTCCCAACTTCCACAGACTTTGTAAGGACAATTAAGCAATTTGGCAATTGGGAAATTAAGGCAAAATTCAAAAGAACAAATCAAAGGTAATCTGCTCAATTTTTCCAATAAACTAGATGAAATCATACACAAATGCATCAAGCTATAGTTTAAAATTGCAATCAATTTAAGAATCACATGAACACATCCCCACCCAAAAGGAAGAAGAACACCATGAGATACAACACTGTAATTAACTGAAACAAATTACTTCACAATACGTGATTTGATATGCAAACCATAATTGATGTATAAAAAAGCAATGAATTATCTGGGTTTGGATTGTACCAACCACAATTGTTCAAATCGTCAGGTGATCCAGGTACCCGTTTCTTCCGAAGCCGAAAAGCTTCAATTAGGGTTTGTGGGCGTCCCAAGGTGCTGGTTTTTGCTCAAAATCGATGAGTTGCAAAGCTCCAGTGCAATAGATTAAGGGGGTTACTCGTGCTCAATTGAAATTAGAACATGAAAAATACCAAATTGCCTTGTTGAATATGAAAAATGAACAATGCATCTCATCTATCTCAATTCTCGTGTAATGATGTAGTTAGGGTTTTTTCTTCTCTTTCTATTTCCTTTTTGGGTCATGTTAGTCATGATTAGCCAAAACAAAATTACTAATAGTTTTTTTTTTTTGCTCATTAAAAAAAACAATTAGTTAATCATGTGAAGAGAAATGCTAGGAACACTTGTTGGAGGCAATTGTCGATAAACACTTACTATTTTATTGAACGATTTGATTTCAGATTATAAATTTAATGGGTAAATAATTTTAATAATTATATTGTTCAATTAAATGGCAAATGTCTATCAACATTGCTATTTATAACCGTCCTTAGAATTTTTCATCTTGTAAATATGAATACATGTAAGGCAAAACATCCAATGGAATTTACATTGGTTAGAGTGAAGTAATTGGGATCACATCAACTTGTGTAATTTCTAATCTACTTTTACTCAAGATGGCATAAAAGTATACTTCAACGTTGACTAAGATATTATTGATTTTCCGTGGTATAAAGATTTTATGTTTGATTGTTCAAATTGTAAGTAGAATGTATAAAGCAAGATGATTTATGACGTGATGTGATCAATTTTAATTATGGGCATGAAGTATGAATGCATGTTTGGGTTGCTACATTATTGATTTATTTTTCAAGGTTATCGTTATAGTTGTCTTTCTTTTTATCTGATTTCTCACTGTTATTCATTTTTGTATATGCTTTGCTATACAATATCATCAATCTTCTCTGCTATTTATTTGATTTTTCCAAGGGATAAATCAATAAATGATTAGTTGTTACCAACATGATTGTATCATGACTTAGGGTGTGTTCTTTTCCACTGATACTTACTGATGTGATCTGATTGGATAAGTGGTTTATCACAAATACCATCTGATTTGGTAAGTGGTTGCCACTGATCTAATCTGATTCAGTAAGTTCGAATAAGTGCAAAAGGATACACTTTATAGATGGCTATGGGCTGGATCGGCACGCTGTTTGCCTCGGCCACAACATAGCATGGCATGTGGCACAAATTAGCGGGATGTATTAGGACCAAAATTTGGGATAAACTCAATGCTTAAGCATCACACGACCATATCTTGCCCACTAACAAAAAGTAATAAAATATGAAAAGGTCATGGGCAGTGGGCACGTGGGGGTGACACATGACACGATACACTGCGTTGTGCTTGGGTTGTCCAGTTTATTGAATTACACAATACAACACGAAACCCATTAAGTGAGTCGTGCTCTAAAGTCTCGTATACTACATGATACAACCCATAATTATCTTTACGTGAGCTGTACAACAAATCACAACTCAAAATTGAATTTTTTATTTATTGAGAATTTGAGATTTGATAAAGTTGGTGAATTGTTGGAGACTTGGAGTACACTTTATTTTCAAAATATTTTGCTGCCAAAAAAATGGAACAAAAAGAGAGAAAAACTATATATGCTCTATTTTTTTAGCTCAAAAAATCAAATCAAAATGTCCTAATAAAGAGAGTAAACCGCCTTATTGTTTCATTTTTTCAGAAGAGTACCGTCTTTTGTTAAACCGCCTTCTTCCTCCCTAATAATAACAGCGTCACGTTTTTCGCCAAAACCCCCAAAACCCCATTCCTCCTTCTACACTACCACAGTCCCACTCCTCTCTCTCTCTCTCCTCTCTCTCTCCACCATGGATGACAACTTATACGATGAGTTCGGAAACTACATCGGGCCCGAAATCCAATCCGACCCAGATTCCGACACCGACAATGACAACTCCGACAACGACGACAACAACAACCACCCCTCCGACAACGAAACCCTTGAAAACGGCACCAACAACAACGGATGGATGACATCATCCCGTGACATCGGCAACGATGACGACGATGTCGAAATGGTAGAAAACCAAGTGATTCTAGCCGAAGACAAGAAATACTACCCAACAGCTGAAGAAGTTTACGGCGAAGATGTCGAAACCCTAGTTATGGATGAAGATGAGTTGCCACTTGAACAGCCAATTATTAAACCTGTTAAAACCCTAAAATTTGAATTAGGGGTTAAGGATTCGACTACTTATGTTTCGACCCAGTTTTTGTTAGGGTTAATGTCGAATCCTATGTTGGTTCGTAATGTTGCACTTGTTGGTCATATTCATTGTGGGAAGACTGTTTTTATGGATATGCTGGTTGAACAGACTCATCGTGTGTCCACTTTTGATCACAAGAATGAAAAGCATATGAGGTAATTTTGTTATTTGGTATCTTTTGTTGGTTGTTTGTGAAATTGGGTTTGATTTTGTTTGGGAGGTACTTAAGTTGGATGTGAATATGATATTGCACCTATTTTGCATTGATAGTTTGTACATGTTTGGGATTTTGGTAACTTGGCATTGTGATAAAGCTTAGTTTCTAAACCCGATGTTTGATATTTACTTGTAAAATTTTATTATTTTGTTGATTGGTGTTTCTGAAATTGGGTTGATGTTGGGTGCCAATATGATAATATCCCTGTTTTGCATTGATAGTTTGTACATATTTGGAATGTTGGTAACTTATAGGGGTTTATTTTATAACAACACAATGCTTGATATGATTATTATCTGTATTCTCTGTGGATGTTGTGTGTTTTGTGAAGCTTGATAAGTGCGATTTGTGGGAAGGTAGTCAAGCTAGATGGCAATACCACAATGCCTTTATATAACATCAATAATGTCTGTGAGTTTATCGTAAGTATTTATGTTGGATGTGAATATGATAATGCACCAATTTTGCATTTATAGTTTGCACATGTTTGAGATTTTGGTTACTTGATGTTTCGATAGGGTTCATTCTCCATCCCGATCCAACAACCTGATGTTTGATATTCTGACCTGTATGTTCTGTGGATGCTTTTTTGTGTTTTGGGAAGCTTGTTAAGTGGGTACCTTACTGCTTCTTTGTCAAATTGGGTTAGGTTTTATTTGCGAGCTATTTGTGTTGGATGTCAATATGATAATGCACCTATATTAAATTGATAGTTTGCACATATTCAGAAGTTGGCAATGATATTGTGATAGGCTTTATTTTCCAACAAGCCAATGTTTGATATGGAGACCTCTATTTCTGTAACAGTTTTGTGTGTTTGGGAAGCTTGATAAGTGCATAGGTACCTTATTGTTTAGGTGCCAAACTTGATTTTATTTGTGTGCTACTCTTGTTGGCTATCAGTAGCTTCTACCCCCTATTTTACATTGACACCTTGCATATTATTGGAATCTTGATACATTGATGTTTTTATTAGGTTCATTTTTCAGCAACCCAATGTTTGATATGATTCCTGTATTTTCTATGGATGTGTTTGTGTGTTTCGGGAAGATTGATAAGTGGGTGACTTGCTGAATAGGTGCCAAACTTAGTTTTATTTGCGAGCTACTCATGTTGGATGTCGGTATTCCCTATTTGGCGTTGACAATTTGCATATTATTGGAATCTGGATACGTTGATATTTTGATAAGCTTCATTTTCTGACAACCCAGAATTTGATATGGTATGGTTCCCTCGATTTTCTGTGGACATTTTGAGTGTTTTGGGAAGCCTCATAAGTGGGTTCCCTGTTGATTAGGTACACGGATACGAGGATTGATGAGCAGGAGAGGCGCATTTCAATCAAGTCTGTGCCAATGTCGCTTGTTCTTGAGGATAGTAACTCGAAGTCGTATCTGATTAACATCATGGATACTCCGGGTCATTCAAACTTCTCCGATGAGATGAGTGCAGCTCTCAGACTTGCAGATGGAGCCGTTTTGGTTGTAGATGCTGCCGAAGGTGTAATGGTGAGTGTTCTTTTTCGCTTGCTCTCCATTGGTCAGTAATCAATTTCATTTATTTGGTGTTCTTGGAAAAATTTGGGTATCAGTTTGATTGGGCTTTTGCATTGTGGAAATAAGTCAGTGACTCATGAAATTCTATTTTAAAATTAACACCATTGACCTTGCCCCTGCTGAATTTATCGGAATGCAAGTGCTTGTTCCAAATGAATCAGTAGTGGTTTGCAAAGCAGTTTGGGGATTTCTGTTAGGTAGATAAAAAGATGCTAGCATATCAAATATCTGATACTTATATAAGTGTGAATGTAGATGAATCTCATACACCAATGAAATTATAAAATAGATCTGAATATCAGAATAACTTTGCATATGTTCCTGTTTAAATCAGTACAGCCTTGATGTAGTTGCCTTTTTATGCATTTACATTTGATTCTTTGTTATAAGTTTATCGGCATATATTTATATGCTGATTTAAAGACCAGCATAACATTCTGGTTTCCATACTATCCCATGTTGCACGATCTCGTTCCTGTTTCAGTCTTCCAGATACCAAAACAATCTGCTTTTCTACTGAACTTGTCCTGTTCCATTAGTATTTTGTTCTAGGATGTAACACTTGCAATGAGCAAATGATAAGGAACTTGAATATGAGACTTTAGTAAGATTCTACATTGTATCATATCCGAGAAAGTGAGCTTGTGTCCAATTTCTGTAACAAAGCCAGTGGCTGTATACATTTTACTGTGGGTGTTAGTTAATCATATTTGTTTGCACTGTTACTTGATGAGACTTATCGTAGTCTGGCATACACAGGTAAATACAGAGAGAGCTATACGACATGCGGTTCAAGAGCGCATCCCAATTGTGGTTGTTATAAACAAGGTGTGTAATCGTTCTCCGCCTGGTTGGTTTGCATCTTTAGTATTTAGGCCAATTTATGCTATATAATGAATAAAGTAGTCATAGTTTACAGATTTATTTATTAATATTTTTCCCTCTTGAAGGTTGACAGATTGATAACTGAGCTTAAATTGCCTCCAAAGGATGCCTACCATAAGTTGAGACATACTATAGAGATTATCAACAATCATATTACTGCTGCTTCTTCAACTGCCGGAGATGTCCAACCTATTGATCCAGCTGCAGGAAACGTTTGTTTTGCTGATGCGACAGCGGGATGGTCCTTCACTTTGCATTCATTTGCGAAACTATATGTTAAACTTCATGGTATTCCATTTGATGCAAGTAAATTTGCTTCCCGTCTTTGGGGAGACATATATTATCATCCCGACACCAGGTCTTTCAAGAGGAAGCCTTCTACCAGTGGAGGGGAAAGATCATTTGTTCAGTTTATCTTAGAACCTCTTTATAAAATATATAGTCAAGTTGTTGGGGAGCATAGGAAGAGTGTGGAGACAACACTATCAGAACTTGGTGTTACACTTCCCAACTCAGCCTACAGGTTGAATGTTCGACCATTGCTAAGACTTGCTTGTAGCTCAGTTTTTGGCACAGCAACAGGCTTCACTGACATGTTAGTTCATCACATACCCTGTGGCAAAGAAGCTGCATCAAGAAAGGTTGATCATATATATACCGGACCGAAAAAAGACTCGGTGATATACAAGTCCATGCAGACTTGTGATTCATCTGGCCCCCTTATGGTTAATATCACTAAACTCTATCCCAAATCAGATTGCAGCGTTTTTGATGCTTTTGGTAGGGTGTACAGTGGAGAGCTCCAAACAGGGCAGACTGTTCGTGTGCTGGGAGAAGGATACTCTCCTGAGGATGAGGAGGATATGACAGTGAAGGAAGTAACAAAATTGTGGGTCTACCAAGCTCGTTATAGGATACCTATTAGCAAGGCTCCACCTGGTTCATGGGTTCTCATTGAAGGTGTAGATGCCTCTATTATGAAAACTGCCACTCTTTGTAATGCTGAGTATGATGAGGATGTCTACATCTTCCGCCCTCTCCAGTTCAATACACTCTCAGTCGTGAAAACTGCTACTGAGCCTCTTAATCCCAGTGAATTACCAAAAATGGTGGAGGGTCTTAGGAAAATCAGCAAGAGCTACCCTCTTGCAATTACCAAGGTAGAAGAGTCTGGAGAGCATACAATTCTGGGCACTGGGGAACTATACCTTGATTCTATCATGAAGGACCTGAGGGAGCTTTATTCTGAAGTAGAAGTCAAGGTTTGTACTGCTTACTTCATTGTCAATTTAATTGTGGCATTTGGATTTTATTCTTATTTGCTGTTTGTGTCAACTTGTTGCACTGATCAACTTCTTGGTTGGTGTGTTTTCAACTAATTACAGGTAGCAGATCCAGTTGTTTCATTCTGTGAAACAGTGGTAGAATCTTCATCAATGAAGTGTTTTGCTGAAACACCAAACAAGAAGAACAAGATAACAATGGTATGCCTAGTTGCCTACTTCTTTTGTTTGGATATTATGTTTTGGTAGTTGAAGGTGCTTTTCTAGCAACTACTCTAACTCTGGTCATTTTTGTTTGTTTGTCTCTGAAGATTGCAGAGCCATTGGAGAGAGGACTTGCAGAGGATATTGAGAATGGAGTTGTGAGCATTGATTGGCCACGGAAGAAAGTCGGAGAGTTTTTTCAAACAAATTATGATTGGGATTTGCTTGCTGCACGTTCTATATGGGCATTTGGTCCAGATAAGCAGGTTAGATATCTCATCTGATATTTCAGTCAAAGTCAATATGTTACATTTTTCAATCATTTGGAGTATTTGATGTTAGTCATGATATAATAATTTAGAAATCTGCTCACTGTCATGTTTGTAGGGACCCAACATACTTTTGGATGACACGCTCTCGAGTGAAGTTGACAAGAGCTTACTGAATGCGGTGAAGGATTCCATTGTTCAAGGGTAAGCCAAACTTCTCATGTTCTTTCTTCCTTCTATCTCCTCCTTTCCTTCAATAATGTGTTATTTTTTGTGTTTATAGATTTCAATGGGGAGCCCGCGAAGGTCCGCTCTGTGATGAACCAATCAGAAATGTAAAGTTCAAGATTGTGGATGCCAAGATTGCTCAGGAGTCGTTGCATCGGGGGACTGGGCAGATAATTCCTACAGCCCGTCGTGTGGCATATTCAGCATTCCTTATGGCCACTCCTCGTCTTATGGAGCCAGTATATTATGTGGAGGTACTTACTTTTTCCTCTGGGTATATTTTAGTATTACTTGCTGCTTAATGTATCTCATAAAATTATTACTTCTTTGTTCATTTCAGATTCAAACCCCAATAGATTGTGTGTCTGCCATCTACACAGTTTTATCTCGTAGGCGTGGCCACGTCACTGCTGACGTTCCGCAACCTGGGACCCCAGCTTATATTGTAAAGGTTTGTTGCTTGATGCTTCTTAGTTTTCCTTGCGTATCCTTAAGCAGTAGTTTATGCTTTCTATATTTGGTATAGTCACACAATGAGGCTTGTCTTTTTTGTCCACATGCAATTTAGTTCAGAGCACTTCATCTCCATTCCTGTGACTACAACTTTAACATTGTGCTCAACTTTTGTGTTCTAGGCATTTTTGCCCGTCATTGAGTCATTTGGGTTCGAGACAGATTTGAGGTACCATACTCAAGGTCAGGCTTTCTGTCTCTCCGTATTTGATCATTGGGCTATCGTCCCAGGAGACCCACTTGATAAGAGCATAGTCCTACGACCTCTGGAGCCTGCCCCGATACAACACCTTGCACGGGAGTTCATGGTGAAGACCAGACGCAGAAAGGTACACTTTTTTTTTTCCGTCCTTGATGTGATTTTTGATTGTTCTAAAACTTCGGGAGGATTGTGGAACAACATCGTTGTTATGGGTTCCAAACTCCTAACCCACACATAGGAAGAGTAATGTTTCAATCAGAATTTTGGAGTGCCCATAGTATGTACTGTAGCCTTTGAATTGTATTATTTGTAGTAGGTCTTGAATTTGAAGTATGAGGTAATTAGAAAGCCTAGAGTTATCTGTCTTAATGTGATCTTTATGTTTGCAGGGTATGAGTGAGGATGTGAGCATTAATAAGTTCTTTGACGAGGCCATGGTTGCTGAGCTGGCTCAACAAGCTGCAGATCTTCACCTGCAGATGATATGAAGGATGCATATGCATGTTTTTTTTCCTTGTTTTAGGACCAGATATATTAACCCTTGGATCAGCTTTCAATGTGGTACGCTTTGGTGGTTGCCTTCCTTGAGGAGAGGATGTATATTGCGGTGTAGATGTTGTTGGGGGAATTCGAGACATTTACAGTTTCATCGTTTCGCATGTAGATTCATGTTTGATTAGCTTAGGGCTCTTCACTGCTACACCCTTTTTGTGCACCTGAGTTGTGGTAAATGTGTCTCACATCCAAGACTTGCTGTATCTTCAAATCGCCGAGGGAAAATCATGTAATGTTGATCTCTACGGTCGATATTCAACGACAAATCCCAAAAGTGGGCTGATACATGTCCTTGATCAAATGGATTCCCCTATTACAACTTGCAAATATGATTTCTGCATATTACTGATTTGCTTTCTTCGTAGACCCTGGTTAAATAACATCTTCTCAAAGCTTTGTCATGTCTCGAGACTCGAGTTATGAGCATTATGTAATCTAAAGTATTAGTTCCGGCGCTACAAAATTTGAAAATCATTGTACACGATCAACACCACAAAATATTGCAATGAGAATTTAGATCTCCCTACAATGGACATAATTATGGTACATAATCAACTTAGGCAAAACTGAAATGTTGTTCGGTAGTCGGCCATCTAGAGCTAGTGACAAATAAATGGCCGTCCATGTCTAATAGGGACCCGGTAGCCTATCTTATGGACCTTCAATATTTCCTAAGAATGTCCCATGAGATAAAGTGTGTAAATAGCAACTTTGGTTTTGGGTCCTTCGGAAGCCCAGAAACGTAGATTATAGCCTTCATTTTCGGTTTTTCAAAGCCCAATTAAGATTTTTATCCAAATTTCTCTTAGGAGTTTATTGTGACCCAAGACAACCCCCAGTGCCCCCGATAGGTCATCTGGATCTCCAAACTTCTTAATCACCTTTGAGTTCGATGATCGACCTTTTAGGATGGGTGACAAGTAAAACGATCGTTCAAGCGTAATAGGAATTAATGCCCGACCCCGGGGTCGTCTCATGTCCCCTATGGGTGTTCAATGTGATATGGTGCGAAAATAACAACTTTTGTTTCGTGGCCCTCGGAAAGCCCAAAAAACGTGGATTATAGTCTTTATTTTCAACTTCCCGTGACCCGATTGAAATTTTGCCCAAATATGGCGCGAAAATAACAATCTTCATCCCAAGGCCCTACGGAAGCCCAAAAAAGTGAATTATAACATTTATTTTTGGTATCCGGGTCTCGATTAAGATTTTTGCCCAAACTTTTTCCGAGAGTAATTTAATTAGTACTTCGTTTTTTGTGCAAAATTTAGAAATAACAGTTACATTGTACATAGCCACCAGACTGCAGAATACTGCAATAAATATCCACCTTTCCATTAGAAAAATTTCCGCCAAGATATCATTCATCACTAGGACAAAAAGCTTATCAACCTAAGATTAATACTGACAAAGAATATGCAAAACTTATGATGACAAATGACTCAAACTAACAGGACCATCCAAATATGCAGCTACTGTACACCAATCAAACATTGTACAAAAATTGTGAGGACCTACTGTATTCTATTGAACTGCTAGCCTCTGGAGGTGATCCATGAACACCTCAAAGCTGACGTCGTCTGTGAAAATGATGTCTCCACCTGGAACTAGAGGGGCATCTGACTTGTATGTAGCTGAAGGATTCAACTTTGCCAGAAGAAAACGAGCCTGAAGTGCATCAAAAAAGAAGTACCATGTGTCAGCAATTTTGTACAGCAGTGTATTTCACCACTAAATTGTTTTACTAGTAGCTCTCGCTTAAAAGATCTTGGTTTAGCACCTATTTGGTGCGCTAACTCTTCAGAATGAACTAATAAATGACGATGAAAATCCCAATAAACTCCATAACCCCCTTTCACATCCTTTAATCTTTTCCTATTTCAACTTGAGAAGGTTTCACAAATGTGGACGGACTTCATCCATATATTCAAGATATGATGTGGAATAATGACAACTTTTGCGCTAGTATCGATCCAAGATTTACAAATTTAACACCCTGAAAACAGAATTACAAAGAGTGTTTAAAACATTCAGAACATTTGTAACCTAGGGGGTATATTTAAAAGACACTTCATTAAGGGTAGATGTCCTGAAAAGAAGAGTATCAGTTGGTGGGAGACGTTCCCCTGTGATGAGGTTTTGACGGTTCTATACATTGTTGCCTTCATTAGAGAGGAAAGACCGAGGAATCAAGACAATCGTGTTCTGAAGTTCAATGATAGCTTTCAGGCTTCTGTGTTTAGTACTTCAGCCAGTACTCAGAAAGCCCCATGCCAGTCTTAATGCATTAGCATATTAGTAAATAAAATATCCAGTAATGATTCCGAAACTATACTTTCTCAACACCTAAATTTCCAGTTCTACAAAGGGGAGAAAATGGCGGGCTCTTCAGCTTGACTGGTGAAAAATAAATGAGCTAAACTTCAAAAGCAAATAAACCCAGATTGAAAATACCTCGTATCTCGGTTCTACATCTACTACGACTTCACAGCAATAATAAAAAAGAGAGTACCTGGGAGCCATGCTGATCGCATATGACTAAGCGCGGAACTGGGAACCTCTCCTTGATCAATGCATCAGCATCATCTCTAGGTGCTTGCAACAACTGGGCAAATGACTGAAGAGATGCCAAGTCAAAGAAGTACATAGGTAAAATAATCTGGAATAATTGACAATGCCGAATGAAATATCATTCTGGATGAATATCAAGCATGGATCTGACATGGATAAAGACTAACCTTGTGCTCAGGCATATCGTGGTATCCAGCTTTGCGCCACTGAGCAATTGTCGCGCCATGAAATATGACAACCGTAAAGTACGCATCCAGTAGCAATATCCTGTCAGCAGCAACAGCGGTGACATCGAGAAGAGCTGGTTCAGGGGCTGAATGAAATGAGTAGGAAATCAACGAAGGCTGAATCATCACTACTGAGTTGGCCACACTCTCCCGGTTAAGAATCATTCTAAAGTATGCCGTCTCATCAGGGCTGTTGTTGAACACCTATTACAGATACACAAATGCAAATGCTTTTGTGATCTCATAATCCCATAACTTTTAAAGGAGAAAGATTATAGTTAAGGAAATTCATGTACCTGGACGAACTGAGAACGTCTTAAGTGAAACATAAATTGAGGAAATATTGACAGTCGAGGAGATAAGCTAAAAGAGGAGTGACTATCCTTTTGGTAATCTCCAAACCTCGAACATAAACGTATAAGCAATCTGTCTAGCCATCTTATAGGGTCAAACTCTGCCTACAAGCACACAACTTGATTGGTGAAAAAACAACTAAATTTAAGATTAAAAGAGAAGGTGAGAGGGACAAGGAGTACGGATCAACCTCATAGAAACATCACAATACACATTTCACAGGGCAACAAATTTCACATAAATTATTTCATATTAGAACTCAGAAAGCTACAGGAAATACAGATCAATATTCCTTATAGGCAATAGTTGCAGTTTATCTAGTGAAGAAGCAAATAGTCGATTGTAATTAGGCTATTTATCAAGTTGAAAAAGCAGGGTACAGTGCTCTCCCATCGATATAGGTATTTTCCATCCCAGTGCTACTCTTCGGAGAAGCACATACAATGGTTTTTTAAGTATAATTTGGCATATAAAACAACTCCTGGCATGAAATTTCTGTCTGGTTACATTTATCATTGCCAAATGCCTCTCACGAGGCTCCCACCTTAAGGGGGTAATGAGGATTTAAACTATTGGAGCCTTACCCCTGCAATGATGGAAATGTTGTTTCCATTAGACCTGTGATTATAAATGAATCGACTGATTGTACTTCACAGCAAATAGCATGTACTCAGTTTATGAGACGTTTCGATTTAGTCAACTTATATTTAAGAATTATCATTTACAACTTAAATGTCCCAACAATATGAGTAATAAGAAAACACCTCAAGGATGACAAGACAGTAACAAAGAGTATAGTAGCCTCCTTTTATTTTCCCCTGCCCACTTGAACAAAAGATCTCTCTAACAAGTGGCCCTCAGACACATCCCCATCTTGAGATTAAGCTAGGGGTAATGTCAAGGGAAAAGGAAATTATGTGCTAAAGCCCAACACCACCACTAGCATCTAGCACTCCCCTTTGATTCCTTAGGGCCCTAGCCATTATGATTGAGAGAGAGGAAAAATCAACATGTAGTCAATAGAAGCAGAAGTCACTGTGTAAGAAAAAGTACTATCGATAATAATCATTGGCATTAAAAGAGTAAACATGAGGAACATGAATGCAGGATAATGACGTGGAAGAGGATTCATGCAACATGCTGGTTAAAATATACAGGGTAGACAACAGTAAAGCCTTTAACGAACAAGTCAATCTTATCAGTCAATGCAATGATATTTCACTACCCCAAAGACTATACATTCAAGTTTCCAATCAACAAATGATAATGCATAGCCAGCCCTCCAGTGATTATGACCAATAACAAACAAAATGGATGTCATGGCAATTACCTCAGTTTCCATTTTGAATGAAACTAGGCGTGACATGGTAACAGCTGCTGCTTCTTGATCGAATCCAGCTACCAAGTCCTGTGTTTGGGGGAAAAAGGTCATATTAATTCCTTGGAACTTTCAAAAGAGGCAACAAGCCGACAACACTTTTGAGATAAATTACAGGTCCCAACACCACTACCTAAGTATGTTCCACCATAAGTGGGCCAAGGGGAGGTCAAGACGTATGCAACCTACTTGTAAGGTTGTTTCCAACAGATCCATGAGACAAGACTTTGACAACAAAGTAGTTAATAGTAATACCAGTTGTAGAAGCAGAACTAGGGGTGGTAAATGTAAACCAATAAAATAAACGACAACGACGACAATAAAAACAACAAGAAATCATAACTAAAAGAGTAAAAGATATAAAGAAAATTTTAAACCACACATAGATATATGGAGTAGAGGAAACTTCAGAACATACAAGCAAGGGGAGGAGATAGAAAAAGGTGCAACAGAAATATATTGGATCTTCGTTTTGTATTTATGGGCTAAAATCGAAAAGAAATGAAGTTGAAGCTAGAGATAATAATAACAATAATAATAATAATAATAATAATAATAATAATAATAATAATAATAATAATAATAATAATAATAATAATAATAATAATAATAATAATAATAATAATAATAATAATAATAATAATAATAATAATAATAATAATTAATAATTAATAATAATAATAATAATAATAATAATAATAATAATAATAATAATTATTATTATTATTATTATTATTATTATTATTATTATTGTTGTTGTTGTTGTTGTTGTTATCATCATCATCATCATCATCATCATCATCATCATCATCATCATCATCATTATTATTATTATTATTATTATTATTATTATTATTATTATTATTATTATTATTATTCAAATAAAGCATCAAAGAATCAGTAGAAATCCAAATAGAAGATGCACTAACAAAGTAGAGAAATCAGTTCTAGCACAAACTACAACTGTTTAAGTACTGTGACCGAGGTCTGACAACTTGTAAGTTGTAAGTAATAATCGAAGGACAACCGGGCACTTATACCTCCGCTTGAGGATAATGTACACATGTGCCCCCACACACTAGTTAGTAATAGAATCACCTACTAACATCTGAACCCCAACAACCACCACCGTCCACCACTGGAAGGTCAGGGGAGGACCAGACTTATGCAGCCACCCTGACTAACTACCAACAAGATTGTACATAAGACGAACAGAAAACATTTTTGAGAGATCTGAAATCCAATTATAAAGGCATGGTTGAATATTAACAAGAAAAGTACCAAATGAAACCAATTTAAAGAGTAGAAAAAGTAGTTAGGGAAGGAGAGGAGCAATAAGGATAAGATAGATGCAAGTATGCAACCAAGAAAGTGATGCAACATTCGAATTCCAATCCTCAGAAAAACAAAAGGACGTTATACAGGAGGAAACTACCTGTGTGCTTCCTGGACCAGCAACCCATCTCCTAGAAAGAGTTGTAACACGGAGTCTCATACGACCACTATTATGTTGATAACTGAGAAGAATCTGCAACAAGTCAGCGTAGTCCCAACATGTACTATAGCAGTGGAGCGCTATAAAAGAAAACTAATAATCTCAGCCAGCACAAGGTGAAATTCATACTAAGTCAAAAATTGTAGGTAAAACTGATTGCTAGTGGCTTGACCAATAGCATCAGGGTTCTCCTTCTTCGCAATGTCAAAAATCATGCACAAAGTTGTAGCTTTATCTAGGCCACACATCTTCCATGCAGTTGTATTGCCCTGACCAACAACTGTGTCTGAACAAATGGCACCTTTCTGCACAGAGACCTTGAAGTTAAACATCAAGAATTGCCAAGCAAAAGTGAGGTGATGCAGATTTAAGACATTTACCTTTTCAAGTGAAGCACAAGGACCAAGAATTCCCTGAATCTTCAAATCCTTAGAGCAGTTTACCTCAAATATACCACTGCAAGGACGATTAGAAGAGAGTTTATATTGCATTGTCTTAACTACTAGTTGTAGCACTTCTGTCAGAAAATATCAGTAATGTAAGATCAACATAGGATCCAAACACAACAGTGACCAGGCATAAGCATTTAAAAGAATCAATTGCCATACGCCTCGACCAAAAAACAGCAATAAAAAGGGGTATAAAGCAACCGTCAATGCAGATATCTCGACGCTGGTTCAACCATTGATCTAGATAAAGCCTTTGACTCCGGTGAACAAAGTAAAAGCGACCAATTTCACGTAATCAGGCACCATATGAGAGGGACAACTGACAAGTGGCAATTACTGGAACCCTCTTTGAGAAGAGAAGAAAGATTGATTCAGGCTGTCCCTATTTTATAACCACCCTAGATTCAGAAACAAAAGTTCTAGAAGTATTCCCAGTGTGGGCACAAAAAGCAGAGACCTATCAACAACAGATCAACAGAAATCAAATGTTGCCCTCCTTGTGAATGAGAACCATTGATGCAAGGAAACCCTCACAAAGGCCACGTTCCCCATCTCGGAAACAAAAACTTGGATGCTCAGGAAAACTAACTCTCACGGACCTCTGAAATCCTCAAATTAAAGTTACTTTCTACCAAAGCCTTTACAATGCCAATTTAACTCTACAAGCTACTTTATTTATATATTTATTACCAATGATAATCAATATAATTATCTTCCAGGCAAATAAATATATCTATTCTCTCTTTTTGCACTTTCATGTTTCCAAATTATTTTGACAACTGACGTTTCAGCATTTTCTGTTTCCCGTTTCCATTTCCAGGCAACATAGATAAAAACGAGAACACCAAGACAGGCTCCCTCCATCAACACTCCTCAGGAAATAGAAATCACACTAGACAGAGGAGCCATGAAATGTATATAAGTGAAAAGTAGGCATGTAATGAAGAAAGAAAGATCATAGAGATGAGGGAAAAAACATAAAAGGGACATCTCCCCACCAAGTGAAGTCAGGCTTGATGTATTCATGTCAGTGTGCTGATGACAAGCCAAAGCTCCATTATTAGCTCGGCAAACCAGGCCGGAAGACTAATCATCCAAAGTTGTGAAACACTATATACCATTTTTGCACATACTACTAGCTTAAGTATCTAAGAAAAGTTGCGAATATTCAATACTCACAGTCAACATGGGGCAATAACCTGTAGACCCTAATAGCAAAGGACCTATTAAGCAAGCAAACAACGGATCTGAGAATCAAAGAACTATGAAGGACTGTAAAAGAGCATGAAGTGACAAAAACCATGTACAACAATATTCAGTGCTCAGCAGTTGATGGGGCAAAAGAGGAACAAGAGGTAACTACCTACACAGTACAATGACTAACAATTTCCCAACCACGAAGAATTTTAAAACATGAAGGGTTCAAGCAAAGCCTTACTTTGACGCTGGACCGAGGTCATATTCACCAGACTGGAAAACACGTTTAAGCGAGTCCTTAAATACCGAATGGCCAAAACTTTCTGCAAGGACCACAAGACCGCCAGTTTTTTCTACAGCTACTTTAATTTCAGCAACCCCAACCTGGCATGTGGAAGAACGATCACTGACATCAAGCTTATCTAAACTTTGTAAACTAGCAAAGTCAGATAAGGAAACTAGCTTTATATGATAAAAATGTTGCTAAGGCCTAAAAATGTCTGTCGACATGCAGACATCTGAATAGACAACTTTAATATAATAAAACTGTACTAAACGATCACAGATACAACTTCCTTGGAATATATGAATATGGAAAAGATCAAAGATATTTTTTGATAAATATAGATATTTGGACATACCTTTCAACAATAAATGATAAGTTAGTGGCAGTCTGGCAGATTTAGATTTTGACAACTTAGACTTAACATAGCAAAATGCGTATCTCTACAAATGTGAACAATTACCAAATATCTTGAAATTTCCCGTTACTGAGAGCTGAAGTGAGAAGCCTACATTTTATTTGAACTCATAGTAGCTGTTAGATGACAAGATCCAATATCCCACTAGAGAAGCATCATCGGACAAGCCATATATTTGCCTCCTCTCTCTCCATTACTACCTGCAAAGGCAACCAGCGAATGCTTGTCGGCCAATGTAGAGACAGGTGCCCGACCAGTAGTTACCTCCTCCAACGGCCCCACTGTCACCAGTTCTTTCTAGTTTAATCAAGCACCACAAACTTGACGAGGTTGAATAGCTTTTGCCTAGCCCAGGCAAGGCCCCGCGGTGGGACTTGACGAGGGCTACCTGGCTCGTTGCCACTCATGCCACAAAGATCACTATTCTCATTTCTCGAATCTCTTTTTTTTTTATCAGATCTAACAAATGTTTTTCTTCACATTTGCTTCAGTTTGTCACCGCCAGGACTTGGCCCGTGTCAAATTATTGTACAGTAGATAATTGTATATGTTGCCAATATTTTGAGGGGAAAAGGACTTCCTACTCGATTCCAGTTTCTATTCCCCCAGGATGGTGTAAAACAATAAAACCAAAAGGCTCATCCATTTATACAGCAGATAGAGTAAGTTGCATAATTTATTGCCTAAAATAAAATAGTACCCTTGAAATTAAAACAATATCTTCTCAACAAAAGAAAAAAATATTAAAACAATAGGTAAGGCCTACATCTACATGGAATGCAAAGTCCCTGGGACTTTGTCATCCAAAGTATTATCCTCTTTCAATTAGAATGGCCTCCAAATTTGCTTTACTAAAAGAGGAGAACGTGAAGATAGCAAGCACCCCTACTGTCACCAAAATTTCACAGAAATATTAAATGCATAGTCAACACTATGTAGTACCTGGTCAAGCGCACAAGCAAACAGATCAAGAACATGTCCTTGGTGTACAAGCTGCTTTGAAAGTCCCTCATAGAATTTTACGGCTTTATGATAGTGAGGTGCAGAATCCTTATCCAGATCCTTGTGGGATCGGATTGGCTCAGATAGATTTATTGAGACAATCTGAAAGTGAGTCACCAAAAAAAAATCAGCATATGTGATTATTGTAACACCTTCTCATCAAGACTTAGAGGAGCAATGAGCTAAGATTTGGGGCGGGTTGATAAATTAAGATGAGCTTGCGCATGTATTGTAGGCCCCTCCATACAACATAATTTATAGATAAGAAAAAATTTATTAAACTGGGAGAATTATTTTATGTTTTTTTAGATAAGAGAAAATTGTATTAATAAGACTGTCAAAGCAGTAGCAGAGGACAAGTTGTCCTCCTTAAGAGATTACAACAGATTATGCAAATTACGCTGGAGCGCTGTTATCGAATAACCCCTAAAAGCACCCCCCGCCTTAGCCCACATAGAAGCTAAATAAGTCACCCTATCCCACAATAACTTCTTTTAGATAACAATAAAATTTTATTAATGACACTAAAAGAGCAGTTACAAAGCTTAAGAGGACAAGAAGTCCTCCAAAACGGAAAACTTACAGCTCCCCCCAGTGTCGTTGTACAAAAGTCAGGGGCCCCCCTTTAAAAGCCCCAGCTGCTTTAGGCTTTAGCCCACAGTAACGCCAAATACACCACACGCTGCCAAACAAGCTCAAGTGGCCTACCGCCCCCATCAAAGATCCTAGAGTTACGCTCTAAACAAAGGCACCAAAGTATCCCACAATAACTCAGATGGTAGGGAGCCTCTAGAGAGAACTCTGGCATTTCTCTCTAACCAGCAGCACCAGAGAATAGCAAAAACAGCACTACTCCACAGAATCTTCATCTCCTTATCCCTCCCAAAAGCCAAAAAGCGCATTTGCAACGTCTCCATCACAGTTGCAGGAAAAAACCATTGATCCCCCACAAGCCAAACAACTTTCCCCAAAAAAAAACTAAGAGAATGTTACAGCGTAAGAGGCTAAGGAGTCCTTACAAAGAACAGAAAAACAAAAAACTAATTACAACTCTCCTCAATGAAGTTCAATGTTAGTAAGGGGCACTCCCTTAAAAGCCCCAGTTGCCTTAGCCCATAAAGACGCTAGATAAACTACCCAATCCCATACAAAGTCAACAGATTTAGACGTCTCTGAAAAATCCGAGCATTCCCTCCAACCAAATGCACCAGAAGATGGCGAAAAATGCACATCACCTGCCTCTTTTCCCCTACCCAGCCAAAATAACGCGCCTGAAGATGCTGGACAAATGTCACTGAACAAACAACATGCTCCCCCCTTATACCTAGAAGCCTCCGGCCCTCTGCCAACAAGTCCAAACAAACTCACACTGCACGAGTAAATGAATGGCAAAATGGAAACAACTAGGTAAAGAGGCTTTCATTATTCATCAGTGGATTATGCTCATTGTAAAAGGTAGAACCACAATTACCAAACATCTACCTTATTAACCATATCCCTCAATAGAAGAGGCCAGCAGAAAGTAATTGCTTTGGTTTGTGTGTATGGTTTATTAAATTAATAACCATACAAAAGGGGCATAGCCTAGTTTGCCAGGGGTAAGCTCTTAAGCTCACTATACCTGCCAAAGATGGCATAACAGTACTGTCAAGGTAATTCAGTAGGGTTAGCTTCAATGAAGTAAAGCCCGCATATCAAATACATGTTAGAGGGCTTAGATCCAAAGAGAGAAGGTATATTACCTCTTCATAGTCATACATCTTATATAACTTTTAAAATTAAAAAATTCATACATCTTATAGTCAATAAAGTACTCGGTACTCTTCCAATACCCTTATACATTTAATTAATATATTCATTAGAACCCTTTTTCTCACTATTCCACTTCATCTCTATCCGAACGAAGTAAGCCTCCTTCAATGAAACTTTTTCCAGTATCACGTCAGTGTCCCATTTTGAAAATAGTTAGCTAACATTCTATAATTAAGAACTTAGCATAAGAACAAAGGCTTAGCATTATCAGAAAACTTACAGCACCAGGCCCTTCGGTCGACGGGCCACCAACAAAAGCCATAATCCTCGCTCCTGATCCAGGAACACAGGCTCCCAATAAGTGAGCAGCAATACTGAGTGCTGTCCCCGTGCACCTAGTAGCCCTTTCATCCGCAGGCACGCCCCAAGTATCCTTCTGAAGCTCCTCTAGCAACTATACTCACCAATGACATTTGCATCACCAGCAATCACGTCAACAAAAAGAGAAACAAAGAATCAGCAACCAATCATTGCCATGACCCAAATTTGAAATACCACAACATAATCTGACAACCTTATTGAAAGAAAGTGTCCATTTCATAATATAATCAAATTAAGTAATTATACCATAACAAAAAATCCCACAACAATATGACAACCTTGTTCAAAACAAGTGTGCATTCAAAGGAACCCTCAAGTTCATGATCAATTTAACTAATTTTACTATACTAGACCCAAGAAACAAATCTCAGAAATCCCATAACACAATATGACAACCTTGGTTAAACAAAGTTTGCATTTCAAAATAACCCTCATGCTCATGATCAAGTTAGTTAATTACACTATACTAGACCCTATGAATACAACTCAAGCTCCACACAACAAAACATGAGAACCTTACTCAAACAAAGTGCCCATTTCATAATATGATCAAACTAACTAATTACACTATACTACACCCTACCAAATCAACAAACTCAAAGATCCCACAGCACAAACAATAATGTAATCAACAACACGACTATTACCGAATTCAAGACGAACTCGCACTCGGAAACCGGCAACAAGAACCGGGCAATGCTCTCAGCAGACAACCCATCTCTGATACCAGCAACAACCCCAGTAGCAGGTTTCGGCTTCTTAGCAAAGAAACTCAACTGTTCCATAACCTGATCTTTACTAACCTCCTTAGACCCTTTAAAAACATAACATTTAGGAATGCCACTACCCCCAGAAAACCCCAATTCATGAACCTGAACAAAACTCCCAAAAGTAATCAACCCAACAAGCGCATTATCAGGTACCAAATCAAACGCTTGAGACAACCCAGATTTTAAATACCCTAATTCTTCCTCAATCACACAAGTATCAACCACAAACAAGAAAACAGGTGATGTGAGAGAAAGTGAGTGACTTTCATTAGGGAATTCATATTCAATAGTGGTATATTGTGGGAAAAGTTCACCAGGGAGATTATCATCCGAAATTACAGAATAATGTTGGGGGAAATGATTTCTGTTAAAACAAAAAGGGCAGATCCAAATTTTGGCAGCGAAATCAACAACAGAAAATGGGTTTAATATAGAACGACATGAACGACAACGAAGAGGTGGGTAATTTAAGATTTGAAGGTTTGTGAGAGGTTTTAATGGTGTGTAGAATAATGAAACTGGGATAACGCTGTTTGTTGATTCTTGTTTTGTTCCTGGGATTACGTTCCATGGCATTCTTACACCATCTTGTGATTCTAGGTCCAAGAATTCTGCCATTGTTGATCAAATTAAGGTAAGGTAATTGATTTAGGCTATGGTTTTGATTTCTGTGTGTGTGTTATGAGAGTGAGGAGAGTGAAAGAAAGATTAGTAAAGACAGTTTCTTGATATGTTATGTGAGAGTGTGATCGATGATGATATTGATTTCTCTCGTTCTCTCTCTGTGTGTCAGACACCTTGGAGCTTCTGGTGTGATGACAACAAAGAACAAACTGATCAAAACATTGCCCAAAACTCTCCCTAACTAGTCACTATTCAGTATTCACTACTAGTCACACCCCAAAACAAAACAAAACAACTCCCTATTTTTTTGTTTTTCTTTTCCTTTTTTTTTTGTTTGAGGAAAATTTCTTTTCCTTTTTTTATTTAGTAGTGTGCATGCCTGTGCTATATATGGGATGTTTCAGCTATTTTTGGTTTTTTTTTTTAATTTAATGTTTTCTGATGGGTTGTCTCGTATCTATCTTTGTTGTAACAATTTTCATTTTTTTCTTTCTTGCTGCTAATTTTGTGATTAAATGGTAAGTAAAACTAAAACAACACCAATGCGGAATTTGGAGAGGTTCATCTGCATCAGGACTCTCAATTTCTTTAGGAAAAATTTTAAAATGTTGGGAGAGGGATGCTCTTAAGTCGTCATGGTAATAGTCATTCACTGGCCGTGTATTAACCTTTGACAAAAAAAAAGTCTTTTACTAACAAACTTGAGAATACTCTGTTATAAAGTTCTTCTACCAAATATTATCATAGTAGGCAATGAATCGAAATAAACTAAATACATCAAAAATTTATTGAAACAAAATATGGGTCGCCCATGTCCCAGCGCCCATGCCCCATGTCCTATGGGTGAAATCGGAGTCCGGGGACCCGGATGACCGTCCCAAGGCACCGGAGGTCCTCTAGGGTGACGATAGACCTCCCGGAGAAGTTTGGACAAAGACGAAAATCAGGCCCCGGAAAGCCGAAAATCAAAGGCTAATTGTAGACGCCAAAAAAGCGTTTTCAGATTTCTCCGCAAAAGCCCGATGATGAAAGGAGTAATTTATAAACTTGAACTGCTATTTTTGCTTTAATAGTTAAGATAAGGTCTCAGGTTTTTCCTCCAAACACTCCTTCATTCCATTCCATTCAGAAGCTCCGTTCAAGAGCTTTCCAACGACACGTCTCACGCCTTTTTCCGACTCCGGTCGCCAAGTTGCAATTTAGGGGTAGAACCGTCTTTTACTGTTCAAGGGTAAAACGGTCTTTTCATATTTTTCGGAATACAAAAATTTCTCCGGAAAATAAAAATAGACTGGATGTCGTCATTATGACGACATCCAGTTGGCTACTGAGAGCCGTCATCGGCCCTGGAATAAGTCTCATGGCCGCTAGCAGCGCTGACCAGTTTCCCACGGCAGCGAGCGGCCCTGACCAGGGCCGCTAGCAGCGCTGACCCTGCTTCGGGCCCGTCTCATTTTTCAAGCCCGTCTCGTTTTTCAGCTCAATTTCTGCCGTCCAACCCTACTTCCCCACGCCTATATAAACAACCCTTCTGTTGGGTTCCTGGTTTTGATGATAACAAACAAAGTGTCCTTATCTTTGTATGAACTAACTATGATGGCAGGTTTACTTAAGGATTCAAGAAGTTAAACCGCTTGATGCATGATTGCTCATGAAGATGCTTGGATCCTTTCAAGACATGAAGACTATGCCTTTGGTTGGTATTTCTATTATTAGTCTTCATGTACTATGCATTGAGTGTGTTATAGGTTGGATTCAAAGTGGTCTTGACAATGGACGAACATACACAAAGGTTGAAGTGCATAAGGTTCAAAGAGTACAGGGGAACAGTCTTGTGAACCCTGTTCTCTATGACCAGCACTAGAGCTTGAAGGAACCAAAGGGGAACAAACGCTTTGGACCCTGTTCCTTCTAGTTGTGTATCCGGACGAGTTTTGCATAATATCGTATTTATTATTTCTGTGAATATCTGTGTATTAACTTTCTAGATCTTCACACAAATATTCTTCTAATGAAATATAAATCGTTTTGGAAATTTAGATATTGCAAAATCGATTTTACAGATTAGAAAAAGATTTTATTTTGGAAAAGATATTATCTTTTACTTTATGGCCAAGGTTTATTTATTATGGAAAGTATTATCTTATGAAATATCTCTATTATCTTTTAGAGTTTATATTCTGATAATATACCTATATTAGCTGGCCTAAATCTTCTAAAAAATATGTTGGACGAATTTCCATCTATATTCATTAGGGTTTTATAAAGTAAAAGTGTTTTGCTTTATCTCAAACTCTAGGATATCTTTTTGGAGATATTATCTTTTGGAAAACGATTTTAACCTAGAAGGAAACTGAGCCTTCACCTCCCCTATATAAGGTGGAGAATAGCTTCAGTTTACTTCATGCCTTGAGAGAGTTTTGACGTGCAAAATAGTTTTCAAATCATATTCAAAACATCCAAGTCGTCCATACAAATACAGTCCAACATTACACTGAGAACAACCTTTGGACCCTGTTCCCTGTCAGATTCGTTTATGTCTTTCCTTTGCGTACTCATTGCATAATAGGTTTTCATTGTAGTCTTATTTGCTTATTAAATAAGCGAGTTGTAAAGCAGTCATTATACTCAAAGAGATCTGTAATTACTCTAGCTTAGTAACGAGCGTAGAGTTTTCCTTCAGGTCAGTGTGTGACTTGGAAGGATTGGCAACAAATTAGTAACGATGTGTGGTGTGTTAGGGTACTGTGATGTATCCTGTTGTGGTTCTAGTAATAAGAGAAGTAGTGTGACAAAATCCCAAGTAACTGGGTCGTGGTTTTTACTCCTATTAAGCCTAGGAGGATTTCCACGTGAAAAAAGCCTTGTGTTATTTACTTTCAGTACTTTGCTTTGTGTTCTGTTTACTACATAGGAACAACGTCCACAACGTTGTTCTCAGCATTGTTCTTAAGTCTCAAAAGTCTGTGTAATCGCGAGAAATTGGAGTCACTCTATTCACCCCCTCTAAAGTTTCTTAGTGCACCCTTCAGTTGGTATCAGAGCCTGGTTGCTCATTAAGAGGTTAACACCTTGAGTTTATTCCGCAAAAATGAGTGCACCTTGTGATATGAAAGAGGGACAAGCCATCCATTATCCACCCTGCTTCAATGGAGATTTCTATGCATGGTGGAAGAGGAGAATGGAGATTTTAATCAAATCTGAAGACTATGAGTTGTGGCATATCATCATCAACGGGGACTTTGTGATTGAGTACAAAGATAAAGATGGGAACATGGTCCTCAAGCCACCAAGCAAATGGTCCAAAGCTGACACCAGCAAAATGGATAAGAATGCAACAGCCATCAAGCTATTCCATTGTGCCCTTGGTCTAGAAGAATACAATCGTATTATGGGTTGTGATTGTGCCAAAGAAATCTGGAACGCTCTCAAAATTGCTCATGAAGGTACAACTCAGGTAAAACAATTTCGAGTATATTTATTGTTAAGACAATATGAGTTGTTTGCTATGCATAGTGATGAAACAATAAAGACCATGTATACTCGTTTTACCAATATTATCAATGAGCTTAAATCCCTTGGCAAGTCTTTTAGCAATGAAGAGCTTGTTAGGAAAATTTTGAGAAGTTTGCCAAATACAATTGTCTGGGCTCCCATGGTCATTGCCATCCAAGAAGCTAAGAACTTAGAGAAGTTGTCCATGGAGGAACTTATTGGTAATTTGATGACTCATGAATTACAAATAAGTTCACAACCTTGTGCTTCAAACAATGTATTCTCCTTCAAGGTAAATAACGACGATGATGATACTTTAGACCTTGGAGAGGAAGAGCTTATCCAACTTGTGAGAAAGTTACAAAAGTGGGTAAAATCTAGGTTTAAGAAAAGGAAGGAACAACCTCCTCTAAAACGGAAGGAACAACCTCCACTGATCTGTTCTCAAGTGCAACCCACTTTCACGACAAGGGAGAAGGAGTTGGTATATAGGATTGCTAATTTCTCCGGTGAAGAAGATGATGAACCAGAGTCAGAGCTTGCTGGTATCTCAATGATGGCAATGAATGATTCAGAGACAGATTTTGAAGAAGCTGAGGTAAGTATTCTTAATATTCAAAATCAAGTTGCTTCATGGAATAAGGATAAATTTCTTAAAATGTTTTTTTCTATAATGGATGAGTATGAAATCCTAAGGACTAAAAATGAAAACATTTTAGATGCTTATTCTGATCTTCAAGATGATGTAAGTGGCCTAACTGAAATGAAAGTTGAATATGAGAAAATGATTAAGGCCCTTAAAGTTGAAAACATGAATCTAAAGGGAACAATGTCTAGTTTACAGAGAACAGTGTCTAGTTTAGAGGGAACAGTGTCTAAACTGCAAAGTGATTCTTCTTTACTTACTCTTGAACTTGAGTTGTTAAAGAAATCTCCTGTGAATCTTGATCCTATTTATGTGGTTGATGAAACCTGCAATGATGAGTTAAGATTAGAATGTGAAAGGTTTAGAATTCAATTGGAATCTGAACTCGAAAAGGTTAAGGACTTTAAAGAAAAGTTGAACAAGGTTGAGAGGGAACTGGGTCATCTGAACCGGTTGGAAATTTTTTTTATTTTGGAAAAGATATTATCTTTTACTTTATGGCCAAGGTTTATTTATTATGGAAAGTATTATCTTATGGAATATCTCTATTATCTTTTAGAGTTTATATTCTGATAATATACCTATATTAGCTGGCCTAAATCTTCTGAAAAATATGTTGGACGAATTTTCATCTATATTCATTAGGGTTTTATAAAGTAAAAGTGTTTTGCTTTATCTCAAACTCTAGGATATCTTTTTGGAGATATTATATTTTGAAAAACGATTTTAACCTAGAAGGAAACTGAGCCTTCACCTCCCCTATATAAGGTGGAGAATAGCTTCAGTTTACTTCATGCCTTGAGAGAGTTTTGACGTGCAAAATAGTTTTCAAATCATATTCAAAACATTTAAGTCGTCCATACAAATACAGTCCAGCATTACACTAAGAACAACCTTTGGACCCTGTTCCTTGTCAGATCCGTTTGAGTCTCTCATTTGCGTACTCATTGCATAATAGGTTTTCATTGTAGTCTTATTTGCTTATTAAAGAAGCGAGTTGTAAGGAAGTCATTATACTCAAAGAGATCTGTAATTACTCTAGCTTAGTAACGAGCGTAGAGTTTTCCTTCATGTCAGTGTATGACTTGGAAGGATTGGCAACACATTAGTAACGGTGTGTGGTGTGTTAGGGTACTGTGCTGTATCCTGTTGTGGCTCTAGTAATAAGAGAAGTAGTGTGACAAAATCCCAAGTAACTGGGTCGTGGTTTTTACTTCTATTGAGCCTAGGAGGTTTTCCACGTGAAAAAAGCCTTGTGCTATTTACTTTCAGTACTTTGCTTTGTGTTCTGTTTACTACATAGGAACAACGTCCACAACGTTGTTCTCAGCATTGTTCTTAAGTCTCAAAAGTCTGTGTAATCGCGAGAAATTTGAGTCACTCTATTCACCCCCCCTCTAGAGTTCATTAGTGCACCCTTCACCTTCACCCTCAGTTCAAAACACACCATCTATAGTTGACAACCTCTATTCTTGGGAGTATTGACACCGAGTTTCCCCCTCTTTCTTCCAAACTTGAGATCTTGTTTTACTATTTTTGTCAAATTTAGCCTACAGTTTAGGTACTAACTCCCGAGGGCTCAAATTAAATTAATTGCTTAATTGTTTATTTTTCTAGTAGTCATAATGTAGATATCATGCTAAGTAACGTTTTTATCGCTTCCTAAATATTGTCTGCATAGTCGTTGTGTTGCCCAACTTGTCAATCGAAAGCATGTCTAAATAAGGGTTAAAATAAATGTTGTGATGCTTGTGGTGAAACAATTAATAGTCTAAGTCTAGGTTGTTAATCCGGTTTGTGTGGGAATCATGTCTTTAAATTATTAAGCAAACTTGAGTTAGTAGTGGCCGTCATAAACGGGCGAGTTGGGTGCCTAACACCTTCCCACCTCGTACCTTCGCCCCCGAACCCTTTATTCTTGGGTACTCATATGTTCTATATGAGTGGGAGTCTTGCTAAAAACATGATCAGTTCACTTTTCGCGCTATTGGGTTGTCCCTTCGGCTTGTCCATTCGATAAAACGCCAAGAGCAGATTTGTGACCTCTTTCATGGTTTTTATTCAATTCAAGTCTTTTCAAAGCTTTTCTAACTCGATGGTCCCTTGAACTTATCTAAACCCCCAACTTACAAATTTTCTATAAGGACGCACTTCGTGGAAACCAATACACTTCGTAAGAAAAGGATTGGACGAAAATCCCGGGTCCTTACAGTGGCGACTCTGCTGGGGACTTATTTAAGAGGGTGAGACTCGAAAGTCAAGTTTGCTTAATTGTTTAATAACATGTTCCATATTTCTTTGCATCATTTGCATGTGCCTTGGCACAACCTTTTGACCCTTATCGATCCTCGAGGAAGTTAGTGTCGCAACTCGTAGACAACCCGTATATCTAAAGGAATATACAGTTGTCCTATCATGCAAATCAACGCTTCCTCACCCATGACTCATCAATCCTTGTTGATGAAAAGAATTACAATTGATATGTCGACCATCCGCCGAACTGAAATTGTAATTTGTCGTGGTAACCTCACAGGAACCAAAAAGCCTCTAACCCACATTTGTGCATCCGCTTGCTTGTTGTGCATGTGTCGTTATAATGCCCGTCTGATCACATGTTTGCCTGTAAACTGCGTTGTTATTATTCTTGCATGAATGCATGAATACCGTGATTATGTGCCAACATGTACTTACGTGCTAGGAGCCTTTTCTTTTATTTTTAGCCAGTTCCTAATGCTCGAAGATGGTGCGAGAATTCAATTCAATGAACACTCATCATTTTCCCGATGATATATTCTAGAAGTCATGAACAATTTTTTAGGATCTTTTAGCAAAAAAAAGAGTCAGTCTCCCAATTTTTCCTCTCCCTTTTTCTATTTTATTATTTTCTTCTTTTTTTTTTGATGTAATTTAGATTCAGTCAAAAAAAAAAAGAAAAGAAAAAAAAAAACGGCAAGACAAAAAAAAATGCCGAAAAACAAAAAAACGAAAAAAAAGATAGACCAAAATTCTTTTTATTTTATTTTATCCCATTTTCCATTTTCCATTTTCTTTGAGTCTACAAAAATAAAATAAAAAAAATAGGATAGTCCATCTTCTTCTATTTTTGTTATTTTCGTTCAATTGACTTTATTTTCCTTTAATATTAGGAAATATTCAGACATTTAGGCTTAAGGACCTTTTTTCTAGGAGAATGTGTTTTTTATATGTGGGTCAGCTTTTTCTTAGATGAGAGTCTCGTGGTCTTTTTGATTCTAAGAGGTCTTCTACTCGTTCAGATCATGACAGGGTCCTTCAAGCGTTACTCAGCAGAAGATACACAGAACGAATCTCTCCTCATGCCATGGTCGGAAATGAGCCAGAATGCTAAGAAAATCAAAGCTCATTTTGTGACAACTGCATATCCAGTCCGCGAAACTCCAAGAGAGTCGATACTTGATACTCAAGACGAATCCCTTAATTTGGATGAACAACTGGACCGATCATTCCGGGAGGCCAAGATCCAAGTAGGCCTTGATCTTGATGAAACCCCGCGCCTTGTTGAATACAGAAGCGCAGGCAAGACAACCCAGGCCATTGTTGAAGCACAAGATGATATTGAGCACCTAACTCAATACATAGTTGTCTACCACTCAGAGATCAAAAGGTTACAAAAGACGGTCGCTGGGTTAGAACAAAGAATTAAGGCTCTAGAAGGTGACAAAGTTCTTCTCAATCAAGATTCAAGAGCAACCTCGCCGACCTCAGGAACACATTTTTCAACAAATGAGGTTATATGGCTACATGCAACCAATAAGACCCACTTATGAACTCGTCCCGGAAAACGGAAACCCAGGTGTCTACTGCGAATACTGTCGAGCTTGCGGATATCACAACAATGACTGCAGGAACCTAAGAGACAAGATCCAAGCCTTCATTGATGAAGGGACCATGTGGCCCGTGCATCATTGGTTATCCAAGAAAAGATCAAGCATTCCTACCCGTGAATTCACGCCACTTGTGGTACCTATTCATGATTTTATGTCCGCCTTACTTCGCTGTGGAGATCTCCGGTTCCTGGAAGGGGTTTTACCAAAAAAGGAGGATCATTACCTTTATTGCATGTATCACAGATGCTTTGGACACCTCACTGAACAATGTTATCGTCTGAAGTGTGACATCCAGTTCATCATTGATTCCGGAATTGTCTCTCCTCCGAAGTCCCATATATTCAAGATCACCATACGTAAGTATGAAGCAGAACCCGAGGTCAACGTACTGGAAATGGATCAGGCACCGTTCATACCGCACTTAAACCCTCATGTTAATGGCTTTTTTAAGAAGCAAGGGTACATACTCGGCATGGGATTAGGAAGAAGTGGACAAGGGCCCGCCACCTTCAAATTAGAGGCCAAAAACAATTCCTTTGGACTTGGTTACCAACCTACTGACAAAGAAATCCATGATCAAGCCCTGAAACAAAGGAAACACCTTAAAGGAAAACAAGTCATTCCGCCCTATAGTCACACTCTAAATGGCCAATTCATCACAGAAGGAGATTATTGCCCATATTACGGCTTCCCTGAACCGTACTATGACGAAGAGGCCAAGGTCACACACCCGGGTTTTGAAATCTTCCGAGACTGCAATCAATTGGACGAGGAGGCACACCACCCCTCAGAACCGGTGAGTCAAGATTGGACCAAAGCACCAGGTAACCAGCTGCTGGGTCTTTTATTTGGTCGAGAAAACAGAATGGCTGAAGCTCCTGAAATGGATGAGGAGGTAGTGGCTCTCAATGATCGCAACTTCAATCCTGTGGACCTAATATATACTACTTAAGATGTCACAATGGGATGGCGCAAAGAAGTAAGCTGGACTGGCCCGAATGGACGAAAGGTCACGATATCTACCGGGGAAGGACCGATGATGAAAGAATCTGATTCCGAGTCCCAGTCAGAGTCAGTGTCTAGCTTAGGTCCTAAGTATGAGTCAGGAGCGGGGAGTGTCCCCTTTATTTCTTCTAAGTCTAGTGTCAATGTAAAGGGAAAGTCAGATCCCTTTCTTGATGTTTTCAATTCTAATATCAATAAAATGAAAAATCCTTCTGCTTATTGGTTACCTTGTTTAGCTATTGATAAACCCAATGATGAAAATGAGTTGCCAAAAGATCTGCTCAAAGCAGTAATCAATCATGAACAAAAGACCTCCATTGTGGAGGAAACATAATTAAATAATTTAAGCAATGAAAGCGAACCTCGTGAAGTAAGAATTGGATTATCCCTAACTGCACAAGAACGTGAGCAATTTGTTAAACTTTTGAAGCAATACACAGATGTCTTTGCTTGGTCTTATAAGAACATGCTGAGAATTGAAAGAAGCATAGTCGAGCATAAAATCCCTTTGTACCCTGATGCTAAACCAATCAAGCAGAAACTGCGGCGTCTCCGACCAGAATGGGCATTGAAGATAAAGGAAGAAGTACAGAAGCAGCTTACCGCCGAGTTTATTGTGGTATCAGATTATCCTGAATGGATCGCCAATGTGGTTCCAGTGCCAAAGAAAGATGGTCGAGTCAGAATGTGTGTCGATTTCAGAGATCTCAACAAAGCTAGCCCGAAGGATGATTTTCCTTTACCCCACATTGATCTTTTGGTAGACAACACAGCTGAGTACGCCCTGTTGTCATTCATGGACGGCTACGCAGGGTATAATCAGGTTCAGATGGCTGAAGAAGATATGAGCAAAACAACATTCATAACTCCATGGGGAACTTATTGTTACAGAGTCATGCCTTTTGGATTGAAAAATGCAGGTGCAACTTACCAAAGGACCGCCACAACTCTGTTGCATGATATGATGCACAAAGAAGCCAAAGTTTATGTGGGTGATATGATTGTGAAATCAAGGCACAGAGACGAGCATATTCAGGCGCTCCACAAGTTCTTTGAAAGATTACGCAAGTACAACTTCCTATTGAATCCTCAAAAGTGTGCATTTGGAGTCACGTCAGGCAAGCTATTGGGTTACGTAGTCAGTCAAAGGGGAATCGAAATTGATCCATCCAAGATCAAAGCAATCGTTGAAATGCCACCACCCAAGAATGAGACGGAAATTAGGGGGTTCCTCGGTCGACTTCAATACATAAGTCGGTTTATATCAAATTTCACCATAACATGTGAACCCATATTTAAGAAGTTGAAGAAGGGAATCAAAATCGAGTGGGATGATCAGTGTCAAGAAGCGTTCGACAAGATCAAAGACTATCTAGCCAACCCCCTTATTCTTGCTCCTCCCAAGCAAGGTCTGCCACTGATCCTTTATTTGACGGTAACCGACACAGCCATGGGGGCTATGCTAGCCCAGACCATAGAAGATCAAGAACGAGCCATATATTACTTAAGCAAGAAATTCATTGACTATGAAACCAGATATTCAAGCCTTGAAAAGACCTGCTTAGCTCTAGTTTGTGCCACCAAGAAACTCAGACATTACATGCTTAATCACCCTGTACTAGTAAGGTCAAGGATGAATCCCCTCAAATAATACATCTTCGAGAAGCCAGTCTTAAGTGGAAGAATCGCAAGGTGGACCGTGTTGTTGTCTGAATTCGATCTTAAGTTTGATCCCACAAAGACCATCAAAGGACACGCAGTTTCAGAATACTTGGCCGAGCACCCCACTCACACAGCCAAGGAATACGAGCAATATGACTTTCCTGACGAAGATGTGGCCTTAATTGAGGAAAATTGCTGGAAAATGTATTTTGACGGGGCATATAACCAAAAGGGTTACGGCGCAGGAGTGCTTCTAGTATCTCCAGACAAAGCTCATACTCCCATCTCAGTAAAGTTGGACTTCCCTGTCACTAATAATGCAGCCGAATATGAAGCATGTATCATCGGTCTACATGCAGCGATGGGCCTGGGTATCAGAGTACTCAAGGTCCATGGGTATTCCCTACTAATCATCAATCAAGTTTCCAGAAAGTGAAAAGTTCACAGCGAGAGTCTGGCACTCTACCAGGAATTTTTGGACAAAGTGCTTGATAACTTCGAAGAGGTAGCCTTCACATACCTCCCACGAGAGGATAATCAATTCGCAGATGCTCTATCTAAATTAGCATCCTTGATTATCATACTTGATCCTGTTAGCATGATGCCCGTTTGTATACAAAGAAGAAGCAAGCCAGCCTTTTGCAACAACCTCGACACAGAGATGACTTTGGCTCCAATCGAGGAGGATCCTTGGTACCAAGACGTTTTCAACTACATCACCAAAGGCATATACCCTCAGGACGCACCCCTAATAGCTCAACGGGCCATCCGTCTCTTAGCGGCGCAATACATAGAATACAAGGGGGTTCTGTACAAAAAGTCCTACAACGGGGTCAACCTCAGATGCGTGAACTCCGAAGAAGCCGCAAAAATTATGGACGAGGTACACAATGGTGTGTGCGGACCACACATGAATGGTCGAATGCTCTCTACAAAAGTTCTACGACAGGGATACTACTGGACTACTATGGAAAGGGATTGCTACGACTATGTCAAGAAGTGCAAGAAATGTCAGATATATGCTAACCCGCAGCATATGCTACCCTCAATGCTCCACAACTTCACATATCCTTGGTCGTTTTTCGCATGGGGAATAGATATCATTGGTAAGATCACCCCAAAGGGCTCGGGAGGACATGAATACATCCTGGTAGCCATAGACTATTTTAGCAAATGGGTCGAAGCCCAATCCTATGTTGTTCTTACCTCCAAACAAGTGTCCAAATTCATAAGGAACAACATCATTTGCTGATACGGTGTTCCGCATGAAATCATTAGTGACCATGGTTCCCAATTCAAAGCCGAAACAGCCACCCTCCTCAAAAACTACAAAATCCAGCACCACAAATCATCCCCTTACCATCCCCAAACCAATGACGCAGTAGAAGCCGCCAACAAGAACCTCAAGACTATCATTGAAAAGATGATAGAAAACTACAAAGATTGGCCCATTAAACTTCCATTTGCCCTTTGGGGGTATAGGACATCCATAAGATCCTCCACGGGAGCAACACCTTATTTCCTAGTCTATGGAATGGAAGCAGTTCTACCCATAGAAGTCCAACTACCCTCCATGCGCATAGCCTTCGAGGGTGAAATTCCTGAAACTCAATGGTTACAAAGCCCACTACAAAGAGCTCATGTTCACAGATGAAATACGCCTACGAGCCTTGGACCATTCCCACATGTACCAACAACGCATGGCAAGAGCATTCAACAAAAAGGTTCGACCTCGGAATTTTAAAGGAAGGGGATTTAGTTTGGAAAGAATTACGTGCCCCAGTTACCGACCCCAGAGGCAAATTTCGACCAAATTGGTCCGACCCGTTCATCATCAAGGACATCCTATCAGGAGGCGCAGTCAGACTCATGGATATTGACGGCATCGAGTTCAGTCAGCTCACCAATATGGACCAACTGAAAAAGTGCTACGTTTAAAATAAAATAAAAAAATCGAAAAGAAAAGAGACGTACACAACTTGAACGACCTACGCTGGCCTGATTTCACACTGGATACGTAGGTAACCCTTTTAAGGGGCCCAGGCCAAAATCAATATAAATTCCATTCAACTCATTCAAAAAAGGGATAATCTTTATTCAAACTGAATGAATAAGTTTACATTGCAAGAATTAAACTTCCTAAGGTTACAAAAAAAAAATAATAATAATGCAACTATGAGGGTTTAAGCTAAACAAATTCTTATCATTATTATTTTTTTTTTCAAAACTAGACTTGCTTTTGCTAGAAAACTACTTTAATCCTTCTTCCCTTTAGAAGGCTTCGTTGAAGAGTTCTTCTTTGAAGGACCCTGGCTTGAGGACGACCTATGATCGCTCCCTTGAGCTGGGGGCTTGCCTCTTTTCAGTACGTGATAGCCTCCCATTTGAGGCCCTTCCTTTCTTTTCTTGCTTCCTGTTTTCGAGTCATACTTAGGCTTTAGCTGGTCCCACTCCTCATGACGAAGGGCTCGTCTCGCTTCTCCATCACTGCAGAAAAGCCAGTTCAGATAGGTCTCAGAAACTTGAGTTGGCATAATCACCCGAGGTACAATCCAACGGTGTCGGCCACGCAAATACTTTCCCCACTCCGCAGCAAATTCAGTGGTCAAGGCTACGACATTTGGTCTCGTAGTCTCCTGACGAGGGATCACCTGCTTCAAACCGTATTGCCTCATGACCCTAGAGGGAAAGAAGAAGGTAGTCCTATACAGACCCAATATGGTAGTGAAAGGAACAAAGGTATCACAGGCCACCAAGGAGGTCAAGCTCCACAAGGGCACATGTCAACGGATGACAGGTCCCGCATGGAAGAAGGCATCCCATTCAGCAAGGGACTTTTCAGAATATAGGCTTTTCCTAACCAAGAAGCTAGCAGCGGTATAGGTTTTCTTTGACCAAGTCCGAGGAACACGAGCTATCAAATTATCTGGGGACTCTATTAGCCTCAGATGCTCACATAACCAAATTTGAAGCAACAGGGGGCTGCCGAAAAAAGCTTCTTAAGGAGATGTTTTCAACCTGTCGAGCCCAATGATAGTCTCTCCTACAACTAGATGCAAAGGAGAATTCCCTTCAACCATTTGATTGACCACGCGCAGCAACGAGGCTCTACCCAAGTTAGGAGATTTTGCATTAACGAATAGTAGGCGGTTTAATAGGCAAAGTACAAAAGCCTGTCGATGACAATGCCTGAATATTGCATCCTTCTCAGAAGAAATAACGAACTTTTCGCAAAGTTGAACCAAGTCCACATCGACACCAAGCACCATGTTTTTGGCTTCTGCAAATGACAAACCCAAGGATTTCCTGTACTGATCCCTGAAACCATCTCTCAAATAAGGCACAGCTGGGGGAAGAGCATCAGGCATGTCAGTGATCGCAGCAAATTCTTCAACTAAAGGGCATAATTCAGAGTTACCAAAGCGGAAAACATGCAGGTCGGGGTCCCATTAATTCAAAGCAGATCTAAGAAGGGGCCACAATATTTTGGTTGGTCTCAAAGTCAGCAAGGTAGAGACGTGGAACGAAGCTAGTTCAAGTTTATCTTCTACGGACAGATTTTTGCACCAAGCATCGAACATGTTTTCAAAGGATTTCACCATGATAGAAGTTTGGGAAAATTTGAGAAAGCTAAGGTCTGAAAAGTGATACAACATCAAGTATCCCGTAAATCCTATTTATAGGCAAAAACGCGGGCCAAAGAGGTCAGAAATCCATAAAAAAAAGCCCAAACCAGAGCTGTCAACGGCTCTGGTCAGGGCCGCTAGCGGCCCAGACCATGGCCCGGTCCGAATTTTTCTCCCGCTCCAGCTCGCTTCACTGCTCCGGTCTGCCTTATTAAAGCCCAGTTTTGATACCCGCGCTGAATTTCAAAGCCCGAGACTCTCTTAGTTTTATCTCTTTTCAATTTTCTTTTTTTTTTAATTAATATTTTCCATTTTTTTAGGCGGTATAATATGTGTAATTTTTGCTTTTTTCTTGTAATTTTTACCTTTTTCTTTATTTTATTCCCTAAATTATGGCTTCGTCCTACCGCATAACACATTGCATACTTAAATCAGACGGGCATAATCGAGTCATCATATCATACATATCATAAAAAATGCACAAAAACAGGAGTTCAAAATCTCAAGATCAATGTCTACAAGGAGGTCTAACACTGCTCAACCAGAATCGTTGCTGTCAGCCTCATCATCAACGGACGGCCCCTGACCATAGTTCCCAGTCGAGTAATGGAGAGAAGAGCTATAAATGGGCCTACTGTTGTCAGGCTTCATATCCCGCCCATCATATGCCGGTGCGCGCATAGGGGTACCTGCCGAAAGCCTCCCAGCAAAGAAATTCTCTGTGGCCTGACTGGCGAAATCCATAGCCACATCCTGATGCAAAGGCCCAACATAAGGCATATCCCATCCAGGGGCATTCGTCCAACCTCCACTCGAGGGCATAACAACAGGCCTACTATCAAGAGAAGGCTGGAAACCCGCGGGAGAGAACATCTCAAGAATGTATGGTATAGAAGGGCCGGGCGCCTCATCAACAGGAGGCCTGGTCACAACTACGGGAGGTGAACGAGCAACAGACGACCTGCTCGCCGAAGAAGCCCTCGCAGCATAAGAGTGGCGAGGTCCCACCGAAGATGAAGACTGGGACATCTGCAGATAATCAAAGTTAAAATGTTAAGTTAAGCACCTCACTTAGCTAAACAAAAAGAAGAGAGTCTACTCACATCAACAGTCTTGGACCGAGAACTCTTCCCCTTTCCCATCACTCGACCATAGCCCTTCTTCAACAGGTGAATAAGCTTGAAGATCTGAGAGGTCTGCTCTCGGTTCAACTACAAAAGAGAGAGCCACAAGATAGAGTCAGCACTCAAAAGCAAACACAAACACAAGAAGGGATAAAAAGGAGCTCACCCCAGTACAACCGTCAGGCAAAGGCAAGCCCTCCACAGCCTCTCCATTAGCCATGTGAAGGGGAAACTCCTCCACTATGCGTCCCCCACTCTCCCCAATGTACCTCACCTCATTGGTCGGCAAGGTCATGCTTGGGGGCTGACCCCGAGGAGCTCTAGAATGAGATCTCCTAGGGCCCTGAGGAGCTAGACGATCTTCCTGCAATACACAAGAAGTCAGTATATCACACATATAGCTAAAAAGAGCAGATAAGTTTCCTACCTCAGAAGAAAGGTCCGGCATCAAACGATCCAAGCAGTAGGCCAGGTATACGGCCGTGCGGTCCAAGCCAGCAACCTCCGACATGAGAAATTCCGTGGCCGCCCTGCCACGGATCACGACTCCCAAGTCCCGCACGCTCAAGCCACGCAGATAGAACATAGTCAAAGGAGGATCCTCCGAAACCAAGTGAGTACCCAGGAAGGGATAGCCCAACCGAGTCAAGCGGTCCCCCAAGTACCATACAAAGCTGAGTGGCCCCTCAAAGACCACCCGTAGAGAAGACACCCTAAAAGACTCCAGGGTAATATGGGGTGAAACCCCAGGAACATCGTCAAAGGCGGACCATGATACCTGCAGATTACCAGTTCAAAGTTCATTCACACCAAATGAACCAAAAAAAAAATAAAATGTACAAGTCAACAACAACATACCCTAGACGCGGCATGGCTCTCGAAGGTGGCCCGAAAATGCTCCAAAGAGATAAACGGGTGGTTATCCCTACCAACCCACCGTGAACCTAATGGGAACATCCT
Organism: Tetragonia tetragonoides; assembly: GCA_038025085.1. Taxonomy (NCBI): domain Eukaryota; kingdom Viridiplantae; phylum Streptophyta; class Magnoliopsida; order Caryophyllales; family Aizoaceae; genus Tetragonia; species Tetragonia tetragonoides. The sequence goes on along the minus strand of CM076140.1, from coordinate 9,243,764 downwards.
CATACCAGGACGGTGAGGACCGAAAGCTGAAAAATACTCAAAGAACCACAACTGCCATGCAAGCAAACAAAAAGAATGATTTCCACGTTCAAAGGCATAGGCATAAAAAGAGAAAAGGTGAAGTGTAAGAGCCTACCTCCAGTATCCTCCATGGGCCCGTGATGGATGTCCTCTCACTCGTCTCCTTAGGCCCACAGCCCCGACGGCACCACTTCACCAAAGAAGCGTAAGCAGCGGCACCAAAGTTGTACTAATGAACCTTGGTCAAATCCTCCAAGCATGTCAAGAAACCGACTTGACACACGCTCTTCTTCTGAGCAAAGATCGTTGACCCCAGGAAACTACGAGCCCTCTGCTCCTCGGTAAGTCCCAGCTCCGCCACGGTCTCCCACAACCGCGCCAAAGAAACCCGATCCTTATCAAAGTGGATGGATATGGGCCCGTAAAGCTCTAGCAAAGTATCACTCTGTCGACAGTAGTTCGCGTCGTACTGAATACGACGCCCTCTAAAGGATAACCCCGTCAGCACAGCAAACTGATAAGGGGTGGGGAACATCTCTCCTACAGGTGTATGTAAAGTGTTCGTAGAATCCGAAAACCTCTCCAGTAACCCCCGGGCAATAATCCTAGAATCCCCCGAGTGACAAGCAGGGATGACAGTCAAGAACTCGTCAAGACCCGAGCCCAATACCAAATCCCTGGCTCCCACTGAAAAGGTCCCCAACATCATAGCCGAGTGGGAGGTAGCCCCATGAGGCTGCAACAAAACCCCGACACCCTAGCCAACAAACAAATTTTTCTCAACACCCCATATACCACAAATACAGCTAAAATAATTCTACACAAATTATATACGGCTGACCATCAATCCAGTACAAGTCCCAATTTGTTCGTGTGTCGAAGCACTAACAGTTCCAATTTTCAGTTCAAATATACTGAACAGAAAAAAAGAAAGAGAGTCAGAAAACATACCAGCTCTAAGTTAGACAGATGACTCCGTCTATTCGACAACAGAACACTGCGGTTCCAAACTCCAGGCGGGCGCCAGTCCAACCGCCTAAAAGAATCCTGGTACAGTCGAGCTCCATCCGCGTGGTTAGTCGGAGGTGCTCTAGTAGAAGCTAACCCGGTACGGAAAAGGCTCCGGTCATACTCCTCATCACTCATGGGACATTTTCCTTTGTCTACGAGAGCCATGGGAACACAATGGAGTTTTCTCTCTCTACAAGTGGGAAAATAAAAGTTTCAGATTCGCAAGAAACAAGCACCCATTCAACAAGGCAACCCAAAATTCAGCAACTAGGTGGAAAAATAAGTAAGTTCAAGACAAAAACCGAAGAAAACGGACAAGAATCAACTTACCTCAAGTGAAGTGAAGCACTCAACAATGGAGGAAGCTTGAAGGTTGCTCTCGACAATGGCTCGACGAGGAAGAAGAAAATGGCACGCGAAAAAGAAAAAAAAAAAATCACTGAAACCATTTATTTGGCTCAAGCCCAGCGGCGCTGGCCAGAGCCGCTAGCGGCCTCATTCCAAGGTCCAGCGCCGCTAGCGGCGCTAGCCTGGGCCGCTAGCGGCCCTACAGACTTGCACACACGGGCCCCACTGCTGACCTACGACCCCTTTTTCCAGTCCAAAGTTCGTTACTTCAGTTGATTTGCGGCAAATATCAGTACCAAGCGCGCGGGAGCGAAGCACTCTGGCCCACAAGTTCAAATTTGACAGTTGGCCTATTTTACGGTACCAACTATTTTCAGGTAAAACTAACCTGTTTATTTTTGCAGGTCCTGGATACTGAAACTCGGATCTACACTACAACAACTCTTACCGCCCAGAGCTCCCAAAAATATTTTAAGCCCGGAAAACATGTTGGCCTTACCAAACATTACTAGTTTTTGGGTCAGTCCCTCTGCGATATTACAAATTTTTGGGGTCAGTCCCTCTGCGAGGTTACAAATTTTTGGGGTCAATCCCTCCGCGATATTACAAAATTTTGGGGTCAGTCCCTCTGCGAGATTACACATTTTTGGGCCAGTCAATGACCGCTTAAGTTATTGCGGTTAAACCGTCCGTTTTACGAGGTTACTTATTTTTGTTTTAGTCAATGATTGCTTAAACTGTTGCAGTTATACTGTCCATTATTTTTTATATGTTTAAATCAATGATTGCTTAAGCTATTGCATTTAAACTGTTCATATGTCCTAACCACTTTATGGCCGATTATTTTTAATCGCGCTTATCTCGTTGACTTTTTTCGTTTCTTATAACAGGGACGGGATCTCGACATCCGCCGAGCGGTGTTTAGTCACTGTTTGTCGAAGCACTCCGCGTTGATCATTCTCAAAGTATTACTAACTTTTTCATTCACTCTGAATACAGGTCCCCAGCAGACGTTTAGACCATCTACGAGCGGTGTTCTATCCTGATACCATAACCTTTATTTTCTCTTGTGTTCACAGAGATGAAATCTTAGCGCACTACGAGCGTGTCCCAACTCAGGTTTGTCTTCATATGCATGCATACTGTACACTCTCACACACCATGTGCACATCAGCATCCTGCATGTCGCCTTCGGAGTACTTTGATCTTCGCTTTTACTAAAGCTCGATCAAAGTGGGGGCTTCTGTAGACGCCAAAAAAGCGTCTTCAGATTTCTCCGCAAAAGCCCGATGATGAAAGGAGTAATTTATAAACTTGAACTGCTATTTTTTCTTTAATAGTTAAGATAAGGTCTCAGGTTTTTCCTCCAAACACTCCTTCATTCCATTCCATTCAGAAGCCCCGTTCAAGACGACACGTCTCACGCCTTTTTCCGACTCCCAGTTGCCAAGTTGCGATTTAGGGGTAGAACTGTCTTTTACCGTCCAAGGGTAAAACGATCTTTTCATATTTTTTGGAATACAAAAATTCCTCCGAAAAATAAAAATAGACTGGATATCGTCATTATGACGACATCCAGCTGGCTACTCAGAGCCGTCAGCGACCCTGAAATAAGTCCCAGGGCCGCTAGCGGACCAGGCCAGGGCCCTGCTTCGGGTGCGGCTCATTTTTCAAGACCGTCTCGTTTTTCAGCTCAATTTCTGTCGTCCAACCCTACTTCCCCACGCCTATATAAACAACCCTTCCCCCTCAATTCAAAATACACCGTCTACAGTTGACAACCTCTATTCTCGGGAGTATTGACACCGAGTTTCCCCCTCTTTCTTCCAAACTTGACATCTTGTTTTACTATTTTTTTCAAATATAGCCTACAATTCAGGTACTAACTCCTGAGGGCTCAAATTAAATTAATTGCTTAATTGTTTATTTTTCTAGTAGTCATAATGTAGATATCATGCTAAGTAACGTTTTTATCGCTTCCTAAATATTGTCTGTATAGTCGTTGTGCTGCCCAACTTGTCAATCGAATGCATGTCTAAATAAGGGTTAAAATAAATGTTGTGATGCTTGTGGTGAACCAATTAATAGTTTAAGTCTAGGTTGTTAATCCGGTTTGTGTGGGAATCATGTCTTTAAATTATTAAGCAAACTTGAGTTAGTAGAGGCCGTCATAAATGGGCGAGTTGAGTGCCTAACACCTTCCCACCTCGTACCTTCGCCCCCGAACACTTTATTCTTGGGTACTCATGTTCTATATGAGCGGGAGTTTTTCTAAAAACATGATCAGTTCACTTTTCGCGCTATTGGGTTGTCCCTTCGGCTTGTCCCTTCGGTTTCTCCCTTCGATAAAACGCCAATAGCAGATTTGTGACCACGTTCATGGTTTTTATTCAATTCAAGTCTTTTCAAAAGCTTTTCTAACTCGATGGTCCCTTGAACTTATCTAAACCCCCAACTTACAAATTTTCTATAAGTACGCACTCTCTGGAAACCAATAAACTTCCTAAGAAAAGGATTGGACGAAAATCCCGGGTCCTTACACTAATCCACGTTTTTTGGGCTTCCAGGAAGCCCCGGAACGAAGGTGGATATTTTTCCACTACATTGCCCGGGACAACATTAGGGAACATAAGAGGCCCCCGGGATCCGTTATCGGGTCCCTCATAGGCTTGTAAGAGCGTTTTTACGGGACACCAATGTAAGGGCCGGAACGCCGAACGCAAGAGTGATATAGAAGTTCGGGGATCCGGATGACCCTTCCAGAGGCATCGAAAGTCCTCTAGGGCTATGATAGACCCTAGAAAATGTTTGGACAAAACCGATCCCCGTGCCCTTGGAAGGGCTTTTTACGAGACATTGGTGTAAAAGCCAAAACACCAAAGGTGTTGATGCGCTTGGTACTTAGGGGTGTAGACGCTAAAAAAGCGCCTTCAGATTTCTCCGCAAAAGCCCGATGATGAAAGGAGTAATTTATAAACTTGAATGTTATTTTTGCTTTGGTAGGTAAAATAAGGTTTCGTTTTTCCTCGATCACTCCTTCATTTCCACTTCATTTAAAATCCCTTTCAAGATCTTTCCATTGCTTCCTTCCGTGTCAAAATACGATTCCACCCATAAGAGTTATGGCCAAACGAAGTTAAGGGTCAAAACAGAGGTAGCCGAATACTGTGGACCGTGTTTCCAGCCCCATTTGGGAGTTCATTTGGTTGATTTCATTTGTAAGCCTTATACTTCTGGATTTCTTATTCAAATACCTTTCCAATGACATATCATGAGCCCACACCACATTTCCAACCAAGGAGTTACGAGCCCAACATTGATGCGCACTTCAAAACTGACCTCTCCTTACTCTTTCGGGTATATCTCGAGATCCACAAAACATTTGGGCCTGAAACAAATTCCATTTGAAACTATACACAATACGCTTTCCAACGCATCATGAATCATCCAATTTGGAGCCCAAACGAGTGAGATATGGCCCGACAAAGTTCCAGCTGGCAGGCTCACAGCCGCTAGCGGCGCTCACCTGAGCCGCTAGCGGCCATCGCTAAGCCTTCAAGCCCGACTATTTTTCAGCCCAAAATCCAAATTTCGGCTCCCTTCACCCGTCCAACCCTACTTTCTGCGCCTATAAATACAACCCTCCACCATCAGTTCAAAACACACAGTCTACAGTTGACACCCTCTATTCTCAGTAGTATTGACTCTGAGCTTCTCCCTCTTTCTTCCATAAACAATTCTATTATATTCTCGGGAGTATTGACACCGAGCTTCCCCCTCTTTCTTTACTTGAGATCTTGTTTTACTACTCATTTGCTAAATAGCCTACAGTTCAGGTACTAACTCTTGAGGGCCCAAATTAAATTAATTGCTTAACTATTTATGTTCTAGTAGTCAAAATATAGATATCATGCAAATCATGTCTTTTATTGCTTCCTAAATATTGTCCTTCCAAGCATGTCTAGTCGTCGTAATGCCCAACTTGCCAATCGAATGCATGTCTAAACAAAGGTTAAAATAAATATTGTGATGCTTGTGATGAACCAATTAATAGTCTAAGTCTAGGTTGTTAATCTGGTTTGTGTGGGAATCATGTCTTTAAATTATTAAGCAAACTTGAGTTAGTAGAGGCCGTCATAATACGGGCGAGTTGGGTGCCTAACACCTTCCCACCTCGTACCTTCGCCCCTGAACCTTTTATTCTTGGATACTCATACGTTCTATATGAGCGGGAGTCTTTCTATAAACATGATCAGTTCACTCATTGCGCTATTGGGTTGTTCCAAAGGATTGTCCCTTCGGTTTGTCCCTTCGATAAAACGCCGATAGCAGATTTGTGACCTCTTTCATGGTTTTTATTCAATTCAAGTCTTTTCAAAAACTTTTCTAACTCGATGGTCCCTTGAACTTATCTAAACCCCCAGCTTACAAATTTTCTATAAGGACGCACTCCGTGGCGAGAAATCCCAGGTCCTTACAGTGGCGGCTTCACTGGGATTTATTTAAGAGGGTGGGACTCGAAAGTCAAGTTTGCTTAATTGTTTAATAACATGGTCCATATATTGCATCATTTGCATGTGCCTTGTTACAATCTTTTCACCCTTATCAACCCTCGAGAAAGTTTGTGTCGTAACTCGTAGATAACCCGTATATCTAAAGGAATATATAGTTGTCCTATCGTGCAAACCGACGCTTCCTCACCCATGACTCATCGACTCTTGTTGGTGAAAAAGAATTACAATTGATGTGTCGACCATCCGCTGGACGAAAATTGTAATTCGTCATGGTAACCTCACAGGAGCCAAAAGCGTCTATCCCACATTCGTGCTTTCGCTTGCTTGTTGTGCATGTATCGTTGTAATGCCCGTCTGATCACATGTTTGCCTGTAACTGCGCCGTTTTAATGCTTGCTTGAATGCATGAATATCGTGATTATGTGCCAACATGTACTTACGTGCTAGGAGTCTTTTCTTTTATTTTTAGCTAGTTCCTAATGCCCAAAAATAGTGCGAGAATTCAATTCAATGAACACTCATCATTTTCCCCGATGATATATATTCATATAGCGTCGAAGTCATGAACAACTTTCGAGTACCTTTTAGCAAAAAAAAAAAAAGAGTAGGTCTCTCCAATTTCTCTCTCCCACTTTTTTTTTCTTTATTATTTTGATGTAATTCAGATTCGGCAAAAAAAAAAAAAAGGAAAAGCAAAAAAAAAATAAAAATAAAAATGGCGTTGAAAAAAAAAACGCCGAAAAAAAATTAAATAAAAAATCGGAAAATAAAAAAAAAATGCCGAAATTTTCTTCTTTTTTTTTTTTTATTATTTATCCCATTTTCCATTTTCTTTGATTCTAGAAAAATTTTAAAAAATAAAAAATAGGATAGTCCGTCTTTTTCTATTTTTCTCATTTTCGTTCATCGACTTCATTTTTCCTTTGATATGAGGGGAAATAATCGGGCATTTAGGCTTAGGTTTTTACTTTTGTTTTTCCATTTCTTTGCATTGCATTGTACGTATTAGATGCTCCATGCTAGGATTCATAAATAATCGTCATGCATACATTGTCGTCATTTTGCATCTGCATTTGTACAAAAGTCCAAGTCTTGCATTCATCAATGTTTCCATTTGTTCACATGCACTAAAAGTCTAGACGAGTTGATCATAAGTCTTCTACGGTCATTTTGCGTCAATTCATTGTCATACATGTCAAGGTCAGTCCACCATGCATATTGCATATTGTTGTCGTAACTCTGTCATTGCATTGTCATCATGCATTCGAGTTCATATAGACGTCCTTAGATTCATTCACCTTAAGGGCTATCGAGGGTCTTCTAAAAACCATGAGTCTTTGTTTTCAAGTCCTTTCTTTGACGTCTTTCTAAGTTGAGACTTGTGTTCAGGATTGGGGGCTCGAGGAAGAATTACCGTGACAAAGGTTGGGATCGATCGTCCGACAGATTGGTTCGTGTACAAGCTACATCCAAGACACCACCACATTCCAAAAGGCCATCACCCCATAATCCATCACCACCACAAAGCTCACCACCACTCGATACATCCCTTACCTCACCAATCACACCCCCAAACTTTACTATGGTCAAAACCACCGACGAGAGGCTTGATGAGCTCATGAGTGAGTTGGAAAGGGTGCGACTCAAGGTTCGAAAACAGCGGCCTGTTTTCCAACTACCATGTTAATGTTGGTAAAGTCAATCCCAAAGTCAAGGGCAAGCTTCCAACCAAGTTCTCCATGCCCGAGGTTCCGACATTCACTGGAACTGATAATCCACAAGACCACCTCAAAGCCTTCACTACTGTCATGGGTTTAAGAGGAGTTGACAAAAATATCTACATTCACTTGTTCCCACAGACTCTTGATGCCCCAACTCATCGTTGGTTCTACAACTTGAATTTGGAGAACTACCGCACTTGGTCAGATTTCACTACAGTCTTCCTTACACGCTACATGGAAAATGTTTCTCTACCTATGACCCTTCGAGAGTTAGAGACACCAAGCAAGAAGAAGATGAGAGATTCACTACCTTCCTTCAGCGTTGGAGACTAAAGATAGCCGAACTGGTCGAGCGACCTTCGCAAACTGATCAAATCCGCCAACTCATCAACAACCTGCAACCTGCTTACAAGGAACACCTCAGGTATCAAGCAATTGACTCCTACAATCGGCTCTATGCTGTGAGTATCGTAATTGAAGATGACCTTCTTAAGAATTCCACTTAAGTTGTGAACAACGCGAGTATCTACAGCCGGGCCTGTCCTCCATATCCCTGTCAAGCAGCCCGTGCTCGAGAGGTTGAAGAGAGTCGAAGTCTCCTAGTGTGCAAGTCTAGTTGAGTCCAGTCAAATCTAATGATGTCTAGTATGTCTTTTCAATTCGTCCATAGAGTCTAGCTTACTTCTCGTGTAATGCTTTTCTTCGATTCAATAAAGATTGCGTTTTGATTCCCATCGTTGTTCTTTGTTCAATCCTATGACGAACTTAAGTTGCCTATGACGTAATAAAAAAAAATAATAATAATAAAAAAAATGATAAACCTTCATTATGGAAAACACCAAACAGGAACTCCCTAATGATCATCCCCATAGAGGACATACGGTGAACCGTCCGTGCCGAGGACATGAGGCATTCATTTGGCACCTCACATCAATATCCTGTACTATACGCTATACATCATTACCACTTGCAACCCTTTGAGCCTTAAACACATAGCATTTCATTTCTTAACCACGTCATCCTTACCCGGGGAATGAGTGTGTGCGACATGGGAATAGAAGCAACCTTCTAGGCAAGGTGGACCGACCTACAAAAGAGCCACCGAGAGAAATACCAAAAAAAAAAAAAAAAGAGAGAACTCGAAAGTTCAAGAGCAAAAACAAAACAAAGGAGAAATAAATTCGAGAGAGATCAAAGATCCAAAAAAGTGCAAACACTTCAAGTACAACCAAACGGTGCCCTTACCTAAACATTGCTCCCTAAGCCACCTCGCCTAGATCAAAAACTTATATACCATCTAGCATACTTTGGAGAGGGGATTTATATTGGGTTTCTTTGAGCCTTTATCCTTTCTTTGACACCTTAACCCATCCTGACATTACAACCCAAAAGCCCTCCAAGAGGTACGACCATTCAATTGTATAGTCCTGAACTACGTTGGCATGATTCTACACACTGGATACGTAGGAAACCTCAAAGAGGTCCAGCCACGACAATCACTTTGTCACATCATAAGGAGTTCTCCCATTCCACCATTCTCACCTAAGGCTAAAACAAAAAAAAAATGATGAGCCCGGTAGGTTGAAAACCCGAAAGGGCGGCCTAGGCAAAAGTTAGGGCAACAAAAAAAATGAACAAATTCAACATCTTGAGGAAACTTAAATTTCTGAGGATTTAGAACATAGTTTCTCTTGTAAGCATTCTCTTTGGATAGTCGTCTAGATTCATACTCATCGCCTTTCTCGTAGGCTTGCACATAGACTTCCCAACTGGGGGCTTTTTCATAATAAGTTGGTTCTTTGTCCGCTACGTTCCAAGTTGTCCATTTCGTCGCCATACCTTAAGTTAGGATATTTTGTACCGTTGCATCAACATCCTAGCTCCTCTTGTAGGTCATAATCATCAAGAACCGCACATCAAACTGGGGGCTGATTCTCTCTTGACTGCACCCATTCTTGCCCGCTTGTCTCATACTCTGTCAAGATTACCACAGGAATGAAATTCTTGATCACAAAACTTTTCCAATATGAAGACCCACTTCAGACCCTATAGGAGAGTCGTGCATGTTAGGCTAGGCCGCATGGAGCCGTGAATCAATAGAATCTGCATACATCAATATTTACATAAGTACTAGAGTGGCCTTCAAAGGCATGCATGTGAACATAATTTCGCAGTGTCTTGAGTCCGTGCGTGTTTACATGTCAATCCCCCTGTGCCCCATGCATATTACTATGTCATGTCTTGTGCATCTTGTCATGGTTGGTCGGGCATGTCTATTGCATCTTTTTCCTATGTGCATATTTCCAATGCAAAGTTTGAGTCTACCCGCTCTCCATCAAAACCAGCAAGCCCGGAACTCATGATCAAGCCCAGAAGCGACCTTCCGACTACAACCAAGAATGAAAATAACCTCCCAACAATAGTCTGCACGCGCCGGCCCCCTGTTGTCCCCTGGCTTTGTTCCAGCCTAGAAACCGTTATTTCAGAGTTCGTTCGCAGAAAAGATCAGTACCAAGCGCGCGGGAGCGAGTTTCCTTGGCCCACTAATTCAAATTCAACAGTTGGCCCATCTTACGGTACCAATTATTTTCAGGTAAAACTAACCCAATTGTTTTGCAAGTCCCAAGTACATGAGCCCGGATATATGCCCCGACGATATTCCTTGCCCGGAGTGCCAAATTATTTTAATCCCGGTAAATCTGCTGGCCTCATCAAAGTCCCAAAGTCCCAAAAGTCGGGTCAGTCAATGACCGCTTGCGGTTAAACTGTCCTTTTCTACGAAAGTCCCGAAGTCCCAACGTCCCAAAGTCGGGTCAGTCAATGACCGCTTGTGGTTAAACTGTCCTTTTCTACAAAAGTCCCGAAGTCCCAACGTCCCAAATTCGGGTCAGTCAATGATCGCTTAAGCTATTGCGGTTAAACTGGCCTTCTACGAGGTCCCAAATTTGGGTCAATGATCGCTTAAGATATTGCGGTTAAACTGGCCTTCTACGAGGTCAAAAATTCGGATCAGTCAATGATCACTTAAGCTATTGCGGTTAAAATATCCTTCTACGAGGTTACCTTTTTTTTGTGTCAGTCAATGATTGCTTAAACTGTTGCGGTTATATTGTCCTTTTTTTTTTGTGTGTGTGTCAGTCAATGATTGCTTAAGCTATTGCATTTAAACTGTTCATATGTTTTAACCATTTTACAGCCGTCATTTTTTATCGCGCTACCTCCTCGACCTTTTCGTTTCTTGTGGAGGGACGGAATCTCGGCATCCGCCAAGTGGTGCTTAGTCATTGTTTGCTTAGGATAAGCATTTATACTATTCACTCTCACCAGTTTTATTTTCCATTTACAGCCGTTATTTTTAATCGCGCTGTCTTGTTGACTTTTTCGTTTCTCGTACAGGGACGGAATCTCGACGCCCACCGAGCGGTGTTTAGTCACTTATTGTCGAAGCATTCTACGTTGATCATTCTCAAAGTATCACTAACTTTTTCATTCACTCTGAATACAGGTCCCCAGCAGACGTTTAGAGCATCTACGAGCGGTGTTCTATCCTGCTAACCATAACCTTTATTTTTCTTGAGTTCACAGAGATGAAATCTTAGCACACTACGAGCATGTCCCAACTCAGGTTTGTCTTCATATGCATACATACTGTACACTCTCACACACCATGTGCACATCAGCATCCTGCATGTCGCATTCTAAATACTTTGATCTTCGCTTTTACTCAAGCTCAATCAAAGTGGGGACTTCTGTAGAGGCCAAAAAAGCACCTTCAGATTTCTCCGCAAAAGCCCGATGATGAAAGGAGTAATTTATAAACTTGAATGCTATTTTTGCTTTGGTAGGTAAAATAAGGTCACGTTTTTCCTTGATCACTCCTTCATTTCAACTTCATTTAATAGCCCCTTTCAAGAGCTTTCCATTGCTTCCTTCCGTGTAAAAATACGATTCCACACCTAAAAGTTATGGCCAAACGAAGTTAAGGGTCAAAACAGAGGTAGCCGAATACTGTGGACCGTATTTCCATCCCCATTTGGGAGTTCATTTGGTTGATTTAATTTGTGAGCCTTATACTTCTGGATTCCTTATTCAAATACCTTTCCAATGATATATCATGAGCCCACACAACATTTCCAACCAAGGAGTTATGAGCCCAACATTGATGCGCACTTCAAAACCGGTCTCTCCTTACTCTTTTAGGTATATCTCGAGATCCACAAAAATTTTGAGCCTGAAACTAAATCCATTTGAAATTAGACCCAATAAACTTTCCAATGCATCTTGAATTATCCAATTTGAAACCCAAACGAGTGAGAGATGGCCCGACAAAGTTCCAACTGGCAGTGGCTGTGAGCCTGAGCCGCTAGCGGCGCTCACCTGAGCCACTAGCGGCCCTCGCTAAGCCTTGAAGCCCGACTATTTTTCAGCCCAAAATCCAAATTTCGGCTCCCTTCACCCATCCAACCATGCTTTCTGCGCCTGAAAATACAACCCTCCACCCTCAGTTCAAAACACATAGTCTACAGTTGACACCCTCTATTCTCAGTAGTATTGACTATGAGCTTCTCCCTCTTTCTTCCATAAACAATTCTATTCTATTCTCGGGAGTATTGACACCGAGCTTCCCCCTCTTTTTTTACTTGAGATCTTGCTTTACTATTCATTTGCTAAATAGCCTACAGTTCAGGTACTAACTCCTGAGGGCCCAAATTAAATTAATTGCTTAACTATTTATGTTCTAGTAGTCAAAATGTAGATATCATGCAAATCATGTCTTTTATTGCTTCCTAAGTATTGTCCTTCCAAGCATGTCTAGTCGTCGTAATGCCCAACTTGTCAATCGAGTGCATGTTTAAACAAGGGTTAAAATAAATGTTGTGATGCTTGTGATGAACTAATTAATCTGGTTTGTGTGGGAATCATGTCTTTAAATTATTAAGCAAACTTGAGTTAGTAGAGGACGTCATAGTACGGGGAGGTGTTGCCTAACACCTTCCCACCTCGTACCTTCGCCCCTGAACCTTTTATTCTTGGGTACTCATATGTTCTATATGAGCGGGAGTCTTTCTAAAAACATGATCAGTTCACTCATCGCGCTATTGGGTTGTCCCAAAGGATTGTCCCTTCGGTTTGTCCCTTCAATAAAACGCCGATAGCAGATTTGTGACCTCTTTCATGGTTTTTATTCAATTCAAGTCTTTTCAAAAACTTTTCTAACTCGATGGTCCCTTGAACTTATCTAAACCCCCAGCTTACAAATTTTCTATAAGGATGCACTCCGTGGCGAGAAATTTCGGGTCCTTACAAGGGGTCACAAGCAATCTATATGGGCAGTCCTACGGCTCTTAAAAAGGTCCAAAATAAGGTCGAGGACTATCTTGGAGTAGGCTGATCCCTATTCGAACCTACTCCTCCACCCCCAACTCCGGGTTGAGGGTGGACATGGTCAACGGTGATAGTCAGTTGCTATTCACTTAATACTAGAATTCCACACCTATGCACAATTCGACCAACTGTTCGACCTTCTCGGGGAGTTGGTAGTGCTTGTCGATGCGTGGTTCAAGTTGACTATCACATTGATAACCTTGCTATTCGACAAGGTTTTTTGGCGTTGAGTTGGGATCGTGGATACCTTTACTGTAACGAGGAGGGTGCGACATGAATTTGAACACTAGTAATTCGGAAAAAAGACATCCATTCGATTCATGTAAACAAAGTACAAATGGGAGGATTCAATGGAGTATGATACACTAAATTACGTTTAATCTACTCCTAAAACACTACAACTACACTAGAGATGACATTACTCTAGTCCTAACTAAGGAAACGCATCTTTGCAGCGAGATTCAATCTGTCCTCTTCCTTGCTCCGTCGATCCTATATATTTATAGGAAAATAGGAGAGTCCTTGGTACTCTAGTAACCACCCATTATTCAATCATGGGTGGAGTGTAGTCAACCACCATGACTTCATGGGTTAGTGTTTAATTGGGTAGTTTTTGTAGGAAATAACTACCATGAGTAATGTTTTAGTGGGTAGTGGTAGGAATGGAAGTTGTCAAATTCAACCACTATCTTTATTTTATAAGCAATAAATATATTTTCCGTAATATATTTTTATTCAAGTTATCGGTCTATTCGAATATCCCGGTATTTATTTTCGAGTGTAACAATTGCCCCCTAGCACATATGGATCGATTGTAATGAGATTCGTATGTGCTAATATACTTCAATCGTTAATAAAAAATATTTGGCTTATCAAGTCAATTAAATTTGTGCTTGATTAACCCATAACAATTTTCTATTCCTTTTTTCGAGCGGTTGAGCTATGTTGCCCCCCCGCCCCCCCAATAGCCAATCATTTCGTAATTGACTAGGGGTCTTCTTCTTAGTCTCCCCTCTGATTACCTAGAGACTTGTAGTCCTTCATGACTGGGACAAACACCAAATACTCAAATGATGGTAATAAAATTGTGAATAGAGGTAACTTCGTTCCCTTAATTTTAGGACTTAATTCGTTCGTATCATTTGAGTATTTTGCATCTCCCAAATTGTTATCAGAAGTGCACCATTGCACCCCTACCTTTTTATAATTGAGAGTAGCGGTATCATTTTCCAAATTTGATTTCTCCAAAATAATGCGTTGATCAATATTTTCTTTTTCGAAACATTCATCTTTAACTTCTAATTCGTTAGAAGCCGCACTTTTTGGGTATTCAGACTCGGTTCCCCAAATTTCAATAAAATCATTTTCATCCTCATCAAGTATACTTTCTTCATTATATAAGGAATTTCCATCGCCATCGACTAAAATAATTTCTTCATCGAGATACAAGGATTTTTCGTTTTTTCGAATAGATAGTGTATTGAATGAATCATTTTCATCTTATCAAGTATACTTTCTTCGTCATATAAGGAATTTTCGTCGCTATCGACAATTATAATTTCTTCATCGGGATAAAAAGATTTACATCTTCTCGAATAAATGATGTATTGAATAAATCATTTTCATCCTTATCTATTATACTTTCTTTGTCATATAAGGAGTTTCCATCACTATCGACTATTATAATTTCTTCGTCGAGATAGAAGGATTTTTTATCTTCTCGAATAGATGATGACTCTTCTACATGCAAAGTATTTCAAATAATAGTTCGACTATCCCTTCGTGAACTACTGAGTTCATTCTCGAGTTGATTTATTTGTTCGGATAACTCTTGCCACAGATCATTTATAATGTTAAGTTCTTGGCGACCTAAAATATTCCGCTTAAATCGAGTGATTTGAAGATCTTTCTTTTGTCTCCATAGACCATCGAGACGGATCTTAATTCGAGCGATTTGGTCATTTATATGACTATCATAATGGATTTTGTCGAAGAAATTCATTTAATATTGACATCAAAATTAACCCTCCTCGTAATATATGTATTCGAGGTAACCAATTTGATCCCCAATCTAATAGTATCTAAAGGTTTATTCGTGGAGTGTATTTCGTTACTCCCACTGTGGTCGCCAAATTTGTTGTTGTGCTTGGTACTTAGGGGTCACAAGAAATCTATATGGGCAGTCATATGGCTCTTAAAAAGGTCCTAAATAAGGCCGATTACTATCTTGGAGTAGGCCGCTCCCTATTCGAACCTACTCCTCCACCCCCAACTCCGGGTTGACAGTGGACACGGTCAATGGTGATAGTCTGTTGCTATTCACTTAATAGAATTCCACACCTATGCACAATCTGACCAACTGTTGGACCTTTTCGGGGAGTTGGTAGTGCTTGTCGATGCGTGGTTCAAGTTGACTATCACGCTGATAACCTTGCTATTCGACAAGGTTTTTTGGTGTTGAGTTGGGATCATGGATACCTTTACTGTAACGAGGAGGGTGCGACGGGAATTTGAACACTAGCAATTCGGAAAAAAGGCATCCATTCGATTGATGTAAACAAAGTACAAACGGGAGGATTCAATGGAGTATGATACACTAAATTACGTTTAATCTACTCCTAAAACACTACAACTACACTAGAGACGACATTACTCTACTCCTAGCTAAGGAAACGTATCTTTGCGGTGAGATTCAATCTATCCTCTTCCTTGCTCCGTCGATCCTATATATTTATAGGAAAATAGGAGAGTCCTTGGTACTCTAGTAACCACCCATTATTCAATCATGGTTGGAGTGTAGTCAACCACCATCACTTCTTGGGTTAGTATTTAATTGGGTAGTTTTTGTAGGAAATAACTACCATGGGTAGTGTTTTAGTGGGTAGTGGTAGGATATAATGCAAGTTGTCAAATTCAACCACTATCTTTATTTTATAAGCAATAAATAGATTTTTCGGTCTACTCGAATATCCCGTTAATTTATTTTTTCGAGTGTAACAAAAGGCATGGGTGATATCAAAGTTCTGGGATTCGGATGTCCCTCTCGGGCGTCGAGGGTCCTCTAGGGTCATGATAGACCCACCAGAGAAGTTTGTGCAAAAGTGACACACGGGGCCCGGGAAGCCGAAAACGAAAGTAACAATCCACGTTTTCTGGGCTTGCGGGAGGCCCCGAAACAAAGGTGGATATTTTCGCACCACATTGCACGAAACACCCCTAGAGAACATGAGAGGCCCTCGGGGTCGCTTATCCGCTCCCTGATAGGCTTGGAAGGGCGTTTTATGTGACACCGGTGTAAGATCCAAATTACAAAAGCCATGGGTGATATCGAAGGGGGATTCGTATGTCCCTCCCGGGCCACAGAGGGTCCTCTAGGGTCATTATAGACCCCCTGGAGAAGTTTGGGCAAAAATGACACCCGAGACACGGGAAGCCGAAAACGACAACTAAAATCCACTTTTTTGGGCTTGCGGGAGGCTCCGGAACAAAGGTGGATATTTTCGCACCACATCGCACGAAATACTCCCAGAGGACATGGGAGGCCCTCGTGGTCGCTTATCCAGTCTCTAATAGGCTTGGAAGGGCGTTTTACGGGACATTGATGTAAGAGCAAAAACACCAAAGGCATGGGTGACATCGAAGTCCAGGGATCCGGTGTCCCTCCCGGGGCACCAAGGGTACTCGATGGTCATGATAGACCCCCCAGAGAAGTTTGGGCAAAAATGACACACGGGCCTCGGGAAGCTGAAAACGAAGGTTATAATCCACGTTTTTTGGGCTTACAGGAGGCGCAGAAACGAAGGTGGGTATTTTTACACCACATCGCACGGAACACTCCTAGGGGACATGGGAGGCCCTTGGGGTCGCTTATTCGGTCCCTGATAGGCTTGGAAGGGCGTTTTACGGGACATTGGTGTGAAAGCCAGAACACCAAAGGCATGGGTGATATCGAAGTTTGTGGAACCGAATGTTCCACCCGGGACACCGAGGGTTCTCTAGGGTCATGATAGACCCCGCGGAGAAGTTTGGGCAAAAAAGACACCCGGGGCCTCGCAAGCAGAAAACGAAAGCTATAATTAACGTTTTTTGAGCTTCCGGTAGGCTCCGGAGCGAAGGTGGATATTTACGCACCACATCTCCCGGAACATACCCATGGATGACATGGGAGGCCCTCGGGGTCGCTTATCCGATCCCTAATAGGCTTGGAAGAGCGTTTTACGGGACACTGGTGTAAGAGCTGAAACACCAATGGCGTGGGGGATATCAAAGTTCGGAGATCCGAATGTCACTCCCGGGGCAACGAGGGACCTCTAGGGTCATGATAGACCCCAAGGAGAAGTTTGGGAAAAAATGACACCTGGGGCCGGGAAGCCGAAAATGAAGGCTATAATCCACATTTTTGGGCTTCGGCGAGGTTTCGAGACAAAGATGGATATTTTCGCACCATATCGCACGAAACACCCTTAGTGTACATAGGAGGCCTCGGTGTTGCTTATCCGGTCCCTGATAGGCCTGGAAATGCGTTTTATGGGACACTGGTGTAAGAGCCAAAACACCAAAGGCATGGGGGATATCGAAGTTCGAGGATCCGGATGTCCCTCTCGGGGCAACGAGGGTATTCTAGGGTCATGATAGACCCCACAGAAAAATTTGGGCAAAAATGACACCCGGGCCTCGGGAAGCCGAAAACGAATGCTATAATCCACGCTTTTTGGGCTTTCGGGAGTCCTGGAAACGAATGTGGAAATTTTCAAACCACATCGCACGGAACCCCCCTAGGGGACATGGAAGGCACTCGGGGTCGCTTATTCGGTCCTTGATAGGCTTGGAAGGACGTTTTATGGGACACTGCTGTAAAAGTTAGAACACTAAAGGCATGGGTGATATCGAAGTTCGGGGATCCGGATGTCTTTCCCGGGGCACTAGGGTCTTCTAGGGTCATTATAGATCCTTTGGAAAAGTTTGAGAAAAAATGACACCTGGGGTCAGGGAAGCCGAAAACGAAGGCTATAATCCACGTCTTTTGGGCTTTCGGGAGACCCCTAAACGAATTTGGATAGTTTTAAACCACATCGCACGGAGACCCCTAGGGGACATGGGAGGCCCTCAAGGTCGCTTATCCGGTCCCTGATAGGCTTGGAAGGGCGTTTTACGGGACACTGGTGTAAGAGCCGGAACACCAAAGGCATAGGTGATGTCGAAGTTCGGGGATCCGGATGTCCCTCCCAAGTCACCCAGGGTCCTTTAGGGTCATTATAGACCCCCCGGATAAGTTTGGGCAAAAATGACACCTGGAGCCTAGGAAGCCGAAAACGAAGGCTAAATAAATAATCCACAGTTTTTGAGCTTTCTGGAGGCCAAGAAACGAAGGTGGATATATACGCTTCACATCGCACGGAATACCCATAGAGGACACGGGAGGCCCTCGGGGTCGCTTATCCGGTCTCTGATAGTCTTGGAATGGCGCTTTACGGGACACTGGTGTCCAGAAAACCAAACGCATGGGTGATATAATTATCTTTTATGAAAAGTTTGATAAACTTTTGGTTTTATAGGGTTTGCTTATGTGGCGTGTCCTATGCTCTTTTTTTATGTCGCACGTCTCATTTTAATTGTGACATCACTCTATGATCTTTGATGATGTGTCACCGTAACTTAACACTCTTACTCATATGTTCTAAACATATTGTAAATTCATCTCATTGTGAAGTGTTTTTCGATCCGAATCTTATGGTGTAATTTTTGTTTTTTTTGAGATTTATGAAAAATATTAACTATGATTTTTTAATATTTGACGAAAATTACAAGAGTTTGGAGTGTCTACATATATTAGTCGCATTTGCTAAAGTATTGAATATGTGATGAATTTGTAAGAAACTATTTCTGCTCTTGAAAATACAACCTATAGCAATAAGATCGGAATTAATTTTAAATTTTTAATGAATTTGTTTGCTATCATGGTCGTTCCAGATGCTTCAAATGATTTACACATATTTATCCCATATTGTTATTTTTTGCTCATCGAAAAGAGGGTGCAAGTGAATGGTGAACTTGACACCCCCTACTACGTCATGTTCAGACTCTCGTGTTTAATCGCGAACATATTAAACTAACTAAACAACCAATTCAAGCAGTGGCTCCGTCAACATGACCATATTGTTATTTGGGACCTTCCGAAATGCTCCAAATCATGTAGATAAAGACACAGAAGCTCTTTACAAGATCCCATCAGCAAAAGTACGAAATGCTTAATCCAAAACCGGACCTTAAGAATACAAATTGAACTCATGCAAGATGAGGATATAATAATGTGAAAGGAGTAGCCTAAATTTATGAAATGGAACAAATCCACGACTCACAATGAGACTAAAAAATTAATTAATGAGAAACAAAATTAGTGCCACATTACATGCTAGTCATGACTCTCGTGACGGTGGATCTCTCCGACAAAGAGCATGTATCCTCTACATCGCTCCCCATTTCCCTCCAAAATCTCCATCCCACCATAAAGTCCCAATACAACCTTCCCATAATTTGATTACTTACAAAAATAAACATTCATAATTTATCATAATTCAGCATATGCGAGTTTTATATGAGACCATCTTACAATAATCCCACAAAAAAAAGGAAAACTCATAATGTAATCGTTATTTAAAAATAAAACATATAGAACACTTATAATAAATTATTGAATTGTAACCCTTTGTTTCATTTGAGGTTTTATGATGATGGATTCATGATTTTTGATTAGCAATTTCACACACACTAAAAATGAGATAAAAAAGTGTACTTTTTAAACTTTTTGGGCATTTAAGACTGTTTTATTGTCGGACGCTAATTCGTCGGTCTTACCCAAGACCAAAATGTTTCGAAAAAAATAAAAATTCAGAACATGCATCCCCACGACTTTCCCTACACCCCTCCACACCATATCTCACCTCCCCTTCCCTTCCGCGTAAAATCACCATTTTGGCAAAGTTTTCTCTCTCCTCCGACACTCCCCCATTAAAACCCCGCCCATTTCTCTCTTTCTCTCTCCTTGAACCTTGATCCATCCTCCCCTCTCTCTCTCTCCAAACACACACACACACACACACATACACACACACATACACACACACACACTCTCTCTCTCTCTCTCTCTTTCTCTCTCCTCCAACAATGTCTACTCTAGAAACAATCGACTCCACCACCCCCAAATCCACCGATAACGGCGAATCACCCCTCCGAAAAGTCGCATTAATCACCGGAATCACAGGCCAAGATGGTTCATACCTAACCGAATTCCTCTTAAAAAAAGGTTACGAAGTCCATGGCTTAATTCGCCGATCTTCAAACTTCAACACACAGCGTATAAACCACATCTACATTGACCCACACAACAAACCCAAAGCCCTAATGAAGCTCCATTACGCTGACCTCACTGATGCGTCATCATTACGTCGTTGGATCGACACAATTTCACCTGACGAAGTTTACAATCTCGCCGCACAGTCGCACGTTGCTGTTTCGTTTGAGATCCCTGATTATACTGCTGACGTGGTTGCTACTGGGGCCCTTAGATTGCTTGAGGCTGTTAGGTCCCACATTTCTGAAACTGGTAGGACCCATATTAAGTATTATCAAGCTGGGTCTTCTGAGATGTTTGGATCTACGGCACCACCTCAGAAAGAGGATACTCCGTTTCATCCTAGGTCTCCTTATGCTGTTGCTAAATGTGCTGCTCATTGGTATACTGTTAATTATCGTGAGGCTTATGGTAAGTTTTTTGTTTTGTTTTAATTTTGTTCATGTCATGTGATTTGTTTGATCAATTGGTTAATTGGGGTTTTTGATGGGAATGTGGGTGGTTAAAGGAGGGATCTTGTGATGATTGATTAGTTTGGTTATGGTGATTGGTTGATTAATAATTGTTTTTACATCGGTGGATTGAATTGACTGTGTTTGTGGGTTTTTGGGGGTTTTGTGATTGGAGTGGATTTGATGGATTTATTGTGGGTGATCAAATGTGGGTCTGATGCTCATTTGATTGAAGATGGGTAATTGGGTTTGTGATTAGATGATTGGGTTATCTTTTTTTATTTTTATTTTTAAAATTTTACTTTTTGTAATTAAAGATGGGATTGTGAATATATGATGGTAGATGGAAATGTGGGTGGTTAAAGGAGGGATCTTGTGATAATTGATTGATTAGGTTATGGTGATTGTTTGATTGGATTTTATTTTTGCCGGTGAATCAAATTGGAATTTTTGTTGTGGGTTTTGCATTAGAGGGATCTGATGGGTTTGGAGAATTTATGGTGGGTGATCAAATGAGGGATCTGATGCTCATTTGATTATTTGAGTTGGCATTGATCTAGAATGATTATTAACGATTAGCTTTGTTACTTGTGATGTGATTGATTATCATAATTGGGTTTTTGTGGGGTTTTAGTTTTGTGATTGGAAGTGGGTTTGGGTGGACTTTTGGGTGGGAGATGAAATGTGGATCTCGTGGTCATTGATCATTTGGGTTATGTGTGGTGTTGATATGGAATTATTGCACATTAATAGCTCTGTTTCTTTGATAGTATGATTAAGGATGGATATTGATCTCACCTGTTTTTGGGTTAATTTATTGATTTTTGTGGATTAAATTGCATTTTTGGGTTTAGTTGGGGGTTTGAGGGGTTTTGATTGTGTGAGTGAAGATGGATTTACTGGATTATGATGGTAGATGGGCATGCCGGTCAGCTGGTAATTTATGAGGGATCTCATGATCATTGATCGTTTGGGTTATTTGACATTGATCTGAAATCATTACTTCATCAGTGGCTCTGTATCTTTGTTATATGATTAAGGAGCCCTGAAGAACTCATCTTTTGTTAGTTGTTGATTGTTTGACTTCTGATGACTTTTGATGGATTTAGGGCGAAGAATAGAAATGTGGGTGAAATGATGATGACTCAGTGAGTAATTGGTAGATTTCTTAGTGATGCCCGTTCGATGTTCTATATGACATGATTGATAATGCATGATTATAAGGTTCTGTTGCACATGATTGAGGATGCTTGATTATCAGATCTCAGTGCCTGATGGATTTTTAGTTTACTGGAATTTGGAAATGCATTTGATGTTGAATTTATGACAGGGAATGGTATCAGAAATGAAAATGAGGACCCATTTGATGGGTTTCTGCCTTTCTGGAGTAATAATATTGGGATTTGGTTGACTTTTGTTTTGTAGAACTCTTTTTGCTTATTTTTTTGAACTGTGATGAATAGTTTGATCCGCTTTTGAAGATTGATGTGGTGTTGTTTTCTTCAGTGTTCTTGGTCTGATTATTCCCCTTGATCACTAGTCTTGCCACTACATTAGTAACGTGATAAAAAAAAATTTTGATCGCAGAAACGTGATAACTTGAGAAGGTGGAATGCAGCAAATTTATGGATTTGTTTCATTTCATCCAATTATTTAGATCCTTTGTATTGAACATGGACTTGATTTTATTGAACTTTTTGTGTCATTTGTTTGGTGGCTTTAAAATAATTTATAATGTGAGAGTCTGAATTACTAGAGTTATTAAAATACTTGCCTTTTGTCCTGTATCATTATAGAAGAGCTCATCATGTGGAGTACTTTTAGTATTTTTTTTTTTTTTTTTTTTTTTGAAAAGGCAAGAAAGCCAGGAAGGAGTACGTTTAGTATAATCATTCATATTCTGTGACCTCCCACTCTAATTTCCAATCAGATTTGGTTTTTGGGCCAACTATATCAATTGCTCTTTTATTGTATGGCAATTTTGATGATGATATTAAACAAAGCTAGCTATTTAATAGGTTGAATGTGGCAATCGGATGGCTTTCTTATATTCTTATGAAGTTTTTTTTATTTGTTGTGGCTGCTCTTAGTCTAGTATGTTAACTCCTAAACCTGTTTTGCAGGAATTTATGCTTGCAACGGTATCTTGTTTAACCATGAATCTCCGCGAAGGGGAGAAAATTTTGTAACCCGAAAGATCACAAGGGCTGTTGGCCGGATCAAGGTCGGGCTACAGAGCAAGCTATTCTTGGGGAACTTGCAGGCGTCCAGGGACTGGGGGTTTGCGGGGGACTATGTGGAGGCGATGTGGTTGATGCTCCAACAGGAGAAGCCAGATGACTATGTGGTGGCCACCGAGGATTCCCACACTGTGGAAGAGTTCCTGGAGGTTTCATTTGGGTATGTGGGATTGAACTGGAAGGATCATGTGGTCATTGACAAGAGGTACTTCAGGCCAGCTGAGGTTGATAATCTAAAGGGTGATGCCAGCAAGGCGAAGGAGGTGCTTGGCTGGAAGCCTAAGGTTGGCTTCCAGCAACTGGTGAAGATGATGGTTGATGAGGATATAGAGTTGGCTAAGAGGGAGAAGGTGCTTGTTGATGCAGGCTACATGGATGCTCAGCAACAACCATGAGTTGCTACCATTTGATTCTCAGGTCTTATACAATTAATTCTGTTCTTTTTACCTCAATCTTTTCTGATTTAGTATACCGATCAGATCATAGGTTATCTTGGTGCGGCATTAAGTTATTGATTTGTTCAATTTGCTTCAAAAGTTCCAGTTTCTTTCATAGGTTTCTTTTTTTCCATAAATTCCAGCCATTCAGTGTCAGTGACCCACTTCCTTGTCATGGTCCTTAAGTTATATCCTGCTGGCACTTTGCCGTTGATTTTTCAGTTCCTTTTGTCAATCTAAAAAGAACTTTTCTGTGTCGTTTGCTTTCACAGAGGTGGTTGAATTTTGTAGGCACAGCTGTTTCATTCTACTTGTGGGGAGCTCTTTATAGCATGAAACTTGTAGCTCTTGTTAACCCTTGATCTGGGGAGCTCCAAAAGCATGTATCTCTTTTCTGTATTTTGCCTAATGGGTGCATCATAGTAAATGAAATGCGTTTGTTCTCTCTCTTTCTCTCTCCCTCTCCCTCTCCCTCTCCCTTCCCCTCCTTCCCTCCCCAAATATGTCAACAGTTTCCGGTCCCCTGAAAACCACCAAAGTTCTTGATAAAAGCCAGATATTCATCACATTATTGGTGGAAAGAATAATATACAGACGTATTATAATCAATGCTTAAACTGGAGTTCTGAACTTGAGATCCTAGGATATGTGACAAAATGTACAATGGGAGCAGGAAAATTTAGTTATTACAAGCTATGCAGGAAAAAAACTTTATAAGAAATGATCCACGAGTGGCCTTCGAAGGTTCACCCTCAACAGTGATGACTGTAGACTCATCTGCTCCTTTCTTTCTTGCTTTATCACACTCCCTTAAGAATATTCCAAGAGCATCTTGCACATACTCAACTGCCTCTTTTACTGTCATGTTCTCTACTAGCTTGTGTGGGTATGTATCCTTATTGTGGTCTCCTTTTAAACAAGCTGCCATTTGCACCAACTCTGCTTGGAAATCAGACAGCTTCCTATCTTCCTTTGGTAAGGCTTCGCGCAATTTGACTGGTACAGGCAATGTCACTGCACCATATGTAGAATTTGGTAAGCAAAGTGATGAATAAAACACTGAACCAAATGTACTAAGCTAACCATGCATTCGTGTTCGACTGTTAAAGTACAGTTAGCTTGTAGAAGAAGTAACACATTCTGCCCCATCTCTGCAAACTAAGTTTTACAACTATGGTAGATTTTCGGAAGTGATCAGATTATCCGTAATCTCTCTCATGTCCGAGTCCTTTCCTAGGAATCTAGAATACCGAGCAGTAGGATTTGCTCTATTAGGAACATAGTGTCCTTAGTCCTTAGGAAATTATCCTGTAGGAAATTACTCAGGAAAGGTGATAGAAAAATTTACCTGGGCAATCTGTTCTTGGAGTCTTCCTATTCACCACACCCTCAAAAGTGCCAGCCCATGCGTCACGTTTGGTCAGAAACTCTTTTAAGTTGAAGATCTTCTTGACAGTTGCTGGAATTGAGGAATGTTCATATTCTGATGTAAGATGTGGCCCTGATGGTCGATGTAACACTGCAATTCCCACCTTAAATTATAAGTAATTTATATTCGTATAGATTCGAGCTCAATTCGGTTGAAAAGAACTACTCCTCAGCTCCTACATCCTTAAACAAATTTTCCTTCCAACCAAACAGATACTAGAAAAGTACACGAAAACCTACACAAACGTACCTGTTCCGGGCTCGATCCATGGTGAAATCATGATCGTCGGGACCCTAACACCGAGACGGTCGAATTTAAACCTGTAAGGTTCTGGACCAACAATGCCATCAGGGCTAGGAACACCATGCACAGGTATAGGAACATGGTCGTAGAAACCACCATGCTCGTCATATGTTATTACGAACAGCATTTCATTCCACTGAGGGCTTGACCTTAACGTTTCATAAACTTCCTTGACAAATTTTTGACCTACTGAGACATCATGGGATGGATGATCATCATTCCCTGGCAATGACAGTAAATCGAAGTATCTTTGCTCAATCACCACATAGTTTGGCAACTTCCCCTCTTTGCAATGGTTCTTGAACTCCAGATCAAATTGGTGGAAATGGGGCACGTATTTCAGTTTCCTCAGATTCCTGCCAAACAAACAAATGGGTTAGCCTAAATTTTCTAAACTTTTTGTGGACTTCGATGAAACTTTGGTTTGATTTGGAGGTTATTAGTGTTTTTGGGGTTATGTGTGGTCAGTAAAGCAATAACAAGAAGGTGATATAGATGGGTTTGAAACTCGAAAACTGTTGCGATTCGAAAAGACTTTACCAGTTGATCTAGTTAGATACCTGTAGAAAAGGGTGGCAGGAGGATACTGATAATAGATACCAAAACTATGACCAGCTTCATCCAATGATTCAAAGATGGTCTTCTGAGGTAGCCCTTCAATAAGCTTTTTAGTATCATTGCTTGTTAAACCATGGGATGTAGCTGCGTGCACGAATAGTCTATTGGGTTGTGTGGATGCAGGCATTGAAGCAAACCATCTATCACAAACTGCAAATTGGGTTACCAGTTCCTTGTAAACAGGTACGAGATCCGGCTTGAATCCGTTCATCACAGTCTCGGCCATCCCGCTCTGGATTCGGTTTGCATTCTGGGCAAATCCTTGCATTTGTGGTGGTAACTTCTTCTGGGCAGATTCTTCGCTCCATGGCTCACCAAATACCTGCTCAATTTTTAGTATGTCAAAACTTGTTTTGGAATCTATGAGCCAACATAGAACAGCAAGGATATGCCTAATTATATACCTGCTCATATATGTCCTGGATGGAGTGTCCAGGGTCAGGATCCACATACACAGATCCATTTCCAAAGTTGATCCTCTTCGAGTTTGGGTCAGACGTCTCCAACGGGTTGGACTCATGACCCGTAACCCCATCAATATCCGGGCGGATCCCTTTCATCCAACCGAGCATGTGATCAAAGGATCGGTTCTCTTGGACCAACACCACCACCGTCTTAATCGGGTACGGGTTATTAGTAGTGTTGTCACCACTGCTGCTCTCACCACCCATTATATTGCTCTCTGTAAATCTCTCTCAACAATGCTGGGGTTGTTAAAGGGATGTGGGGAGAAAATCTAGTGGAATTTCCATTCTTATATTTAGTGTCTATTAGTAGAAAATGTGTCTAAATCTAGTGAGATGAATAAAGACTTTTTAGCTTTAACGTGGAGTGACTTGAAAATGCAGGAACTTGAAAATTTGATTCCTTGTGGGACTTCATCACTTATTAATCTTTCTAGTTAGCTCTTACGAGTATTTCTCTAGAAATGATAACTTGCGTGCGTACCATAACGGATGAATGTACCCATTTTGGATATACTCGTTTTATCGTGAGCTATGCGCTTCTTTAGCTATACCGTTGCTTATTTGAGTTGTGTAATGTGCTTCAAACAGTCTGTAATGGGTAGGTATGTTGTAATTTGATTTCAGTTGGGTTTTGCTATCGGTAGGTGTTTACTATACGGTTAGTCTATTATGAAAGGAAGGTTGATTTGATGGTCAGATAGAGTCCTAACATAAACGAAGGGAGAATTTGTTAACAATTTGACGACGCGTGTCAAAAATGAGGGGAAGATAGGGTTGGAGCGTGTTTGGCTTAACTTATGACAACGCATGAATTATGCATTCGCGTATATGGCGCTTGATGTGCCCATAGGTGTCACGTCATTAATGATGTTGAGTTTGCCAGAATAAATATATGAGCTAAAATAAGTATGGTATAATGTGCTACATACACCCGAGTACATACAAAATAATTTCCCTCCCAAGTTCCCTAGGTGACCCAAAAATAGAAGCATCAAATTGAAGTTTCTGCTTTTTGGCCTCTTAAGGGTTGTTTTGAACTTTTTAGAAGTTGAAAATGGGGTGAGAAAGCAGTGGAAGGGATAGTTAGGAAACTAGGAGGGAATATTAAAAGTTACTCTTATTCACAAGTTAAATCAAACACCACCTCAATATATGATGACTATCCTATGCGATTGTGTTAATCAATTGTACTATTAGTGTCGTTAACAGCTAATGTGTTATATATTACAACTAGTGTGCATGTTCGTGTGATGCACGAGATATTTCAGCTCTTTTTGTTTTTTTTTTTTTTAATTTAATGTTTTCTGATGGGTTGCCTTGCTTCTAACTTTATTGTAATAATTTTATTTTTCTTTTTAGATGCTAATTTTGTGATTAACTGGTAAATAAAACTAAAACAACATCAAGGCGAGATTTGAAGAGTTTCATTCGCAGTCCGACTCTTAATTTGCTTAGGGAAAATATTAAAATATTGGTAGGAGGGATGCCCTCAAGTCATGGTAATGGTCATCCACTGGGTATTATCCTTTGACGAAAAAAAAGTCATTCATTGGCTTGTGCTGCCTCTATAAAAGTTAAAGTTATCTACCCCTAAATGTCATTGCTTGTTGCATTATAGTACTACTTATTATGATTAATCATACTGTGAACATTGATCTATATTTGGCCGAGTGTTTAGGAAACGATTATTAGCCTTTAATTAACAAACTTGAGAATACTCTGTTATAAACTTTTTCTAGCAAAGATTATCATAGTATACAATGGATCACAATGAACTAAGTACATCAAAAATTTATTGAAACAAAATTTAGGTGGCCCATGTCCCATGTCCCAGGGCGTATGTCCCATGTCCCATGTCCCATGGGTGAAATCGGAATTCGCGGACCCGAATGACCGTCCTGAGGCACCGGAGGTCCTCTAGGGTGACGATAGAAACCCCCCTCCCCATAAAAGTTTGGCAAAAACAGAAACAGGCCCCGCGACGCCGAAAATCAAAGGCTATAATCCACTTTTTTGCGCTTCCGGAGGCCCCGGAGCGAAAGTGAATATTTTTGCACCACATTGCACGGCACACCCTTGGGGAGTATAAGAGGTCCATGGGTCCGTTATCGGGTAAGTCTTTGATATGCTTGTAAGGGCGTGTTTACGGGACACTAATGTAAGGGCCGGAACACCTAAGGCATGGCTGATATCGAAGTTCGTGGATGTGGATGACCCTCTCGGGGTACTGAGGTTTCTCTAGGGTCATGATAGACCCCTCGTAGAAGTTTGGGAAAAAATGACACCCAGGACCCGGAAGCGGAAAACGAAGGCTATAATCCACGCTTTCTGGGCTTCCGGGAGGGCCTGAAACGAAGGTGGATATATTCTCACCACATCACAAGGGACACCCTTGGGAAACATAAGAGGCCCGCGGGGTCCGTTATCGGTTCCCTGATAGGCTTGTAAGAGTGCTTTTACGGGAAACTAATGTAAGGGCCAGAACACCGAAGGCATGGGTGATATCGAAGTTCGGGGATCCGGATGACCCGAGGCACCAAGAGTTCTCTAGGGTCATGATAGACCCCTCGTATAAGTTTGGGCAAAAATGACACTATGGCCCACGGAAGCGGAAAACGAAGGCTATATAATCCATGTTTTTTGGGCTTCCGAGAGGTCCCGAAACGAAGGTGGATATTTTTGCAACACGTCGCACGGGACACCCTTGGGAAACAAAAGAGGCCTTGGGGTCCGTTATCGGGCCCCTGATAGGCTTGTAAGGATGTTTTTAGGGTACACCAATGTAAGGGGCGGAACACTGAAAATATTGGTGATATCAAAGTTCGGGGATTCGTATGACCCTCTCGAGGCAACGAGTATCCTCTAGGGTCATGATAGACTCCCCGAATAAGTTTGAGCAAAAATGACACCTGAGCCGCGTGAAGGCGAAAACGAAGGCTATTATTATCCAAGTTTTTTGGTCTTCCAGGAGGCCCCAAAACGAAGGAGGATATTTTCGCAACACATTGCACGGAACACTATTAGGGGACATGGGAGGCCCTCGGGGCCTCTTATCCGATCCCTGATAGGCTTAAACAGACGTGTTACGACATACTGGGGTAAGAGTTGGAACACCAAAGGCATGGGTGAAATTAATGGTCGGGGATCCGAATGACGCTCCCAGAGCACCGAGGGTCCTCTAGGGTCATGATAGACCCCCGGGTAAAGTTTGATCAATAATGACACCCGGGCCCCGGGAAGTCGAAAATGAAGTCTATAATCCACGTTTTTTGGGCTTTCCGGAGGCCCTGAATGAAGGTGTATATTTACGCACCACATCGCACGGAACACCCCTATGAGGCATGTGAGGCCCTTGGTGTGGCTTATTTGGTCCTTGATAAGCTTGAAATTAAACGGCGTTTTACGGGACACTGATGTAAGAGTTGGAACACCAAAAACATGGGTGATATCATTGTTCGGGGATCTGTATGACCCGTCCGGGGTGCCAAGGGTCCTCTAGGGTCATGATAGACCCCCGGAGAAATTTGGGCAAAATGACACCTGAGCCCCCGGAAGCCGAAAACGAAGGCTATAATCCACGGTTTTTGAGCTTCCGGGAGGCCTCAAAACGAAGGTGAATATTTTCGCACCACATCACACAAGACACCCTTAGGGGACATGGGAGGCCTACGGGTTAGGTTATCGGGTACTTGGTAGACTTGACGGGCCTCTTACTGGACATCGGAGCCTAATCCACAGTTTTTGGGTACACCCTGTGTCGCCAAACCTAACCTGAAGCCCTCT
This sequence comes from Tetragonia tetragonoides, assembly GCA_038025085.1. NCBI lineage: Eukaryota > Viridiplantae > Streptophyta > Magnoliopsida > Caryophyllales > Aizoaceae > Tetragonia > Tetragonia tetragonoides. The sequence continues at coordinate 9,213,684 of CM076140.1, read as the reverse complement.
CTACTATTAGTGACGTCTCATAATTTTTCCAATATTTTTGAAGTGATTTCTAATTTATTTTGATTTTTTTCTTTTTTTTTCAGCGTACTTTTTAATTAAAAATTAAATTAAATAGCTACAAACTGTGAAAAAAAAATTTGTAACTAAATAATATATTTGAAAAGTTTGAGGTGAAACTTTTGTAAAATAATTCTCCAAACTCTCAAAACACGAGTATGAACGTTATGCATTTGGCATGTCTACTATTGTTATTAGAATCACTAAACCATATAAGACTCTTCAGTAGGTAGTTGCTTGAGAGAGGGCTTGTGGGCGAAGGAAAGCAAGCAACGTGACATGAAGTGCCTACCATAATGAAAGTTATGTATTGGGCATCTCTACTCCACGATTTTTGGGTACCGAGCATGTCTCCCCACCACTCCGTGCCACCAAACTTACCCCCTAGCCCTCTGTACTATTAGAGTGAGGTCTCATAATTTTTCCCAATTTGTTTTGAAGCGATTTCGAATTTTTTTGGATTTTTTTTCTTCTATTTTTCAGCATAACTTTTAAATTAAAAATTAAATTAAATAGTTTTAAACATTCAATTTGGTACAACTTTTTAGAGAAAACAATGTAAAGCAATACATGGTACTAAGTTTAATGAAGTTGAAGGGGTTATCTTGCAAATAGAGGATGTGTAGATATCGAATGCCTATTAGCAATCTCGCAAAGAGAAATACGATGAACCTTACCAAAATAGGGATCGGTTGTATACGATGTCGGAAAGATGGTGGACGACGACGATGAGATCCAGATACAAACGTTGAACATCTGGAAAGGTATGAGATGAATTGATGGTGTGTGGTTCCATCATCTATTCACGAGAGAGGAATTAGCTTCTTTTTCTTTCTCTTTTTTGGCTCATCGATATGTGAGAGAAATTAGCTAATACTCAATTTCTTGGATTTGTAACGTTTGACAACATGTGAGAATGAAGGGAATGGGATGAAAGAGACATTAAACTCCATTATGTTTTTGTAACGTCTTATGTTGCTATTTTCTCTCCTTTTTTTCTTTTTTTTTTTTTTATTGGCCATGAGTCACATGACACGCCATAAGTAAATTGACACGTCATTGGTCAATTTAGTAGCTCTGTTTTAATCATTGTGTTTTAATTTAATTATTATATAAACTAGTTACATTCCCGTGGCGATGCACGGTTTGATACAAAAATTCTCTTCGATCTATGAACCTCTCGCTTAATTAATATCGTACATAAACCAAAAATATTGTATCAATTGTAGAGTAGAATACTAAAATATACAATATCTCATTTCTTGTTAATCATGATATAAAATTAGTTTGTATAACCAAATCTTTATTATTTTTGTTGCAATTTACCCTAATATCTAGTGTCCAATATCTAGTCCAAAAAACCACCACCACTACTACTTTTTTATGCAGTTTACTCCAAATATCCAGTCAAAAGAATCAAAGTCTAAGTATCAAATGGATGTAATAAAATTACGTTTAATTAGTTAACAACTATGTATACCCATTATTGGAAGCTAATTCAGATCACATATCATTTCAACTATATGTATATTATCGTTAGAGGAAATAATACAAAATTCAAATAGTAACAATGTACACTTTGACTCGAATATAGTAAGCTCTATTGTTACAGCATACATGCATCCGCCAAAATAAAATGTATCAATAGAAAAATATATACATTTATTATTGTTATATGCATGTATCATATAAAAATTTAAGAAAGTATTTAATATTAGTGTAGATACATGCATTAATGTAGATTCATGCATGCATTAGTGTGTGAATTTATGCATTTTATGTTAGGATGATGTGTCAAGCTATGGCCTATGTGAGTATGCAACGCTTATGTGGACACACACGTGTACATCAAGCAATATGCAACATCCACTTATATATATATATACACACACACTAACAAGGAGGATCGAGTACATGATATGACACCTATTGGCTAATATAGTGGTATAATAATGTTTGATGACCTACTAGTTTTTGTGAAAATCGATATATACTCTGTTTTGGTCAGAAATATTATCCCGTATTAACCATTTTATTTTAGATCATCCCTTTGAAAAGGTTACTTCTAAAATATTGGTGATCCCATTCCATAATTTCCTACCAATATTGTTTAATTTTGCTCAACAAATTTCTAGTACCATTCACCTAACAACAATTCCAACTATAAAAAAAAAGCCTTTCAAAATTAATATACTTTAATACATTTTTATCAATTTTACCACAAAATCTAAAAAAAAATGTCTTATTTTAGAACTATACACGTCACTCAGTTCTGTTGCTCATCATACTCTCATTTTGGCTACATTACAACGACATACATTACTGTTATGCAATATTGTCTCAGTAAATGTTCTTTAGCAGAATTGGAAATTCAGTACATAACTTGCAGAATATTGTTTCAGTAAATGTTCTTTAGAAGAATTGGGAATTCAATACAGTAAATGCTCTATAGAAGAATTGGAAATTCAGTACATAACTTGCAGAAAAGAGATGAGAATCTACAGAAGGCACAGGCACTATATTGCAATTTAGACATGAAATTCCTAGTCTCGAATTGGTATGTTACTATGGTAATAATCATTCTTCTTTACACAGGACGAAATTCAAGGCATTAGAAAATCAAACCAAACACCACAAATTAGCTTTAGGCAAAGCCATGAATTGAAACTGTCATCAATTGTCACAGACTATGCAAGAGATGCACTTATGCAGGAAGGATTGCTCGTTCACGTCGTTCCTGCTAGCTGTACTATCTTGTTCAGAGCTTTCGACGACAACCACTGCGTTTTCATCAGCCCCATTCTCCTTAGCTTTCTGACACTCTTGCAAAAAAATCTTCAGCGCCTCGTCGCAATATTCAGCAGCTTGTGCAACGTTCATGCTCTCAACCAGCTTGTGTGGATAAGTGTCTTTTGTGTGGTCTCCTCTTAAGCATGCTGCTAATTGCACTAACTCCCCTTGGAAATCTGATAACTGCTTATCTTCCTTTGCTTCTAAGTCCCTTAGTCTCACTGGCTCGGACAGTTTAACTACAGGAAACAAGGGGAATCGGTAAATCACTTATTTTAAGCTATGATTTACATAACACTGGTGGTTAAGACTACAGTGGTATTGGGTACATTAAGTTCGAGGTTTCGAATCCCCCATCCTCATGAATATGTATATGTATATTGTATTGGCCTTTGTGCCTCATCCGAACCAAAAAAATACCATGATAATTCATAAAGGTGTAGGATAATTTGTATGAATTGTATGCATACCTGGACAGTCTGTTCTTGGAGTGGTTCGGTTTAAGACAACTTCAAAAGTTCCAGCCCAAGCATCTCTTTGAGTAAGAAAGTTCTTCAAGTTGAAGAATTTCTTAACAGTTGCTGGGATTGAGGAATGCTCAAATTGCGATGTTGGTTGTGGCCCTGATGGAGCATGTAGAACTGCACATTTCATGGTCAATTGAATTAGTCTAGTTACGACGATCCCTTTAGGCGCCCTCATAGAGGGTTAGCCACGAGATGTGCAACGCAACAGTCAGAAATCGAACTTGTATATAGTTTCACTAACATTACCTGTTCCAGGGTCTATCCAAGGAGAGATAAACATTGTAGGAACACGAACACCGAGGCGGTCGAACTTAAAATTATAGGGAGCAGGACCAACAAGATCATCTGGATTAGGAACCCCTTCAGAAGGTGTAGGAACATGATCAAAGAAACCACCATGTTCATCATAAGTGATTATGAACAACATCTCATTCCATTGAGGGCTTGACCTCAATGCTTCATAGACTTCCTTTATAAACCTTTGGCCTTGTGACACATCATGAGATGGATGATCATCGTTCCCTGGCATTAATTTTAAGTCCAAGTATCTTTGTTCAATCACCACATAGTTTGGGAGCTTCCCTTCTTTGCAATGTAACTTGAACTCAATATCGAAGGGGTGGAATTTTGTTACATATTTCAATTTCCTTAGGTTCCTACATAAGAAAAGTGAATGACAAAAAACTTAATCATATCAGAATTTTTTATATATCAACCAATTTTGATATATGTAGTTTCAGATTTCTCTTTAATAAGGGTTTTTCTAATCCTTGTGAAACGATCTTAACCAATTATTACATAGGTAGCGGTTTGATACTTCGTATGCATTAGTAAAAACATAATTACTTGTAAAAACTTCACGAAATAGTTTTCAAGTAGATTAAAACCATATATATTATGTCTAATAACATTATAGTCTTTAACTTTTTTTATTTTAAAGTTGAAAATATAATTAATTATGCAATTATAACCTAATTAAAAAATAAATGCACAACCCGTTGGGTCGACCCGAACCCGAACCCGAACGCTCTGGGTCATGAATAAGCATTTTCCAATCCGAAATCGAAACGACCCGACCTATAAATAACCCGACCGAAACTGACCTAACCTAAACCCGACCTGACCGACCCGTTTGCCACCTCTAATTGTCGATCATAGTGGCTATTTACCTGTAATAGAGGGTGGCTGGAGGGAACTGATAATAAATGCCAAAACTATAACCATCTTCATGTAATGAATCAAAGATGGTCTTTTGAGGCATCCCAGCCCTTAATTTCTTGCTATCATTTCTTTCTAAGCCATGAGATGTGGCTGAGTGCACGTATTGCCTATTGGGCTGTGTGGACGCAGGCACTGAAGCAAACCACCTATCGCAAACCGCGAACTGGGATACTAATTCCTTGTAGACCGGTACTAGATCCGGTTTGAACCCGTTCATAACGGTTTCGTCCATGCCAGCTTTGTTCCGGTTCGCATTTTGGGCAAAACCTTGCATATTCGGGCGTGGATTCTTTTTGGCTGATTCTTCGCTCCATTGCTCTCCAAATACCTGCTCCATTTCATTTCTAAATTGGTCAAGTTTCATTTAGTAAAAACATTATTCATAAATTTTCCACTCAGAACTTCAATTATAATTATTAGGGAATATTATTGTATTAGAGCGGATTTTATATAACTTTATTTGATTTTTTATTGGCCTACACGTGTGTGACATGATTATAGTTGACTTTAATTTGTTCACGTTTCAGCACAAGATAAGTTTTTACATAGCAGTAGCCAGTAGGGTGTTGAAGTGGGTTTTTGTTCCACGTAAAAAGATTCAATAATTTTGAGCATCCACATAAATAAAAAAAATAGGTTACTCTATCTGTTATCAGTTGGTTTAGGGTTGAAATCTTTCTTATCTTATATGTAGTGTTCACTTGAATTAATACCCAATTTATGAAAGCTTATAATAATAGTAATACAAAAACTTTTATAAGACGATCTTTTTATAACTTTTGGTGAGATATGAGTCATTTTTCAACGTGATCGGTGAAGACACATTTTTTTAGTTTAATATCTACTGGCTTTAACTTGAAGTCACATATCCCTCCACCATCATCCACCGGCTAAAAGCCGTTTGAAAATTGAAAGCAAGTAGGCTAACTAACTAGCTACCATAGCCTTTTTATGGTTTGATTATGGGCCAATATATTAAACAAATCTACTTTACTGAAATATCAAATGTCAATTTTTAGACAAAACTAATTCGTTCGAAAATTTTAACTCATGGGTGTTAGAAGACAATTTTGGATTTGTCCTGCAATATCTCCTCTTATTGTTAAAATGTGAATATATGTTTCATGCACTAAAATATTCTAATGATTATTTCCATGGCAATGATTACTCCTTACAAGACAAATGCTTGTTCAATCTATTTGAGTACGTCATTTTTCTTGAAAGAAGTATTTATTGACTTAGCAAAATCACTTTCCGATGATCATAATAATAAAGGTCTCTAATTATTATTGTTATTATCCATTTTGATATTTGTATTATAAGTAGTCTCCCTCGCGTTTATCATGAATTTTTTTTTTTGATAGGAATTTATCATGAATTTTTGGACACTAGTTGCATTATTTCCAGATAAATGAAGTACTGTACAAATTAAAATAAATCTAGTATGAGGTACAATTTTTACTAAAACGCTAGAGTTAAACACAATACCAAGATGAGAAAAGTTTCAAAAGAACAGAGGAAGAAAAACTAGCCTGCTCATAAATGTCTTGTATGGAGTGACCCGGGTCGGAATCGACGTAAACGGAGCTGTCCCCGAATGTGATCCGAGCTGAGCTCGGGTCAGAAGTTTTCAAAGGGATAGATTCATGACCCGTAACGCCATCGATTTCCGGGTTGAGTTGCTTCATCCATCCTAGCATATGATCAAAGGATCGGTTTTCCTGTACTAGCACCACAACTGTCTTTATTGGGTAAGGGTACTTCTGATTAGCACCAGCCATTGTTTTCCCCTTCTCTTTCTCTCTTTCTTTCTTAGCTAGTTAATTAGGTACTGCTCTGGAATTTGTAATGTAATGTTGATGTCTTAAACTCTTAATGGTACCATACATATATAAGCAAAAGGGCAAAGGGTATATGACAGCAGGTAGACTTTGTAAACAGTTGTCCCACAAATTAAAGGTCAGGTGAGGGTTGCACATGACCTATTGCTTGTGGGGGTTTTGGGGCTTGGTTTCTAAGTTATGTACTTATTATGGTACTAGTCATTTCTTAATAAATAAGGAGTACAAAAGAGTTATTATTACTTGTAAGCTATAATTAATGATGTAATTGGCCTCAATCTGAGATGGATAGGATGCATTTCTTATTCCAATCAATTTGAAATTTTCTCTTGTAATACTATCCTATGTATTTGTATTGTAATGCAGCAATGCGTACCTAATCAAAGCAAAAGTTGTGTGGCTTAATGGTAAAACGCCCACGGCTCTAACTTCAAGGTTGAGAGATTGAAGACTCGCTTATTGGATCATGATACATATACACTAAGTGTATATCTCAATTATATACACAAGCTCTCTCAACCGTATATGTGTCAAGATTGGTAGAATATTCTTTTACCCTACTTGTGCAATAAATATAATAGTAGAATCTTTTTCAACTCAAATTTAAACTTAGGATTGAATTTCAATTGTTAAATTTCAAATGGAAAAGGGTGTCTTATTAATTACTGTCTCATTCCCCATACATTGGTAACAACATACATCTAATCATCTATTAATTAAAAATAAAAATAAAAACACTCATTCATCTAAACACCGATCACCATGAATGAAGCACTATGTACCACCCTACCAACAATAACTTTTCCGGTGGACAAATATTCCGGCAATAAATTTTCCGATTACACAACGCAAACACGAAAGAGGAGAAGTCGATCACTTTAATACCCGACCCAACGTTTTTTCGGCTAGACACTACAAATTGTTTGGAAAATAAAATTCTAATGAGACAACACAAAATTAGTTGGAAAACAAATTTCGACGTTACACCATTTTTTCCGACGAGATTGCAAACAAAATTGATACGAGTTAACGTAAAAACATTGGTTAAAAATTACGAATGAATATAATGGAAGTAAAACTACTCAATGCACCAATTTTGCTACCAAAGTCTTGATCGAGATACTTTGAGGAAACTAATTCAATGTGTAAATAACATTGATACCCAACAAAGCAAAACTACCAAACGCACTAAATTTGCTACCAAAGTTTTCTTTGACTAAACTGATTAGATTTGCCAACTACATCTATGGATTTATATTAAAGATCCATCGTTCATGAAACCACGACAGAAGAATACTAAGGACCATCATATTTCTATTAAAGTCTTCACATAGAAAATTCTTCAAATTTGCTTAATAAATTTATTTTTAAATCTAAATCTTAGACCTCATTTTGCTACTAAGATTGAATCCAATGTATGAGTTACACGTATGTTGATAAATTGAGAGAACATGTTGTCAAGGGTTTAGACTTTGGAGTGTGATTTTGAGTTTACAGGATAAAATGATTTAGTTTAGGACAAGGGTAAAAGTTTAGTCGATAGATGAAAAGGGTAAACCGTAAAAAGATTAGGATCATTTACCGTATACCTAATTTTGCTACTATAATTGAATGTTAATGTCACAATTAAATAGCCAAATATAATATTTCAAACTTTACAAAACCAAAAACATTGTTTGAAAAATAATATTTTATTAGTATGCTATAAAATTTCAATATCACAATTATTTAATTGATATTGTGAAACAATAATTGAAAAATATGTACTAATTTCCTATAAATTTTCAATTCTATCAAATATACCAAGTACGTGTTACTACTAACCTTTTATATATACCTTAAAAAAAACCTAATAAACCTTCAAGAAAAATAACCTTATTTTATTATTGGTAATTATGGTAATTTAGTTGAGAGTTAAGATTTTTAATCAATCGCGTGCCTTATTCTAAAAAATTTGAACTATGATACCTTGTTACTACAATATGAACTTTAAATCGCATGATTAGGATATCTCTTACAAAAATCTCAATATTTCACGATTGTTATATTTTTTTATGATTATTCGGTTGAACCACAAGTTTTTAATCAAACACGTGATTTAGTATTAAGAGATTAACATTAGAAGATATTTTACTCTTATAATAAATTTAATCTGTGAATATTGTATTTATTCACATTTATAAAGAGTCGACTTGTGGGTATAAGGTTGACAATACTTCCTCGACCTAATGTTTAAAATGTTTATTAAATTTGAACAATATTATTGAAATGGTGGTTATATTAAAATGAAATTATATAGAGTGATCTTTCAAAATATAAAATTGTGTATGGGATAAGTAAACTGACACGATAAAAGAAAAGACTAATGTATGATGTGCTAAACAAAAAATAATAGTCGTTGAATACTAATATTAGATAACTTGATGTGCAAAATATCGTCTTTCTATATATATTATAGTGAAACAATTACCTAATAAAAATTGTTAGCAAACTATTATTATTATTTTTTTAGTTGTTAAATCAATATGATTATATGGCGTATGGTAAGGTTTAGGTTATAGGTTATAGGGTATAGGTAGACCTGTCAATTCCCGACCCGATCCGACCCGACCCGACCCGTTTTTTCAGGGTCCTGACACTGATATTCCTTCCCGGAATTCAGTTTGACCCGAACCCGATTAACCCGGTGTTTTTTGGGTCAAACCCAACCCGTTAGTGGGTTGAGCTGTGACTCAAAAAATAGAACAATTTGTAATTATAAACAAAAAGTTCGACTAAAATATCCTAAAAAACAAATAAAACCTTTTTCTTTTTTCTTTCATTAACTTTTTCTCTACCTATTTGTTCTTTCAAAATTAAGAAATTTTGCTTTTAACTACGCTAAAATGGACGGAAATATAAAGCACAACTTATCGAATAATTAAAAACAATATAAAGAATATTATATAGTCGTATATACATACAAAAACATGTAAAAATATATGTACGTAGTTAATACAAGTTATAAAGTAGAGTATAAATTGGCAAATATACCAATTGAAAGCATAAATTGGCTATATAATTAGCGAAGAAAAAAAAATTTATTTGGGTCACTTGACCCGGTGGGTTGACCCAAACCCGACAACACTGCGTCAGGATCGAGCATTTCTCAACCCAAACCCAAAATGACCCGACCCCCTGTGACCCTAACCCGACATGACCCGAACCCGACCCGAACCCGACCCGCCCGACCCAATTGACAGGTTTAGGTATAGGGTATAGGGTATAAGGTATAGGGCATAGGGTATAGGGTATACACTGTTTAGCATATAGTTCATTTTGCTACTAATATTGAAATCAATGTATGTATATGGTTCATGACCTTATTGAAATTATGCTACCAACATTGATATTAAGATTAAAATAGTTTATAGGCCTCATTTTGCTACTAAGATTGACATTTATATTGACGATGATTTACATTACTTGTCGGCCGGAAACAATATAGAATTCATATATTACGGGTGCTGCCATTTCTCTCTCTCTCTCTCTCTCTCTCTCTCTCTCATCCCCCAAAAAAATTGACAATAGTTTTAATTGTTGTTGCCTCTTTAATTTATTTTTTTTAGCTTTCCAATGCACCTACTAAATTCATTTTGGTTCCAAGTGACTTTTCTCTATCCTCTAGTGAAAAAATTGGCTCCAAAACTCCCTCTATTTTTGTCACATTTATCAAAAATTGATTCCTTCAACTTAACATATGAAGGGTTAAAATGAATTGTGTATATCTTACTACATACACTTAGTATACATGTAGCATTTTCTCACGCTTATTAGTCATTACACACCCTCAATTTTAGGATTGAGGAAGTCACTTATATACTCACATTAATATTGCTTGTTATTTTAGGTTTATCTTTATTTGGAGATAAATATGTTGTGTATGTCGAATAATTTGTTATGAGTAAATGTGTTTCTTTCTTCCTTCAAAATAAAATAAGACTAGGTTTTATCCTCGTGAATAAACTCATTCTGCATTAATGGTATATGTGCACTAAAACTTGATATTTCATACTTGTTTTATACCGCACAACTAAAACTATATGACAAAGTTATGCACATGTGGCGTCTACGTGTCATCTTCACATGAACATTGCCTCTTATGTGATGTCCTACGTCTCATCACCGCACGTAAATGATCCAAACTTTTATAGGATACATATACATATACATCTCATTTTGAAGCATTTTTCAAATCCTATCCAACGGAGTCAGATTTTTAATTTTTTGACATACGTAACTAAAGTTATTTTATTTTTTAATTTAGAAATGTGTTAATAAATTTGTAATTAAGTCAACTAATGTTAAGAATTAATGGTGGATGATGTGTGATGTTACGTGGCAAGTTTGTGCTTACGTGTCATGCCTACACGACGTGGCTCGCCTATGTGGCGTCGCACGTGTCGGCACCACACGAAGAAGGACCCAATTATATATATATATATAGACACACACACACACTTAAGAAGATAGGGACTTGGGGAGTATTTCCTTTTGCCTCCACATTAAACCTTCTCCAGTCCTTAATTTTAGGTGTAGTACTAGTATGAAACTACCACGTGTATTGAGTATTTGAGTTCTGATTATCACGTTCTTCGATTCTTATTATCAGATGATCGGATATACCAATATCATCACAAGGCATATCCCATGTGTGTTCAACGGCTTCTTCAACCTTTGCGCATTGACGCGGGAAATGAAAATGAAAAGAAGTGATCGAGGAATGGTACAACTGAACTGAAGTGGAGGCCCCATTAATGTATATCCCTTAATACGCCCCTCACACGAAAGCTTATCGGAATTGACGTGGTGTGGTCGTGTGGATAATGCACATTTCTCTACATAACCATGTGCTGAAATAGTCCATTTAGGAAATGGGGACAGTCAGGATTGTAATTCAAGACCATTTGGTCTCTCATTGCTCTGATGTCATGTGTTGGAATCAACTCAATCAAAAGTTTAAGCTGATAGTTGGAGGCCCCATTATTGTTATATCCCTTAATAAAAGTATGCTTTGATATTTTTCTGGTGGCATAGTTATCATCATACATTTATTTCGAAATAAAATTAAAGTTATCTAAGTGATAATGTTAAACACGAACTAAACTGAATTGAATTAAATTAGACTAAAATGAATTGAAATTAACTGAAACTAAGTTGAGGAGAACAGAGCCACAATATTACAAAGATTGTATTACAGTAGTTGAGATATACTAACATTAAGATTTCAAGAAATACTCCATGAGATAACTGGCAAAATGTACATGCACTACTAGTCTAGAAGTTGGCCTATATAAACTCAAATTTGTTTCTATGCCCCAACGTAAATCTTTCTTATAAAATTACTATAGCTTAAAGTCTTTCCCACACCCAATACAATTAGTTCAACCGATCTCTATACCAAACTACAACTTCAAACAAGAAAGCCACTCAAAAGTCAAAAGTTTAGGGGCACTAATCGTCCACTCCTATGAACAACCATTGTTTCACCACATAGACCTGGACTTGTCACCTCAGAATCTGAGATGGTTAACTTTGTGACCTTGGGCCCAAGAGTGGAGGGGATGCTGTTATGGCTTATTTGTATTTGGATCACCAGACCTGTAGAGGGCCTATACAACACAAGTATAGGCTTATAAGTTATACCCTTTTTGTTGTTTTTTTCTTTTCTTTTTATGGTTTAAGCACGGCTTAAACTAAACCCTTCAGGTCAAGCTTAATCTTGTTTGCACTGAGTTGGTCCACGAAGGGGTAAAGTGCTCCCACTAAATAGTTTCTTCATTCACAAGATTAGAACCCTCGACATTGCTTAAGGGATGAGAGTGCTAAACCACTCACATCAACCATTTATTGGTGTTTTTTTAAATACTAGTTTTGTTTTTCACAAATAAAAAAAATTTAACACTGGTTTTTTAAAGATTGAGCGCAAAAACTTGTGTAGAGGGTATAAGAGACTAAACATTTTAAAAAATACCCTTTATTTCTCAAAATATTTGCATTAGTGTTATTTGTCTATGGACTACTATGGACCAAGTCCACAGAAGACGGGCTATTTGATGCCCATTCGTTTCCACTCTACACTGAACTTCAAGGTAACATCTCTCATTCTCTCTTTTCTTTTTTATTCAAGTTGAAGATCAACGTACAATCCGATTGTTCGTATAAATAAACACACATTGGCGAAATTGGATGGAAATTGGCTAGAGTTTCATGATCAGTTGTCACAAACGAAAGAAAGAGACGATCTTCTGAAGGAAATTCGACTTCTTAGTCGAATCATCCTTGCTATGTTGATCACCAACAATCACAGCATTTTCATCAGCTCCCTTCTCCCTAGCATCCGCTGCCTCTTGGTTGAAAATCTTCAACGCGTCATCACAATATTCAGCAGCTTGAGCAACAGTCATTTTCTCGACGAGTTTGTGTGGGTAACTGTCTTTCTTATGGACTCCTCTTAAGCATGCTGCTAGTTGCACCATTTCTCCTTGGAAATCTGTTAGCTTATTGTCTTCCTTTGCTTCAAAGTCCCTTAATCTCATCGGTTCAGGCATTGTAACTACATGAAACACGTAAACATATTCGTCGATCAGCTGGTAAATAAGCCATAACTTCATACAAATGACACTACAGCTAAATGATATGAGGCAGGGGAAATAGGAGATGTTACATAGCTAAGTAGTCCTTTAACTTGTACGCGTACCTGGACAATCTGTTCTTGGAGTTGTTCTGTTTAGGACGACTTCAAATGTGCCAGCCCAAGCATCTCTTTAGGTCAGGAAGTTCTTTAAGTTGAAAATCTTCTCAACAGTTGCTGGGATTGACGAATGCTCATATTGAGAAGTTGGTTGTGGCCCTGATGGGGCATGTAGCACTGCAATTTTTCATCATCAGTAACATTATTGTTAGCATATGTACAGAGGAATTTCACTACCATATATCTTAGTAAATTTTATGTTTGGCAATGTCTATAGTACAAAAGATGTCTCGTATCCCTCTTAAGAGAGAACGCATTAGATGGTCCCAGGCTATGCTCTCTCTTAACACAAAAGACGTCTCAGTAAACCGGATCATTACCTGTTCCAGGCTCGATCAAAGGCGATATGAGAAGTGTAGGAACCCGAACACCAAGACGATCAAACTTGAAATTATAAGGGGCAGGGCCAATAAGATCATCTGGGTTAGGAACCCCTTCAGAAGGTGTAGGAACATGATCAAAGAAACCACCATGTTCATCATAAGTGATTAAGAACAGCATCTCATTCCACTGAGGACTTGATCTTAATGCTTCATAAATCTCCTTTACTAATCTTTGGCCGTTTGAGACATCATGGGATGGATGATCATCATTTCCAGGCATTAATTTCAAGTCAAAGTATTTTTTGCTCAATCACAACATAGTTTGGTAGCTTCCCTTCTTTACAATGACGCTTGAATGCCAGATCGTATGGGTGAAATTTTGTTGCATATTTCAATTGCCTTAGGTTCCTACGAGCAAAAAAGAATATGTTCTGTCAGATTCATAGGGTAGCTTTACCCAAAAAAAAAACTAGCTATATTACTATTGTTCGCTATAATTTGATCCAATGATAGACGCGAAAGTAGCAAATAAACCCATCTACTTATGGACTTCGTGCAATCAAACAAATCCCGTGACTTCCAAATGTCTGTCGCGAAATTGGATTACACTTAGCTGTAATGAACATAAATGATTTTTTTTAACTCGACCTTTAACCCTTTAAAACCTATCCAAACATATTCAATGTTGTAATCATTTGAAAGTATGCTTTGAAATCTTTCTAGTAGCATAAGCAGGTTGTTTATTGGTCTGAACCCGGATCACTTGCGCCCGGTCTAAGACCAGAAATAATAAGCGAGGACTATTTATTTATCTTCTCACACTCACTGTCTAACCGGTCTAGACCACACCAGATTGCAAATCGGACTGGAATCCCGTATGTCCTGTTCAGTCGAAAAATCCGATCTAGACCGATTAGTGAACAACTCTAGGCATAAGTATCATCATGAATTTATTTAGTAATTTCAAATTATATGAGTAATAAGTTACATATAAATTGAATTGAATTTAACTAAAATTAAGCTTAGAACGGAGCCTAATTACCTGTAGTAAAGGGTGGATGGAACAGACTGATAATAAATACCAAAGCTATGGCCTTCTTCATGTAATGAATCAAAGATGGTCTTTTGAGGCATCCCAGCTCTTAATTTCTTGCTATCATTGCTTGTTAAGCCATGAGATGTTGCTGATTGCACGTACTGCCTATTGGACTGTGTGGACGCAGGCACAGGAGCAAACCACCTATCACAAACCGCAAATTGGGATACCAATTCCTTGTAAACGGATATAAGATCCGGTTTGAACCCGTTCATCACAGTGTCGGCCATACCCGATAGTTTTTTGTTCGCATTTTGGGCAAATCCTTGCATTGTTGGGGGTAGCTTCTTTTGGGATGATTCTGGACTCCATGGCTCTCCAAAAACCTGCTCATTGACCCATGGTGTTATAAATTGATCAGTAAGTCTTGTGTATGACCAACTCACAGAAAAATAGGATCACTATTAAAAAGATGTAGAGGTCACTTAGGGTGAATAGTAATCTTGTTTCATTGAAAACTGACCCCGTCTTACCAAAAGTTATAGAAAGACTGTCTCATAGAAGTTTTTGTGTAAATCGAACTATAATGCAACCCAAAATCCGATATAATCCAAATTAGTGAGTAATAATGACCCTTGTTTTATTGAAAAATAACCTCCATCTCATCAAAAGTTATGAAAAGTCCGTATTAAAAAAGTTGTGTTTTATTTCAGCTCTTATACTAACAAAAACAAAAACAAAAAAACACATGTAAATTGGAACTCAGTCGGGTCCTCAAACATCAAACTTCTCAAGCATATCAATATGAACATTACTCATAGTACTCCTGTTTCATTATGTAAAGCATTTTGCGATATAATTTAATTTTTGTCTCATCATATAAGGCAACCTACTATCAGTACCAATTTATTACGTATTCTTTTTCTCTCAGTTTACAGTTTACTCTACATATTTTTTTGAATTTACTACTCATTTTTTATCTTTATTGTGATATTTAAAATGAGTAATTAATGTACATGCCTGTGTGTCACGGGATGTTTCATTTTTTTTTGTTTTTTTCAATTATAAAATTTAATGTTTTTTGATGGGTTGCTTTGCATTGCTTCTAACTTTGTTGTAATAATTTTTATTTTCTTTTTCTTTTTTAGTGCTAATTTTGTGATTAAGTGGTAAATAAAACTTAAACAACACCAATGCGAGATTTAAAGAGATTCATCCGCAGTCTGACTCTTAATTTGTTTAGGGCAAATATTAAAATGTTTGGGGGTATGGGGGATGGACTCAAGTCATGGTAACAGTCATTCACTGGCCATGTATTAGCCTTTGACAGAAAAAAAACAAATAAACAAATAAAAAAAATAAATTAAGAAGTCATTCATTGGCTTGTAGTGCCTCTATAAAAGTTAGAGGTATCTACCCCCAAAATAACATTGTTTGTTGCATTATAGTGCTACTTATTAGGATTAGTCATATTGTAAACTTTGATCTATATTTGACCGGATGCTTAGGAAATCATTATTGACCTTTTATTAACAAACTTGAGAATACTATGTTAAAAAGTTCTTCTACCAATGATTATCATAGTAGGCAATTGCACGAAATAAACTAAGTACATAAAAAAAAGTTTGAAACAAAATCTGGGTGACCCATATCCCATGTCTCAGTGCCCAACGAGCGCCATGTTCCATGTCGACATCCCAGTGCCTATGTCCCATGTCCCAGCGCCTATATCCTATATCCCTTTGCCCATGTCCCATGGGTGAATTCGAAATTCGGGTATCCGAATGACCGTCATGAGGCACTGGAGGTCCTCTAGGATGACGATAGACCCCCTAGATAAGTTTAAGCAAAAACGAAAATCGGGTCACTTGAAGGCTAAAACCAAAGGCTATAATACACGTCTTTTGGGCCTCCAACAGGCTCCGGAACGAAGGTAGATATTTTCGCAACACATCGCACGGGAAACCCTTAGGGAACATAAGAGGCCCCTAGAGTCCGTTATCGGGTCTCTGATAGGCTAGTAAAGGCATTTTTACGAGACACCAATAATATAAAGGCCGAACACCGTAGGCATGGGTGATATCGAAGTTCGGGGATTCGGATGACCCTCTTGGGGCACCAAGGGTCCTCTTTGGCCATGATAATCCCTCCCGAGAAGTTTGGGCCAAAATGACATCCAAGCTCCAGAATCTGAAAATAAAGATTATAATCCACTTTGTTGGGCTTCCGGCAGGCCCAGAAACGAAGTTGAATATTTTTGCACCACATCGCACGAAACACCCCTAGGGGACATGGGAGGCCCTCGGGGTCGCTTATTCGGTCCCTGATATGTGTGGAAGGGCGTTTTACGGGACACTTGTGTAAGAGTTGAAACACCAAAGGATGGGTGATATCGAAGTTCGAGGATCCGGAAGACCCTCTCGGGGCACCGAGGGTCCTCTAGGGTCATGATATACCCCCGAAAATGTTTGGACAAAAATGACACCCGGCCCTCAAAAAGCCGAAAACGAATGCTATAATCCATGTTTTTTAGGCTTTCGAGAGGCCCCGAAACGAAGGTAGTTTTTTTTCACCACATCGCACAGAATATCCCTAGTGGACAAGGGAGGCCTTAGGGTCGCTTATTCGGTCTCTCATAGGCGTGGAAGGGCGTTTTAAGCAACACTTGCGTAAGAGTTGGAACACTAAAGGCATGGGTGATATCAAAGTTGGGGGATCCGGATGACACTCTCGGAGCACCGAGGATCCTCTAGGGTCATGATAGACCCCCCAAAAATGTTTGGGCAAAAATGACACCCGGGCCCTGGGAAGCCGAAAATGAAGGCTATATAATCCACGTTTTTCGGGGTTCCGGGAGGACCCGAAACGAAGGTGGATATTTTCGCACCAGATCGCACGGAAAACACCTAGGGGACATGGGAGGCCCTCGGGGACGCTTATTCGGTCCCTGATAGGCGTGGAAAGGCGTTTTACGGGACATTTGTGTAAGAGTTGGAACACCAAAGGCAAGCATGATATCGAAGTTCGGGGATCCGGATGACCATCTGGGGGCACCGAGGGTCCTCTAGGGTCATGATAGACCCTCCAAAAATGTTTGGACAAAAATGATACCCGGACCTCGAGAAGCCGAAAACGAAAGCTATACATCCACGTTTTTTGGGTTTCGGGAGGCCCCGGAACGAAGGTGGATATTTTCGCACCTCATCGTATGGAACATCCCTAGGGGACATGAGAGGCCCTCAGGGTCGCTTATTCGGTCCTTGATAGGCGTGGAAGGGCGTTTTACGGGACACTTGTGTCAGAGTCGGAAAACCAAAGGCATGGGTGATATCAAAAGTTCGGGGATCCGGATGACCCTCTCGGGGCACCGAGGGTCCTCTAGGGTCATGATAAACCCCCTCCCGGAAAATTTGGGCAAAAATGACAACCGGGCCCTGGGAAACTAAAAACGAAGGCTATAATCCACGTTTTTGGGGTTCCGAGAGGCCCTGAAACGAAGGTTGATATTTTCGCACCACATAGCATGGAATACCCCTGGGGGACATGGGAGGCCCTCGGGGACACTTATTCGGTCCCTGATAGGCGTTGAAAGGCGTTTTACTGGACACTTGTGTAAGATTGGAACACCAAACGCATGGATGATATCGAAATTCGGGAATCCGGATGACCATCTGGGGGCACCGAGTCCTCTAGGGTTAGCCCCCCCAAAATGTTTGGACAAAAATGATACCCGGGCCTCGGGAAGCCGAGAACGAAGGCTATAATCCACGTTTTTTGGGATTTCGGGAGGCCCTGGAACGAAGGTGGATATTTTCGCACCTCATCGCACGGAACATCCCTAGGGGACATGAGAGGCCCTTAGGGTCGCTTATTCGGTCCCTGATAAGCGTGGAAGGGCGTTTTATGGGACACTTGTGTAAGAGTCGGAAAACCAAAGGCATGGGTGATATCAAAGTTCGGGGATCCGGAAGACCACCTCGGGGCACCGAGGGTCCTCTAGAGTCATGATAGACCCCCAAAAAAAGTTTGGGAAAACATGACACCCGAGCCACGGGAAGCCAATTAAGGCTATAATCCACGTTTTTTGGGGTTTCGGAAGGCCGCGGAACGAAGGTGTATATTTTCGCACCACATCACACGGAACACACATAGGGGACATTAGAGGCCCTTGGGGTCGCTTATCCGGTCCCTGAAGGGCGTTTTACTGGACACTCGTGTAAGATTGGAAGAACACCAAAGGTATAGATGATATCAAAGTTCGGGGGTCCGGATGACCCTGCCTGGGGCACAGAGGGTCCTCTTGGATCATGGTAGACCCCCCAGAAAAGTTTGGGCAAAAATGACACTCGAGCCCTGGGAAGCCGAAAATGAAGGCATTAATCCACTTTTTTGAGCTTCTGGAGGCCCCAGAACGAATGTGGATATTTCCGCACTACATTACACGGGACACCTCTAGGGGACATGGAAGGCCCCCGGGGTAGGTTATCGGGTCCTTGGTAGGCTTAAAAGGCCAGTGGATATCGGAGGCTAATCCACGGTTTTTGGAAATCTAGCATGGCTCCCCATCACCCCGTGCCGCCAAACCTACCCCCAAGCCCTCGCTACTATTATAGTGAGGTCTAATAATTGTTTCCTATTCTTTTGAAGTGATTTCTATTTTTTTTTGATATATTCAACGTATTTTTTAAATAAAATTAATTAGCGACAATCTGTGGAAAATAAAATAAAAATAAAATAAAATTTTGTAACTTAATAATCGGGTGAGTCGCAACCGGGTACATATTGGATTGCACTATCCGAAATTGGAATTGGATCCACTGATTCCTAGTTCTTGGTAATTGGAATTGCAATTGGTAGCACTGGTTCCTAAATTTTAGGAATTGGAACTGGATCCACCGGGTACCCACCGATTCCTTGGTACCCATGTTCATTTTGAATCCATTTTTTTTTTTTAAATTTCTAAATCAAATAAATGTATATATTAATAATAAAAAATCAATTATAATATTACACTAACATATATTACAAAAACTTCTATAAGACGGTGTTTTTGTAACTTTTGATGAGACGGGGGTCACTTTTCAATAACATAATGTCACTGCACCATAAGTGACCCCTACATTTCTAAAAATTGACCCCAATTTTTTGTGAGTTGGTCTCATACAAGACTTGCGGAACATATATTAGTTTCTTAAATACAACAAATGATCTACTACCTCCGTCCCAGGTTCTTCCTTACATATAACCAAATGGACCAAATACCAAGAAAATTAAAATTTATCACAAAAATTCCTAACATGCCCTTACCCTCACCCTTTGGCCCCTTCTCCTTCTCTGTCTGGTTATGACACTCTCTCCTGAATAACTCTCTAAATCCAGCCCTTCGACCACCACCCCCAACCCCACCTGAAACCACCACCGCCAATCATTCCCCTTTCTCCTCTATACGCGGTTGAAACCTTTGAGCCCAGATATGGCTGTAAACCAGCGTTCAATTCCAGATCTGACCTTGGGATTTCGAGGTGGGTGGTTTCAGTGGTTGATTTCGTGGGGTGTTTCAGGGGGATGGTTTCAGGGGTAGTTTGGTGGGTTGGTTTTGTGGGTTAATTTTGGGGTGGGTTTGGGGATGTTTCGTGGTTAATTTCGTGAGGTGGTTTCGTGGGTTGATTTCGTGGGTTCATTTCAGGGTGGTTTTGGGGGTGATTTCGTGGGTTTACTGGTGGTGGTGGGTGATGGTGGTGGAGTGGTGGGTGCTGATCGGTGGTGGTGGTGTCGTGGTGGAGTGGTGGGTGGTGGAGTGGTGGATGAGTGATTGTGGGAAACTGGAAGGGTAATGAGGAGAGAGAGTGGGGGGATAAACTATAAGGACATTATGGACTTTTTGTTACTCAAACATGCTAAAACAGGTAATGAAGAATGAGGGAAATCCCAAAAAGAAAAGCGTAAGAAAAAATCTGGAACGGAGAGAGTATTTAATTTAAAGGGCCAAAAAAGCAAGTCAACTTAGCTACGTACCCATGTAATGAAGCGGATCATATATACCCTTTCCTTTCAAAAAACAAAAAACGGATCATATCCCTTTGAATTTGACAAGTAAGGAATCTTTGAACCCAAACTTGCTTATTTTGTGCTCGATGTGTCGGGTCAACATTTCTTTTTCTTTTTTCTTTTTCCAGATGTGAACCATGATACCACATGTTTACCATAAACTTTTAGAGTTAGAACTAAGCTAATCATATATGTACCGAATAAAATACTCCCAAGAAGTCCTATTTCTTATTCGTAAGATTTGAACCATCAATCTTATATACTGAAGATTTTCGCCAACCTTATAAATGTCTTTTAAATCACTCACATCATGAGTGTTTTTAAAGTATTAAATTACTCACATCATCCACTTGTTGGTGTGTCAGGTTAGCTTTCGCCAACCTCTTAAGTGTCTTTTATGTTCCTACCTGTTTTGGTAGACTATATCATACAAGTATTTTGTTTTGCAAAGCAATCACAAAAGCCTGTGTAAACGAGTTTCAAACCAAGGTTCTAGTACCAACTCAAAACTTTTACTAGCTAGTTAATTAGCTGTTATATGCGAGGCAGAGTAATAATGAAAATAATGACTAATAGTAATAGGATTAAAGAATAGAAAGATTAAAGAACCTGCTCATAAATTTCTTGAATGGAGTGGCCTGGATCCGGGTCAACAAAAACGGATCCATCCCTGAAGTTGATACGATCGGACTTTGGGTCAGAAGTATTCAATGGGTTGGATTCCGGACCCGTAACACCATCGATTTCCGGGTTGAGTTGCTTCATCCATCCCAACATGTGATCAAAGGATCGGTTTTCTTGCACCAGCACCACTACTGTCTTTATCGGGTACGGGTACTCCAGTTTACCAGCCATTGCTTTCCCCTCTCACTAGATTACTATAAGATCTCACTCTCTTCTAGTTCTAGCTACTTAGAAGTTTGCTTGGACTTAGAATGTTGTTTTCAAAATGAAGGAAAACATGAGCTAATAGTAGCAAGTAGTAGCTAGGAAGGTGGGCTTTATAAAGATAGAGTTTCCAAAATACTTGTATTATTGAAGTGTTCATTAATTAGCTAATAATGTAGGCTTAGTTTAATGAAGTATAAACTATCATTTGGTTGATAGCGCGCAACATTAATATAGTTATTATTAATGAGATTGAGATTTAGTGGTTAAGATTAAGCTATTGATCAGCTTAGTTTAAGCTATCATTTGGTTGATAGCGCGCATCATTAACTATTAATGAGATTGAGATATAGTGATTAAGACTAAGGTGTTGATTTGCTATTTAATTGTGATATGTCCTCCGTTATTGAATTTTATTTTTTTAAAAAAAACATGAAGAAACTTGTCTTTTGCTTCTTTTTTTTTTTTTGAGGGGAAAAAAATTCCATTAATTGAAAGCCATACGGGACTTACAGTAAGGATTGAATTCAACAAGAAATAGATCTAAAACATCAGAATACATTCGAATGAAAAAGCTATGTAGCACTAGAGATTCAACAATTCCGATCGGCTTCCATTTAATCGTTGTTTTCCATATTACAGCCTCTTCGCGGAAGACTCTGTTATAGCTTTGAATGCTCTGATCCGACATCGTAGACCACTTCTTGATAGAATAGATCCGCCAATGTACCCTACGAATGATAAAACGAAAAATTAACAATACTCTCAAAAAGTGAGAGACAATTGAACCTAATGAATGGGACAAACTAACTCTCACAGATGGAGAGACTGATATTATTCGACATACTAAAACTAAAAAACAGAACAAAATAATGAAACGAAAAGAATTGGGGCTTACCATTAGCAAAGAATTGCTAATGGCAACCCCTAAACCAAAAAGCAGTTAGGATTTTTTTTGGGAGGAAAGAGAGAGAGAAAAAAAGGAGAAAGACATGGTATCTCCTTTGTCTTTTGCTTGTCATTGCATAATGCATATGATAGCTTTAGTTTAGTTTAATATGAAATAATAAATTGAGATCTTCTTTCATTTCATTGTACTTTAAAACTTGTGACTCACAACAATCATATAATTTGAAAAGGAAGATTTTATTGTACTTTAAAACTTGTGACTCACAACAATTATATAATTTAAAACGGAAGGAGTAATATAATAGACGGAATACTTGCTGAAAAATCAAAAAAATGGTAAGGTGTGGGACACTGGGACATGGGTAGATGAGACAGCAAGAATAGGTGGGATCTGATCCAAGCAAGGGCTGATTCAATTATTAGGATAAGATTGGCCTTCAGATTAAACTTGGGAGATATTAATGACATGTCATAATAAAAATAATGCTATTTTGCAAAACACATAAAACGTGGCCGACAGAGCTCATGTAATTATATATAATCAAATCCTAAATATGCTTAAGGACATTTTGGAAATATGTGTACTAGTACTATTTGGTTGAAAAGACATTGAAGAACTTGATAATCAAGTTGACTTTGATTTTTTTTTTACTCTCCCATTCTGTACACTTTCAATTTTGATCCGTCTCATAAAAAATTTACGGTTTCAAAAAGAAAAAGATTATTTGTTGTAAATGACTTCTTTATCCCTTTTTTTTTCGACTTCCACAAATGTTTTTTTTATGAGGGCATTTTAAGAATCTTATGTATCCAATTTTGTAGTCCTATAAATATGTTATTTTAAAGTGTAAAGATTTTAGTGAGACGTGGAAAATATTTAGTCTCCAATTATGGTGGTCGGTCATGCAAATGTGAAAGCGAATAGAAAATATATTTTACATTTGCGATGCTCTAAGAAATTTATGTAAAAATGACTACAAGAACAATGATTGGAAGACCTTAGAGATGTTATATTCTAGGATTTGGTCAGAGTGGTTGAAGGATGATGTTAGTCACAGAATAATTAATTTGGGATTGTATATTTCCTTGTAGATCACCAAACTCTTTTAATCATAGTGCCAGTCTTTTCTTCCTCTCTTTTTAGCCTTCATCCCACCTAACATATGTGATAATGTGAACTGTGAAAGGTGGGTTACCTACTTAATTAGGTATTTTACATTTTTTCTACTTACTTAATCAAGCCTCTTCTCAAAATTACTGCCTCTATTAATTATAATAATTGAGTTACAAAACCTTCCTCGGTTGCGGCATGGGTATACCGTATATAGTAATATGAAAATGTTCACGTGAAATGATTTGAATCACGTTGTAAGATTCTTATTCTTCGATATATCATACTTATATTATATGCTAATGGTATGAAAGGCAGATGACATATATACAATATACTAGTACATACTTGTTTAACGCTAGCTTTGGCAAGGACCCTTCATTTATTTATGTTTTTTTGGGTGGGAAGGACGAGAATATATATATATATATATATGAAAAAAAAAAAAAGATTACGCTCCTTGTGGATATTCTCATGAACCATGCGTTGGGTTTTCATTGGCCGGGGTCAGTCGCGAAATGTGCGACACAACTGCCAGGTATCGAATCTAAAATCTTTTATTAACGGTCCTCGATGTTATACTTATAGATTCGTCCTTTCTCACCGTGTCATATGCCTTGACGCAAGGACGAGTATAGATCTTGAAGTACATATACAAAGCAACAGTGTTATACTAATTACTGCCAATTAACTTCTTTATCATACCAATAAGGGTGGTGGTCTAATGGTTTCAAGTTTATTCCCAAGTGGTTTGGTAAGTCATGGTCATGGGTTTGAATTCCGATTCCCCCTTCCCCATGCCTTGTGTCTACTGGATTTTAGGAACTATACTAGCCCTTTGTTGATGCTATATTGACGGGGGGTCAATGTTTGCCCTGATTGTTCAGGTAGTCTGATATGTTCGCTATTAAACACGAAGGCCTAAACATGACGTAGCGGGGGTATCTCAGTCACCATTCACTTCTTTTTGATGAGCAAAAAATCTTCTTTATCATGCATTTAGTTCCTACGGAGTTGGGCCTATATGCATCCTCATTCAGAGTGACATATGGGCTGAGTCTTTCTATGTGCTCTCTCAAACCCTCCATATGGTGTACTCCATATTCGTAATACTCAGTCCATCAGTTTCCAAAGTAAATATAAGCCCAATGAATCAAAGAGCATTCCTGGGCGGCACCATTTTCGGCCCATATTCCCTTGGTGCATGTTACTCCTAGATCCTTGCACAAACACCAAACAATTTTTGCATATCTTGTTGCTGTTGGCAACTTGACATGTTGCAAGAGAAATGTATTTGTGGATTTGTTACCATAATGAAATCAGATTCAACCTTCAATGTCAACTTCTTTATCACTTACTATGTTCCATGGCACTGGCAAAAATTGATGCACAGGTGTTCTATTTTACCGGAGTACTTCGTATTACAGTACTGACTACTGAACATCAGCTGAAGATGAGAAAGGAGTCCCAAATTGCCGATGAAAAAAGGAAAAAGAAAAAGAGAGTCCGAAATGGATCATCAAAACAAAAGAACTTATTCCATTCAATAGATGGGATGAAATCCCCACATGTAGATAGCTAAGCGTTCCAAATGAATGCCAATGACCAAAGCTAGCTAAACAGAACCAAATCTTCTTTCTACACTTGAGCAAATAATGAGCATCCGAAAATATTAAAACGGTACATCAATAAACCTCTACATGCCACTGCTTGTTCTTCTTCAATTGGGAGAGCTTTTCATCCCACTTCTCTCCTCTCTCCTCCGCAACTCTCTTCAAGGTGTCCTGGATCCCGGGCATCATCCCCTTGAGCCCACAGAAGTAAATGTGGGCACCATTGTCAAGAAGCTTGAAGATTTCATCACTGTATTCCTCAATCTTATCCTGCACGTACATCTTGCCACCCTTCTTGTTCTTCTGCTCTCTGCTGAGAGCCTTGTCATACCGGAAATGATCGGGGTACTCTTGCAAATATTTGGAGAATTCATCATCGTATAGAAGGCTGTCGACATTGGCTACCCCAAGGAAAAGCCAAGCGAGGCCTTTGAACTTGTATGTGGGAACATTTTCCATGAACATGCGGCGGAGGTAGCCTCTGTAAGGAGCCACACCAGTTCCAGTAGCAATCATTATGTGAGTGGCACTGGGATCCTCTTCAGGCAGGAGCATTACCTTGCCAGAGGGACCTGCAAAAATATTAGATTTGTTGAACAGCAGATACAAAAAGTTCAAGTGCATATGTTTATAGTATCACCATACCAGAAATAAGGCATTGAGTTAGGATAAATTCTTTTGGCAGTTAGTGGATTAAAGACAGTTAGACAAGCAATGATAGAGAATATTTGACGCTACCCGGTTTTTGAAGTACTGGAGGACAGACAGTCATTCCTTCACACCATTCTAAACATAGAAGATTGGGGGCGGGGGGATAGACAAGGAAATCTGTTTTCACAGGACATCTTTTGGACACATGGTGAAGGGTGTAAGCCTCATCTCTAGCAGGTAAACCCCAGTGGTAATTTTCTTGGGAACTATGCCTCCTTTCGACCCATTGAATTAATGAGAAGTATGCCGTATGACCTTGATCTGGGTGAAGCACTGTCTCGCTGACACAGAAACTTCTAGTCCTGTCCCTTTGCCTAATTTGGCTTCTTTAGCACAATGAAGATCAACAGCATACAGCAGAGTGACATTTAAGGATTTGCACCTTAGCAGAGAGACATTTAAGGATTTGCACCACAGCAGAATAGACAGTGAAATTTAGCCGAGAAAGGCTCTTGGCTCATATGATCTTGGATGACCACAAACTTCACCCTTATATGTTACTCGGAGTCTTCGTTTCACCTCAAGTTCGCATGTGGACACTTGAAACTTCATTTTAGGCCAAAAGCTTTTAGAATATGGCAGAGTCTGACACCTAGACACATATCTATGCCCGAAACTTATAGCTGAGTCCGAGTAGCATAGTCACCCACCCATGTAGCACTTCCAAGTGCTGACTAATAGAGAATTTTAGTCTTTTAGTGTTGGTTGCAGATGAAGAAAATTTAAATTCACTTTTAATTATTTACAGGCGTTTAAATTTCATCAAGCTTCACTAGAGGTAAATGCTCTTAAACGTTCATTTTATATTGCACAATGGAAGAAATAAACCAGAGAATAGGCATAAACTTGTCAGCATAGAGAGTGATAAGTTGACACCTTAAGCAAACTTAGAGGCATCTTACCAGCTATTTGGACTTTGTCTCCAGGCTTCGCATTGCAAAGGAAATTGCTGCATACACCCATCTTTTCAGGTTCCTCCTTACCCGTCTCAGGATCATAATAGACAGCTCGACGAACACATAAACTGGCAGTCTTTCCATCAAAATTATCTCCATACCTTGTAGAAGCAATGGAGTATAGACGGACATTGTGGGGATTCCCTAATTTTTTAGGGTTTTCACCCTGTTCAATCAAATTTAAGGTCAGTTAGTTTCTGAAACCTAGAGGTAGTAATTTGAGCCTAAATAGTGATGTTGTGACATGAAGATCCCTTCAGCAAAAAAAAAAAAAAAAGATTCACTCTAAGTCATGCTGGCTGCCATTTTCTTACCAAAGACATTTCTATTGACTAAATGTTCAAGGGCAAATTCTGCAACCAAACAACTCCCAGCCCCCCATCCTTATCAACAGAACATATCACAATATAGCTACCTAGAGAGTAGAGACTTTAGGAACTCATCCAAAAAACACCTAGTTGTTTCCTTATCGCGCATCTTCAAATACAAAACTCATACTAGATGCTAATGTGTGCAAAAGAATTTAATGCTTCACCTGACAAATAAAAAGGAATAACAACAGGTGACAGAAAGACTTACAGGAGGAATAATTCCATAACTCTGCCCTTCCCAGTAGGGAACATTGCCGCCATGATCGATCACAATATGGCATGTTTCTCCTGGAGCCTTAGGGCCCACAAGCCTCTCAACAGATACAATGGTTGCTGTGTAAGGTTCCTTGGCCTTGTATAAATGCAGGGGAGGTTCTTTAGCATCCTCAAGCTCTAGAGGCGCAATTCCAACTTTGGGTGTGGCGGCTTGTTGCACAGACATGCATACTACAGACTGCTTTCTCCATCTTAAGTTCTTGGCTTTCAAGTCCACTGTATAGGCAGGAGTCCATGATTTACTGCCAAAGCTTACGCTGTATGTCTGCGTAGAGAGCTAGATGTCATATAGCTTGCATTTTTAAGTGACATTCAAGCACAATTAGGTTCTTCAACTAACAAGCACTTATGTTTGAGAAACCACAACTTTTAGCATAATATACCTTAATCGCCAGTCACAAGTGGAATAGAAGACATGAAACATGCAGAAAACAAGAAAAATTAGCACAACTAACTGTTGTCACCATGATCTTACATCATTTCCCTACCACACTATCAACACCTCAATCCACTCTAACCCAACTTAGCAATTAGCAGGACTCATATATTGACACTTGACATCTCAGACAAATTACACACAACCATCAACAAAAGAGCACCAAGCAAGTTGCAACATAAATCCAATAACCCAAATCCGTATTGACATGAGAAACAATTGTAAAGGGAAAAGATCGAAAGTTGACAATGATAAAACCACTAAAACACAAAAGAAACCATCAAAAGTTCTAAGGGTGAAAAAGATAGTCAATGTGTAACATACTAACATATAGATTTGAATAAAGGTTGACAAAATCCACCATAACTAAATGATGAGATAGTCTCATTACATGATAAACCCCAAAAGTACAGACAATTAAGCACACTGAAAAGAAGTCAAAAGGATCAAAACCCTGAGCAAACAAAGTTACAACAAGGATCAAAAAACTTTGTATAAGCTCACTTAGTACCTTGAAGGTAGATCCTTTCACGGACGAATCATTTGTAACTGGCACAGCCACCGAGGCCTGAAGAAAAACAGAATCACACCACAAAATTAAATCAGAAGCCAATTTATTTTAATCAAGCTAACCAAAATGGGATATGTTGATTATCAACAAAATGGGAGCAACCAACTAAAAAGGGTGAAAAATTCCTTTAACCCACTTAAAAAAATTCAGCATTTTGCACCCAAAATCAAAAGAAACAAACAACCCATATGATAATTATGATCCAA